>CM033326.1:54222571-55422571 GCA_019359835.1 Pharus latifolius | reverse complement strand
TGCTAGTTTTGATCTCCTAGGATATTCGGATTCTGATTATGCCGGTTGTAAAATTGATAGAAAAAGTACTTCCGGTGGTTGTCAACTTCTAGGAAGATCATTAGTCTCTTGGACTTCAAAGAAACAAAATTCAGTTGCTCTCTCAACCGCCGAGGCGGAATATGTTTCGGCCGGTAGTTGTTGTGCACAACTTCTTTGGATGAAGCAAACCTTGTTAGATTATGGCATAAAAGTCAATTGTGTTCCACTTTTGTGTGATAATGAGAGTGCCGTTAAAATTGCCAACAATCCTGTTCAACACTCTCGAACAAAGCACATTGACATTAGACATCACTTTCTAAGGGATCATGTATCAAAAAGGGACATAGTGATTAGTCATGTTTCAACCGAAAATCAATTAGCAGACCTATTCACTAAACCCTTGAATGAGTCAAGATTTAGTAAGTTAAGAAATGAATTGAATGTTATTGATATTTCAAATGTCATTTAATCTCTTGCTTATCTTGAATTGATTGTTAGTTTGATTGTATCTAGCATATACTCTCTTGGCTATATATTTATATATCTATGTAGGCATCTATGCCCATCACTTCCTATTTTGAAGAAAAAGTCCAAAATTCACCACTTTGTCGTTTTTCAACAAAATTTGGAGAACACATTAAGGGGGAGCAATTTCAAGATCATTGAATGCTTGTATACCCCAAAATTGTGTACAAAAAGGAAAAATATGCATGTTGTTTATAAAAAGGGTAAATTTTAAAATCAAAAAGGCTAAACATGCTAAAATGTTCAAATTATGTTAAAATAAAACAAACTCTTCAAAAATATCTTTCAACAGTGTTTTCAAAGATTTTGAAAGTGAAAATAAAGGGTTTCAAGCTAAAATGTTGAATTTAGACAAAATTGAACATCTAAGGATCTTGTTTTGGCCTAAAATGACTTATTTCTATAAATCAAAATCGGTTGAGTTTTGACAAAAAGTTTCTACATGAAACACTTAGAGATCAGTCATTCGAAGATATTTCATGTTAAACTTTTTCTCAAAATACCTATGGTTTGAAAGTTATCATATTTTGCAAATCGTCCGAAAACGAGTCTTGACACGAAAATACCCAAAATGTGCATTTCGTGAATTTCGCTATTTGAGCCAAGATCTCTTCCATGTTTTGGCTTGAAATAGTATTTAAAATTCATACAAGGCCAAACATCTCAGAAAAATTCAAGTTTCATGAAAATTTGACAAATTGGTGAAAAACCGTTCTGTTTTACCCTTTTACCCTAAAATGCGATTAGGAGGCTCATTCTAAAGTCGATTTCTCTCAAATTTCTCCTCAAAGCTAGCTGGATATATTCCAAACATGATACTTGAGCTTATCCAAAATTCAAATCCTTATTTGAGTCAAATCTGACAAATTTGCAAAAATTTAGAAGTTTCAGAGGAAAATCTGAACTGACCGGACAGTGTCCGGGCAGATCGGACTTTGTCCGGTCACATCGGACAGTGTCCGGTAAGATCGGACATTGTCCGGCCTGTGCACGATGTTTCGGTTATTAAATCCACCCGAAGTCTGTTTCTTCCCCAAATCGATTTCAGGCTTTTGCTTCCTCCTCAGTTCATCCTCTCTCCACTATTCATCCCCTCTCCTCCGGACAAGAGGATTCGTCCGGCCATCTCCCGTCCGGCCTCAGATTTGACCTCCTGTGCATCTTCTCCTTCCTTGGATTAGGTCAGTTTCTCCATTGCTTCTCCTCTGGTTCATGCATTGCATCTCATGTCATTCTAGGGTTTGAAATAGTTCAAATGTTTTGCATGTCAAATCTATTTGTGTATTCATGAAATTATCATCTAGGGGTGATCACATTTAAGTTGATTTGTGCAAAATAGAGGTTTCTCATGGACATGCATGGTTTAAGTAAATCACTTGCATTCTAAGGGTAGGTTTTGGGACAAAATTAACCATGCTTTGTATGAAGATGTGATGATTAAACTGAACCAAAGAGCAGAATAGGGTGATTGAGAGTACAAGCTAGCATCTATTAGTACATGCATAAATAATATTGAGTCATATAAGGACTAGGTCATGCACCCTTTCACATATGAAGACCAACTCATGCATCTCATGACACCTTCATTGAGTCATATCATGATCAAATTCTCGATCTTTTCTTCTCTTAGTCATTATGTCTGGAAGAATGAAGCAGACTAGCCGTCGTCATGGGCCTGGATCTTCTCAACAGGCTCAACCCATCGACTGGGATTCCTTAGCCATTGATGAGGATGATGCAGCTCAAGCACCTCCCATAGGATCTCCCGTTGATGGTTCCGACTCGGATGATAGCAGCAGCAGCAGTGGTGATGAGCAACCCAGGGGCCATCAAACATTCACCGCTAGGACCATTCGGCGACTTCGTCGAAAGAACCCGTATGAGCATCCAAGGACATGTACTGAAAGAAATTTCTGGAATGCTTTCCAGATGTCTCAATATCACACCAGATTCTCATCCGCCAAAGTCTTTGGGCATCAGGCCATTGATTGGAACTTGATCGAGAGCAAAGTTAGCTATCCCTTAAGAGGCAAGTTCATGGCAGTCCGGTTGCTCTCCTTCACCGAGATGAAGGAAGACTGGAAGTGGAACGTGGATGTCATCCGTTCGTTCTTCGCGTCTCTTCATGTTGCCTCGGATCGTTCCCACATCATTTTCATGAATAACAACTCAAAAAGGACTCTCACAAAGGCACAATTTGAAGAAGCTCTAGAGATCGAGCATGTTGTCAACAGCCTTTTCTCCTTCGATGAAGTTCGAGTTGAAGACGTGGTTCATCTCTTCGACAATCCAGATCCAAATATCGGTAAAGTCTCTCAACTGATTCCTCCGGTGGCAATTCTAGAAAAGCTGAACCGCATGACTGTCTTGCCAAAAACCGGAGATCGTGGGGCTGTCACATCTACCATGCTGCGACTTCTGAGAGCCCAAGTTGATGAGACACCATTCGACATTGTGGAGTTCATGTTCCACGAGATGCAGGAAGTTCAGATGGATATGAAGAGGCTGTTGCCCTTCGCTCCCTTCATTGCTCACACTCTGACCTATTTTGGACTGCATCGCGCTTCTCGTCCCACTACTATGGAGTTTTATCGAATGAAGAGCCTTGGGATGCTCGTTCGCTACAAGAACCAAGTTGGACCACCAGATCACGGAGATGAGCCTATGTCTCCGGTCGCAGGAGCTCCCTCTCCACTTCAGTCCTACTCCATCTCTCAGAGTCCTGATGTCTCCGCTCCGTACATGATGATCATGGAGCGGCTGGATCAGATGTCCATGCGATTCGAGACTCGCTTCGATGAGGTCGACACCAGATTGAGCTCCATCGACCATCGCCTCAACGTCATCGAGCCTCGCATCGATTCTATGAGTCAGGATATCTCTGAGCTGCGGGGACGATTCGATGCAGGCCAGTATCAGCGTCGTCGTCGAGGCGATTCTTCTTCCGATCATCCTCCGCAGTCTTAAATTATCTTACTCCTGTATCTATGATCACTTGTATCTATGTCTTCTCTCCTTTTATGGATGTTTTGATGACAAAGGGGGAGAAGTTATGTTATGGATATGTCTTATGGATATGTTATGGATATGTTATGGATATGTGATATGTGCTGTTACGTTGTTATATCATTTGTCGTATGATATCGTTTGTCGTATGTGGATGTATTTATACCGTAATGTGATTGTATGAATATGGCTATATCATGCTATATCATGCAATGTTTCTTGTTGTATGAATGTATGATCATGAAATGAAATTGTTGTTCATATATCATGTTGTGAATCCATTCATGACCATGGGCATAAGATTCAGGGGGAGCATTATTTGCTCACATTCACATCTTTTCGATATCCAAGTGTTTTATGCATAACGGTTGTCATCAATCACCAAAAAGGGGGAGATTGTTGAATCTTGAGCCCTAATTAGGGTTTTGGTGATTAATGACATCCGTGAGATTTGCGACTAACCTTTGTATATGAGACTCAGGAAAATCAAGGAGAAAGCATCGAGGAAAGGTAAAGCAAGGCTATCAAGACTTCATGAAGCGAAAACGACGAAAATCTCGACAAAAGTACAAATACCTAAACCTAGCGTCTTCTGGTTTTGAAATTTTCTAGGTTAGATGGTCGTACTATTAAGAGGGGTCTTAGCACAAGACTTTTGATCAACCTTGAAGTTTTTAGAAGCATATTTGCATTTGCATTTGCATTGAATCAAAATTGAGTAAAAATTTCAGAGGCCTGTTTTCGTTTTGTACTGGCCGGACAGTGTCTGAAGTGACCGGACAATGTCCGGCCAATACAAACTTTTTCAGAACATTGCAAATCAAGTGCAACAGAGACAAATACATCTGTCCGGTTCATCTGTCCGATGAAGGCCGGACATTGTCCGAAGTGACCGGACAATGTCCGGTCAATACAAATGTTACTGAGATGTTTAATTAAGACAAATCTATTTGTCCGGAGGATATGTCTGAAGTGACCGGACATTGTCTGAAGTGACCGGACAATGTCCGGTCAATACAAACTGTGAGCTATTAAAAAGGCTGTGTTAACAGAGACGTATCTATTTGTCCGGACATTTTGTCCGGACAAATCCCATATGTCCGGTCAATACAAAATTCTGGAGGTTTTTGTTTTGAGTGTCAACAGAGACAAATACATTTGTCCGGACATTTTGTCTGGACAAATCTATTTGTCCGGCGTGTACAAGCTGTTTCGAACAAGGGTGTCAACAGAGACAAATGCATTTGTCCGGACATTTTGTCCGGACAAATACATTTGTCCGGCCTTCACATTTCACTTCAAACGGCTACTGACACTCGTAATTCACGTGAATAACGGTCAAAATTTTTGTACTGACCGGACATTGTCCGAAGTGACCGGACAATGTCCGGCCAGTACAATTTTCGCCCAATCTTCTTGATTTTGACCGTTTTTGTTGAGAGTATAAATAGACCACTGTTGTAGATGTCTTCAACACACGAAATACACTTCATAAACCCTGAGCAACAGTGTGCAAGCTCTCACACATCCATTCTCTAGCAATTAGAGTCAAAACTTGAGAATTCTTGAGTGCTAGTTGAGTGAATTTGGTTCCAAGCCTTGTTGCATTTGCATTGTGTTCATCAAGCTTTGAGGTTCATCAAGCAAGGTGCTAGGCTTATTACTCTTGGTGATTGCCGTCACCTAGATGACCCGGGAGGTCCGGCGATCTCTCCATCGACGGTGTGTCGGAGAGGCCCGGCGAGTGGTTGTAAAGGTTTGGAGCTCGCCTATCCGGAGTGGAGAAGGGCTACCTCTAGTGGAATCGAAGCTTAAGCTCAAGCGAAGAGCGCTTCAACGAGGATTAGTGGAAATCGGCAAATTTCTGAGACCTCGGGAAAAACTTGATCTCTTCGGTTACCTCTACTACTTGCTTAATTTTCATTGTGATTGAATTGTTGCTAGTAGTTTCATATAACTTGCTAAATCTGAATTGAATTAATTTTCTTATCCTTAGAATATTTGTTATTGCAATCTTAGGTTGTTAAACCCTAATTTGGAAGAAAATTTTAAAACCGCCTATTCACCCCCCCTCTAGTCGGCATCCTTCGATCAACATTGTTGATGTCCCTAGCGAAGAAAAGACGACAATAGCTGACCGCGTGACCAGTCCTCTCCCGTCGGGCAAACGCAGCAAATGACACGAAGGTTTATACAGGTTTGGGCCTCAGTGGAGGCCCTAGTCCTGTCGACGTACTCCCAACTGGAGTCGGCTAGGGGAGCTCTCTCGGAGAGAGGTGGCTCCAAAGCACGCCTGTTTTGTTGTATATTAGAGTAAAAATGAGTTGTCCCCCTTACATTGGAGGTTACAAGGGCTTATATAGGCCCAAAAGATGCAAAAAGACTAAACTGCCCCACTCGCAACCGTTGGATCGAGGGGTGTCCTTCTTTCGGTCAGGAGCCTTGGATGCTTGATAGGTGTCCTCCAGTTCCCGAGGTGCTTCTCGCGTGATCCTCACGTGACCTGGAACTGGGGGCCCCTGTCTTCGGGAAAATGATGAGACAAGCCGGGGCCTTGTCCCCGGGCAAATATCGGTGCCCGGGACAAGCCCTAATGGGGGGCCATGTCCCCGGGCAAAAGGCGGCGCCCAGGACAAGCCACTGGGGGGCCTTGTCCCAGGGCAAATGGCAGCGCCCGGGACAAGCCACCGGGGGGCCTTGTCCCCGAGCAAAAGGCGGCGCCCGGGACTTGATCCCGTGGAGATTTCCTCCAACATGACCAAAGTGTGCTTTGCATCTGTGGCTCATCCACAGAGCAATGGAGCCGTTGAACGTGCCAACAGGCAGATATTACAAGGCATCATGAAGCGTGTTTTCGATCGCCTTAAGATGCACTCAGGGGTTTGGGTAGATGAACTCTACTCCATTCTATGGGCACTACACACTACTTGTAGTCGAGCTATGGGTGAGACACCTTTTCAACTAGTATATGGTGCTGAGGCTGTCTTACCCACAGAAAGTCGAATCGGTTCTGTTCGTGTAAACCAATTTGATCATTTTGATCAACATGAACAACGTGCCCAAGATATTACATACCCTCCTTGAGGAGAAACACGATCGGGCGTTGATTAAGTCTGCAGTATATTTACAAGCTTTGTGTAAATACCACAGTAAACGGGTGCAACCTCGTAGTCTTCACGTAGGCGACTTGGTTTTTACGAAAAATCCAAAACAAGTCTAATCACAACAAATTCTCTGCTCTGTGGGAAGGTCCCTATACTGTGCTCTCAGTGTCGCGACCAGGATCAACCCGATTAGCAATGGAAGATGGAAGGATATTATCCAATGCTTGGAGCATAGATCAGTTGCGCAAGTTTTACGTGTAAGTTTTTTCCATCTCTTTTATCCTTTTCAATTAGCAAGATTTTGTCAAAAATAATGTGTACTTTTCTTCACATTGTGTTATGGTTGAATTCTTTTGCCCCATCTTTTCCGAGCTATGCTCGGGGATTGGTCGCCGATGATCATCTTATTATGGTAACCAAGTTGGATTTGCTGGCTGATCTCATGATTGCATCTAGATAAGATATCCCTAAATAAGCCGTTTCTCAACGCATACAGAACTTACTAGTATGTTTCTGATCATTCAAGGGGCTACCAGTTCGTAATAAACTTCGATATTATATTAAGATCAGTATTGGTGCGGCCAGGTGATCATATTTAGTTGAGACATTCCGTTACAAACCATTTCTTAATGTATAAGGAACTCGCTAGATATTCCCTGATCATCAATAACCCATATTTCTCCTGAGATTATAATACAACACATTCATTATGTATGATCTCAGGAGGGCACTAGAGTAATATGGGCATAATATAAAACAAAATTAAGTACATTGTTTTGAAAAATTGAAAGGCATGCACTTGCATATTTCCTACTGTAATTGTATATGTACAGGTACAATTTAAACAGAGGATCATTGATCATTACAATGAAATCACAATAAGCCAAGTTCTTTCAAAAGATCTTCAATCAATGGCTTGACTTCTTCTATGATGGCCTCAAGTTGATCTTCGCTCTCAAACTCTGCATCTCCCACCACTGGATTCAAATTCAAATTTGGGCCGTGGTGATGTCTTAATTTGCACAAAATGGTAGAGGCTACAAATCTTGCATTGGTCTTCATTGCCTCTTCTTGCCGTTTTGTATCTTCAGGAAGATACTCGAGGAGTGATTCAGCTTGAGACACAACTAGTTTGCATGATTCGCTGAGGCTTAAGTTCTCCTTTTGTGGATCTATGATGTCAGCCTTCAGCAAATTTGCCACCATCTTCAGTTTTTCAAAAACTCCTGACTGAATGCTATTGTAGGATGAGATTGTGGCCTTCAAGGATTCCCTCTCCTCACAGATATTGTCGATCGTCTTTTTGAATGACTCGATGGTTGCACGATGTTGCCCATTCTGATCTTTAGCTTGGGCATACTTCTCATGGAAGTCATCTTCCTCTTTTGAAAGAATGCTTATCTATTCCTCTTGTACTGCATGAGCAAAGTAATCAAGCTTACAACAGTTCAAGTAAAGAAATAACTCCCTTTGGTCGGAAGTAAACTTACAGGAAAGCTTTAACCGCGCCTCATCGAGTTCTTTCTCCATGGAAGAAAGTCTCATGGCTATAGCTTCCTCCTCATCTCACCGATCAGCCATACCCTTTGTCAAGGAAGAATTTTCCCTGCGACAAGAAAGGCAATTGTTACGCTTAAAGAAAGTTCAGAATAAGCAAGTATAGGGGTGCTTACTGTTGTAGCTGGCTGATCTCCCTTTGCGCGACCTCAATATATTCAACTAGAGCTTTTGACCTAGTCGCCACTTGGGTCAGATCCTGAAATACAGTAAAACCTGTTCTTAAACCAGAACATTTCAAAAATCTTTGATCCCAGAGAAGTTAAACAAGTTATTCACTTGCCTCTAAAAGATCGTTGATTGTGGCCTTCAGTGAGCCCTCGGGTTGAGTTGAAGGGCCAACCATCAGATCAGTCTTTCCTGGACAACAGGAGCGGCAAATGTGGTTTCTTGCTGATCTGCTCTTGCTGTCGAGACTGATGTTGTGATCTCCATTTGATCAGATTGGAGATCCCTAATTGTTTCTTTTACAATGTCCTGAGGGGCTACCTCAGCCACTGTATTTGCACCTGTGTCACTTGCGACCTCCATGGTAGAAATTGAGCTGGTTTTCACTGAGGTCGGCAGGGCACTAGACACAGGGTTCCTGAACAAATCATAACTTGTGACATTTCTATTTTTAAATAAACATGATTTGGCAAGATGTGATATCCTTACTTGATTCGAAACCATTTCAAAGGTTTGGGTTTCAGTGATGCGCTCTGGGGAGAAAGAAGCACACTCTGCGCCCCTGTTGAAGTGTCATCAACACCTGTCCTTGTTCTTCTCTTCTTGAACAGGATGGCAGCTTCCTCTCCCTGCATGTTCAAACAATGATTGAGATATGCAATGGAGTAAAAGCTCGCCAAGTGTGAAGTTCTTACCACAGCAACTTTTGCGGTGTTCGAAGGAGATGTCACCGGATCTGAGGCCGCTATAACTTTGGTCGCAGGGTCTTCTGCGACCATGGTTATGGTGACTCTGGCCTCAGGAGTGGGAATTTCCTCTGTGGCCACAAGTTCTTCTGTGACCATGTGATCCCCTACCTCAACATCTGCCTCTGCCATGGAGGACAATATGTCGGCAATGGTGGGAGAGGATGGCCTCTCTGGGATGTAAATCTCCAGAGGGCTCATCGCTTTCCTCTTGCGGCGGAGGAGAGGAACGTCGTCTTCCTCATCCTTGCTCTCTTCACCCTGTACGACTAAGAAGTGACTCCTATTCGTACTTGGTATAACGGGGAGAAGAGAAAACCTTACCGCATTAGTCTTTGCGGTTGTCTTCTTGGCCTTTGATGAAGCCCCTCCTATGGTTTTTGATTTGGATGTTCCCGGAGTTGGTCCCTTCATCTTTTTGGCTCTGGAAGAGATGATTTTTACTCTCTTCGATGCTGGCCTCCCAAAAGTTCCAGCATCATCCCTAGGACACTTTGTCCTAACAACTTGCCCCTTCAGCAGCTGCGCCATTTCATAATGGGTGATTTGATACCAACATGCATAATTGAGCAAGCTTTCCAAAAGAGGTTTTACCATTTGACGTTCTTGTCTCAGATCGTCGCTACTGTTGATCAAGCTCTGGGGACGGGGTGTGATGTGAATGGTGTCCCAATCTTGGGCTAGGCTTGATGCATCGTGAGTTGCTCCATCTTTCATGTAGCTCGCTAATCCTCTGGTGTGGGCGTAGTGAATGGTTCAGCACATGGATTCATGCTGACTCACCGTTCTCCTTGATCTTCTCGTGGTGGCGAGGAAGTAGTGGAAGGAGTGGATGGAGCCTTGTTCATATCCGGCTTGTGATGTCCTCGTCATTCTCCCCTTCTTGAATTTGAGTCGTCCTCGACTCAAGCATAATCTCCTGCAAAAGGTCAGTACCAACACGAGGCAAAGCAACATGCATATACTCCCCTTCTTGAAAGCTATCATGTAGGTTCAAAGGAAAAGTAGAGGAACTTGACGTGAAATGATTAGTGCTATGGCAATCCTCTAGTTGATCACATTGTTGCTTGTTATCACTTTCCTGCAAAAGATTAGTCACAAATGGGGACACGGCAAGAGGCCATTTTTCCAAAGAAAATTCTTCAGCCTTGCAATTATAGACATAAATTTCAGATATATGTCTTTCATGTTCAATTTGATTTTCAGTCTCACAAGCAAGATTAAACAACTGAGACAAAGAATTATATTCCTTAGCAACAAGAATGTCCTGAATTTCCTTATCAAGCCCACCTATGAATCTAATCTCTTTAGCTGCCTCGGTTTCCTCTGAACCACAACGCAACAAGCATGTTTCTAATTCTTGGTAGTATCCTGTTACAGTGTTATTGCCTTGTTTTACATGTTGTAGTTTCTTAAAAAAAAATTCAGCATAGAGTTTACTGACAAATCTATCTCTCATAAGTCTTTTCATGTCTTTCCAAATGTGAGGTAACTTATTACATGCACACAAATCCTTCCACCACATTGATGCAAAAATAGTTAAAGCACTAGCGGCACTCCTAATCTTGTGTTTATCACAGATTTTACATCGAGCAAAAATTTTGTCTACCACTATTTCCCAATCAATGTATGCATCAGAACGAAATCCGTTATAAGAAAGATAGGTTGGAATGATTTTACCCGTACTCGTGGGGAATGATGCAGCAATGGTGGTGAGGCTCTCTTACAATCTCTCCTTGTGGCAAACATATCAATTTGTGTTTCAATCTCCTTAAATTCATCACCTGCCATGATTAGTAGAAAACAAGAAACACACAAGAGTATATTTCTGTATCAACTACTATGTGGAGAACAAGGAACAAAAGTCACTCTTGCTCAAGCTTCTTAGCTAGCTCTTACAAGTTCTTACCGAAGCGAACAGGCAGTGCAACCAGTGGCTGGTTCGTGATAATTTAAACTCGAGTGTGAGAAAGCGATTGTAAGGTGCCGTACCTGTATGGTTAGTAGATGGTGGAGCTTGGATAGTCTATTATATGTGTAGCAACAATTCAAGATAAATAATGCAAGATTGAAAATTAGTCCAAAGTAATAGTCAGTGTGCTGGAACTAGTCTAGACTCAGACTTAGCTCAAGCAAGCAACTAGCAACACAAAGGACTAGAACCAAAAGATGCACCACAGAAAATTCTCCTCTTTTGCTACACACATTTTTCTTCGCTGATTTTTTTTTGTGCGGCTCTTTTTTTTGCACTTGCCTTTTTCTTACTTCTTTTCTTTTTATGAACAGTGCAGCTTTTGTTGCACTTTGCCTTTTTCTTTTGGGCTGCACAACTAGGACAGAAACGTTGTTTAGTAATTTCAGGCCCCAAGAACTCTGAATTAGAGGATTTAGTCAACTCCAAAGTTGTAGAGGATCATTTTATATTTCCAACAAGTATAAGAACGTCAAAAACGGTGTTGGAAATCAAAAGACATGGCAATTTTACCGAAACTGTCTCAGATTGAGTAATTTGAATCCGAATTAGACTAGACTTTGAAGATTACACAACTAACTTTGCCCAAATTTTAGCATGATAAAAACGGCTGAATTTAAAGATTATCCCAACTAACTTTTTGTGGGATTTCTCGTAAAGATTCCATAAAGTATAAATTTATCCCAATCCGAGTTCGGATGAAAGAATTATGATGAAAATACCGAAACAGATCTATTAGATTCAAACTCTACGCCGTCGAAATTAACAGCCCAATATCTCATAGATGGAAGCCGAATCTGACTTCGACCTCAGCAGAAAAGATGTAGAGCACGATCTGATGTTTTCAGAAAGTACAAGAATGTGAAAATCCCAGTTCGTATAAAGAAGATATGATGAAAACAACGAACTGGACAGCGGCAGATTAGAATTGGATGTGACGACGAGGAGATTGATGTGGAATTCGACTCCGCAACGAGATGCAAGACTAAAATTAGACCCAGACTAAAACTAAGAACCAGCACTCGACAACGATGGACGAAAATTCAAAGATGCAAACTGACAAGAACAATTCAAGATTAATGGCTAGGGTTTGGACAAGGTAAACAATTTTTTTGTAGGTGAATTTTCTGGACTCTAGGACGAGGAACATAATCAATCTAAACAAAGAGGGGATACAGTGTTACCTATCAGAAAACCTTCGCTCTGATACCAACTGATGTGAATGGTGTCCCAATCTTGGGCTGGGCTTGATGCATCGTGAGTTGCTCCACCTTTGATGTAGCTCGCTGATCCTCCAGTGTGGGTGTAGTGAAATGACTCAGCACATGGATTCATGCCGACTCGCCGTTCTCCTTGATCTTCTCATGGCGGCGAGGAAGTAGTGGAAGGAGTGGATGGAGCCTTGTTCATATCTGTAACATCCTGAGTTTTGGGGTGAAAAGTTTCTTTCTTAAAAATCATGCATGCATATGTCTCTTCTAGATCAGCCAAATCAGCCTCAACTTTATTCTGTTCTAGCCCTAAAATCTCCAAAATCTATCCTGTAACCCCAAATCAAGATCAGATTGTTCAGATGTGATTTATCAGTTAACCTAAACCTAAAAGCCTTCAGAACCCAGATCCAATTCTATCTCTAACTTCCAGATTTATCAACTCCTATCTGTTTTCGAAAACAGAAATATCTTATATTACCCAAATACCTTAAGTTTCAGAAATTCAGATTTAATCAAAATCTTGACCAAGTTCAGACCAGATTATTTTTGGAATATGATCATGGGTATGCCAATACCTTAAACCAAAAAGTTGGCAGCCAGATTTCACCATCTAAACCCTTCTTGCAAATCAGTCCAAGAGTTATTGCAAATTAGTCCTTTATTCGATATCTGGAAACCTAAAAAGGCTAAAATCTTCAGATTAACTTCAAATTCAGAATTCCTTCAGCAAATCTCTTCTAAATGCTATTTGACACAAATATCCCTTCTGTTCAGATTTCAAAATCTCATTCTAAATGCCAGAATTTGAAATCAATTGAAATACAGATTTCAAATACCCTAAATCTACTGTATTTTCAATCTATATCAAAAATCATTCAAACATCCCAAAATTTTATCTTTAATCTCTGCTAAATCATCTGTTGAATTAAGTCTGCGAAATCAGCAAAGTCAAATTCCACTCTAATCTCCTAAATCTTCAGAATTGCAGATCAGTCCAAAGTCAAGAATCAAATTTTGCAAATCAGCCCTAATTCGACCAGGCAGCTGCTGTGCACGACCAGAGTTCGCCGTGGTTTCTTTGCGCCGTGCACACTCGCCGCCGGCCAAGCCCCGCTTGCATTTGTGCTCATGCATGCTTGCTCTTGCTGTTGCGCACGCGTCCGTGTCTTAGCCATTGCCGTGGCAGCGCCGTTGAACAACACCTGCTCCTGTGCGCGACCAGCAGCAGCCATTGTCAGTATCTTCTTGCCACGTTGCTTGCTTTACCAGCTGTTGTCGCCACCGCCTTGCACCGCCCGACAGTGATGAGTCTCGATGTAGCAACAGCTTTGCATCGCCTGTACGCCGTCGCGTCACCGCTCGCCGTTGTTGCATCTGCGCCCAGCAAATCATGTCAACTGACACCAATTCATCACTGTTTACCCCTTGCAAGCTTCGCCCACTGATCTATTTAAGCCACCAGTGCCTTGTATCATATCCTCTTCACCAGAATTCAACCAATTTCCAACTTCCTCGCTGTCGTCTTCTTCTCCGGCGAGACCAGCTCGAGGCCTCACGGTGACAGCACGCTACACTGCACCTCCTGCCAAATTGAAGCCAGCAGTGAGTACCTCTCATCCTCCTGATTGTGCTGTTGCATTGAATTGATCTCCGGTGGACCCTAACGCCGGTGATCGCCGGAATTCCCGATTGCCCTGTTCCGGCAATGCAGGCCAAATTACTTCGAATCAGCTCTCGATTCTGTGGAAGAAATTGATCAGTGAGCCATTTCCAGCATGCCTGTGCATCAAGATCTCCAGATTGAGCTCAAATCGAAGCTTTCCCCAGATTTGAATTTATCCAGTCGTCGGCGATTGTCGCCAGGCTTCTCCGGCCATCCTTCGTCCAAATTGATCGTGCAGGTAGCTTCCTCTTACCCATCTAGCACTCCCTGAGCTTGGAATTAAGTTCATTTGATCTGTATCGAAAACCCCCAAATGGCAGTGCTTCTTCTCCGGCACAGTTCACCGGAAACCTATTCCTGGCCGTTTCAGCTTCATCCACCTTGTCATTCAGGTGAGCTTCAACTTCCTGAGCATATTTGTCTTCTAGCCCGATCTCTGAAACTGCCCAGATTTCAAGTTATAGCCATGCCAAGATTTTGTCCAGTGGCTTCACTGTGCCGTGTCGCCACCACACTTCTTCACTGATTTTCATCATCTTCCAGCCATTTTCAGCTTTGGATCCTGTTGAATGATTTGCTCCTGTTATCATTTCCTACCTCCCAGACAAAGTGGTGCATCATTTGGAGCCCTAGATCAAAAGTTATGCCAAGCCCTAGTTTCTGGCCATGTCAAGATCAATGGCAGACTATGTCAGTCAGTGGCATTAGCCCTTTTCACTTCCTTCCAGATGTGCATTTTGAGCATAACTTTGTGCCTTAGACTCTTGAGGTTGTGATCAGCAATTTCTTCTTCTATCACAACTTGATTTGAGCCCTTGAATTATATTTGCTGCTAAACCCTAATTTTTGACACTGTTCCAGTGCATGCCAGCCAATGGCATTGGCCTTGTTTACCCACTTCAGATTGTGCAATTTGAAAGCCACTTTGTCCACTGAATTTGTAGAGTTATGATCTACACTTTCTTCTACTGTCATAACTTGAGATAAGCTCTCTAGTTTTCCTTGAAGTTATGTCAGAGTCTTGATCCAAATGTCAATCTGCTGACATTCGCTGTTTTTGATCAAACCAACCACAAAACTGATGTTCTTATTGCAACCTTGAAATCCTAAGAGCATCTAACACCATTCTTAGCCAATTCCTTAAAACCCTAGATCTCAACTCAGTTCAGCTTGCAATCTCAATTATCTCCAGTATCGTTCAATCATCCTTGTTAAGCATATCTGCATATAGATCCTAAATCATTTTAATATATAAGTAATATTTGTGTGTATTGTTTGTTTGTCGCCGAGCAGATCCAGAAACTAAGTTCGAGGACTTCGCTGTTGACCCATCATCAACTGCTGTATTTTACGACGCGGAAGGCAAGTCATATCCTTGGTCATCTTGAACCTATATTTTAAATGTTGCTAAAACATAACCTTGAATATAGATAATATTGCATGTGAAAGATTGATTTATGAATTGGCAGTACTAGACTGGTTATTTGTGAAATGTGAAATAAATAAGTTTTGAGCCATGAGCTATTATATATGTATATATATATATATTTATATTCATGAAATAAAACCCCTAGCCGTGACCAGAAAATGGTATGGATGGTGGTAGCACTGGAGGTGCTAAACTGCGAAGGAATGCAGGCACTGAAGGTGCAGGGTTGTGGATGGTCTGGTCACTGGCATATAAGGACTAGAACCTTGTGTTGTGCGTCTAGTGGCATGAACAGCGTGCTAACCGCAAGCCTGGTATGGGACAGGCCTGAACAAGTACTTATGTGGATCGTACATGAAACCCCTGCATGAGATGTGTTGTGATGATTGACTTGGAGGTTGACTCCCACTATCACTGAAGGTGATCTGATACGTTGACCCAGCAATGGGGAAATATGAGTAAGGGTGGGGGTATAGCCCGCCACAACTGTGTTTCGCGAGAGATCCACAGGGTCAGGGGTGAATTGTGAGTGATACATAACAAAAGTTCTTGTTATTTCCACCTTGCCGCTCACAATATGAAGTTTGTCAGGGGTCCAATCATTTTGTTATGATAGGAAAGGCTTGAAAGTGGAATATCTTGCTGGTAAATTGGTACCTCTCTGCAGAGTCAAAAACGTATTCGAATACTCCGAGCTCCCGGGTTTATAGGAGTCTGCTGCGGTGGATTAAATCCACAGGGTGTGACACAAGTATTATTTTCTAAATAAAATGTGTTAAATCAAGATTACCCAAATGACATGTGTTGTCATGATAAGGAGTGCTGCCGTGGGCTGTCGTGTGTCGATGTGTTGCGGTAGTGCTATAATTTAGTGAACATGAATAATGATGTTATATTATGAAAGGTGCTGCCATGAGATGAGGTATGAAAGTAAAAGATTATTTTATAAACACCCATAATTCTTGACTAGTCTAGGTTCATATCATCACTACTATATGTATCTACTCTTACCTATGACTTGCTGAGTACGTAAGTTCTCACTCTTGCAACCTACAAATCAGTAGATGGAGCGTTCAATGATCAAGATGAAGGCATGGAGAACTTCTTGGATCCAGAAGGAGAAGAGTCAGTCCCGCCATTGCCCTGATGTGTTGTTCTGCCGTCCACTTCTCTTTGTGGGTGGGTCACCTATCTTCTGCTGTGTAGTTGTTATTTTGCTAAACCATGTATGCCGTGAAGGCATTGTAATCTTCTTATGTAATATCAAGGCCAGCAGGCCACACTGCTTAAATATTTTGTAAGTTACTCTGTTGCAATGTGAATATACTCCTGTGCTTGACTTATCCTCGGAAGTCAAGGGTATGTGTATGCTATGCATATATGGGACTAGCTGCAGCGAGCTAGGTCTCTACAGGAGTAGTCGTGGTCCCAGTTTCGGGGCGCGACAATATCCGTGCTAGTGATGTCCTCGTCAGGGTGATCCTAGAGCTCCTTTTGTTGTTGCATTATATGGCTTCAGAAGGCAATTTTTCCTCTTGTCAATTTCTGACACGAACAGGACTGTTTCACAATGGTGATTGCTTTGTATGAATTGCTCATCAGTAGTAATGTACAAATTGTGAAACAAGTGCAACTTACCATTGTTATAGTCCAAGGTACTATCTGCCATGGACTGCACCTCCCAGGCAGGGTGCTCCCTCTTCTTTAGAGGGCTTATTCGGTTCTTCACAAAGTCACGGATGATGTCTCGCGCAGTCAATCCCTGGTGGACTAAGTGAAGAATCACTTGCGCTTGTTTTCGCAAGTCAGCATCTGTTGGGGGAAATCTCCGCGACTAAGTCCAGGTAAGTTGCGTCACATGCGCCCGGGGACGTGGCCTCCGGGGCCTGCCCCGGGCGCCGCCTTTTGGCTACCGGGACGTGGCCTCTGGTGCCGGTCCCGGGCGCCGCCATTTGCCCGGGGACGTGGCCTCCGGTGCCTGCCCCGGGCGCCGCCTTTTGGCTGCCGGGACCCGGCCTCCGGTGCCGGTCCCGGGAGCCACCTTTGGCCTGGGGACCTGGCCTCCGGTGCATGTCCCGGGCCTCATCGCCCTTCTAAAGGTAAAGTCTCTGGTTGTTGATCACGCGCAGGTCACGCGAGGAGCGCCTCGGGAATCAGCGACCACCTGTCAAGCATCCAAGGTGCCTGATCGGGAGAAGGACATTGCTACCCCTCAATCCGACGGTAGCGTCCGAGGTAGTTTAGTCTTTTTGCTTCTTTTTGGGGCTATAAATAACCCTTGTACCCCCCTGTTGTAAGACAAGTGATTTCATTATTGGAATAGCCAAAACTCACAGGTGTGCTCCGGAAGCCTCTCCCCCAAGAGAGCCTCCCCAGCCGACTCCGGTCGGGAGCACGCCGACAGGACTAGGGCCCCCACCGGGACCCGAACCTGTATAAATCGTCGTGTCAATTCTTGTGTTTGTCCGGCGGGGGAGGACCGGTCACCCGGTCAGCCCGCGTCGCGTTTTCTTCGCTAGGATCATTCACAAATCCTGCCGGGGTGTTCGCAATACCACGACAGTTGGTGCCGACCGTGGGGACTCGTGACAAGACGTCATGGCTCCCCCAAGAACAAGGGCTCGCACCCTTCCCGGTGACGCCGGTCTCGGAGACCCGGCGCCGCCCGTCCGGGACACGACTGTCCCGACGCTTCCGCCAGGAGGCGGACAGGCCCAGGTACCGCCTCCCGCCTTTCTTCTTAACTTAGGTGCTTCTACTTCCAGGTCGCTCCCGGTGACCGCGGGGACCTCGGCCGGGACCAGTCTCGCCCCGACGGCTCCCCCGGCTCCCCGGGACGCCCTGCTTGAGGCTCTAGTGGAGGGCCAGCTCCGCGCCCAGCGCTCTATGGATGAGCTGCTCAGCGCGTTGGCGCGGCCTCCGGCCCCCACATTTTCGCCGCACCCATACCCGGGGGATATGCCCCCATTTATGGGTCACCCGGCGGCCCCTCTGGTCTCCGGAGGTTTGGCCGCCCCGTATGACCCCGCCGGGGGGTTCCCTCCCCTTGCGGGCTATACGTCCGGACCCTTCCCGGCACCCGGGCCCGTCCCGGTGCCGGGAGGCTACCTCCTGCCGGGGCCCTTCGTGGAGCCCGGGGGATACCCCGTTCTGGGCCCATTCCCGGGGCCGGCGGCCCATTACGTGTCGGGGGTTTTCCCTACGTCGGGAGCGAGTCCCACCCTGCGCATCGCGTTTATCGCTCCGGGGGCGGTCGACAGAGCAGCTCTCGTGCCTCAGCGAACTCCCCCCCGCATCGGCTCCCTGGCTCCGGACGCCGCCCCGGGGGCTCCCCCGACGCCGGTTCTGGATATTACAGGGGCTTCCCCCTTTCCGGTTCCGGTCGTTGCCACGGGGGCTCCCTCCACTTCGGTTCCAAACGTCGTCGTGGGCGCCCCCTCCCCGGTTCCGGATAATACAGGGTCTTCCCCCTTTCCGGTCTCGGGGGTCTTCGCAGGGGGCTCCCCCCAGCCGGCCCCGGAAGCCTCCGGGCTGGCAGCTATAGTGCATAAGCTCCCTCCCTCAGCGGAACAGGTCCGTTTCTCCCGGGGGGAGGTCGAGCGAATGCATTCACCTGAGCGCGGGGAAGAACTTCCCCCTGGCCGCGGGCATGGGGAGCCTCGCTCTCGCACAGGTCGGGGGAAGAGACCCGTGGAAGAGCCAGCCTCCCCGGTGGAGAGCCCGAACGTCCGGGAACTCAGCCCCGGTCCAGAAGAAAAGCGTCGCCACCGCCACTCCGGCGGACCTCCCAGACCGCTCCCAGACTCCGATAACGAGGGTGTGTCCCCCGTCAAAGAAGACAGCGACCAGGACTCTCCCTGGGAAGTGCAGGGGGCTAACCAGCCCCTATGCCGAAGACTTCGCAGCATCCGGTGGCCGCGGCTCTACCGCCCTCCGCACATCGAGCACTATAACGGTGAGGCCGATCCTTACGAATTTGTGCAGGTATACTCCACAGCCATCTCCGCGGCCGGGGGGGATGAGATGGTACAATGCAACGTCTTCCCCCTCTACCTCACCGGCATCGCCCGCTCCTGGTTCTACAACCTGAAGGCCGGCTCCATCAAATCTGTCACGCAGCTCCAGCGGGAGTTTTGCGCGAACTTCCAGGGGAACTACGTGCGTCCCCTGGACTCCTCGCAGTTGTACACCGTCCGGCAGAGGACTGGGGAAACCATCAGAAGCTTCTTCAAGCGCTTTGCTCAAGTGAAGAGCAAAGTGGCCCACGTCCCTGACTCTACGGTCATCGAAGCATGCAAAAGCGGGATCCTCCCTGGGGAGCTCCACCAAAGGCTCTCCCGGAGCTGCCCCTCCTCCGCCGATGAGCTCTTCAACGTACTCGAAAAGTACGCTCGGGCGGAGGAAGATGACATCTGGAAGAAGACCCAGGGGGCTCCCACCCCCGCCGGCCAGGGATCCCCTCAAGCGCCCCAGACAGGGGGGCGTAACGAGCCACGGCCTCGGGACACCTTTGTCCTCGAGGGCGGAGGCGGCTTGCGCGACCCCCCGAGGGGCAACCGCCCCTTCCCCAAACTGAAAGGCCATGGGGGAGGACAGTCTTCGCGCGGCCGGGAAGGCCCCGCGGGGAGAAGCCGGGAAGGACCGTGGTGCAGCTTCCACGGGTCCAGTACCCACACTACCTGAGACTGCCACCAGCTACTACAACACTTCGCGGCGTTCCTCGACCAGCGCGGGCAGGGGGGACTCTGGCCTCCTTCCCCCCTCAGCCAGCTGTTCCGGCCCTTCCTGCTTCCACGGGGGGTTAGCAGACGCAGACGCAGACGCAGGAGGGAGAGCCTTCAGAAGTTCTCCCCTTTCAAACTTCTCAGCGCCACATCAACGTCATCGTGGGAGGGTCCGCCTCCGGGCGGGACTCTAAGCGCCAGCGTAAGGAGTACGCGCGCGAGGTCAAGGTTGTGGGGGTGCTACACACGTCTCCGCCACCCAAGTGGTCGGACGTCCCCCTCACCTTCACGGCGGAAGATGCGTGGGGGGTTCGCTCCCCCACGACGACGCGCTCATCGTCTCCGCCACCATCTACAACTGCCACCTGGCCCGCATCCTCGTGGACGGCGGGTGCTCTGCCGACGTCCTATTCCTGAAGGCCTTCAAAGAGATGCAGGTGGATGAGAAGCTCCTGCAACCCGCGGTAGGGCCCCTGCATGGGTTCGTCCCAGGGAAGGCGATCTATCCCGTGGGAAAGGTGGATCTCCCTATGACTTTCGGCACCCCGGAGAACTACCGGACCGAGCTGGTCCACTTCGACGTAGTGGACCTCCCCTCCTCCTACAATGCGATTATGGGGAGGACCACAATCAACCAGCTAGGGGCTGTCACCCATCAAAACTACCTCTGCATGAAGATCCCCGGGCCGTACGGTGTGATCAACGTCCGGGGAGACCAAGACATGGCCCGTGCTCTATACGAGCGCGTCGCCGCCACAATCGGAAGCGTCAACATCATTAAGGCGCCCGGGGGGGAGGCCTCTCCCCCGGAATCAGACGTCGCTGCACCGCCTCCCGGGAGGCCCCTCCTCAAGCCGCGTCCGGAAGGGGGCCTCCGGAAGGTCCCGCTGTCTCCGGGAGACGGGGACAAAACTGTCCTGATCGGGGCAGATCTCCCCGAGGACCATGCAGCACAACTTGCAACTTTTCTGCGCGAAAACTCTGATGTTTTTGCGTGGAAGCCTTCGGACATGCGGGGCGTCGCCCGGGGGGTTATTGAGCGCAGGCTTGCGGTAGCCCCCGGTCACCCCCCCGTCAAACAGAAGCTGAGGAAGCTCTCCCTCGAGCGCCAAGAGGCAATCAAGTGGGAGATCGCCCGGCTCTGAGAGGGGGTTCATTCGGGAGGTCCTGCACCCCGAGTGGCTCGCGAACCCCGTCCTCATGAAGAAGTCAACCGGCAAGTGGCGGATGTGCGTGGACTTCACCGACCTTAACCGCGCCTGCCCCAAAGACAACTTCCCGCTCCCGCGGATTGACCAGCTCGTTGACTCCACCGCGGGGTGCGAGCTGATGAGCTTCCTAGACGCCTACTCGGGCTACCATCAAGTCCGAATGGCGGAAGGGGACGAGGAAAAGACGAGTTTCATAACTCCCCTCGGAACCTTATGCTACGTCCATATGCCCTTCGGGCTCAAGAACGCGGGAGCGACTTTCCAGCGCCTCATGACGCTGGTCTTCAAAGATCAGGTCGGCCACAACGTCGAAGTCTACGTAGACGACACGATCGTCAAAAGTCCCCGCGCAGCCTCCCACATCGACGACCTGGCGGAGACCTTCCGCAATCTCCGCGTGTTTGGGCTCAAACACAACTCGGAGAAGTGCCCCTTCGGGGTGCGCAGGGGAAAGCTCCTGGGTTTCCTCGTGTCCCAGCGGGGTATAGAGGCAAATCCCGAAAAGATCCGGGCATTCCTGGACATGCCCCCGCCGCGCTCCGTCAAGGACGTCTAGCGGCTCTCCGGCCGCCTAGCCGCGCTAAGCCGTTTCGTCTCGCGGTTAGGGGAGCGAGGCCTCCAATTCTTCAAGATCCTCCGGGGGCTCGAGGGGTTCCGTTGGACCCCCGAGGCCCAGGAGGCCTTCGACGACCTCAAGAAGTACCTCACGAGCCCTCCAATGCTCGTGAGTTCATCTCCAGAAGAGTCCTTGCTCCTCTACCTTGCCCCAACCCCGGTCGCCGTCAGCGCGGTATTGGTGAAGGAGCAAGGGGGGCAGCAGCGTCCCATGTACTACGTGAGCGAGGCCCTCCAGGGGGCCAAAACTCGGTACACGGAGATGGAGAAGATCTGCTATGCCCTCCTGATGGCGTCCCGGAAGCTTCGCCATTACTTCCTGGGACACCCCATCACCATCTCGTCGTCCCTCCCCCTGGGGGAGGTACTGTGGAACAAAGAAGCCACCGGCCGGATTGGGAAGTGGGGGGCCGAGCTTGCCCGCTTCTCCCTGTCCCTCACAGGCCGCTCCGCCATCAAGTCGCAGGTCCTCGCCGACTTCGTCGCAGAGTGGACTCCTGCCTCTGGGTCCGGGGACGACGACCTCCTTGTGTCGCCCCAACGCAGTGACCATTGGACCCTCATGTTTGATGGGTCGCTGTGTCTTGCCAGGGCTGGTGCGGGAGTAGTCCTCCGGAGCCCCGAGGGGAAGGAACTCGAGTACGCCGCGCGGCTCGAGTTCCCCGCAACCAACAACGTCGCCGAGTACGAGGCTTTGCTCCTCGGGATGCGCCTTGTGCGCTCCCTGGGGATCCGGCGCCTCCTAGTGAAGGGAGATTCTCAGCTCGTAGTTTGCCAAATGGACAAGTCTTACCTGTGCCATCACGCAAACTTGAGTCTTTATTTGCAGGAGGTGCGAAAGATGGAAAGGCACTTTGACGGCCTCGAGACTCGGCATATCCCGCGAAGGGATAATGACCGGGCCGACGCCTTGGCCCGGGAATCGCTCCCCAAGGGGGCCTTCTTGGAAATCATCACGAAGCCCTCGGTGGCCTCCTCGGACACGGGCGACGAGCCCTGCGTCCCGGAGGTCACCGAGATCACTCGGACTCCATCATGGATGGACCCCCTCATCTCCTTCATCAAGGGGGAGGGGGACCCTCCCAACGAGACCGAGGCTAAGCGCCTCCGGGCCAAAGCCCGGGCATATCTCCTGCTGGAGGGGAGGCTCTACAAGCGGGGGGCTTCCGCCCTCCTACGCTACCTCCCTCGGCCGGGGGGACTCCAACTTCTCGAAGACATCCACACGGGGAGCTGTGGTTCTCATCTAGCCCCACGTGCCATCGCGGCCAAGGCTCTCCGACAGGGCTTCTACTGGCCCACGGTCATGCGTGACGCGCGAGACCATGTCTCCACATGCGAAGCATGCCAGAAGATGGCCAAGGGCTCGAACCTCCCCCTGTAGCGCTGCAGACTATCCCCATCACTTGGCCCTTCGTGCGCTGGGGGATGGACCTCTTAGGGCCCTTCCCCCCAGCACCCGGAGGATACAAGTATGCGGTGGTCGCGATCGACTACTTTACAAAGTGGGTAGAGGCGGAACCCTTGGCCAGCATCACGTCCCGAGCCGTTCAGCGGTTTTTTTTGGAAAAACGTCGTTTGTCGTTTTGGTGTCCCCCGGGAAATCACCGTGGATAACGGGACCCAATTCGACTCAGCTTATTTCTGGGAATTCTGCGAAGGCATGGGGCTCGTCATCCACTTCGCCTCAGTGGCCCATCCCCGGAGCAATGGGGCCGTCGAGAGAGTCAACGGCGTGATCCTGCAGGGATTGCGTTGAAGACTCGAGCAAACCGCTTCTAAGTGGGGTGCATGGGCAGAGGAGCTCCCTAGCATCCTCTGCTCCATGCGCCGACCCCGTCCCGGGCGACGGGACGTACTCCCTTCTCCCTGGTCTACGGGGCGGAGGTTGTCCACCCCCTGGAGATTGGTTTCCGGTCGTTGCGAGTCGAGCTCCTGGAAGGAGCCACGACCGCGGCATACCAGGCCAACCAGCGACTGGAGATCGACCTCGTGGAGAAGGAACGCGACCGGGCGCTCCTCCGCCACACCATCTACGAGCGCGAGATGGCGCGCGCATACAACCAGCGCGTGCGCGAAAGATCCTTCCGCCTTGGGGACCTTGTCCTCAAGCGCGTCACAGACCCCCAAGCCCAGGGTAAGCTCTCCCCCAAGTGGGAGGGCCCCTACAGGATCTCCGCGGTCTTGGGCTCGGGGGCTTATAAGCTCTCCAACTTTCAAGAGCAGGAGCTGAAGCACACGTGGTGTGGGACCCTCCTTTGAGGAATCCAGTGGCAACCGCCCAGGTGGATTGCGCACAGGTAGGTTCATCACAAGCTCACAACAACAGGATTCACTTTAAACAATAAAGCAGGTAGATAAAACAAGTACAAGGTCACGAGGACCACTATTACAATATCATAATGCCAAGGATGGCCTAAATTAAAGTTGATACAAAAGTAGAGAGTTTTTCAAAATCAAGAATCGGTATCGAAGTACCGAACACAGAAAAACAACACAAAAAGCAACCACAAAGGTCTTCACTTCCTTCTACAGCGGCTCTGGAAGGGCTTCCTCCACATCGGACTCAACTTGGCTCATGACCCTCCTAGAAGCTCAAATCGTCTGGAAAGACTCTTTCCTCTTCTTGGTGCTCAAGGCCAGGGGAATCGGAATCCTCGAATCTTTTCTTCTGAATTTGTTTGTAAAGGCAAGGGTGAGCATGTTTTTACACAATGCTCAGCAAGTCTCGTTACAAGAATGCAGGTATATAGATGAGGAGTGATCAAGAAAAGGGTTTAAGTCTTATAATCATAAATAGTATAGATTTCAATTCTTTGATCTCTCAAATAAGGGTTTTATTTTCAACAGCGGGGTTTTGTAAATCTTATAATAGACTTTAAGAAATTGTTATGTGATGGTCTCCCATGAGTCATCACTTTTATCAACCCATATTATGAAAACATTCCAAATATTTACTTGTGCTGAACCACATGGATAAATCCACTGTGAACATACTCCATGATCTGGGAGTACAGAGTATCCGATACTTTTCTTACACTTTGCAAAGGTGTACCTCTTTTTAAATCCACTTCTTCACTCGACTTTCAAGTCGGTACAGCTCCATGTGACTTATACACATGTGACAAGGCCGAGATCACACAACGCTTTTGCAGTTTAGTATTAACAGTATCCCTGCCCGGTAAATAGACAATTAAGTCTCAAGTACCGTTGTGGGTCCTCCCCACTGCCTTACTTCCTAGCCTTTGGCCTATGCTCCTGCAGGACACATAGCCTTGGTCTGTCCACGCGAGACATCTGACCGTCACGATTACAACCGCGCACGGCTTAATCAAAGGCATAGGGCGTCTTCCTTCTTTCCACCTTTTCCTCTCATGCTTTTTCTGAACTCACATCACTCACGGACGAACTGCGCCCAACCAGTTTCTCCACGCGAGAAACCAGACCGACAAACCATGCAGGGAACTGCTAATACCAAAAAGCTACTAAGTCGTGCCTGTCCCATACCAGGCAAGTGGTTGGTACGTTTTTCATGCCGCATAGAGGCACAACACAAGGTTCTAGTCCTTATGAATTAATAGTGAGGAGCCATCCACATTCCCTGGTGCGCACCGCACCCTCTCCATACAAACCAATCCTCAATATCAATTCTAATTTGTATTTTCTTTCACAAAAAGGGGTTTTCAAACATGTTTTTCATATAAGCGACCATTTGATATTTAGCATAAGTTTTCAAGCATAAACATAATTCTAAGCATATATCCTAGGGTGACAAGGATGCATGGGTATTCAATCACAAGAGGGGTTTCACAATCATTTAGGTTATATCTAACCACATTATTTGAACATACTCTCATTTGAATATAAGGCATGCATATACTTTGAAAACAACTTCATTTGAAAATATTAGGCGAGACATGATCAAGGGGTTGAGACTTGCCTTGCACTGCTGGGTCTAATTACTTGAACGAAACCTCGAAGATTTCTTCCGCTCCTTCAACTTCGGGCACTGCGGCGGACACAAGCAATACAACACATACGCTACATAAGCATACATAAAATAGTTGCAATAGAAAATAATAAGTAAATATATCATGCATGCAAGGGAAAAGATTTGGACAAAGTCACTTGGGTGCTGGTCGAAGAGATGGGCTCAAAAGAAGTTGAATGTCAAAGGCCGACATTCAGTCACAGCTAGACATAGCCTTAAGTTGGTCTTAGGTAGGTTTTCTGGAGAAGTGGCAGAAGGGAAAGATGTAGAACACAACTCCAGGAATCTAGGGGACAAAGTGACATTTCCATTGCTCAACTAGAAGGGGTCAAACAAGGCTAATGCCAGTGGCTGACATGCACTGACATAGTGCGGACATTGCCAAAAACTAGGGCAATGCTTAACCTTTGATCCAGGGCTCCAATTGATGCACAACTTTGTCTGGGAGGTAGGCATTGATAACAGGAACAAAATACTTAACAGGATCAAGGGCTGAAAGTGGCCGGAGGGCGGCCAAATCCGGTGAGCAAACACGGTGGCGACACGGCACAGACATTGATCTGGACAAGAGCTTGACAAGGGCATAACTCACAATCTAGGCAGATCCAGATGTCGAGCTTGTGGAAGAAAATGCTCAGGGAGGTGAGGCAAAGCTAAGGGACAAAGTGGTGTCGGCTGAATTGGCCGAGAAGCAAACTCCGGTGAACTGTGCCGGAGAAGAAGACACCGAATTGGGGATTCTCGATACAAGGTAAAAGAGCTCAATTCCAAGCTTGAGAATGATCTCTAGGGCACAACAAGGCTGCTGGAGGGGTTAATTTCACTGGAGGATGGCCGGAGAAGCTCGGCGGCGAGGTCCAGAGAACTGATGAAGTTCCAAATCGGGATTTCTTCGATTTGAGCACAATTGGGGATTTTGATTCCACAGGCTTGCTCTACTAATCTCACTGATCAACTTCTTCTACAGAATCGAGAGCTAATTTGGAGAGAATCGAACGGCATTGGGGAAACAGGGCAAATCGGGAATCCAGCGATCACCGGCAATGGGGATCGATCGGGTGCAATTGGGAGCTATGACACAGAGAGGGAGAAGAGAGGAACTCACTGGTGGCTTTGGATTGGAGATTGGGGCTGTGGAGAGCTCTGGCGACGGCGGCCTCAAAAACAACTCACCGGGGAAGAAGCTGTTCACGGCGGCGCTGGAGAGTTGGTGGTTTTCTGGTACTGGAAACTGAAGCAATGCACTTAGGAGTATTTATAGGCGCTGAAGCAATCCTCTGGTCGACAAATTGGGGAACAGTGGCGACAAAGTCGACCGCGAAGCGACTGGACACAGCGGGGACTTGTGCCGGCGATGATGGCGAGGCACTGGCGTGCAGCGGTGCAGGCCTTTGGCAGTGGATGACACAGGCGCAAGCGGTGAGGGAACGGTGAAGTGAAAGCTCCATCGACGCGTGGCCGAGACGTGTCAAACGGGCGAAGCTGGACTTGCTGGTTTGCGGGCACGCGCGCGGGGAAGAAATTGGTTGTGCTGGCGCGGCTGAGGTGGCGTCCACGGCGGTGCCACGAGTGCGCACGGGTGTCAGCTACGTGGCTGAGGTGTTGGCACGATAGGAGGTTCACCGGCGGCGAAGAACACGGCGATGCACTGAGGCGGGTTCTGCTGAGACACGGCCAGGGGCCTAAATTCAATAAAAGGACTGATTTGCGATGATCTTTCTTTGGAGTTTGGACCTGATTGCAATTCTGGAGATTTGGGGGTCCAAATTGAACTTTGATTTCGCAGCTGAGTGACACTAAAATGGTTGGACTCATCTGGCAGTTAATTTGGTGAATTTGAACAAGATTTGAGGGTTTCGACAAAAATCCGAAAACAGAGTAATTAGGGTAAAACAGGGTAATTAGGGTTTCAAAAACGGCAAAGGTCGAAACTCAGGTTTAGGGTAAGATTTGGAAATTCTTCCAGAAGGGAAAAATGTTCAGAATAGTGAATGGGAGATGTTCACTGAATCAGATCAAAGTTTGGAGGTGGTCTGAGACTTTTAGTCTTTTTGGGCTTCTGACAAATATGAAAAGGGCTGATTTGTGAAAAAGATCTGAACGAAAGAGTTTGATTGCCGACTTTTTGGGGTAAGCTGCTGGCACAACAGGGATCTCATTCTGAAATAGAGAGGGACAAGACAGGCCCGGATTTGGGAAAAATCGAGGTGTTACACGTGGAACTTGCGTTTACTTCGCAAGTTCTATGTTTTGCCTAACGGGCCTGTCCCCTCCCTCGGAGCGATCACGCCGGAGGGGGAGGAGGGACACTGTATTTACCTTTCCCTCCCCCTTCGCGGCTTCGCGGGGGAGGCACTATATTTCATTTCGTTATCAATACATACATCTTGCTCTTCAACTGTCTCATTGCAGGTCCTTCTCATTACCGCCCCTAACAGCGATGCCCTCCCCGCGAGGATGCCCTCTCCGTGAGGAAGTGGGCCCAGACCCAGCATGTCCCTCCTGTAGGGCGGCTTACGATCAGCCCTCGTGGACTGAGGGTGTAAGCGGCAACCCGGTCCCCAGCGGCAGTAGTAACGAGTCACTTTGGGAGACTAGTCCCCTACCCAAACACTCAGACCCGTCATCGGGCACTTCCTCCTCCGGGAGTTGACGCTCTCCCCAGTGGGACGTCTCTGGCTTTCTTGGATATCTTTTCCCCGGAGACTTTATTCCCGGCTCCCCGTTCTCACGGCGACCGGATGATTGTCTCCAGGAAGGATTTTCTCTGGAATCTTCCTCAGGATTTCTGGCCCTATTCCTGGCTCCCCGTTCTCACGGCGACCGGATGATTGCCTCCCGGAGACCCTATTCCCGGCTCCCCATTCTCACAGCGACCGGACGATCGTCTCCCAGGAAGCTCGCCTCCGGAAATCTCATCGGGTTTACTTGGATGTTTCTTCCACACAAGACCTTATTCCCGGCTCCCCATTCTCACGACGACCGGATGATTGTCTCCTGGAAGGTCTTTCCCTTGGAAACCTCATTTTAGAATTTTCTAACTTGAAAAAATTCTTATGCTACAGGTTATCTTCACCCCGGGGGCCTTGTTACCCCCACAGCGCGCGGAGCTACCCTCCGGCCCGCTGTGGGCAGGGGGATAAGGAACCCCCGAGTGTCGACCACACCGACCACAAGCAAACTTAGCTCATTCTTATCAAAAGGAGTCGTCCGGACCATCCAAGAAAAAATAAAAGAAGACTCAAAGAAGAAAGCAAACACAGCTTTATTGATTATTCAACCCGGAGGACATCTTCCCCCTCCGGTGGGCAGCGGAAACGATACAACCCGGGTCAAAACCCGGAAGTTCTCTACATCCTAAGGCTCCTACGCATAATAGTCCCGGAGGCCCTCTGCTAGCTCCCGGGCTAGGTCCCGGTACAATGCGCGTACGCGGCGCCGAGCTTCCCGGAGCACATCCTCGGGCCAGTACTCGTAGCCCACCGGGGGAAGTATCCGAAGTGGGGGGATCATCCGGAACCCTGGACGCGGAGGGGACAATTCGGTGCGATGATTGTCAAAATTGTCCAAGTGCCACTCCGGATGCCACCTCAACCGAATCGGCTCCCGGACGGCATCCCCGCTACGCTTCCCGGAGATGAGGCTTAGCAAGATCAAAGCCGCTTGGGCTTCCCCTGGGGGGCACCTGCCGGGGCTCGAAGGCCTCGCTCCCGGGGAACCCCTCCCGGATCTTCGCCCGGGAGTAACTTCCAGGGAACCTTGGTAACATTGCATTCAATTCAAGACTTAGAAAATTTTCTAATTGTATTGCATTCAAAATGTCTTTTTACAAGCGTCCGGGGCTTCTTTTAAGAAGCTACCGGGAACAAAATCCTAAAAAAGCAAAAGGGTCCTATCTAAGACCCGGGGGGAGGCTCATACTCTTTTGTTGGCGTCCTCCCCCCGGGGGTCCCCCACCGGGGCCGGGGCCGGGGCCGGGGCATCCGCTGCCGGAGGCGCCGGTGCCGGGAATTTCACCCAGACGATCCGGTCGTAGAAGCCCCCGGCGAGCTGCTCGACCTCCCGGCGCGAGGGCTCGAAGAACTCGGGGAAGCTCTTGGGGATGCGGCCCCCGATCGCTCGGGCGCCCACCCCCCGGTGCTCGACGAGCCCGGCCACGGCCGTGACGACGGGGATCACCCGGCCTCGCGCCCGGGGGTCCGCTGCCTCCGGGATCACGGAGACTTGTGCGTTAAGGAAACGCACAGCCTCCGTGAGTGTGGCCGGGGCCACCTTAGAGCCACCCCCGGAGCCTAGGCTCACGCCAAGGCTCTCGAGGGCCGAGCGCACGGAGCGGCCCGCGTCCATAACCGCCCGGAAGCTCGACCCCTCGAGCTCCCGGAAAGCCTCCTCCTTGGCCTTCGCCTCCTGCCGGAGGCGGTCGTTGATGGCCTCGGAGACATGGACCTGGGCCCAGACCCGGGCCAGCTCCCGAAAAGCTTCATCCCGTTGACCCAGGTAGGCAGCGGCCTTGTCCTCCGCGTCCTTGAGCAGCCAGACAACGCGCTGCTCAATGCCCCAGGTAATCACCGCCCCCTACAAATTCCAGAGTTAGAAAAATTTTGGATGTAGGAAGCCAAAAGAAAGCGGCAACCGCTTTGGGTGAATACCTGGACTTGGAGGGACCGGAGCTCCCCGAAGCGCTCGTGGAGAGTCCCCTCCGCGACATGGGCCTGGACCTTTGGGGTCTGCAGGCCTTTCGCGCAGCACTCAACCTCCCCTGTGGAAAGCAGGGGCGACTCCCGCTCGGCGCTGGTCCCGTCGCGGCCGGTGACGGGCCCTCGGACCTGGGCGCCCGGCATGATCTCGGTTGGGGTGGCGGTCGTCGTCTTCTTCGTCGCCGAAGAAGTGCCCCCCGAGGAAGTGGCCGAGGACGTTTCGGAGGGGGTCCCTTTCCGGGGGGGATCATCAGACCTTTCCCCTTCCCGGGCGGGAGGGCCCCCGGAACCTCCAATTCCGGAGGGACCTCATAGACTGAGGGGCTCCCCCCTCGTCTACAGGCCACTCCACCCGTGGAGGCGAGGCCTCCGCGAACCTCACCTCCGGTTTCTCCGGCTCCAATGGTGCCGGAGGCGTCGGGAGGGCCGCTACCGAAGGCGGCGAGGGGGCATAGTCCGCTGAATCGGACGCCGCCCTGTCCGCGGCCGGCCCCTTCCCCCGAACCTCAACGGGGCTCCCGGGGCGAGGGGGCGTTGCCTCCTTCTGGGCCGGCGCCCGGGCGCGCCTAGTCCCAGGGGTCTCGTCTCGGGGCTTCGCCGGTGTCGAAGCCGGCGTCGTCGATGGGCCGGGGGCTTTTTGAACTCTGGCCTTCTAAGACTCAGAGCCCCCGGAAGCGTCCTTCCCCCGTTTGTGCGACCCGGGGGTGGGGAGGGGCTTCCTCTCCGGTAGCTTTAGCCCGAAGGCCTCGGCTACCAAGTTCTAGGAGGGCCCTCCCCCACGAGTCGCACGATGCGCTCGTGCTCGTCGGTGAAGTACCTCCCCAGGAGGTTCTCCGCCTTCTCCCGCGCCGCCGGGTACGGCCGGACTACAAAAGGTAAAGAGTTAGTCAAATTTCCAAAAATTTGTAACTGCAATGCATCAGGTAATCGGGACTTACGTCGGGTTACCGGCTTGACCGGGGGCCGCTGCTCCGGGCCCATGCCGATCCCCCTTCTCCCGCGTGAGAAGGGGGAGATTCTCAGGAGCATCATCTCCTTGGCGGCGTCCCGCATAGAGCGGGTGCCCCGGGAGATGATCACCTTGCCGAGGAGCTCGAGCTCCTCGTCCGTCCACACCGGAGGCTTCGGCGCGGACGATCTGCTGTAGGCGGGGGGCTTTGGGGCGTACGCCACCTCGTCGTCCCGGACCCGGAGGTAGAACCACCACCGGATCCAGTCGCCCCAGTGGTCCCGGGAGGCTGCCGCCGGGTAATCAGCTACCCGGGACGGCAGCATCTGCACCATCACCGAGCCGAAGGGGGACTTGGGTCCCCCCTCCACCAGGTAGGAGCTCCTCGCCGCCGGTTCGTAGAAGTACCGGAAGGCGCGTAGGGTGGGCTCTCGCCCGGTCACCGTCTCGACGAGCCAAATGAAGAGGCCCATCCGGACGATGGCGTTCGGGGTGAGGTGGTTGAGAGCCACCCCATACTCCTTCAAAAACTCCCAGAGCAATGGATGCACCGGGAGCCGGAGCCCCGCCTCCAGGAAGGCCTCGAAGGCCACGATCTCTCTGGGCCTGGGGCGGGGGGCTCCGTCCTTCTTCACGGGGACCCGGATGTCCCCGTCCTCAACGACTCCACATTCGACCAGGGACTCCATGTCCTCGGCCGTGAAATCGGACGCCCAGAGGAAGTCCGGAGCGACCTCCTCCGGGGGCACCTCGGTCGTCTTCGCTCGACCCTTCGATGCCATCAGGTTTGTTTTTTTTCCGGTGGCTAACGTTTCAGGAGGCTACGTCTAAACGTTCCGGACACTTGGTTACCGGGAGCTAGCTACCGGGAGAGGGCCACCGGGAGAGCTCAAGACGCTGAAGTTTGAAAGTTTGGAATGAACCTCCCGGGCCCCCCAAGGCCCTATTTATAGGGGCGAAGCGCGGCCTAGATGGGCGCCACGTGGCACTTTGCGGTACATCTAGGCCGTTGAAGTTCAAACCGTGCGCGGGAAACGAAGCCACTGGAGTGCAAACTGAGGCGCCGGTTCGAATCGCGAGCGCATTTATGGCGAAGCGGCGCGGTCATAAGCGCACTACACGGGAATCGAAGCGTCACGGCTCCGGTGGCTTGGTCCGGAGATTTTCCCGGTGACATGTACCATACCCACCGTGGACTCGAGCATCGTCCCCGGGGGGCATGGGGGGCTGCTGTTGGGAGAAATCTCCGCGAGACTAAGTCCAGGTAAGTGGTGTCACATGCGCCCTGGGACGTGGCCTCCGGTGCCTGCCCCGGGCGCCTCCTTTTGGCTCCCGGGACCTAGCCTCCCGCGCCGGTCCCGGGCGCCGCCATTTGCCCGGGGACGTGGCCTCCGGGGCCTGCCCCGGGCGCCGCCTTTTGGCTCTCGGGACCTGGCCTCCGGCGCCGGTCCCGGGCGTCGCCATTTGACCGGGGACGTGGCCTCCGGGGCCTGCCCCGGGCGCCGCCTTTTGGCTATCGGGACCTGGCCTCCGGTGCTGGTCCCGGGGGCCGCCATTTGCCCGGGGACGTGGCCTCCGGTGCCTGCCCCGGGCGGCGCCATTTGCCTGGGGACGTGGCCTCCGGGGCCTGCCCCGGGCGCCGCATTTGGCTCTTGGGACCTGGCCTCCGGCGCCGGTCCCGGGCGCCGCCATTTGCCCAGGGACATGGCCTCCAGTGCCTGCCCCGGGCGCCGCCATTTGCCCGGGGACGTGGCCTCTGGTGCTGCCCCGGGCGCCGCCTTTTGGGTCCCGGGACCTGGCCTCCGGCGCCGGTCCCGGGCGCTGCCATTTGCCCGGAGACGTGGCCCCCGGTGCCTGCCCCGGGCGGCGCCTTTTGGCTACCGGGACCGGGCCTCCGGTGCCGGTCCCGGGCACCACCTTTTCGCTCCTGGGACCTGGCCTCCGGTGCCGGTCCCGGGCGCCGCCATTTGCCCGGGGACGTGGCCTCCGGTGCCTGCCCCGGGCGCCGCCTTTTGGTTCTCGGGACCCGGCCTCCGGTGCCGGTCCCGGGAGCCACCTTTGGCCCGGGGACCTGGCCTCCGGTGCATGTCCTGGGCCTCATCGCCCTTTTAAAGGTAAAGTCTCTGGTTGTTGATCACGCGCAGGTCACGCGAGGAGCGCCTCGAGAATCAGCAACCACCTGTCAAGCATCCAAGGCGCCTGACCGGGAGAAGGACGTTGCTACCCCTCAATCCGACGGTAGCATCCGGGGTAGTTTAGTCTTTTTGCTTCTTTTTGGGGCTATAAATAGCCCTTGTACCCCCTGTTGTAAGACAAGTGATTTCATTATTGGAATAGCCAAAACTCACAGGTGTGCTCCGGAAGCCTCTCCCCCGAGAGAGCCTCCCCAGCCGACTCCGGTCGGGAGCACGCCAACAGGACTAGGGCCCCCACTGGGACCCGAACCTGTATAAATCCTCGTGTCAATTCTTGTGTTTGTCCGGCGGGGGAGGACCGGTCACCCGGTCAGCCTGCGTCGCGTTTTCTTCGCTAGGATCGTTCGCAAAACCTGCTGGGTTGTTTGCAATACCACGACAGCATCTAACACTAGGACGGTGTCCATTTCGCTGCTCTTCACCAGTCGTCGGTTCTCGAACTACAGATTGCTCTTCGCTGGTGTAGAACAGTCGAGCCATTTCTGGCTCCATCCGTGTACAGAATCACGTAGTGGGAGGGAGGGGTAATTATTTTTCTCCCACAGGCGAAAGTACACACACCCAGCTGTGCTGGGGCTTTTGGACCATGTTGAGAAGTAGAACCGTCGGAACAGATCTACGCATGGAAATACTCCTACAAATGCCTTACACAGATGCTGGAAGACAGCCAGGATGAGGACAGCGTTGGGGTGGAGATTTACCAGCCCCAAATCGAAATGCGTCAACACGTCTTGCAGAAACTCACTTTCTGGCAAGCGGAATCCGCAACGCAAGAAATCTTCAAAAACCACCAATTCACTCTCTTGAACATTTGGGGTTTCTTCTTGTTTCTCTACCGGCCGCCAGTTGATTAGCAGTAGCGGAGGAAGGATTTCTTCTTTCTCCAGCGCCATCAAGCTCTGGCCATTGTGTTGAATGGATCGGTTCCAGGATGCCATTGTGGTGAGGATTGTTGGAAAGATGGAGTCTTTGGTGGCGTTGGAGCAAAGGTGCACTGAGGGGGTTTTTTGCGGCCAAGTGGCTAAGGCGAAGAGGGTTTTCTAAAGCTTCTCAAGCAACGTACCTTCCCTTTTATCTGCCTAAGGCCACTACTTGCCATGTTGATTATTTTAGTATTTCCTCGTAACAGGTCTAGTCACGGGTTAAACAAGAGATTGTGACGTTACCCTGATAGAATTTGAAATGAGATGCATCTTTTTGAAAGTTGAAAGATCATTTTATTTCAAACTAAGGAGCTACGGTACGAGTGAAAATATGGAAATTATTTATGGTTTTTTAAAAGAAAAACTATATACCCTATAACTTTAGGGTAATCAAGTAATTCCAATACTGTCATGGTCTCAAAGTAAATTCTGTGACCTTAGTACTACGTATGGTCATAATGCTATTCTGTGACCTTAGTGTTCCATATAGTCTCAATGCTGTTCTGTGACCTCAGTGCTGTCCTGTGTTGATCATGGACAAAGAATGTATTACCTTTGTATTGTTTTGGTCGCAGAGGCATTTACCTGTAACCATTTTTCACAGAGAGAATTTAAAGAACTCCAATTGATCATTATAGATTATACGTAATCATTAAGGGAGTCAATATGTAAAGAAAAGGAATTTTTATTTCTTGCATTCTTTATATAAAAAAGGGATGCAAGCGACCAAAATGTCGACCTGATCCGAAAGTAATTTACAAAGTTCTCCAAGGATCAGGTTGGCGTTGGTAGGACCAACACTGGCTGCCCCAAGAGATCTTGCGATGTCTCTCAGCCTATCGACGTCGTCTCTTATTGCGAAGAAGCAGTTGTCCCTAATTGCATTGGAGAGGACTCACTGCTCTTGGGCATGATCCCTCCTCAGGTGGAACGTGCGCGCCTCTTCTCGAATTCCATCATAGCACTCCACTAGGCACATCGTGATTGGGAGAATGCCCTCAAGGCGCTCCTTCAGCACCTCTTCTTGGAGAGTTCTGCACAAGGCATACTTCTCCCTCAGAAGAACTTGGATCTCAGCAAGCTGTTCACTGAGAACTCAGAGAGCTTTCTCCTCCTGTACATGCATGGGTTAGTTACTAAAATATATAACAAATAGAGAGGATGAAGATAATAACTTGGGTCGCAGGATGGAGGAAAAAGCTGAGCATGGAAGGGGACTTGGTGATAAAGGCACTGCAGGTGCAGTGATACCTAATCCCCTAGAAGAAGGATCCAAAGAAGGTGTTGAGGTTAGAATAGAAGTTGGATGCAAAGAAAGTGCTGAGGGTAATGTGGCAGCCCAGATCTCTGCACCTGTTAGCCTTTTTGATGAAGCTCCAACAGAGGATCTCGCGTCATAACCGGTCCATTTCTTCAGAGAAGTTGGTTCCTCGAACAGCTGTGCATTCCAAAATGCATTACTTTGGAAAAGCTCAAACTGCAAAATGATTTATACAGATGTTTCAGAAGAGAATTACCTTCTAAAGAGCCTGTCCAATCTTGTCTTCTATCTTTATTTCTTCCTCATCGCTCTCAACAGTCTTTTTGGAGTCTTAGTTCGCCATTAAGATGAGAGTAGAAAAGAAAATGAGAAGTAAGAAGATGAGAAGAAATTCTAAAAGACTTACTCAAGGGAAACTTGTGATTCTTAGAACTGAAGAGCTTCGCTATTTATAGAGCCCGGAGGCAACGGTTCGCATTTGCGGAGGCCTTGAGCTCCTAAATGCACTTAAATTTTGCCTCGATTGCGTGGTAAAAGACTTCATGATTACCTATCAAGATAAACCCAGAGAATTTTCTTGGGAAGTGAACCACCACACGGTGCACAGTACATCAGAAGAAGGTGAAGTGTCGGGTTCTATATCCAATAAACTTTAAATTTGAAGTTATAATAATTTTATCGCTTCAAATTTGGGGGTTAGTTGACGAGGATTATCACACGAGCTAGTTGTTTATATATATACCAGGAAGGTACCTAGGCACAGGTTTGGTCTATCTCGACAAGGTAAGGCTAAGATAATGGTTCTAATATAGCAATGGAGATATGAGAAGCACTATTGCTATTTTCAGAAATCAAGGATGAAAACCTAAAGTAATGCAAAGAAATAAAGAAGATAAATAGTAATCACATAACAAAAGTAATAATATAAAAACAGTAAACTAGAACAAGAAAGCAAAGAGATAATAAGAATAGAAATATACAAAAGGGACAGTAATATTAAGAAAGTATGATACTTACAAAGCAGAAGGCGAGTGCTTCTGCTACCTTCACGCACGTACAAGTTCATGTTCAGTTACACGTTCAAGTTCAGTACATGCATTCAAGTTTAGTACAAATTTTACACACTACGACTCTCTATATAGAGTTTTTATTTAGTGCAAGCATATTTACAATACTACTTAGATTTTATTTACAAGTGAGTGGAAGTTGAGGTGGAAGTGGAGTGGAAGTGGAAGTGGAGTGGAAATGGGATGGAAGAGTGTTGTGGATGTGTGTGTTGTGTTGTGTGTTCTCTTCCAACTTGTTTGCTTGTTCCAACTTGTGTGCCCCTCCTTCTTGAGAGAGTCATCCTTTTATAGAGATCTTGGGTGTGTATGTAGATCCATGAGAAGGACTCTTTCAATAGTGTCTTCATATTATTTGTCCTTTTCAATAGTATTATGATATAATTTGTCCTTGTTATCTTCAAGTGGAGTGCCTTTTGACTCCTATGTCTTGTCAAGATTTTCTTCGAGTAGAATATCTTTTGACTCTTACATCTTATCATGTTTCCATTATTGAAGTATCTAGGAATATTTTAGTTTTCATGAGAGAAAACTTCTTCTGTTAATCTCTTAAAGAGGTAATAAATTATGATGTCTCATCCAGATCTTCTTGCTTTAATGGGGAATAGTAGTTAAACTTTTGGGAAGATGAGGTTCCATAATCCCTGGCTTGTGAAAATTTATCTTCTAGGCTTTGACATGGAGCCCTTGAATCTAACAGCTACGGACTTTCTTGTATCATCTTGAACATTATTTCATAGGCTTGAAGTTGCAACTCAGCTTCTGATAATCCTGGTTTCTTTAGGAGTAATTCGTTTGTTCTTTTAGTTTAACCATGTTAGATTTGTGAGACTTTGTTGTGTTCCCTTTTCCTTGCACAATTGGTTTTATGTCAAACTTATCCCACCATTTCACCTGATATTTTCTTATTATGGCAGCTGGGAACTGATTGTGACATAAGTCTAATTCCCACTTCATAATCCAAGGCATCCCTGTCTCTGAACATAATTGCATCAGGACAAAAGGATATTCCTTCAGATCTCTGGTAGATTCTTTGGCCACCTTCTTCATAACTTTGGCTGGAAGAATTTCTGGAATAGCTCCTATTTTGAGCCAGAAGTTCTTAAAGAACCATAGTGGTATATTGGATAATTTCTCTTTGAAGTGGATAAACCATGAATGCTTCATATGAATATTTTGAAGTAGTAGAACATTTTGCCATGCATCTTGATAGTCCCAATAATTATATTTGTTAGGACTATATGAATAAAGTGATCTAGATATATATGGGTTGGAAGTGGTATCCCATTCTTCCAAATCTATAATTTTGTTGATGAGTAACTTGGTATATGTTGTTTCTTTGTCAATCCCCATAGTGTGATATATTTGAGCACTTCTTGTTTCTAGCAAAATTGCTTCATAATATTTTTGATCTTTGCCTGGAGATTTAGGCACAAAATATGATTGTTTTGGAAAATACTTGGTCATAATATTTTTGAGACCTAGATTCAGATCATTGAATTCTAGAGGCAATATATGTTCCTCTGTTTTGAGAATATATTGAGATGTATGCCCAAAATCTTGTGGCATCAATGGGGGTTTTTGAGTTGAACTCTCAGGATATATATTGGAGAGTTTTTGTTTGCTTGGCGAGTGCTCAACCGGCCTCCCACTTGTTGATATATTCCTCTTTGGGGCCATGTCCCTGTAAAAATTCACGGGACAGGAAGTCTGGGAGTGAATTATTTTCTCTTTTAATATGTTCAATTTGAAAGTCAAAACATGATAATATTGCTTGCCATCTAGCAAATATTTGCTTTGAAACCAGATTTTCGACATCCTTTTGAAGGACATCTTTTGCTGCTTTACAATCAATTCGCAGCAGGAATTGCTTATTTCGAAGTTCTCCTTGAAATTTTGAGATGACCTTGACAATTGCCAAGATTTCTTTCTTGATGGTAGAATAATTTTTCTAAGCATTATTCCAAGTCCCCGAAGTGAACCTGACTAATTGCTCAGAGGATCCTGTCGATGATTCGGACTCGGAGTTCTCAGCCGAACTTATGCAAAATTTGTAATAGTGAGACCTTTCAAGATGACCCTCCGGGAAGGTATGTAGAACAATGGTGAACAGGAGCACAGAGAGATCTATACAGGTTCGGGCCCTCGGTGGTGGGAGTAATAGCCCTACGTCCTGTTAGGATTTCACTATAGGTGATAAAAGGTTACAAAATGGCATAAAAACCCCTTCACAAGCGAAAGGTTTTTCCTATGTAAATGTACAGAATAAAGCCAGGAAGGCTTGTAAGCACTATCTAATTTAGGCCGTTGACTTGGCTGTTTTTAGTGGTTGAGATGCGTTGCGTCTCACTTGTATCAGAAGTCTTGTTCTTCCAAATGGATCAGATCCCCCCGTTTGATGTATTTCGCCACCCTTTTATACTGGTCGAAAGGATGCCATGTCGTAACTGCATCAAACAGTTGATTGGACGGTTGGATGCGGTTTATTGAACCGCTCTCAAATTCCAAGTAGGTTAAGCACGTGTTATTCGTGAAATAACTGCTTGTATCAACCTCTTGGCGGTTAGTCTTCTACGTGGAGGAATCTTCGGGATACTTGGAATATTCCCACTATAGGGATAACCGGTCAAATAAATTCCAAGTACCTTGGTCGAGAATGCTCTGACCGCAGGATGTTGGCTGACCGCGCAACATCTCCAACATTCTGTTCGCGTATAACATACGAACTTCTGATCGCGCAAAGCCTGCAGTCTGATCGCACGAGGCTCGCGACCTGATCGCGCAAAGCCTGCGACCTTAGGCTGATGCTTCTCAGAATGACTTGAGTTCACACCGCCGGGCACGTGTCTGACTCGAATCTGTCTTGAGCCAACAGTGCATTTATTTGAACTGACTCGGGTGTCAATCCTCGTCAGCTAGCCCCCAAATTTAAAGAAAACGAAGGGACGTGTTCACTTTAAATTTAAAGAAATGCATCGGATTATTAACCCGACTCTTCAAATCCCCCGTTTAGTGGCGCACTAAGTGGGACGGTTGGTTCCCCGAGACATGCTCTGGGTATTATGTGACGGGCAATGATGGTGCTGTTGAAATGTTTTTTAACCCGAGGTAAAATTGTAAATGCTTTGTAGAAACCCGAGGCACCTGGAATGCGAACCGTCACCTTGGCGGCTATAAATACCGGGTCCTTGGTTCTGTAAAGCTTCACAATTTCTTCCCACGGCTAAGTCCCTTCCTAGACAACCTTGATTCTTCTCTTCATACACTTCCTGATGGCAGATCACAACATCATTGAGATTGAGAGTGATGAAGAGAAAGTTGTCGAACAGGGGCCTCAGATGCATGAAGACTTGTCTCCTTCAAGGAAGAAACCCAAGGTTGACGAGGGATCTTCCAGCGGAACGAAGGTGAAGAATGTAGCAAGTCTCTTTCTTCCTTCAGTTCCTATAACTCTTCCTGTTCATGCATCTCGGCAAGTTAGGCCTTTGACTTTGGAGAGAAACCTTTCTCCATTTCATCCCAATACCTCCAACCTTTATTTGGGTGAGCAATATTCTGGTCGGCAAGCGGTGACTATCCCTCGACCAGATGATTCCCATATTGTGTTGGCGAAGCAATCATATGGTGGGAGAGTCGCACTTCCACCATCTGATGATCCTCTTCCCAGGATGGCTATATCAACATGCCATGAGCTGGGACAGGTAATAATTCTTCTCTCCTTTTGCTGATAGTTATAGTCAGTACAACTAATTTTTGCAAATGTAGGAGGTTGGAGGCTCCAGCGATCAGCCTTCTGCTGCTCCATCTTTTCCTTCCAGAGAGATTCTTCTGGAGGAGCAGAATGCCCTGGAGAAGAAGACCGAAGAGATGTCTTCGAAGATTCTACATTTAGCAGAATGTTTTGAACGATCCCGTGAAGAGGCGCGCCAGTTCCGTCGAGAGAGGGATCACGCTCAGCGACAGCGAGAACTCTCTGACTTGATTAGGGACAATAGTGCATCTCTTGTTAGGGATGATGTAGATAGACTTAGGTTAGTTGCTAGTTCCCTGGGGGTTGTCAGTGTAGATCCTACTGACAACAACATGTCCCTTGGGGAACTTTGTAAACTCCTTTCGGATCAAGTCAACGCTTTGGTCGACTGTATCCCTTTTGTATGTAAAGAATGCAAGAAATAAAAATTTCTTTCTTCAAATAGTTACTCTTTACACCTTCTGTGTGAATATATGGCCATGAGTAATGCTTTCGCGACCATTCATACACAGGGAAATTTCAGTTTTGCGATCAGAATCACACTTTCAAAAAAAGCACCGCGACCAACCCTAATATCGCGATTAGACTTAAAGCCGCGATTAGAACTGAAACATACTGTGACCAGGATTGAGGTTCGACCAGACTATCACTTCGATTAGAATCGGAACTTAATCAAAAACCATGGTCTCGATCGTACCGTAACCCGGTCAAAGTACATCCATACGTCCAAACATTGAGTCGCATGACTTTTTCGTAAAAAATGTTCAAAGCATATAAAGGAAAAACGTCTTCTGAAAAGTACTGAAAATTTTTCAGTCCTTTTGCACTTTCAGTTTCCGAAACAAAGAAGTCTTTTTGTTTCAGATTCGATGCCTGAACACTTTAACGGGTTCGCCAGAGACAGTATCCATTATGGGAAATGAATAAAATACTGAGTGAAATGTTTGAACGAGACGTTACACACATTAATGCGATTCCTCGGGTCTATAAAAGGAGTAGATGTCTTCTCAAGGAAGCCACACAGTCAAAAACCCTCATCATTTCTGCCGCACAAAACCCTCGTTCTCTTCAGCCTTCGTCTTCCCAAAAATCACCAACTTTTCCTTTGATTCTCCACCAAAAATGGCGTCCTGAAGCCAATCCATTCACCACTCTGAGGAGAGCCTAGTGGCGTTGGAGAAGGAGGAGATCCTTCCTCTGCGATTGCTCATCAACTGGCGGCCCGCGGAGAAGGACCAAGAAACCCCAACCGTCCAAGAGGGCGAGTTGGTGGTTTTTGAGGAGTACTTGCGCTGCGGGTTCCGATTCCCCGAGAGTCGGTTCCTCAAGGATGTCCTCGAGCATTATGGGTTGGAGCTGATCAACCTCCACCCAAATGCTGTACTGATCCTGGCGGTGTTCCAGCATCTTTGTGAGGCGTTCGTCGGAGTGTATCCCAGCGTGGACCTCTTCCGATGATTCTATTTCTCGGCGTGGTCGAAGAGTGCCAACGCCGCCGGATGTATCTACTTCCGGCTGAGGGATAAGAAGGAGTATCCCTTTCCACCCCTACGAGACTCAGTGCACGGGTGGCATCAGAAGTGGTTCTACTGTACCCCGCCGAAGGAGAGCGGGTTGTGGTTTGAAAACTCGCGGCCAGAGAAGCCAAGCGAGTTAGACACTCTCCCGGCGATGAACTCGGAGTTCATGAAGCATGCCGAGGTAATTCTTCACTTAGTCGAAGAAGGGTTGACGGCTCGGGACATCATCCGAGACTTTGTGAAGAACCGGGTGAGCCCCCTGCGTGAAAGGGCTCATCCAGCTTGGGAGATTAAGTCCATGGCGGATGGTACCCTGGACTATAACGAAGGTATTTGTTTCTGACACCGAAAACCTTCATGTTTTTCTTGAAATACATTCATTATAACTTGCATTCGGTAACAGTCCTATCCTCTGCTGAAATTGAGAGGCGGACTAACCACCTCCTCCGGGCGTACAACGCCGATGTAGAGGGTGTTAGGGGTCACCTCACCCCCAGAGCTTAATTCACGCCGGTGACGACCTCAGGCAAGAGCGCTGAAAGGTACATTCTCCACTTGGCCTCTGTTTTGCAGGTTTTATGTCTGTCCAGTACTAATCCCATGTGAATAGCTTCTTGGGAGGTTTGCTGAGGCGACGTTTCCCAGCGAGAACGTTGGTTCCTTGGGAAAGCCGACGACCAAAAACATGAAGAAGATTTCCTCGAGACCCAGGACGAGGAATCCCACCCCCAAGAAAGTCAGGCTAAATCTTGGGGAAGGGTCTTCGCGAAGCACTCCTCCTACGGCCCGAAGAACTGCGGTAAGATATCAGATCCCACCGCTCTTTCTAGGCGCGAACTCGAATTACTTCTTCATCGTACAGGGAGAGGGGAGCGAGGAGGAGGAGGATGATGATGTCCCTCTAGTTCACCGGAGGAGGAAGATCGCGGGCTCTCCATCCAGTGACGCTTCAACCCATTCCGCAGGGATGACTGTTACTGCAGAGGCAGCCGTAGCAGTCCCTACGACCACTGAACGACTTGTGGTCGCGGATGATCCCCTAGCCCCTGAAGCTCCCGAGGCTTCAGAGCCAGTTGCCTCTACCTTCCCGGTCGAAGGGACGACCGTGGTAAGATTTGCCCACAGTCCGTTTTCTTCAATTCCCCCTGTGTACTTGATGAGCTAATGCTTATGCAGGGAGAAGAGCTTCCCCCTGCGACTCCTACTAGCCCCAGGGAGGAAAATACTCCTCCTCCGCAGGCAGGAGTCGAGGTGGTTGTACAAGATCCTGTGGCGATTGCACGCGAGGTGCCGGCCACAGAAACCCAGGAGACAGCGAGGTCCTCGGATGGGACGTCGCCAATGGGATCGAAGGGAAGAGGGCCCTTGTTTTCCAAGAGGAAGATTAGGGCGGACGATGATTGTCCCCATGCTCAAGGAGAACCTTCTCTGAAATCCCAAAAGTTAATGGGATTTCAATTAAGGTAAGAACCATTATCCTGGTTGTATTTAGAAATGATGGTCACGAATCGTTACCATTTGATTTTTCTTTTCCTTTATCAGACGAAAAGAAATAGCGCCCAGTCCCCCAACTGCTTCGGGAAGGGTTGAAGTCACTGCTGGCGCAGGAGCCTCCAGTGAGGAGCGCTCCACCCCCTCGGCCCAGGAAGTTGTCCGGGCCGTGGAGGGAGAAGCAGACACGAGGACCCAGTCGCAGTCACCGGCGATTGGAAGCAGTACCCAGCAGGCACTTCCTCCAACTGCCCCTACTGTAGGCACTTCCGGGCCTTCGACAAATCTTCCCATTAGTCCGGAAGATGCCTCTCTGCAGAAGTTCATGAAGGTATGTTGAATCCCTCTCTGGGTGTCCTGAATTGTACATAGGACACTTTTGACTCTTTTTTGCATCACAGGAACTATCCCGGATGATGGCCCAATCGCGTGCTACGGCGGCGAGCATGGTGGCCATACAAAGAGAGCGAGACGGCTTGCGCAGGTAAGGATCATTACCTTTTAACTTGTAAGGGTACAAGTTAACTATGACCACTCCTTCTGTTTTATTATAGGAAAGTGGCATCCTTGGACAAAGAAATGGCCGCAGTCAAGCTTCATTCGATCTCATTAGCTAGGAACCAAGAGATTGAAAACAATAAGCTGCGGTCACAACTTGCTGGTAAGTTGATTCCTGATTAGGAATACTTGTCCTCATAATCTGTGAGTAATGTTTTCTCTCTTTGCAGCGCAAGCTGGTCAAATAATGCAACTCAGTCGGGACAATAAAACCCTCCAGGATTCTATCGAAGCCTCCACAAGGGCGATTGGAAAGCTGAGCCGTTCAGTCTTCGAAAAACTGAAGGCGGTGGCTCATCTTCTGAAGGCTGATGTGGTCGAAACCACACGAGACAATCTCAGCCAAGAGGACTGGGCTGCCCTAGTTATGGCTCAAGCAGAGTCACTTCTCGAGTATCTCCCTGAGGATACACAGCGACGAGAAGAGGTGATCAGAACCAGAGTTCGGTCAGCCGCTTCTGCTATCCTCAGCCGGGTTCGACTTCACTATGGTCCAGATGCAAATCTGAATCCACTAGCGGGACCGGTTGAGATCGAGAGTGAAGAGCAACTAGAGGCCGTCATGGAGGAGATTAGTCCCCTTGTAGATAAGCTTCTGACTGAGCTCGGGATCGAATGATCCTTATACCTGTACAGAAACAGTTGTATACGATGCAATGCACATGAAAATTCAATTTTGAAAATGAATATATTTTTGTTTTATGTTGGTTTATATCATAAACTTATCCCCCTAGCCCCCGCCTGTGATTGTAGATACTGAAGGCTTAGTATTACAAACGCAGGGGAAAAAAGAATATAACGACCAGGGGTGTATGATCAAATCAACAATTATAACACCTAGCCTTGTTTGCTAACCAGCAGCCACTCGGATAACCAAGGACTTGCAGAAAGCCCCGTGTGCGTTGAGAAATAGCTTATTTAGGAGTGACTTGTCTGAAAGTGGTTATGAGATCGGCCAGCGAATCCGATTAGGATGTTATAATGATCTAACCGCGTGCGACCAGCCCCCGAGCTGAATTCACAGTGGATGGTCATGAAGGGAAATATTCCTCATATAAACGCAAAACATTTTTAATTTTATGAAAAAATGCTAATTGAACAGGAAAAATAGGGTTGAGTACTTACACGTAGAACTTGCGAAGTTGATCGACGTTCCAAGTATTGGACAAAATTCGACCATCCCCCATGGCTAACCGCACGGATCCTGGTCGCGGCACTGAGACCACAGTGTAAGGGCCTTCCCACTTTGGGGAGAATTTGTTGCGATTAGACTGATCTTGGATTTTTCGTAAGACCAGGTCGCCCACGTGAAGACTACGTGGTCGCACCCTTTTACTGTGATACTTGCGCAAAGCTTGCAAGTATGCCGCGGACTTGACCAAAGCGCGATCACGCCTTTCTTCTAAGAGGATAAGATCTTGTGACCGCTGTTCGGACTGATTAATCTGTTCGAATTGTTTTGTCCGAACAGACCCAATACTAACTTCGATAGGCAATACAGCCTCGGCCCCATAGACCAGATGGAAGGGCGTCTCACCGGTGGCTCGACTAGAAGTAGTTCGTAGTGCCCATAGAACAGTATAAAGCTCGTCTGCCCAAGCCCCCGAGCGAGTCTTAAGGCGATCAAAAACACGTTTTTTAATGCCTTGTAGTATCTGCCCATTGGCCCATTCTACAGCGCCATTGCTTTGTGGATGCGCCACAGAAGCAAAGCACACCTTACTTCCAATCTGGTCGCAGTAGTCTAGGAAGAGACCACTAGCGAACTGAGAACCATTATCGGTGATAAGGCGGTTTGGAACACCAAACCGAGCAATAATGTTCTTATGAAAGAACTTTTGTGCTGCTGATGCGGTAATATTGCGTACCGGTTCGGCCTCGATCCACTTTGTAAACGTGTCAATGGTTACAAACAGAAACTTGTACCCATTGACCGCTTGTGGCATAGGACCTACAATATCCATTCCCAGACCGCGAAAGGCCATGTGAAGGGAATGGTTTGTAATGCATAGGCAGGTTGATGAACCTGTCTGGCGTGAAACTGACACTGAGGACACATCTTGACCATATGCTTGGCATCAACGAGTGCCGAAGGCCAGTAGAATCCTTGTCGAAAAGCGTTTCCGACCAGTGTTCGATATGGCGCGTGTGCACCACATACACCGTCATGTATTTCTTTCAAGAGGGATTTTCCTTCCTCCTGAGATACGCAACGCACGAATACTCCTTGAGTACCCTTTCTGTACAAAACCCCATCTATGAGTTTGTACAGTCGCGCTTTTTGAATTAACCGATTGCTTTCGGTTTCGTCCTCGGGTAGGGTCCCATGTTCAAGATAGACTCTCAATGGATGAGTCCAATCCTGTTCTTGACCGAGGTTGGTAACGGAGGCTATTACCGGATCATCCTCAACCGAAGTCATGATTGAAGGACGGTCCAAGTGTTCAATGAACACTCCTGCCGGAGCGGATGTGCGTGAGGACCCAATTTTGGATATGTTGGGGGAAATCTCCACGCGGTCAAGTCCAGGTAAGTTCATGATTGCCCGGAGACAGTGGCCTCCGGTGCCTGCCCCGGGCGCCGCCTTTTAGGCTCCCGGGACCGTGCCTCCGGGACATGTCCCGGGCGCCGCCATGTGCCCGGGGACAGTGGCCTCCGGTGCCTGCCCCGGGCGCCGCCATTGGCCCGGGGACAGTGGCCTCCGGTGCCTGCCCCGGGCGCCGCCATTTGGCCCCCGGGACCGTGCCCCCCGGGCATGTCCCGGGCGCCGCCATTGGCCCGGGGACAGTGGCCTCCGGTGCCTGCCCCGGGCGCCGCCATTTGGCCCCCGGGACCGTGCCCCCCGGGCATGTCCCGGGCGCCGCCATTGGCCCGGGGACAGTGGCCTCCGGTGCCTGCCCCGGGCGCCGCCATTTGGCCCCCGGGACCGTGCCCCCCGGGCATGTCCCGGGCGCCGCCATTGGCCCGGGGACAGTGGCCTCCGGTGCCTGCCCCGGGCGCCGCCATTTGGCCCCCGGGACCGTGCCCCCCGGGCATGTCCCGGGCGCCGCCATTGGCCCGGGGACAGTGGCCTCCGGTGCCTGCCCCGGGCGCCGCCATTTGCCCGGGGACAGTGGCCTCCGGTGCCTGCTCCGGGCGCCGCCATTTGGCCCCCGGGACCGTGCCCCCCGGGCATGTCCCGGGCGCCGCCATTGGCCCGGGGACAGTGGCCTCCGGTGCCTGCCCCGGGCGCCGCCATTTGGCCCTCGGGACCGTGCCCCCCGGGCATGTCCCGGGCGCCGCCATTGGCCCGGGGACAGTGGCCTCCGGTGCCTGCCCCGGGCGCCGCCATTTGGCCCCCGGGACCGTGCCCCCCGGGGACAGTGGCCTCCGGTGCCTGCCCCGTGCGCCGCCATTTGGCCCCCGGGACCGTGCCCCCGGGCATGTCCCGGGCGCCGCCATTCACCCAGGGACAGTGGCCTCCGGTGCCTGCCCCGGGCGCCGCCTGTTAGGTTCCCGGGACCCTGCTCTCCGGAAGGGGTCCCGGACGTCATCGCCCTCCTAAAAGGTAAAACCCCTGTTTGTTTATCACGTGCAGGTCACGCGAGGGACGCCTCGGGAATCAGCGACCACCTGTCAAGCATCCAAGACGTTTGACCGGGAGAAGGACGGTCCTACCCTTCAATCCGACGGTGGCTTTCGGGGTAGTTTAGGCTTTTTGCTTCTTTTTGGGGCTATAAATAGCCCTTGTACCCCTCTGTTGTAAAGGATCAGCTCATTATTATTGGAATAGCTAATCTCACAGACGCGCTCCCGAAGCCTCTCCCCCGGAGAGAGCCACCCCAGCCGACTCCGGTCGGGAACGCGTCGACAGGACTAGGGCCCCCACTGGGACCCGAACCTGTATAAATCCTCGTGTCTTTTCTTGTATTTGTCCGGCGGGGGAGGACCGGTCGCCCGGTCAACCCGCGCTGCGTAATTTCCGCTATGATCGTCTTCAAAACCTGCCGGGGTATTCTTAATACCCCGACAGTTGGCGCCGTCCGTGGGGATCCGTGACGAATCGCCATGGCTCCTCCAAGAACAAGGGCTCGCACCCTTCCCGGTGACCTGGCGCCACCCCTCCGGGACGCTGCTGTTCCGGCGCTTCCGTCCGGAGGCGACCATTCCCAGGTACCGCCTCCCACCTTTCCTCTCAATTTAGGCGCCTCCACCTCCGGGTCACTCCCGGCGGCCGCGGGGACCTCGGCCGGGACGAGTTTCCCCCCGACGGCTCCCCCAGCTCCCCGGGATGCCCTGCTGGAGGCTCTCGTGGAGGGCCAGCTCCGCGCCCAGCGCTCTATGGACGAGCTCCTTAGTGTGTTGGCGCGGCCCTCGGCCCCCACATTTTCGTCGCACCCGTATCCGGGGCTGGGGGGTCATTTCACGCCGGGGGCTATTCCTACGCCGGGAGCCAGCCCCGCCCCCCGTGTGGCGTTTACCGCACCGGGGCCGGTCGACAGAGCAGCTCCCGTGCCTCAGCGAATTTCCCCCCGCATTGGCTCCCCAACCCAGGACGTCGCCGAGGGGGCTCACCCCCCACCGGTTCCGGTCGTTGCCACGGGGGCCCCCCCCTTCGGATCCAAACGCCGCCCCGGGCGCCCCCTCCCCGGTTCCGGATGGTGCAGGGTCTCCCCCCTTTCCGGTACCGGGGGCCGTAGTAGGGGGCTCCCCCCAGCAGGTCCCGGTAGCTCCCGGGCTGGCTGCCACAGTGCAGGAGCTCCCTCCCCCGGCGAAGCAGATCCGCTTCTCCCGGGGGGAGGTCGAGCGAATTCATTCTCCCCGCCGCGGGGAAGAGCTCCCCCCCGGTCGTTGTCGCAGGGAGCTTCGCTCTCGCACCGATCGGGGGAAGAGACCAGCCGAAGAACCATCCTCCCCGGAGGGAAGCCCGGACGTCCGGGAAATCAGTCCTGGCCCGGAAGAGAAGCGTCGTCACCACCACTCCGGTGGCCCTCTTGGGCCGCTACCTGACTCGGATAACGAGGGGGCGTCCCCCGTTAAAGAAGACAGTGACTGGGGCTCCCCCCGGGAAATGCAGGGGGCGAACCAGCCCCTGTGTCGAAGACTCCGCAGCATCCGATGGCCGCGGCCCTACCGTCCCCCGCACATCGAGCATTATAATGGTGAGGCGGACCCTTACGAGTTCGTGCAGATCTACTCCACCGCCATCTCCGCGGCGGGGGGGACGAGAGTGTCCAATGCAACATCTTCCCCCTCTACCTCACCGGCATTGCCCGCTCCTGGTTTTACAATCTGATGGCGGGCTCCATCAAGTCTTTCTCGCAGCTCAAGCGGGAGTTCTGTGCCAACTTCCAGGGGAACTACGTGCGTCCCCTGGACTCCTCACAGCTGTATACTGTCCGGCAGAGAACTGGGGAGACCATCAGAAGCTTCTTCAAGCGCTTTGCCCAGGTGAAGAGCAAAGTGGCCCACGTCCCCGACTCTACGGTCATCGAAGCCTGCAAAAGCGGCATCCTCCCGGGGGAGCTCCACCGAAGGCTCTCCCGGAGCTACCCCCCTTCCGCCGACGAGCTCTTCAACGTGCTCGAAAAGTACGCTCGGGCGGAGGAAGACGACATCTGGAAGAAGACCCAGGGGGCCCCTGCCCCCGCTGAGCGGGGGGCCCGGGATCCCCCCAGGCGCCCCAGGCAGGGGGGCCGTAGCGAACCACGGCCTCGGGACACTTTTGTCCTCGAGGGCGGAGGTGGCTCGCGCGACCCCCCGAAGGGCAACCGCCCCTTTCCCAAGCCGAGAGGCCATGGGGGAGGACAGTCTTCGCGCGGCCGCCAAGGCCCGGCGGGGAGAAGCCGGGAAGGACTGTGGTGCAGCTTCCACGGGTCCAGTACCCACGCCACCCGAGATTGCCACCAGCTGCTGCAACACTTCGCGGCATTCCTCGACCAGCGCGGGCAGGGGGGGGGGACTCCGGCCTCCTTGCCCCCTCGGCCAGCTGTTCCGGCCCTTCCCGCTCCCGCGGGGGGGCAGCAAGTGCAGGAGGGGGAGCCTTCAGATGCTCTCCCCTTTCAAACCTCTCAGCGCCGCATCAACGTCATCGTAGGGGGCTCCTCCTCCGAGCGGGACTCCAAGCGCCAGCGCAAGGAGTACGCGCGAGAAGTTAAGGTAGTGGGGGTGCTACACGCGTCCGTGCCGCCCAAGTGGTCGGACGTCCCCCTCACCTTCATGGCGGAAGACGTGCGAGGGGTTCGCTTCCCCCATGATGACGCGCTTATTGTCTCCGCGACAATCTACAACTGCCACTTGGCCCGCATTCTCGTGGACGGCGGAAGCTCCGCCGACGTCCTGTTCCTCAAAACCTTCAAGGAAATGCAGGTGGATGAGAAGCTCCTGCAACCAGCGGCAGGGCCTCTGCAAGGGTTTGTCCCGGGGAAGGCGATCCACCCCGTGGGCAAGGTAGATCTCCCGATCACCTTCGGCACCCCGGAGAACTACCGGACCGAGCTAGTCCGCTTCGACGTAGTGGACCTCCCCTCCTCCTACAATGTGATTATGGGGAGGACTACTATCAATCGGCTGGGGGCTGCCACCCACCAAAACTACTTGTGCATGAAGATCCCCGGGCCGCATGGCGTGATCAGCGTCCGGGGGGATCAAGACATGGCCCGTGCTCTATACGAGCGAGCTGCTGCCACAATAGGAAGCGTCAACCTGATCAAGGCACCCGGGGGGGAGGCTCCCCCCCCGGACGTAGACGTCGCTGCGCCATCCCCTGGGAGGCCCCTCCTCAAGCCGCGTCCGGAAGGGGGCCTCCGGAAGGTCCCGCTGTCCCTGGGCAGCAGGGACCAAACTGTCCAAATCGGGGCAGAGCTCCCCCAAGACCATGCAGCGCAACTCGCAGCCTTTCTGCGCGAAAACTCCGATGTTTTTGAGTGGAAGCTTTCGGACATGCGGGGCGTCGCCCGGGAGGTTATTGAACACAAGCTCGCGGTAACCCCCGGTCACCCCCCTATCAAGCAGAAGTTGAGGAAGCTCTCCCTCGAACGTCAAGAAGCCATCAAGACGGAGATAGCCCGGCTCCGAGAGGCGGGGTTCATCGGGGAAGTGTTGCACCCCGAGTGGCTCGCAAACCCCGTCCTCGTCAAGAAGTCAAGTGGCAAGTGGCGCATGTGCGTGGACTTCACCGACCTTAACCGCGCGTGCCCCAAAGACAACTTCCCGCTCCCGCGGATCGACCAGCTCGTTGATTCCACCGCGGGGTGCGAGCTGATGAGCTTCCTAGACGCCTACTCGGGATACCATCAAGTCCGGATGGCGGAGGGGGATGAGGAAAAGACGAGTTTTATAACTCCCCTCGGAACCTTCTGCTACCGCCATATGCCCTTCGGGCTCCAAAATGCGGGAGCCACCTTCCAGCGCCTTATGACGCTGGTCTTCAAAGATCAAGTCGAACGCAACATCGAAGTCTACGTAGACGATGCGGTCGTCAAAAGCCCCCGCGCAGCCTCCCACATCGACGACCTCGCAGAGACCTTCCGCAACCTCCGCGCGTTCGGGCTCAAGCTCAACCCGGAGAAGTGCGCCTTCGGGGTGCGCGGGGGGAAGCTCCTGGGTTTCCTCGTGTCCCAGCGGGGCATTGAGGCAAACCCCGAGAAGATCCGGGCTTTCCTAGAGATGCCCCCGCAGCGCTCCATCAAAGATGTCCAGCGACTCTCCGGCCGCCTGGCCGCGCTCAGTCGCTTCGTCTCCCGTTCGGGGGAGCGGGGCCTCCAGTTCTTCAAGATCCTCCGAGGGCTTGAGGGGTTCCGCTGGACCCCCGAGGCCCAGGAAGCCTTCAACGACCTCAAGAAGTACCTCTCGAGCCCCCCAATGCTCGTGAGTCCGTCTCCGGAAGAGCCCTTGCTCCTCTACCTCGCCGCGACCCCCGTCGCCGTCAGCGCGGTTTTGGTGAAGGAGCAAGGGGGGCAGCAACGTCCCATGTACTACGTCAGTGAAGCCCTCCAAGGGGCCAAGACTCGGTACACGGAGATAGAGAAGATTTGTTACGCTCTCCTCATGGCGTCCCGGAAGCTCCGGCATTACTTCCTGGGGCACCCCATCACCGTTCCGTCGTCCCTCCCCCTGGGGGAGGTACTGCGGAATAAAGAAGCCACCGGCCGGATTGGGAAGTGGGGGGCCGAGCTTGCCCCTTTCTCCCTATCCCTTACCGGCCGCTCCGCAATCAAGTCGCAGGTCCTCGCCGACTTCATCGCAGAATGGACTCCCGCCTCTGGGTCCGGGGACGAAGATCTCCCTGTGCCGCCCCGACGCAGTGACCATTGGACCCTGCTGTTTGATGGGTCGCTGTGTCTCGCTGGGGCTGGCGCGGGGGTAGTCCTCCGGAGCCCCGAGGGGAAGGAGCTCGAGTACGCCGCGCGGCTCGAGTTCCCCGCAACCAACAACGTCGCCGAATACGAGGCTCTGCTCCTCGGGATGCGCCTTGCGCGCTCCCTGGGGATCCGGCGCCTACTAGTGAAGGGAGACTCTCAGCTCGTTGTCTGCCAAATGGACAAATCTTACCTGTGCCATGACGCAAATTTGAGTCTTTACTTGCAGGAAGTACGAAAAATGGAGAAACACTTCGACGGCCTTGAGGCCCGGCATATCCCGCGAAGGGAGAATGACCGGGCTGATGCTTTGGCCCGGGCGGCAAGCGCCCGGGAAACGCTCCCCAAGGGGGCCTTCTTGGAAACAATCACGAAGCCCTCGGTGGCCTCCCCGGACGCAGGGCCCGAGCCTCCGGTCCCAGAGGTCGCCGAGATCGTCCGACCGTCGTCATGGATGGATCCCCTCATCTCCTTCATCAAGGGGGAGGGGGACCCTCCCAGCGAGACCGAGGTTAAGCGCCTCCGGGCCAAAGCCCGGGCATATCTCCTGCTTGAGGGAAGGCTCTACAAGCGGGGGGCTTCAGCCCTCCTGCGCTGCCTCCCCCGGTCGGAGGGACTTCAACTCCTGGAAGACATTCACGCGGGGAGCTGTGGTTCTCACCTAGCCCCGCGTGCCATCGCCGCCAAGGCCCTTCGGCAGGGCTTTTACTGGCCTACAGTCATGCGCGACGCGCGAGACCTTGTCTCCGCGTGCGAAGCATGCCAGAAGATGGCCAAGGGCTCGAATCTCCCCCCTGTAGCGCTGCGGACTATCCCCATCACTTGGCCCTTCGTGCGCTGGGGGATGGACCTTTTAGGGCCTTTCCCCCCAGCGCCCGGAGGATACAAGTATGCGGTGGTCGCGGTCGACTACTTTACAAAGTGGGTTGAGGCGGAGCCCTTGGCTAGCATCACCTCCCGGGCCGTTCAGCGGTTTTTCTGGAAAAACGTCGTTTGTCGTTTTGGTGTCCCCCAGGAAATTACCGTGGACAACGGGACCCAATTCGACTCGGCTTATTTCCGGGAATTCTGCGAAGGCCTGGGGGTCGTCATCCACTTCGCCTCAGTGGCCCATCCCCAAAGCAACGGGGCCGTCGAGAGGGTCAATGGCGTAATCCTGCAGGGGTTACGCCGGAGACTCGAACAAACCGCTTCCAAGCGGGGCGCGTGGGCAGAGGAGCTCCCTAGCATCCTCTGCTCGATGCGCACGACCCCGTCCCGGGCCACAGGGCGTGCTCCCTTCTCCCTAGTCTACGGGGCGGAGGCAGTCCTCCCCCGGAGATCGGCTTCCGGTCGCTGCGGGTCGAGCTCCTGAACGGAGCCACGACCGCAGCCTACCGGGACAACGAGGACAACCGGCGGCTGGAAATCGACCTCGTGGAGGAGGAACGCGACCGAGCGCTCCTCCGCCACGCCATCTACGAGCGCGAGATGTCGCGCGCATACAACCAGCGCGTGCGCGAGAGAGCTTTTCGCCTTGGGGACCTTGTCCTCAAGCGCGTCACAGACCCCCAAGCCCAGGGTAAGCTCTCCCCCAAGTGGGAGGGCCCCTACAAGATCTCCGCTGTCCTAGGTTCGGGGGCCTACAAGCTCTCGAACCTTCAAGAGCAGGAGCTGAAGCACACCTGGAACTTGCGTTTACTTCGCAAGTTCTACGTCTAGCCTAGCGGGCCTGTCCCCTCCCCCGGGGCGGTCACGCCGGAGGGGGAGGGGGGACGCTGTAGCTTCCCTTTTTCCCCCTTCGCGGCTTCGCAGGGGGGCTTTGTATATTTTGTTAATCAATGCGTAGCCTTTGTTCTTCAACTGTCTAACTGCAGGTTGTTTTTGTTTACCGCCCCTAGTGGTGATGCCCTCCCCGCGAGGATGCCTTCCCCGTGAAGATGCCTTCCCCGTGAGGATGCCTTCCCCGTGAAGATGCCCTCCCCGCGAGGATGCCCTCCCCGTGAGGAAGTGGGCCCTGCCCCAGCAAGTCCCTCCTGAAGGGCGGCTTACGAACAGCCCTCGTGGACTGAGGGTGTAAGCGGCAACCCGGTCCCCAGCGGCCGCGGTAACGAGTCACTTTGGGAGATTAGTCCCCTACCCAAACACTCAAGACCCGTCTCCGGGCACTTCCTCCTCCGGGAGTAGACGCTCTCCTCAGCAGGACGTCTAATGGCTTTCTGGATCTATCTTCCTCCTCCGGGAGTCGACGATATTCCCGGCTCCCCGTTCTCACGGCGACCGGAAGATCAGCCCCTTGTGGCTTGATTGGATCTATCTTCCTCCTCCGGGAGTCGACGATATTCCCAGCTCCCCGTTCTCACGGCGACCGGAAGATCAGCCCCTTGCGGCTTGATTGGATCTATCTTCCTCCTCCGGGAGTCGACGTTATTCCCGGCTCCCCGTTCTCACGGCGACCGGACAACTGCTTTACGAAGATATGGGTTTCTGATATTTTCCCCGGAAATATTATTCCCGGACGAACCCTCCCGGGAAGCTCCCCTCCGGAGGTCTTATTGGCTTTCCATGAGCCCCTTCCGCGCCTTGTTCCGGTTCCCCGCTCTCCCGGCGGCCGGATGAACCTCTCCCGGTGCCCCCGGGCACCCCGGAAGGTCCCTCCCTCGGAAATCCTGTTTTTACAATTTTCTAACTTAGAAAATATTTCTACAGGTTATGCTCCCCCCGGGGACCCTGTTTCCCCCACAGCACGCGGAGGCTTCCTCCCGCCCGCTGTGGGCGGGGGGGGGGGGGACAGGGGGTCCCCGGGTCACCCACGAAGAAACTTAGCTCATCCTTGTTAAGATGAGTCGTCCAGACCATCCAAGAAGAAGAAAATAAAGAGGCAATAAAAAGTTTAACAATGCGCTTTATTGATCGACAAACCCGGAGGACATCTTCCCCCTCCGGTGGGTTTCGGAAATGATACAACCCGGGTCCTAACCCGGGGGATTTTCTACGAGCCTAAGGCCCCTACGCCTATAGCTCCCGGAGGCGCTCCCTTAGCTCCCGGGCCAGGTCCCGGTACAGCGCCCGGACGCGACGCTGAGAATCCCGAAGTACGTCTTCGGGCCAAAACTCGTACCCAGCCGGCGGAAGTATCCGGAGAGGAGGTATCATCTGGGCCCTCGGGCGCGGGGGAGTTAATTCAGCACGGCTGTTGTCAAAATTATCCAAGTGCCATTCCGGGCGCCACCTCAACCGGACGGGCTCCCGGGCAGTACCGCCGTTGCGCCTCCCGGAGACAAGGCTCAGCAAAATCAAAGCCGCTTGGGCGTCCCCCGGAGAGTTTCTCCCAGACCGTTGCTCGGGAGCAACCCCCCGGGAACCCTGGTAACATTTTATTGCAAAGAGTTAGAAAAATTTCTAATATATTTCATTGCAAAATGTTTGTGTACAAGTGCCCGGGGCTTCTCCTAAGAAGCTACCGGAATCAAAATGTCTAAAAATAAAAAGGGGTCCTAGCTAAAGACCCGGGGGAGGCTCATACTTTGGCATTGGGGTCCTCCCCCCGGGAAGCTTCCTCCGTGGCCGGGGCAGGGACATCCGCGGCCGGAGGCGCCGGTGTCGGAAACCACGTCCGGATGATCCGGTCGTAGAACCCCTCCGCCAGCAGCTCCACCTCCCGGCGCGTTGGCTCGAAGGCCTCCGGGAAGCCCCGGGGGATGCGGCCCCCGATCGCCCGGGCGCCGACCCCACGGTAGTCAACGAGCCCCGCAGCGGCCGCGATGACGGGGATCGCGCGGCCCCGTGCCCGGACGTCCGCAGCCTCCGGGATGGCGGAGACTTGTGCGTTAAGAAAACGCACAGCCTCCGCGAGGGTCGCCGGGGGCACCTCCGGGCCGCTCCCGGAGCCCAGGCTAACGCCAAGGCTTTCCAAGGCCGAGCGGACGGAGCGGCCCGCGTCCGACAGCGCCCGGACGCTGGAGCTCTCGAGCTCCCGGAGCGCCTTCTCCCGCACCTTGGCCTCCTCTCGGAGGCGGATGTAGGCGCCCTCCGAAAGGTGCACCTGCGCCCGGGCCCGGGACAGCTCATCAAGAGCTTCGTCCCGCTCCCGGATGGCCGCCTCCCGCTGCTCGACGCAGGCCGAGGCCCGGCTCTCGGCCTCCTTGAGCAGCCGGGTGATCCGCTGCTCAAGGCCCCAGGTAACAGTCGCTACCTACAAAATGCATAAAGAGTTAGAAAAATCTTAAGTGCAGGAAAAAAGCCGAAGTGTGGAGAGCTCGAGTTACCTGGGCTCCGAGGGACTCGAGCCCCTCAAAACGCTTGTGGAGCGTCCCTCCTGCTACGAAGGCCTGCACCTTCCGGTTGTGCAGGCCCTCCGCGTAACGGGCCACCTCCCCCGCAGAAAATAGGGAGGTGTCTTGCCCGGCCCTCCTGTCGCGGCCGGGAGAGGGCCCCCGGACCTCCGAATCCGGGAGCACGGCCGGCGTCGCCGGCATCTTCGTCGACGAAGTTTCCTCCGAAGACGAAGACGAAGGTTGGGCGGGGATCTCCGCCCGGGGCGGGATCATTGGGCCTTTCCCCGCCCCAGGCCGGAGGGCCCTCGGAGCCTCCTGCTCCGGGGGGACCTCGAAGACTGAGGGGCTCCCCCCCTCCTCATCCACCGGCCAGAGGCGCGGGGGCGCCGCCCCCGAAAACCTCACTTCTAGCCTCTCCGGGGCCAATGCCGCCGGGAGAGGCGAGAGGAGTGTCACGCGAACTGGCGACGGGGCGTAGTCCGCCGAATCGGACCCCGCCCCATCAACAACAACCTCCTTCCCCCGGGCCTCGATGGGGGCCTCCGGGGGCGGAGGCGTCGCCTCTGCCCGGGGCGCCGCCCGGGCATGTTCGGCTCCGGGAGCTGCGTCCCGGGCCCTCACCGGCGTCGTCGCCGGCGCCGTCGCCGGAGCTGGGGTCTTCTGGACCCGGGGCTTTTTGGGCTCCGAGCCCCCGGCCGCGTCCTTCCCCCGTTTATGAGACCCGGGGGTGGGAAGAGGCTTCCTCTCCGGAAGCCTGAGCCCGTAGGCCTCGGCCACCAAGTTCCGGGGAGGCCCCTCCCCCACGAGGCGCACGATGCGCTCGTGTTCGTCGGCGAAGTACCTCCCCAGGAGGTGCTCCGCCTTGTCCCTCGCCGCCGGGTACTGGCGCACTGCAAGAGGTAAAAAGTTAGTCAATTTCTCATAAAAAACTGCAAGTACAAAAATGCAGGGGACTTACGCCGCGTCACCGTCTTGACCGGAGGCCGCTGCTCCGGGCCCATGCCGATCCCCCTTCCCCCGCGTGAGAAGGGGGAAAGCCGCAGGAGCGCCAGCTCCTCCGCGGCGTCCCGCATTGAGCGGGCCTTCTTCGCCAACACCACCTTCCCGAGGAGCTCGAACTCCTCGTCCGTCCACACCGGCGGCTTCGGTGCGGATGATCGGCTGTAGGTGGGAGGCTCCGGGGCGTAGACCACCGCCTCGTCGTGGACCCGGAGGTAGAACCACCTCCGGAGCCAGTCCCCCCAGTGGTCCCGGGAGGCCGCCGCCGGGAAGTCCGCCACCCGGGAGGGCAGCATTTGGACCATCACCGAGCCGAAGGGGGACTTCGGTCCTCCCTTCACCAGGTGGGAGCTCCGCGCCGCCGGTTCATAGAAGAACCGGAAGGCGTGGAGAGTGGGCTCCCGCCCGGTAGCTGTCTCGTAGAGCCATATAAAAAGGCCCATACGGACGAGCGCGTTCGGGGTGAGGTGGTTGAGAGCCACCCCATACTCTTTGAGAAACTCCCGGAGCATCGGATGCACCGGGAGCCGGAGCCCCGCCTCGAGGAAGGCCTCGAAGGCCACGACCTCTCCGGGCCTGGGGCGGGGGGCTCCGTCCTTCTTTAGGGGGACCCGGATGTCCCCCTCTTCGATGACGCCCTTCTTGACCAGGGACTCCGCGTCCGAGGCCGAGAACTCGGAGGCCCAAAGGAAATCCACGGGGATTTCCTCCGGGGGCACCTCCGTGGTCTTCGCTCGACCTTTGGGCGCCATTAGGTGAGTTCTTTGTTTTTCGGTGGCTAAGTTTTCAGGTGGCTGTCAACGACTCCCGGACGCTCGCTACCGGAGAAGGCTACCGGAGAAACTACCGAAAGAGCACTACCGGGAGAGCTGAAGCTAGAGTTGAAGATTTGGAATGAGCTTCCGGGGCCCCCTAGGGCCCTATTTATAGAGGCTGGCCGTGATCTAGATGCGCGCCACGTGGCCCCCTCGGGGCAATCTGGACCACTGAAATTCAAACCGTGCGCGGGAAACGAAGGGACAGGCGCGTAAATCGAGACGCCGGTTCGAACCGTGCATGCATTTATTGCGAAAACGGCGCGGCCATAAAGCGCCCAGCACAGAAACCGAAGCGTCGCCGGGGCTCCGGTGATTTTCGTCCGGAGTTTTCGTCCGGAGATTTTCCCGGTACCGTAACCATTCCCTCCGGGGGCTCAAGCTTCGTCCCCGGAGGACATGGGGGGCTGCTGTTGGGGGAAATCTCCACGCGGTCAAGTCCAGGTAAGTTCATGATTGCCCGGGGACAGTGGCCTCCGGTGCCTGCCCCGGGCGCCGCCTTTTAGGCTCCCGGGACCGTGCCTCCGGGGCATGTCCCGGGCGCCGCCATTTGGCCCCCGGGACCGGGCCCCCCGGGCATGTCCCGGGCGCCGCCATGTGCCCGGGGACAGTGGCCTCCGGTGCCTGCCCCGGGCGCCGCCATTTGGCCCCCGGGACAGTGCCCCCCGGGCATGTCCCGGGCGCCGCCATTGGCCCGGGGACAGTGGCCTCCGGTGCCTGCCCCGGGCGCCGCCATTTGGCCCCCGGGACCGTGCCCCCCGGGCATGTCCCGGGCGCCGCCATTGGCCCGGGGACAGTGGCCTCCGGTGCCTGCCCCGGGCGCCGCCATTGGCCCGGGGACAGTGGCCTCCGGTGCCTGCCCCGGGCGCCGCCATTTGGCCCCCGGGACCGTGCCCCCCGGGCATGTCCCGGGCGCCGCCATTGGCCCGGGGACAGTGGCCTCCGGTGCCTGCCCCGGGAGCCGCCATTTGGCCCCCGGGACCGTGCCCCCCGGGCATGTCCCGGGCGCCGCCATTGGCCCGGGGACAGTGGCCTCCGGTGCCTGCCCCGGGCGCCGCCATTTGGCCCCCGGGACCGTGCCCCCCGGGCATGTCCCGGGCGCCGCCATTGGCCCGGGGACAGTGGCCTCCGGTGCCTGCCCCGGGCGCCGCCATTGGCCCGGGGACAGTGGCCTCCGGTGCCTGCCCCGGGCTCCGCCATTTGGCCCCCGGGACCGTGCCCCCCGGGCATGTCCCGGGCGCCGCCATTGGCCCGGGGACAGTGGCCTCCGGTGCCTGTCCCTGGCGCCGTCATTTGGCCCCCGGGACCGTGCCCCCCGGGCATGTCCCGGGCGCCGCCGTTGGCCCGGGGACAGTGGCCTCCGGTGCCTGCCCCGGGCGCCGCCATTTGACCCCCGGGACCGTGCCCCCCGGGCATGTCCCGGGCGCCGCCATTCGCCCGGGGACAGTGGCCTCCGGTGCCTGCCCCGGGCGCTGCCTGTTAGGTTCCCGGGACCCTGCTCTCCGGAAGGGGTCCCGGACGTCATCGCCCTCCTAAAAGGTCACGCGAGGGACGCCTCGGGAATCAGCGACCACCTGTCAAGCATCCAAGACGTTTGACCGGGAGAAGGACGGTCCTACCCTTCAATCCGACGGTGGCTTTCGGGGTAGTTTAGGCTTTTTGCTTCTTTTTGGGGCTATAAATAGCCCTTGTACCCCTTTGTTGTAAAGGATCAGCTCATTATTATTGGAATAGCTAATCTCACAGACGCGCTCCGGAAGCCTCTCCCCCGGAGAGAGCCTCCCCAGCCGACTCCGGTCGGGAACGCGTCGACAGGACTAGGGCCCCCACTGGGACCCGAACCTGTATAAATCCTCGTGTCTTTTCTTGTGTTTGTCCGGCGGGGGAGGACCGGTCGCCCGGTCAACCCGCGCTGCGTAATTTCCGCTAGGATCGTCTTCAAAACCTGCCGGGGTATTCTTAATACCCCGACAGGATAATTGGTCTGCGAGAATGTTGTCCTTTCGCGGGATGTATTGGACTTCGAAATGACTGAAGTGTTTTTCCAATCTCCTCACTTCCCCCAGGTAATGAGCCATTGTCTCATCAGATGTGCTGTACTCCTTGTTTACCTGGTTTACGACTAGCTGTGAGTCTCCCCTCACCGCTAATTGACAGACTCCGAGGAATTTTGCTGCCCGGAGCCTTGCAAGAAGACCTTCATACTCTGCTGCATTGTTAGTCGCAACAAAGTGTAGTTGGATGACATACTTAAGCTGTTCGCCCTGGGGCGTAACTAAGACCACTCCAGCCCCCGAGTGTTGAAAACTACGGGAGCCGTCAAAGTACATTGTCCAGTAATCGGGGCACTCCAGTTTCTCTGCCAACTGCACGGGTGGCTCAGGGTTGGTCCATTCGACCACAAAGTCGGCCAAAACCTGAGACTTAACCGCCGTGCGGGGCATGAAATGAATCTCGAAGGCACCGAGTTCGACCGCCCATTTGGCGATTCGACCAGATTTCTCTGGGTTTCGGACAATATCCCCCAAAGGAAAAGAGGAGGGTACTGTGATCTTGTGCGCTTGAAAGTAATGTCGTAGCTTACGGGAAGCCATCAGTAGCGCGTAAAGTATCTTCTGGACCTCAGGGTAGCGCTCCTTAGGACCATGAAGTACCTCGCTCACATAGTAGACGGGTCTATGTATTCCTTCCATATCCGCGATCAGAACGGCGCTGACCGCGTGCGGTGTGGCCGCCAGATAAAGAAGCAATGGTTCTCCTTTGTCGGGAGACACCAATACTGGCGGACTGGATAGATATGTCTTTACCTCCTGAAATGCTTTTTTGGCTTCATCCGACCATGTAAAATCATGATGCTTCCGCAAGGCTTTGAATAAAGGTAATCCCCTTTCGCCTAGTCACGAGATGAAACGACTTAAAGCCGCCATGCGACCAGCCAGGCGTTGAACATCCTTCATGGTCGAGGGCGATCTCATTTGTTCAATGGTCCTGATTTTCTCAGGATTAACTTCAATGCCCCTGGAATACACAAGGAAACCAAGGAGTTTTCCTGAAGAAACCCTGAAAGAACATTTCTCCGGGTTTAATTTTATTCCAAAGCGATTCAAATTATAGAAGGTTTCAGCGAGATTGTTCAAATGAGACAATCTCTCGGTAGTTTTTACAACCAAGTCGTCTACATATGCTTCGAGATTACGCCCTATCTGGGAAAGAAAGGTCTTTTGCATCAAGTGCTGGTACGTGGAACCCGCGTTCTTGAGACCGAACGGCATTCTGACGTAGCACTATGTGCCGAACGGGGTGATGAAGGCAGTTTTCTCTTCATCGTCTTCTGCCATGCTAATTTGATGATATCCTGAGTAAGCGTCCATAAAACTCATCAGTTCGCAACCCGCAGTTGAGTCGACCAGCTGGTCGATGCGGGGAAGGGGAAAGTCATCCTTCAGACAGGCAGCGTTGAGGCTAGTGTAGTCGACGCACATGCGCCACTTGCTATTTGACTTGCGGACCATGACCGGATTGGCGAGCCATTCCGAGTGATCCACTTCACGGATAAACCCGGCCTGTAGGAGTTTGTCCAACTCCTCTCGGATGGCTTCCTGTCGGTCAGCAGCAAAACGCCTGAGCTTTTGCTTTATTGGTCGCTGTCCAGGTCGAATTGCTAACCTGTGCTCAATTTCTTCCCTTGGGACACCGGGCATGTCGGACGGTTTCCACGCAAACACATCTGCGTTAGCCCGGAGGAAAGCAACGAGATCGAGTTCCTATTTGTCATCCAGAGCTGATCCGACCCGAATTGTCTTGGATGGATCATCTGGGTACAAGGGAACCAATTTGAGTTTCTCATCTGGTCGAGGAGCAGCCTTGATCGTGTCGGTGGCAATAGTGGCGACCTGAGCGTCTCGGAGGGGAAGTTGATTGACCATCTCCAAAGATAGCCGGTCGCACGTGAGTGCCACGTTGCGACTGCCTCGGACCGAGATGACACCTTTGGGGCCAGGAAATTTCCCGCACTGATAAGCATAGTGCGTTGCCATCATGAACTTAGCAAGAGTTGGCCTGCCAAAGATTGCATTATAAGCTGAATCACAATCGATTATGTCAAAAGTAACCAATTCTGTTCGGAAGTTATCTGGTTCTCCCAGTGTGACCGGGAGGACCACTTGTCCCAACGGCATCATGGAGGGGCCTGGGATTATCCCATAAAACGGATGGATTATGGGTTTAATCTTCGAACGAGGAATTTGCATCTCATCGAGTGCCTTGACCAACAAAATGTCAAGGGAGCTTCCTCCGTCGATCAGGACCCTTTCAACTCTCGCGTTACTGATGATCGGGGTAATGACCAGAGGGAGCCTCAATGGTCGTGTTAACCCCGCCGGACAATCAGTGCGATCAAATGTTAAAGGTGTATCCGACCAACGGGGGTATTGAGGTTCGCCAAGGGATGTCTCCGTTTGGTTAACCTCTCGGTAAAAGGCCTTAAACTGCCTTTTAGAAATGAAAGAAGAAGAACCTCCAAAAATAACATTAACATGATTTTGAGGTACCTGGTAGGACATTTCCTCGTCTCCGTCGGCGTCCCTAAGTCCGTACGCCTGTTCTTTAGGTGGTAAGGTTCGCATTGGCCCAACTCCCTGGTAGAAGTCATCCAATTGCTTCAACCAACTCCTGCAATTCTTGAGGTCGTGGCCTGCAGAGTTGTGGAGTGGACACCACTTCTTGCCCTCCTGCGGATTAGTTGACTTTTCTGGCTGGTCGACATTTTGACCACCAGAGGCAGTTTTATTTTTGAATGAAGACTTATTACCTTTGGTCGAAGGTGGCTTCTCTGCGACTCCGAGCTCGCGGTACTGTCCAGAGCGGTTCCTCTTCGACTTTTTTGACTTCCCACCCGATAAAGATTCCGGCTTCTTGCTTGAATCTTCTTTCCTGGCGTCCTTGAAGCCTGGTTGAGGTGGTAGGTCCCCCTTGTCGACCATTCGATTCCATTCGACTGCTTCGGCTGCATCAGAATACCGATCAGCCATGTCGAACAGATCGGCCACTGATCGAGGAGGGTGGATAAGCAAGTCCTCGGTAAATCTCCGGTATCGAACAGCATGCTTAAATGCCCTGATTACGGAGCCATCAGATATGTTCAGGATGGGATTCCTCACCCCGACAAACCTCTTGACAAACTGCCGAAGTGTTTCGGTTGAAGTTTGCCGCAGCCGATGAAGGTCGTCCTCCTTACCCGGCTTTTGGTAACAATTTTGAAAATTGCTGAGGATAGCATCGCATAGCATTTCCCAATTGTAAATGGAACCCTCGGGCTAATTAAACAGCCAGGTTCTAGCCGGTCCTGCGAGGACTGTAGGTAGGTAGTTGGCCATGACCTTGTCATCGCCTCCCGCCGCTTGGATGGCAGTGATATAGATTTGAAGGAACTCGGATGGGTTCTGAGTTCCGTCAAACCTCTCAATGGCCCCTGGTCGAAACTTATCGGGCCAAACGACTGCTCGTAGGCCAGGTGAAAAGGCTTTACAACCAACGTAAGGACCGTGAATCGCCCTGTGACTCTCGGCTGGGTCTCGGGCGACCTCACGCAGTGGCGAAGTTACTCGTGGTCCCAAATGAGAGTGAACAAGAACTCGATCCCTACTACGAGAATCCTGTACTCGCCGGTGTCTGTCCTGTCGGGACGGTATGGGCGGCTGGTAACTTCGTCGGCCGGAACCAGAATGAGGACAATCTCGTTCGCGGGAACGTGTTACCGAGCGGGAAGAGGCCGTTGGGGTTGCCTCAGACGTGACCTCATCCAGTCTCTCCGCCAGGATCCTAAAAACGGCCGGTTTCTGCGCATCCGTGACCGTAGGAGGAAAGTTACGCATGACTTCCGCGATAGATCGCAGCCGACCATGGGTACTTCTCCTAGGGGCACCAGGTGTTATCGTTTCTTCGTCCACCGGGAAACGCTCCGGTGGTAAAGAAGGGGTCTAGTCACGTTTGCGACCACGCGACCGTCGAGAAGAACTCGGAGCAGCATCGTAACGAGCCTGCGCATCTTGAAGAGCCTCTAGGGCAGTTCTGCGTAGTTCGTTGTTTTGTTGCTCGAGATCTTGATCCTCCTTCTGTTTGCGATCTTGTTCTTCCCTAGCAGCCTGTTGATTGGGAGTTTTTCTGACAACGCAGCAAACTGCCTAGGGAGAGAGGTTGCCGATGGGGAAAACATCTCAGTTTGTTCCGAGTCAGACTCGAAATCAAAGAGACGGTGAAGGTTATCAGGGTCGAACCTTCCGGGGCTGATTTCCGGGTCGACATCATCCTTCCCCTCGGCGGGGTCGTATGACGGATCGGATTCATCGCCTAGCGCATTAAGAACCTCTGTGGGTACTGACCTTGCGCTAGTTGCTCCCTGGTCGATTGACATGACCTGAAGAGACGATTCAACCTGTGGAAGATTCTGGCCTTCGACCTCCTCCATCGGGACAGGATCGCTTGGAGAAGGCATCGGGATATGGGCATAATCCTCGAGATCAAAATCGTTCTCGGAATCATATGCTCCAGCCATGTTTCAGTGAACCTCCAGATTTAAACTAGGACGCCTTGAGAAAGGCCCCATGGTAGGCGCCAGCTGTCGACGATTCGGACTCGGAGTCCTCAGCCGAACTTATGCAAAATTTGTAATAGTGAGACCTTTCAAGATGACCCTCCGGGAAGGTATGTAGAACAATGGTGAACAGGAGCACAGAGAGATTTATACAGGTTCGGGCCCTCGATGGTGGGAGTAATAGCCCTACGTCCTGTTAGGATTTCACTATAGGTGATAAAAGGTTACAAAATGGCAGAAAAACCCCTTCACAAGCGAAAGGTTTTTCCTATGTAAATGTACAGAATAAAGCCAGGAAGGCTTGTAAGCACTATCTAATTTAGGCTGTAGACTTGGCTGTTTTTAGTGGTTGAGATGCGTTGCGTCTCACTTGTATCAGAAGTCTTGTTCTTCCAAATAGATCGGATCCCCCTGTTTGATGTATTTCGCCATCCTTTTATACTGGTCGAAAGGATGCCATGTCGTAACTGCATCAAACAGTTGATTGGACGGTTGGATGCGGTTTATTGAACCGCTCTTAACTTCCAAGTAGGTTAAGCACGTGTTATTCGTGAAATAACTGCTTGTATCAACCTCTTGGTGGTTAGTCTTCTACGTGGAGGAATCTTCGGGATACTTGGAATATTCCCACTATAGGGATAACCGGTCAAATAAATTCCAAGTACCTTGGTCGAGAATGCTCTGACTGCAGGATGTTGGCTGACCGCGCAACATCTCCAACATTCTGTTCGCGTATAACATACGAACTTCTGATCGCGCAAAGCCTGCAGTCTGATCGCACGAGGCTCGCGACCTGATCGCACAAAGCCTGCGACCTTAGGCTGATGCTTCTCAGAATGACTTGAGTTCACACCGCCGGGCACGTGTTTGACTCGAATCTGTCTTGAGCCAACAGTGCATTTATTTGAACTGACTCGGGTGTCAATCCTCATCAGATCCCATCTTTTGTTTTAAGATACCTCCGAAGCCTATGTCTGAGGCATCAGTCTCAATAATTTTGAGAGCATCTTGATCTAATATATGTAAACAAGGTAATTTCTTAACCTTGTCCTTAATCTGTCTAACTGCCTGAGTATGACTCGAGGTCCAGGCAGGAGGATCTTTTTTCAATCTATTTGTCAAGATTTTTCTGTCTTTAGCAAGATCTTCATAAAAATCTGAAACATAATTCAAACAACCCAAAAACCTTTGTAGTTGCTTTTTATCTTTTATTTCATCTGGGAATTTATCTGCAAAGTCAATTACCCTAGCAATAGGTGTGACTTGATCAAAACGAATTCTATAACCTAGAAATTGAATATCAATTTGGAACAGTTTCATTTTTCTAGTAGATACTACGAGGCCATTGTACATAATAGTTTTGTAGAAAATATTTAGATGTTTCCAATGTTGATCAATATCTTGAGAGAATACCAAAACATCATCTATGTAGACAATGATAAAAGATGTGTAGGGCAAGAAAATTTTATTCATTATTCTTTGAAACTTAGAAGGTGCATTTTTTAAACTGAAAGGCATGACATTCCACTCATAGTGCCCAAAAAGAGTGGTAAAAGCAGTTTTATACCTATCTTCTTTTATCTGAATTTGCCAAAACCCGAATTTCATATCAAATTTTGAATAAATTTTAGCTCCTTGAATTCTCCTAATCAGGTCTTGTTTATTGGGGATAGGATATCTAATCCATTGTAGTACTTTATTCAAGGGTCTATAATTAATTACTAGTCTAGGCACACCCCTTTCTTTTTTGGCAGCATTTTCAACATAAAAGGCAGCACAACTCCAAGGAGAAGAGCTCTTTCTAATCAGATTTTTTTGCAAAAGATTTTCAATTTCTTTTTTGCAATTTCAAGTAGCCTTTTATTTATTTGTATAGGTCTGGCTTTAGTGGGAATATTTTCTTCATTAAAATCAGAAATATAAGGCAAATCCACAACATATTTTTTCTATGCCAGAAAGCAGAAAGGAGATCAGAACAAATTTCTTTAGTAAACTTTTCATGTAAAGTTTTCTGCTTCTTTTGAAAATTAACATCATCAAGAATTTTATCTATCCTAATATTTTGAATCTCTGAAGAGATCTGCTGAATAAATTGCTCTTTGTAACATATGATTTCTCTAACCTGATTAAACATAGTCTCACTAGGTTTTGAACAAAATTTGATAGTAACATTCTTACCTTTAGCCTTGAATTGGATACCTTGAGTAGTCACCAAAAAGGGTCTAATAAGAGATAGAAATGGTATTCCCAAGATAACTCCTTGTCTAAGATTTCTAACTAAAAGGAAAGTGGTTTTGATACAAACTCCAGAAATGCAAACATGAATTTTAGGGATTTTATACCTCACTTCTAAAGGATTACCATGAGCTGCATTAATTTTATGAGTAGTTTTTTGAAAATATCTTAGAGGTTCTATGTCTTCTCTAATGCAATTAACATCAGCTCCTGAGTCAAGCAGAGTTTTGTGTTTAAAGATATGACCATAAGGAAACTTATATAAAATCTTAGCATGCCATTTTTGTTTGAAATATTTTCTATTAAACCAACAAAATCTTCAGAAGTTTCTTTCAATCCCAAATCATTTTGGAAAACATTTTCAGAAATACTGAGTTTATGAAAATCCAAGATATGAGTTTTCTTTTTGAGTTCTTGTAACTCTCTCTTTATAATATTTTGTTCTCTTTTCAGATCATTAAGCAAAAATTGCTTTTCTTTAAAATCTAAAGTCTTATGGGTGTCTTTTTCCAAGCCGAAAAACCCTTTATTATGAATGAATTTTTTATCGACTTCCTTAGGGCTTTTAATCAAGGAGATATATTTTTCCAATTGACTTCTCTTTTCTCCTGGACCTTGAATTGAATCAATTGTATCCAGAATAAATTGTTCAATATTTGTAAGAATCTGAACACCTTTATCAGGGACTTCTTCTGATTTCATAGTGAACCATCGTCTATTACATGTACCAATAATTGTTTTCCAATCATTTGAATCCGAACACAATAGAGATTGTTCTTCAGGATTAAAACATATATCATTTTTATGCTTCATATATCTGTTTCTCTTTTTTCTAGAATCATACCAATCTTTTTGAGCTATAAAGCAGAGACTAAATTCTCCCAAGAAGTTTTGCTTCCCAAAGTATATTTTAGGGAGAATATAAATCTTATCATTATTATCTCCAAAATCTGATATGATTACACATCTTATATCGATCAATTGTTCTTCATCAATCAATTGTTTATTCTGTCTTTCATAGTTTTCTCCATAATTACTAATACTGCTCTGATACCAGGGAGTTACCATAGTGGGGTCTTTTGAAAGAGAATTGATTCTTTGGTTAGGATCATGATCTATTTTTCTAGGATAGTAAACTAGGTTATTATATAGAATCATGGTATTTTCCTACCACAAGTCTTTAATCGCCACATCTGAAATTCCCAATTCTTCATTACTAATTCTAAACTCAAGACGTTGGTCTTCTAGATTCTTCTTTCTACTATTAGTCTCAGGATGATGAAGGCTAGAGAGGGGATCAATTTTGATCACATCAATTTGGTTGACAAGAGTATTTGAAGAAATTTCTTTTAGACCTTGATGATCTATGAGATGACTTGTATTTATAGGTTCATCAAGGGTACTCTCATCCAACTCTTCTAAAGAGTTTGTATATTTGAGTTCATCAAGGGTACTTTTATCTAGCTCTTTTGAAGAACAGGTTTCTTTAAGGACCTGAACAGGGTTAGAAGGAAGATGATCTTCAAGAGAGATGTTCTGAACAGGTTCAGAAACAGGATGATCAAGATTTTTTAATTCCCTTTTGGAAGTATGATCTGGTTTTTCATATAAATAATCTTCAACATGAATCCAAAAGGAATCCTCGTACCAGTCAAAGAAAAAATATTTCTTTTTTGTTTATCATATCAGCATATCAAAGGTCTCTGATTTTAGTTTTGAAAGGTTCTTTAACTTTATTGAAAAATCTTTCTTTTTTCATTTTGTTTTTAGGTAGAGCAAACTCAAGTCTAAGAAGAGGTTTATCTATTTCAAAATCAGATTTAATAGTAATTTCCCTAGATGTCTTCCAATTTGCAATATTTTTTCCCGCATCCTCAAAACATATGGAAGAACCACTTTTAACCGACATTGTTTTAATGGACCTTTCCTGCTTGAGGCTACAGCCCTAATAGCAGTGCTCAGAATCCCGATTGACCAAGACATCTTTTAGTACAGAAAAGAGAGTAATGGATAGTTTCCAGTCAACGGCAGGGACAACTCCCACAATTAAGATCAACCTTGTTCCTTTGCAGTGTTCCTTTCGCGATTTATGCCCACCAAACGCCTATCACACGACTAAAAGGGCAATGCTACCTTGGAACCCCTGACAAAGCCAACAGGAATCTCCGTCTGGACCTACTATACCAACTCCTCCCTCTCCCCGGACGAAAAGACGGCGGGGCTGACCGGGACGGCCGGGCTCTGATACCAGGAAAGTACCCAGGCACAGGTCTGATCTATCTTGACAAGGTAAGGCTAAGATAATAGTTCTAATATAGCAATGGTATATATATATATAATGTTAAAGATAATTCGGATATGATACGTAGACTTGTGCCCTAGAAGCCATTATGGTCGCAGATGGCAGCTTCCTGCATGCCAGAAGGTCGCGGGCGACATAATTAGTCTATGGTCGCAGATTCTGCACAACCATAAGGTCGCAGATCTTACGCGACCATAAGGTCTAGGCCATGCGCAACCAAGATGACCTGAATGTGTTTGAGCTTTACCAGACACGTTCCCAAGTCTACAGATAACTTCTTCTCCCACGTGTGAAGACAACCGCTAGGAGGTTAGGATATGCGGTTATCTATAACTGCATTTGTTAACTGGCAAGGGATTAGTGTAGTTATACAAACTGCACTATCGCAACCGCCCAGACTACTTCATCATTGGCATCTTTTCATTCAGTATAAAAGGATGATAGATGTACAGAAGCAGAGGACAAGAACAACTTGAGCAGCAGACAATAGACAGAAGTACTAAGAGAGATTGATTAGCCTCTGTAACAATCCTCGCGTAGAGATTCGTCTCGTTGATAGACCAAGTCTTTAACAAATGGCACAATGGTATCTGGTTCATCATCCAACATTGAAAGCTCGAAGAGTTTGAGGTGTTCAACATTGACAACCGAGTAAATATCCATATATGGAGGTAACTCAAGTTGACAAGCATTAGTACCAACTTTCCACAAAATTCGAAAAGGACCATAACGAATTGGTTTTAGCTTTTTACCTTCACCTTTAAGTCTGTCCTTACTCAAATGTGGTCATACCATATCACCTTCATGAAACTGAGCATCAACTCGGTGCCTATCATGTCGCGCCTTGTACTTGAGTTGAACTTTCAGTAAGTTCTGTTCAACCTCTCCATGGAGTCGTTGGATACCTCTCAGGAACTTTTGTGCTCGATCCTGATCAGATGCTTCCTTGCTGTTCTGTGCTGAGGTAGGGATCACAAACTTCATATCGAATGGACTCTGTGGTAAAAATCCCAAACAGACCTCAAAAAGTGACTTTCCAGTCGAACCATGCACCGCTCAATTAAAAGCAAACTACAGGTACGATATGCTTTCATCCCAGGTCTTCGGATACTTAGAATTATAGCCTCTCAAGAGATGAACAACTGTTCGGTTGACCACCTCGGTTTGACCGTCGGTTTGAGGATGAAAAGTAGTACTCCTCTTTAGCTTTGTGTCCATCATTGTCCAGAGTGATTGCCAAAAGTGCCTAAGGAACCAGGTATCACGATCAGACACAATAGAAGTAGACAGTCCAAAATGTGTCCAAACGTGCTGAAAGATACCCGAGTTGCTTCTTCTCCCGTGATAGTTGTCGACGATTTGGACTCGGGGTCCTTAGCCGAACTTATGCAAAATTTGTGAGTTATGAGGCGTTTCAGGGTGTCCCTCCGAAAAGGGATGATGAGCAATGTTGGTTGGGGCACAGAGAGATTTATACAGGTTTGGGCCCTCGATGGTGGGAGTAATAGCCCTACGTCCTGTTGTGATTTCACTATGTATGAGGAAAAGATTACAAAGTTGGGGAAAAGTGTAGGATCAATGATGCCGACTAGAGGGGGGGTGAATAGGAGGCTTTAAAAACTTCAAATAAAAAACAAGTTTTTATACCAAGAAGAACCAAATGCAATTTAATATATTAAAGAGAGAAGATAGAGAGAACGAACACAACGATTTTTTACCGAGGTCTCGGAGACTCGCCCAGTCTCCCATAATCCTCGTTGAACCACTCAAGCGAATGAGTCTTGCTTCAATATCCACGAAGGATATTTCTCACTAATGGTTGCTCCTTGTCCACTCCGGAAAGGCGAGCACCGATGCCTTGTACAAACTTGCCGAGCCTCTCCGACAATCTCCGAACGGAGAGATCAACGGCCACGCCACCAAACCGTCTAGGTGAGGGCGCTCACCAAGAGTAATAGGCAGCAAGGTCTTCTCTAGACCTCCAAACACGCACCGAGAAACTACAAGTATGCAAATGCAATGAACTGGAATGCTCGGTGGATCAGAAAACACTCGACTTGATCAAAAGATCAAGATTTTATATAAGAAACTAAAGCTCAAGAATGTGTATGAGAGGAGGCTGCTTGTTGTATAAAATACATGCCCAAAGCCTCTATTTATAGCCTCAAGGATCAAATGAACCGTTGGAGCTAGGGCTGAAAATCAGCAACTCAAATTGACAGTCAGTTCACCAAACTGACAGTCAGTTACATACACAACGGCCGGCAAAATTTACGGATAAAAAATAGCTAGCCGTTTGTGGTCGTTTAAGGAAACTTGAAACCCCCAACTGACAGTCAGTTATGCAAACTGACAGTCAGTTCGACCAAAACAACGACCAGATCAAATAGAAACTCAGATAAAAACAGCTGTGGTCGAAATCCAAACTGACAGTCATCATGGGTATACTGACAGTCAGTTTAGTACAAAAATTTTTGGCCCGAAAAACACACTCTCTGGATAATTGTCAGTTAACAAAACTGACAATCCAAACTGACAGTCAGTTTAGCAAACTGACAGTCAACATGGATAAAAACAGCTGTAACTTTTAATCCAGAGATCCGATTGAAGTGTTTGATATCTCATTTGAAAGATATTTTAAAGGACTATCTTTTTGTCAATAGAATAAAAGCCAGATCTGCCTAGATCTTTCCATAAAATGCAAAAACTCTTCTGCTATCAAAAACTAAACTGAAAAACCAAATAACTGATAGTCCGTTAAAAACATCCATAACTTTTGATCCAGAAATCCAAATTGAGAGTTTAATAGCTCGTTTGAAAGATAATTTAAAGGGCTACAGTTTTGTCAACAGAAGAAAAAGCTAGATCTGCCTAGGTCTTTCCAGAAAATTCAAAAACCCTTATGCTGTCAAAAACACAACTGAAAAACCAAAATTTTCAAACCAAATTCAAATCAAATCCAACCAAAAAGATGCAATGCAATGACCTAGTAATATCTCGGTTCATGTTGGAGATAAAAAGAGGACTTTCGCCACCCCTCTTTATAGTACGGTTAAAACTAAGAAATAATTTCCTAAACCGATCAAACTCCAAACACCGAGATCGGTCAAAATAAAACAAATATTACCTTAGGTCATTTGCATCTTTAATCCTTGCAATTTTCATATTGGTGACCTTGCACTTGCGACCTTGACTTCCAACCTTTAACTGCGACCACAGCCAACATTGCGACCTTGCGCTTGCGACTTTGGACCTGTGACCTGCAGATCTTCCCGGATCACTTGCAGACTTTACAAAAATCGCTCTGCATAGAAATAGCTCAAAGACAAGGTTAGTCCAAAACACTTAATGTCATCAATAATCAAAATCAACATAAAAGGGCCTAGATGCAACAATCTCTCCCTTTTTGATGATTGATGACAACAAGTGTTTAAATGAATAAAATCAAATGACTTCCCTTAAGTACATGCATAATTAATAGATATTCAGGAACTCCCCCTAAATGCATGAATATATAAATACCCATATGAGTCATTTGAGATTTGAGAGTGAATCTATAATGATGAATTTATAATAATAGATCATGAGATATCTCAAAAACCTTTCTCCCCAATCTCTCCCCTAAGCATAATCGTGAGATATCTCAAAAATCTTTCTCCCCAATCTCTCCCCTAAGCATAAACAATGTCAATAATGAAGCAAGAAACTCAAGAATCTCTCCCCCTTTGTCATCAAGCACAAAAATGTGGGAGGACAGGAAAATCAGACAGTTATTTTAGATCAACTAGCATTTGATATATCAATAATGTTCAGTTCACCCCTTAAAAAGAAAAATCTTGATTCATCTAAGGGTTTGGTGAAGATATCTGCTAGTTGCATATCAGTTATAACATAATTTACATCAATATCTCCTTTTGCCACATGATCTCTAATAAAATGGTGCCTTATTTCAATATGCTTAGTTCTAGAATGTTGAACAGGATTATTAGCAATTTTAACGGCACTTTCATTATCACACAAGAGTGGCACTTTATCAAATATAATCCCATAATCCAAAAATGTCTGCTTCATCCATAGTAATTGAGCACAACAACTGCCTGTAGACACATATTCAGCTTTAGCTGTGGAGAGAGCTACATAATTTTGCTTCCTAGATGACTATGATAGTAATGATCTCCCCAACAGCTGACAGTTACCAGATGTACTTTTACGATCAATTTTGCACCCACCATAATCAGAATCAGAATAACCAATTAATTCAAAATTAGCATCTTTTGGATACCAAAGACCTAAACTGGGATAGAATTTTAAATACCTAAGGATTCTTTTAAGAGAAGTTAAATGGCATTCCTTAGGATCAGATTGAAATCTAGCACACAGGCACACACTAAACATGATATCAGGCCTAGATGCAGTAAGATACAATAAACTACCAATCATAGACCTATAAAGTTTAGAATCGACCGATTTGCCGCTTTTGTCCATGTCCAGATGTCCATTGGTCGCCATGGGAGTTTTGATTGCCTTAGCGTCTTCCATCCCAAAGCGCTTGAGCAGGTCCTTCACGTACTTTGTTTGACTCACGAACGTGCCGTTCTTGAGTTGCTTGATTTGTAGTCCGAGGAAGAAGCTCAGCTTTTTGATACCAGCCTAAACCATCTCGCAATAGAATGAGGATGATGCAGTAAGGTGAGTATTCAGTCATTCTTTCCACAGGGACTAGAGAAACGAAGTGCGTAAAACTAAGTAAATCGATGAATAAGAAAATAAAATAGATGAAAGAAAGAGAGACGTTAGAAGAAAATAAGATTAAAAAAAAGGTGGTAGGCTTGCGACATTTGGTCAGTGTTAAATCCGTATGCGTAATCGTGAGTACAAGCGATAAAGCGGTATCGTTCAGTGATCTCACAATAAAGAAGCGAAAACACTGAAACGCATACACGTATCGACGGTATCAACGAATTTAACACGCAAGGGATTAACAAAGACCGTTCTCCAACAGCCTCTCGGCTACAGCCTACACGGCAAATCCTGGGAACAATCACACAAACTCAAGACGACAAGAGCTAGACAAAGAAATTCATGACAGAATAATAATTTAATACACAGCTTCAATCACCCCAGTCCTGTTCATTCACACAGAAGCAACACAAAATATTGAAATTGAAGCACAACATAAGGCTCAGTCACTGAAATATCCAATCTAGCATTGCAGTTAGTAGCCAAAACTCTGATTTTTGACACCAAAGTCTACACATAATTTTAGATTTGGAATCAGATTAACTGCTTCAAACAAACTGCAACCCACTAGAATCTAACTTCGCCAGGATTCTAATTCTCAGACACCACACAAAGTTGGAACGGAACATAATGCTATCAGAGATGAACATTCATAAGACTTGTCACACAGGAAGGACCCACAATCAAAACATTGTCCTAGTTCGTCTCTGCAACAAAACAGCAAATGAAATGGAAACTTCGGTTTCCCAACACATATTTGACACAATCAACAAACAGGAAATAATTCTCACAGAAAGACAATTGCAACTGTAGTCCATTTAGTGAGAATAGTTCAACTCAGTACATTACAACCTCATTGATTTCAAACAAACATTGTTCATCATGTGTTCATATTGGTGAAATTCGGAACAAGGTAGGGTAGAAAGAAATTGAACCGAAAGTGTGGCTTGTGCTGGAGCTTGTTGAGGTTGTCGGAGGTTAAGGAAGCAGCTGGAGGAAGTGGTCGAAGTCCTAACCGAGGAAGTAGCTTGTCACCATTGCTAAAGCCGAAGAGGAAGAAGCAACTGAGCTTGGGGAAACACTCGTCGTCGAAGAAGTCAGCGTCGTCAGTGGAGCAATTGCCCAGGAGCGAGGCGGCAAGAGGCGCAAAAACGGCGATGGGGGATTGAAGTGGTGGCGCACACAGGATTGGTGACCGGGGCGCTGATCAGGCGGTGCGAGAACTTCGCACGGAGGCGGCGTAGTGAGAAGCAAAGGGCGGCTCAATGATGGAGGGCGAGAGGAGCGGCTCGGTGGCACTGTGGAGATGGCGGCGCGGTGACTCGGTGAGGATCCGGCAGCGGTGGCGCCAGCGGGAAGTGGAGGCGGTGCACCGGCCGAGGGAGAGGAGGCTCCGGCGCAAGATGGTCTTGTGGTGGTGCGCTGGCGACGATGCGGGAGCACGAGGGGGCGAAGGTGCACGGGAGGCGCGTAGAGCACCGGATCCGAGAAGGCGGCGTGGAGATCGGCCAGATCGGCCAGATCTGTGGAGGCGTGGCTGCTCTCCGGCGGTGGCGTGCTTTGTGGGCGGCGTGGGCGAGCTCGGCGGCGGGATTGGAGCGATGACGACGTCTAGTCGCCTGGATTCACATCCATGCCGCCAGTGCTCCACGCACCACCATCCGCACCTCCCACGCCGCGCCGCCTGGATGGTGAAATGAGAAAAGCAAGAAGAAGGGGAGGAATGTGGTGTGGTGGAGAAATGGGGGAAGATGAAGACAGGAAAAAGGAAGAAGAAGGGGAGGAAGAAAAAAGAGGAAAAAGAAAGGCAGTGAAGGAGCTCCGCCGGCGGCGTACGGCCTAGTTGTCGCCGGCATGGTGGTAGGAGGTGTGGAACGCAAGGAGGGAGGCAGAAGAAGAAGGTAACAAACAAAAAACCAGGCTCAAGTCTCTACACTGGTGGCTGCTAGGGTTAAGGGAGCATTTGGCATCTTTGCAAAAAGGTCCTCAGAGTTTTGGAGAATTACAAATTGGACCTGGTGGCTAGGGTTTTGGGATTTTGGGCCCTCGGAGATTCCGATTTCAGCACGGTCGGTTCCTACGCGAACGTAGGAACACGTGCTTCCATCTGGAATCGACTGAAGGTCAGGTTAAGTCAGTGAAGCGCGTTTGTAGCCAAAAATCCATCCAATTCACGCCAACCTGCGATAAAAATTGCAAAACAAGTAATCCGGCCGATTTGGAGACAAATCTGGAATAATCCAGATATATGATGAGGTATATGACTAATATGTGCACAAGCATGGGAGAAAATAAATAGAAAAATCAAGCAAATCTGATAAATATCACTTTTGTTGGGTGATCAATTTTCTCGTGGGAAAGTTGCACTTCCACGACCTGATGGTCCCTGACTTTTGTCGGGTGATCTACTTTCTGGGGGAAACACTTCATCCTCTCACCTGCGAGGATTGGTAATTATTTTCATCTCCTCTAATGGTAGTTTTATCTTGTAAAACTAACACATGCGAATGTAGGAGACCAAAATTGCCGGAGCCCCCAGTGACCAGCCACTACTACAGAAGTGCATTCCACTAACCCATATTTTCTAACGGTTATAAGCAATCTGGAAAAAATCCGATAGAATAGGACGACAGCGGCGGAAAAGTGGCAATTTACTATCGGTTACACACTAGTTCAACGTTAGTGAAATGCAAATACTTTTTACTATCGGTCATTACTGTACAAACCGATATAATATATTAAATAGTACTATCAGTTTTTCACTTTTAACTGATAGTAAAATTGCGCACTTTATACTATCGGTTATTACTGTACCAACCGATATAATATATTAAAACAGTACTATCGGTTATTCTCGCGTAACTGATAGTGAAATTACTGACTTTATACTATCGGTTCGTACTGTACCAACCGATATAATATATTACATAGTACTATCGGTTTTTCTCGCGTAACTGATAGTGAAATTACTGACTTTTTACTATCGGTTATTACTGTACTAACCAATACAATATATTAAATAGTACTATCGGTTATATAAAATAAACCGATAGTAAAATGACTTCATATACACTAATGGTTATGACAGTGGGGACCTTATTTTACTATCGGTTTGTGTTTTTGAACCGATAGTAAAATTGGACAACTTAACTAGGTCGACCCCTGCTCTGCGCTCTACATGTTGTAATCATTTCAGCCGCACACAACTCCAAGCTAGAGTGATCTGGAGAAGCTAGCTGAGAGGTTGATCATATTTCCATCCCCCTCGGTATTGTCATCTTCTCATCACCTCTCTCTCTCTCTCTCGATCACTCTTTCACATGCACTCTCCCTCTCTCTCTACTTGCAATTCAGTAAACTTGATACATGTATCTCCAAACTAGCTAGAAGGCTAGGTTGGCTAGCTAGCTATAGCTTGCTGAATTTAAGCATCTAGCTAGCTGGCTCTTCCAATTAATGCATGCATCAAGTTAATTAGGGTTTCATTTATACAAATCCATTTAATGTAATTAAGCAGCTCATGTACACACATATGGCCTAGCTAATTATGTTTCATGCATATATGCATGCCCTGAGTCATTAATTATTTATTTGAATTTGTCAATTTTGTGAAATAATTGTAGATGGACCGAGAATATTGGATGTATGGAATAAAACGTACTACTGTTGAGTATTTGGAGGGTGTGAATGGGTTTATTAAATTTGCTGAGCAAGAAAAGGCGAAGAAGGGAGAGAAAGATATGCATTGTCCTTGTATAGATTGTATGAAATTAAAAAGGTTCGGCAACTCTGATCAGATTAGGAGTCATTTGATTCATCGTGGTTTTAATGCACGCTATACCCGTTGGATATGGCATGGTGAAGATCTTGAGGAAACGAGCACCGCTACCACTCAGCAGCACCCGGAAGTGGATTGCAGTAATGATGATCATGATCAGAACATTGGTAATGTTCATTCGGAAGTCCATGTAGATGACAACAATTTAGATGAAATGTTACGTGATGTAGAAGAAGACTATAGCGAAAACGATTTAGCTAAATTTCAGAAATTAATTGTTGATTTTGAGAAGCCTTTGTTCCTCGGATGTGAAACATTTACAAAGTTGTCTTCTGTGTTGAGATTATATAACTTGAAGGCAAGCAACGGTTGGAGCGATAAGAGTTTCACGGCGCTATTGGATCTGTTAGCGGACATGCTTCCAGAGGGAAATGAGTTGCCAAGATCGGTTTACCAGGCCAAAAAACTATTGTGTCCGTTGGGAATGGAAATCGAAAGAATACATGCATGCCCAAATGATTGTGTTCTGTACCATAACGAGTATGAGGATTTACATGTTTGTCCCAGATGCGGTGCATCGCGGTATAAGCATGGGGACAGAATTTATCACAATGGATGTGATGAGGTAAAGAAAGGACCTCCGACCAAAACTGTGTGGTATTTGCCTGTGATTCCCAGATTGAAACGGCTGTTTGCAAATCCGAAAGATGCGAAGTACTTGCGTTGGCATGTTGAAGGTCGGAAACAAGATGGAAAACTAAGACATCCAGCTGATTCCATTCAATGGAGAAACATTAACAGAACATTCGGTGAGTTTGGCGGCGAAGTGAGGAATATAAGGTTTGGGCTGAGTACGGATGGTATGAATCCACACGGAAATATGAGCAGTCGACATAGCACTTGGCCGGTTCTTTTATGCATCTACAATCTTCCTCCTTGGTTATGTATGAAGCGCAAGTACATCATGATGTCGTTACTAATTTCAAGACCCAGACAACCCGGGAATGATATTGACATGTTTCTATCACCGTTAGTCGAGGACTTACATAAATTGTGGAGCGAAGGGGTGTGGGTGTGGGATGCACATAAGCGAGAGAATTTCATGTTGTGGGCCATGATATTTTGCACCATAAATGATTTCCCGGCCTATGAAAATTTGTCGGGGTATAGTACGAAAGGAGGCAAGGCTTGTCCTATTTGCCTGGATGAAACTGAAAGCATGTGGTTATCGAACTGCAGAAAAACAGTGTACATGGGTCACCGCAGATTCCTTCCGATGCATTACGCCTACCGTAAGAAGAGGAAGTCATTCAATGGGAAGCCTGAGAAAGGATCAGCCCCAGTGTTTGTGACTGGTAAGGAGCTTTACTTGCGCGTGAAGGACATCAAAGTTGAGTTCGGTAAATGTTCTAAACCTCCAGGAAAAAATGTTTGGAAGAAGAGATCGATTCTTTGGGATCTGCCATATTGGGAGCACTTACAAGTTCGACATTGCATTGATGTCATGCACGTAGAGAAAAATGTTTGTGACAGTTTGATTGGTTTGTTGTTGAACATTCCAGGAAAGACGAAAGATGGCATCAACGTTCGCCGTGACATGCTCGACATGGGCATAAGGACTGAACTTGCACCGTTGGAGAAGGGAAAGCGGACATACCTCCCCCCGGCCTGCTATACTTTGTCAAAAAGAGAAAAAAACAGAACTCTGTCAGTGCCTACATGGTGTCAAAGTTCCATGTGGGTATTCTGCGAACTTGAAAAAACTTGTGTCCATGAAAGACTTGAAACTGGTTGGTATGAAGTCCCATGATTGTCATGTACTGATGTCACAAATGCTTCCCATTGCTATCAGAGGCATTCTCCCAGTCAAAGTCAGAGAGACAATTACAAAGCTATGTTATTTCTTCAACACAATATCTGGCAAGGTACGTAAGCGTGTACTCCTAGCAAGTTAATTAGCTCCATTCGTGGAACTTGTCAGATTTTTTGGATCTGAATATTTGCTGCAACTGTGTCCTTGCAGGTAATTGATATGGATGGACTGGACGATTTGCAACGCGATGTGACTACCACTCTTTGTCAGCTGGAGATGTATTTCCCTCCATCCTTTTTTGATGTTATGGTCCATCTAATTGTTCACCTTGTCAGAGAAATTAAGTTTTGTGGACCCATGTTCCTGCGCTACATGTATCCATTTGAGAGATTTATGGGTATCTTGAAGGGATATGTAAGGAATCGACATCGGCCTGAGGGCAGTATCATTGAAGGTTATGCCACCGAGGAGGTGATCGAATTTTGCACCAACTATATGGCCGGGGTTGACCCATATGGTGTTCCTACGTCCCGGCATGAGGGCAGGCTTCAGGGCATTGGAACGATTGGATTTAAAGCAGTCGTCCCCTCTAGTGATCTGTATGCAAAAGCCCATTTTTGGGTTTTACAGCACATGACGGGGGTGGAGCCATACATACACAAGCACAAGGAAATGTTACGGAAACAGAATCCCTCGAAGCCAGAGATTTGGGTCACCAGAGAACATAATAGGAAGTTTGCTGGGTGGATCGAAAATAGAGTCCTGCAAGCTTCTGAGGGCGATGTAGATGAAGATGTTACATGGTTGGCCAGAGGGCCTAGATTTACTGTAGGGACTTGGCAGGGGTATGACATCAACGGCTATTCATTTTACACAAGAACTCAGGACGAGAAGAGTACTATGCAATGTAGTGGAGTGACACTACTTGCTATTTCGGAGGATGCCAGGGCAGTAACGGCACTCGACTCATATTACGGTGTTATTGAGGAAATATGGGAGCTCGATTATGTATTACTTAAGATTCCTCTGTTTCGATGCCAATGGGTCGAAATCCCTCGAGGTGTTAAAGTCGACAATTATGGGTTTACTCTCGTCGATCTCAGTAGAGTCGCACACAAAGATGATCCATTTATACTTGCTGAGCAAGCCACACAGGTGTTCTACATCGTTGACCCGGCCAACCCAAAGCTGCACGTTGTCCTTCACAGTAAGAGACGTATTGTTGGGGTCGAAGACGTTGTGGATGAAGAAGAGTACGATCAGTTCGACGAACTACCTCCATTTTTAGATGGAATCCTTCAATCTGTCCCTACCGAAGATATTGACGAAACAAGTTACCTGCGAGACGACCACGAAGAAGGATTATGGGTGGACAACCATTCTTGACTAATTTGCAATATGTAAGTGACGTATATTACTTGGATCTTTAATCGAAGAATTCTTCAAATCATTTTTCAAAAATTCTTTGGGAAAACATACGTGATGCATTGAGAATCATTTCTGCAAATTTTCATTTCAATTGGAGTATATACTTGATTTGAGCAATAATTGATTCTTTTCACAAATATATATAAAAACTGCAAATTTTCATTCCATGATTGGTCTTTACTGTTAATTTATTTCAAAATTATTGGAAGTCATTTGCATGGGGTTTCAGGTGTCTTTACAAGTGCAAAATGATGTACTGAGACCCATCTGTAATTGTTCTCAGGAAATACCTATAGATCAATTTAACAGTATTCTACTATCGGTTTCCACCTCCAAACCGATATGAAATTAACATATGCTATCGGTTTATTTTCATAAAACTGATAGTAAAATACAATGCAAAATGATGTACTGAGATCCTCTGTAGTTCTTCTAAGGGAAATCCTTTAGGGTCAATAACATTGTATTTTACTATCGGTTATAACTGTGAAACCGATATGAAATTAAAATATACTATCGGTTTATAGTTCATAACCGATAGTGATTTATAATGTGTTATGAGCCCCTGTTCTTAGTTTACTATCGGTTTAGTGTTTAGCCCCTGTTTCTTAGTTTACTATCAGTTTGGTATAATAAAACCGATAGTGAAAAGTTCCCATACTGAAAACCCTAACTTACATGTTTTTACTATCGGTTTTGTGGTTATGAACCGATAGTAAATATTCATTTATTAGGTTATAACCTTGCACGATTTTCCCTCCAGTGCAACTGATCACTTTCCAATTTCCAAATACTCGCGCGGAAAACCCTAGATTCGCCGACGTTCGCTTCTTCGCTCCTCTGCGCCACCATTGCCGATCAGAATCTGGTTCTCCACCGCCTCCGGCACTGCATTGCGCCACCGCCTCCGGCCACTCCACGATCGACTGTAAGTGTTCTTGACCAAATTGCTCGCGTGTATTGCTTAATTTTGTATGCAATGGTTCATATCCCGTTCAATGGATTACAAATATAAACCTAGAGTAAAATTCATGAACTACAAACTTGATAGCTATGAGAATGACAGAATTGATGAAAATCACTAGCTATTTGTCATACAGTGTAGTCCACTATCGGTTTCTTATTCAGAACCGATAGTAAATACCTTAAACTGAATTTTCTGATAATTATTTCCCATTTTCTAATTTTCATCTGAAATTTTGGTTCATTTACATTTTAACATACTTTATGTTCCTGCTGAGAGACTAGCATAGTTTGCACTGCTAATCTTATAGATTTTACTGAATACAAACTTGATTACTATCGGTTTGACTTTTAAAAAACCGATAGTAAATAGTAGTGCCATCATAGTTTGCACTGCTAATTTGAATTTTCTGTGAATTACTTCCCATTTTCTAATGTTCATCTCAAATTTAGGTTCATTTAAATTTTAACAGATTTTATTTTCCTGCAGAGAGATTAGCATAGTTTGCACTGCTAATCTTTTAAATTTTCTGAATACAAACCTTAGTACTATCGGTTTTCCTTTCAAAACCGATAGGAAATAGTGTATGTCATAGTTTGCACTGCTCATCTGAATTTTCTGTTAATTACTTCCCATTTTCTAATGTTCATCTCAAATTTAGGTTCATTTAAATTTTAACAGACTTTATTTTCCAGCAGAGAGATTAACATAGTTTGCACTGCTAATCTTTTAAATTTTCCTGAATACAAACCTTAGTACTATCGGTTTTCCTTTCAAAACCGATAGGAAATAGTGTATGTCTTAGTTTGCACTGCTAATTTGAATTTTCTGTGAATTACTTCCCATTTTCTAATGTTCATCTCAAATTTAGGTTCATTTAAATTTCAACAGACTTTATTTTCCTGCAGAGAGATTAGCATAGTTTGCACTGCTAATCTTTTAAATTTTCTGAATACAAACCTTAGTACTATCGGTTTTCCTTTCAAAACCGGTAGGAAATATAGTATGTCTTAGTTTGCACTGCTCATCTGAATTTTCTGTTAATTATTTCCCATTTTCTAATGTTCATCTCAAATTTAGGTTCATTTAAATTTTAACAGACTTTATTTTCCTGCAGAGAGATTAGCATAGTTTGCACTGCTAATCTTTTAAATTTTCCTGAATACAAACCTTAGTACTATCGGTTTTCCTTTCAAAACCGATAGGACATAGAGTATGTCTTAGTTTGCACTGCTCATCTGAATTTTCTGTGAATTACTTCTCATTTTCTAATGTTCATCTCAAATTTAGGTTCATTTAAATTTTAACAGACTTTATTTTCCTGCAGAGAGATTAGCATAGTTTGCACTGCTAATCTTTTAAATTTTCCTGAATACAAACCTTAGTACTATCGGTTTTCCTTTCAAAACCGATAGGAAATAGAGTATGTCTTAGTTTGCACTGCTCATCTGAATTTTCTGTTAATTACTTCCCATTTTCTAATGTTCATATGAAATTTTGGTTCATTTAAATTGCAACAGACTTTATGTTCATGCAGAAAGACTAGCGTAGGGCACAACAATTTTAGTTATGAACTTTGTCATGTACCTTTCTTCATATCAATTGATGGTTTGTTCATGGAATTTTAGGTAAAGCCATGTCGGCATCTTCCTCGGCTGATAGTAGTGATTCGGCGAGGGCGAACGTAGATGGCGCTGCCTCGTCCCAGCGCAAGAGGAAGGCGCGAGGCGCAACGATGTTGGGTCGTTTGGCCAAACGCGCGGATCTTTCCTGTGAGTTCAACCAGTTCGGGAGACCGATCGGGAAGAACGCCGGGCACTATGCTGCCTATGTTGGCTTGTTGGCGAAGGAAAGGGTGAAGATCACCGTCCAGAGCTGGAAGGACGTCAAGGCCGACGAGAGGGATAGGCTGTGGGCGGAAGTGAAGGTAAAATTAATCAAAATCACTGAACTCTTGAGTAATCACATTCCCTTGGTTTATCCTAGAGATTAGGTAAGTCCTACTTATATGCACCATTTGAAACAGGCCAAGTGGAACATCTCGGACGATGGTCCCAAGATAGCTTGCTTGAAGGACATGAACAACACGTGGAAAACCTTCAAGAGCGTCCTCGTCAGTACCTTCCTCGCTAAAGGCGAATCTCCATGCGAGAAGTACCCCTTCATAGCGGAGGAGGTATGGGAGCAATTCGCCCAACAGAAGGGGACTCCTGAGTTCAAGGTATGAATGGTTCCTTTGCTTGGTTACACCATTGTATGCAGTAAGCAGTGGTGCATTAATTTTCTTGTTTCTGGTACGAAGGCCCTCAGCGAGAAAAACAGGGCAATCCAAAGGAGGAACGACCAACCACACCGGCTCGGCTCTCGCGGCTATGCGGGGAAGGAGGAGCAGTGGAAGAAGGCTGAAGACGAGGCGTCGCATTTCGTCGACTCCCCTGACCTACCACTCTCCGAGATCCGCGATCAGCGATGCAAGCGCTGGTGGCTGGCCAGAGGGACCGTGTCGGCCACGGGGACTGTGGCGTTCCCAAACCCCAGGGACGTCGAGGTCATGCAGCGACTCGTAAGTTGGCTAACTATGATCACTAGTGTGTGCACAAGTTTGTATATATTTCTTCCTCACAATGGAGAGCTTTCAATGTAACAGATCTCTTGCTCGAAGGAGGCGACTGAGGGATTGTTCAGTCCCCATAGGGAGAACGACATCCTTACCCGGGCTCTAGGGAACAAGGAGCATCCAGGGCGGACGCGAACCGTGGGGGCTGTGGTGCCATGGAAGGAAGGCTTCTCGGAGCCCGGGCAAAAGGCGAAGAAGGCTGGCAGCTGGAAGGAAAGGGAAGTGGAGCTATCTCAGAAGATACGGGCAGATGTGACTGCACAATTCGCGGACATGTTCGCTCAAATGAACGAGAAGTATGAACGCCTCAGCCCAGTTGTGCAGTCCAAGGGTTTAGATCCAGCTGCCGAGGTCGACACTGCCAGGCCGAGTAGTGTTGGCTCGAAGGTTCACGTGGACCCGGTGGACCTGATCGAGGTATTGCAACTCTTGAGCTATATATGCAGTTCGGTTGATGCCACTCCCGTTACGTTAGAATTGTTTCGCTAACCTGTTATAATTGTTGCAAATTGCAGAAGCCGGAGAGCTGTAGCCTATTGATCAACATAGGCGACAAACCTATTGCGGTTGCAAACGGGGTCGTATACCAGTCTTGGGAGGATGTCCGGATCTACTGCGTACCTCTGGAGCCTGGATTCGCAAAGGTACAGGTGGACATGGCCCTCCCGGGCTACAGCTCTTTTCCGTTGCCCGTCCCAACGGACGAAATGCGGACAATTGACGAGGCATTGGGCTCGTACATACAGTGGCCCAAGAAGGGTGTTAGACTACAGGAGGTAAACCCTAGCCATTCTAGCTTACAACTCAGTTAATATACTCAATTTGTAAAATCTAATTTAAGCATTTGTACTTAAAGTGGACGATGGATACCAGCTCACTTCCTGAGGACACCACCCCCGCCACAACGCATGAGCGAACTCCTTCGGCCCCCATGCCTCCTCCGACGGCCTCAAACCCTTCGCCATCAAATGAGGCCGACGGCACCACACCCCAACCTTCGAAGGTATACACTCGCTCCCCCCCCAAAGGCAAGGGCAAGGCCAAAGGCAAGGCTAAACAAAGCCAGCCGGGTACATTCAAGAACGGGTCCCCACTCGTGTCGGAGTACCTTCTGCGCAATATGGATCAAATAACCAGAAGTCTCCACGAGTGGTACCTGACCCGGTCTAGGCGCCACATCAACTTCTTGGTTCACTTCAGGCCAGCCCATTTTCACCGTGAGCCCGGGAGCATATCGGTGGCCCACGAGGATTTGTTCGACCTCCTCAACTGGCGGGAGCTTGATATGTCCATCATACGGACTGGAGTCCTGTGAGTTTGCTGTTGTCTGAAGTTATCACAGTTCATTTCATAAATCTAATCACTTTTTGTATGCACTACTTACTAATGTCTACTTTGCATCCAGGTGCATGTATAGGCTGGCGTCGATGAGGGCATGTGACAAGGTGGGTTTCCTCGACCCAGAGAAAATAAGCCTCACGATGCTAGAGCACGACCAAGCACATGCGGAGGAATACATATCAAGGGTACTACTAGCGCAGCAGGACCGTGAGTTCATCCTTGCGCCGTACCACCAAAGGTTAGTGCATTTCCTACTAATTTAACTCATTCTTGTATGTTACGCCTAACATATGTGTGAAACGGTTCGCTTATATATGCAATGTAGGGGCCACTGGGTCCTCGCCGTCATTTGCCCATGGATGAATGAGGTCTATTACCTCGATTGGATGAGCGACAAGGTGGCATATGTTTTCACCCTCACATGGCACATAGACGCGTAAGTAACATAGTTGTCTTAAATTTTTCTCTGACTAGCTAATTAATGATAACATATTAATCGGCAATGCTAAATTAAATATAGGGCTTTCAAAAATTATGCTAGTGATGGAGGGAGGCATGACGCGTCGAAGGGCACAACAATTTCTTGGAAAGAATATGAGGTAATTAATACGGATGGAAGTACTCATGATGAGTCTTTTAATTTAAGCTTAATTAGTTCTTTCGAGTTAATGTGGGTTTATGTCTTTGAATATGCAATTTTTCCAGTGCCATCAGCAGCCACAATCGTGGGAATGTGGCTTCTATGTCATGAGATTCATGTATGACCTGATCAGGAGAAACTTTGCCCAATTCCCTAAGGTAACCATTTTTCCTGACTCAAAGTCGAACTTTAATTGGATGTGACGTACGATCCTAACTTCATACACGCATATATGCAGAGCGCCATGTTGAAAGAGCAATATGAGTTGCCTCAATTGAAGGAGCTGCGAACAATTTGGTCTCAATATGTCATGGAAGAAGTGGCTATCAACGATCGATAGTAACTGACTTGTGTTGATTGCTGTATTTGTGAATATATATTGAATGTGTTGATTGCTGTATTTGTGAATAAACTCAATATGTGAATAGATTCATTGATGTATTTGTGAATAAACTCGATCAATATGTGCATAAATTCAATCTGTCCAATTTGTGAACAATATGTGAATATGTGAATATTGCTGAATTAGTGTATTTGTGAACAAATTCATCAATATGTGAATATTGCTGAATATTTGTAAATATTGGTGTATTTGTGAATGATCCAATGTATCTCTGTATAGCTGTATGTATATGTGCATGATTCCAGTACTAACCGTGCCAGTACATAACCGATAGGAAAAACTACTATTACTATCGGTTATATACTAAAACTGATAGAATAAATATTACATTATTATCGGTTCATATGCAACAACCGATAGAATAAAGTTTTCAGTACTAAACGTGTCTACAAATTACTATCGGTTATGTACTACAATCGACAGAATAAATATTACATTACTATCGGTTCATATGCAGAAACCGATAGAATAAAGTTTTCAGTACTAAACGTGTCTACAGAATACTATCGGTTATATAATATAACTGATAGAATAAAGTTTCCCGTACTAACTGTGTTCAGACAATACTATCGGTTTAGATAATACCCGATAGAAAAAAACATTAACATTACTATCGGTTTAGATCCTAGCCGATAGAAAAAGCCTAAACAATACTATCGGTTTATATACGAGCCGATAGAAAAAATGTATATAATACTATCGATTTAAATTTGAGCCGATAGAAGAAATAGTCGATAGCGATTAGTGAACGTTGGGAATGTAGATGTTTTACTAACGGTTTTTGAACCGATAGAAGTGTTCTGCTCCTCTACTATTGTGCCGACCACTATCGGTAAGAGAACCGATAGTAGAGTGGATTTTTAACCGATAGTGAAAAGCATTTCTGTAGTAGTGAGCCTACTGAGATCCAACCTCTTTCCCTCGAACAAACTCTACAGAAGGAGAAGAGGTTCTGGAGAAGACCGAAGAAATGTCTTCGGCCATTCTGCACCTGGCAGAATATTATGACAACTCCCGCGAAGAGGCGCACCAATTCCACTTGGAGACTATGCCCGACAGCAGCGAGAACTCTCCGATACGATCAGGAATAGTAGTGCTTCTCTGATTCGGGATGATGTAGATAGGCTTAGAGTAGTTGCTAGTTCTCTTGGGGTAGCCAGTGTTGATCCCACTGATGCTAATATGTCCCTAGGAGAACTTTGTAAACTTCATCGCCTCCAAAGTCACCACCTTTCTTCCTGATCGTTCGCAAGAAATGGCGTCCTGGAGCTGATCTGTTCACCACACAGAAGAGAGTCTGGTGGTGCTAGAGAAGGAAGAAATTCTTCCTCCGCGGCTGCTGATCAACTGGCAGCCAGCGGAGAAAGAACAAGAAACCCCAATTGTCCAAGAGGGTGAGTTGGTGATCTTTGAGGAATACCTGCGCTGTGGGTTTCGATTCCCAGAGAGCCAGTTCTTGAAGGGAATCTTGCAGCATTATGGGTTGGAGTTAGTGAATCTCCACCCAAATGTTGTTCTTATCTTGGGTATCTTCCAGCATCTCTGCGAAGCTTTTGTTGGAGTGCTTCCAAGCGTGGAGCTTTTTCGACACTTCTACTTCTCGGCATGGTCGAAGAGCGCCAATGCTGCTGGGTGCATCTACTTCCGAATAAGGGAGAAGAAAAAGTACCCCTTCCCGCCCCTTCGGGACTCTGTACACTGGTGGTACCAGAAATGGTTCTACTACACCCCTCCGTCGGAGAGTAGACTGTGGTTCGCGAACTCTCGACCGGAGAAGGCCAGCGAGTTGGACTCCCTTCCTGCTCTGAGCGCAGAGCAAAAAAAACAACCCCAAGCCATTCTTCACTTAGTCCAGCAAGGCCTTACTGCGCGCGACATCATACGCGACTTTGTGAAGAACCGGATAAGCCCCCTGCGTGAAAGGGCTCATCCAGCTTGGGAAATCCAGTCCATGGCAGATAGTACCTTGGACTACAATAATGGTATGTCCTTTAATCAACAAAACATACATTTTTATTGACTAAAAAATGTTGTGTTTGCTGACATGCTTGTTTGTGACACAGCTCTGCCTCTGTCCGAGATCGAGAAGCGGACGAACTGCCTCCTTCGGGCGTATAGCGCCACGGTGGAGGGAGCTAAGGGATCACCTCACCCCCAGAGCTTAATCAACACGGGCGATGACCTTAAGCAGGAGCGCCGAAAGGTATGACCTTTCCTAACAAGCTCTGTTGTAAATCATGCACTTGTCTTGTATTACCAAGAACATTTGAATGATGCAGCTTCTGGGGAAATTTGCTGAGGCGACACGTCCAAGATAGGACGTTGGTCCCTCGGGGAGACTAGCTGCGAAGCGGATGAGTAGGACCTCTTCGAATTGCGTAGCGAAGGAATATGCTCCCAAGAAACCTAAGAAGATTCTGGGAGAGGTTTCTTCGTAGAAGAGAACCCCTACCACGAAAAAGACCGCGGTAAGATATTCAGTACCCCCTGTAACCCCAGGTATGAGTAGAAATTACTTCTTCGTCGTACAGGGTGAAGGGAGTGAGGACGAGGAGGATGACATTCCTCTAGTTCGCCGCAAGAGGAAGGCGATCGCTCCTCAAACCAGCGAGGTCCTGTCTATGACCGCAGGGACAGAGACGACTACAATGGGCCCCGTGACCACTGACAATCCTGTGGTTACGAGTGAAACCCTAGTGCCTGAAGCCTATGAAGCCTCAGGACTTGCAACACCTCCCCTTCTGATAGAAGGGGCGATTGTGGTAAGATTTCTCACAATCCTGAATGTTTTCATTCATCTGTACACATCCATTGAGTTATGCTCATACAGGAAGAGGAAGACGACATTCCCCTTATCCACCGCGAAATGACTCTTGCCAGTCCTGGGGCGGTGAGTACTCCACTCCTGTTGACAGGTGTGGGAATAACTAAACAGGACCCCGCGACCACTACCAACCTCATGGTCGTGGATGAAGTCCCAGTGCCTGTGGTCCAGGAGACTTCAGGACCAATGGCTTCATCCCTACCGACAGGAGAAGTTACCCCAGTAAGGACTCTTACAGCCTTGGTTTTCATCATTCCTCATTTGTGTTCTTATAGATCTGCATGCACACAGGGAGAAAAGGACAAGGTCCTATTCAGGAAAAGGAAGACCAGGACAGATGACGACTGTCCTCTTTTTCCCGGGGAACCATCCTCAAAATCCCAAAAAGTGCCTAAGGAACCAGGTATCACGATCAGACACAATAGAAGTAGATAGTCCAAAATGTGTCCAAACGTGTTGAAGATACCGAGCTGCTTCTTCTCCCATGATAGTCTTTCGACAATGTATGAGAATTATCATTTTGGAGAACCGATCAACGACCACAAAGAGATAGTCGTTGTCATGTCGGGTCTTAGGCAACCCTCCAAAGAAATCCATGGATATGCTTTCCCATGGTCATGATGGAACGGGCAAAGGGTTGTACAAACCTAATTTTCGGTTTGCTGATTTCAAGATGCTGCAAAGACTACAGCCTCAAACAAAACTAGCCACATCTTATTGCATTCGCAGCCAGAACACATGTCGATGAAGATTTTGCAAAGTCATGGTAACCCCAAAGTGTCCAGCGACCTTCAATGTATGCGCTTCTCGCAACCATTGGATTTGAGGTGCTCCACGAGGTATACAAAGCAAATTGCCTTTATACAAGAGTCCTTCTTGACGAACGAACTCCGTAGGTTTCCCTGTTCTGAGCTCAACCGGTGTTGATCAAAAATTAGGATCTTCACTGTACATTGTGGCATAGTCATCATGACATGAGGGCTCGATCTACATGAACACTGATAAGCAGAGGGTCGTCACTGGTGGTTGTGACAACATGTCAGCCAGTTTATTGTGTACACCCTTCTTGTACTTAATCACTAGATTAAAATGCTGCAGATACGACATCCACTTCATATGTCGAGCTTGCAGTAGCTTTGATTGCGTTTGCAAATATTGCAAAGGCTGGTGGTCTTTGTGGACAACAATTTCTTTACCCAAAAGGTAGCACCGCCAATGTTTTACGGCTTGATGCAGTGCACACAACTCCTTGTTGTAGGTTGGATAATTCTTCTGAGCTCCTTGAAATAACTCAGAGTGATATGCTACTGGTCGACCTTCTTGCATGAGCACTGCGCCCATTGCATAACCGGAGGCATTGGTTTCTAGCTCAAATGGTTTCTGTAGATTCGGCAAGGCTAGAATAGGAGCTTCACTAATCTTCCTCTTCAGCAAAAGAAACGTGTCCTCATGTTGTCTACTCAAACTTCTGGTCGATCCTGGTTAATGCATGCAACAGAGAAGCCACAATTGAGAAGTGTCGAATGAACTTCTGAAGGTATTGGCATGCTCTCACAAAACTACGCACTTCCGTAACTGTTCATGATCAAGGTCATTCACGGATCACTCTTATCTTATCCAGATCTATTTACAACATACCATTGCCGATCCACGAATCCTAGGTACAGTAGAGTTTGCTAGCCGAACTCGCACTTCTTACGGTTGAGGCGAAGTCGATGCTGTCAAAGCTGTTCGAACACCTTTTTGACATGAATGAGGTGCTCGTCCCATGAACAACTATAGACCAGTATGTCGTTGAGGTAAATGATCACAAAGTCATTGATGAACTATCGTAATACGTCATTCATAAGACTCATGAAAGTAGCTAGGGTGTTACAGAGGCCAAATGGCATGACCAGCCATTCGAACAGACCTTGTCGCGTTTTGAACACGGTCTTCCACATATCCTCCTCTTGGATGCTGACCTGGTGATACCCTGATTTAAGATCCAATTTCGAGAAGACCACAACATGCTTCAATTGGTCTAGCAAGTCGTCAATACGAGGAAGGGGGTACTGATTTTTGATGGTGATCTTGTTTAGTGCTCAGTAGGCAATGCACATATGCCAGGTCCCATCTTTCTTTGGCACTAACACCATAGGAGATCCACAAGATGAACTACTTGATTGAATGACACCATCATTTAGTAATTTTCCAAGTTGTCTTTTGATCTCTTCATTCTCCAATACCGAGTTACGATACATACTCATATTGGGAAGTGTCGCATCAGACGCGAGTTGAATTTCGTGCTCGACTGGACGTTTCGGCGGACGACCTTGGGTACTCTCGAATAGATCATTGTATTTCTCCAGCAATCCCGACAAACGACTAGAATCTTCTCGTCACGCCAACTGGTCGAATTATAACCATCACGTATTGGTGACATGTGTTGATGATTTGTTTGGCCTGATTTGTAGTAATCAAGTTCGAAGTGTTGATGTGGACGTCTCTACTGATCACAAACTTAACTCCATCTTTAGTGAGCTCGTACTCTTGCGCTCGCCGATGGAAGTGAGCAGCACGATCATACAGATACAGACTTCCAAAGATCACCTGACAAATATCGATATGAACAACGTCGCATTGCACCTCATCGATATATCGAGCAGATATTGCAAATTTTAATACACACTGACTCGTAATATGTTGATTCACGTCAGATCTAAACCAACCTAGCGGATACGGTCGCGGGTGTGTGGTCATCTTCAAACCAAGTCATCAAACCAGTCCAGCGGAAACCAAATTCTTCTTACTTCCGGGATCGAATATTGCTGCGACCAGTTCGTGCTTCACCTGGATGTTGATAGTGAACAAGTCCTCTGTTGAGTGATGGTCGTCAGGTGAATCCGAACCCTTCTCCTTCGGTATTGCCATCAGAGACAAGGTCGTATCTGCCTCATCGACCGAAGTCATTCGGACAACTCCTTCTTCGGGTGGAGCCGTAGTAGCTGTAGTTGTTCTTTTCCCTAATCCATTTTTCTTTGGTTGAAGCTCAGGATGAAGCTTGTAGTATTTATCTTTGGTGTGTCCCGCGACTTGACAATGCTTACAAAAGGCACCCGTGCTCGATTTCAAAGCGTTCTTCTTCATACTCGGCTTTCTTTTTGTCGACGTCGCGCTCTCCTTCGTGCTTTTGTCGCTGTGGGATTTGTTCTTCTTTTCGATCACCATAGTAGTTGTGCTCGCGGTCGTGATGTCTTGGACGCTGAACAGACTCAACTCAGCACTGATCTATTTCTAAAGTCTAGACATGTATTTTTGGAATACCTGAGGATCAAACAACGAGATGCCAATGACCATTGCTTGCCTCCGGAACTCTGTAGTATAGTCCTGGACAGATTGGTCGCGTGGTTGGTACAATCGGTGCCAACGATCCCATCTCTCATCAAGGTAACCCATCGGATAGAATTCTTGTCATAGGAGTCGCTTGAATTGACCCCACACAAGGTCATCAGCTTCACCACTGGCGACAAGGGCCTTTCACCATGTCTTGGCGTGGTCCTTCATCTTCAAAAGTGCAAATTTTACTTTTTGAGTGCTACTGAACCATTTTAGGTCAAAGTAGGTCTCAACCTAGTCGGTCCAAGAATCTAGCTTCTCGGCATTGATCACCCCATCGTATATGGGTATATCTATCTTAGCGTCGACCTTGAAAGATCCGATAGCTAAGGAGGTGTTGGCGAGGTCATTGACCTTATGGTTGTCTTCATCTTCATCTTCGTCTATCCTGTGCAAGTCTTCACCAGTATTCACACCCTTAACCTTGCCTTTCAATGCATCAACTTCAGAAGGTCCAGTCATGGCCTGCTGGTTAATCCAAAGAAAGCACAGTATCCATGTCGGTGGAGAGCTTAGCCACTTGTTCGGCTAGGTTAGCTTGAACAGAGGTATCATCAGACATCTTCGGAGATGCGACTGTTGGAACCATCGAATTATCGCCTGGAGTTTCGCCAGAGGTTTTGTAACCCTGGCGAGTCTTCACCATCCATAGGACAGGATAGTTGCTCTGATACCAACTTGATCCATTTGAGACCTAGCCTTGGTTTTTGTACTAGGCTTGCCCAAATTCTAATGTACAGAATAATGAATCTTACTCAGAATTACTGACACCCAAAGTTGATTGAAACACGATTCAAAAGATAGCACGCTCTTTATTTTAAAGAGGGATCCTTACACGTCAAACGTTAGGACGCACTCGCCTATGTCGATGAACTAGACTCGGTCTGATCTATATCAAGGTAGATAACCAGGTAGATAATCTATCTATTTTATTACAAAGTATTTATAGTCCAATCGTATGAATACGTATCAGACTCAATAACCTAAACGTATTAGACTCAGACTAACTAAACCTGAATACGTAAGACTTATTTATATGTATATGGATCAGAATACAATCCGACCAGAGATCGAATCCATTACGTACTCGACCCTGCATCCCAAGCTACGACCTCACGGTTGAGACCTCAGATGGTGACATCAGGTAGTGCTGCAACCTTGGGCAATGCTGCGACCATGACGGCGCTCAAACCAGAAGATCCTCCCAGATCAAACGGGCCCCGAGTTGTGCACATACTCCAACTGCCTAGGATGGTGCGATACCCTCATGGTTCTTGGTGGAAGCTCTGATGTCTTCTGGCTTTCGTGTGAGATTGAATTTTCCTTGATCTGCTAGCTCTTCATCTACTAAATTTGTAATTTTGTAGAAATGAGTACTTTGGTGCTCAACAAGTCATGGTAACACCTAATCTACTATATGCTTTTATTACTATCAAGGAAAGTGTTGGTATGGTTGAAAATCAAATTTTTTTCATGCATCATCTAGAGTGAACCTAACATTGAACTCTCATTGTATTGTAAACACCATTTTATCTTGTACTAAGTTCATTTTATTACAAAAAAAACTTGTGCTGCAATGACACTGATTTAACCCACCACAAGCCATCTCCTAAACACCTGGGAGCACAGAGTATTCGAATACGTGTTTAACTCTATAGAGCAGTGATAAGTGCTAAATTGGTAGTGCTTTTACTCTAGGTTTGCTAGTGAAAACGTGTTGAAAACCCTTTGGATTATTTTTACAATCCACATTCACGGTTGTGTTCATTATGTTCCAGGAATCATGCCTACAAAATTTGAATGTTTAGAGTTTGTTTGGACCAGTTTCAACAAAAGACATCAAAACCGGATGAAAAAAGGACTTAGACCAATCCCAGCATGACCACGGGCATGACCCGTGCCCGGCTCGATTTCGGCCGCTTGCTTGGCACGACCGGAATTAGTTTCAGTCGTTTTCCACGGTCACAAGTAGGCTCGGTTTTTGTCGTTTTGCACAAGCATGACCAGGCTCGATCTCAGTCATTTTGCACGCCTGTGACTAGGCTCGGTACAACCATGAGCACGACCAGTCGTGGTCGTTTTTCACGACCAAGTGTGGTCATTTTGCTCGGCATGACCAGGCTCGGTCTCGGTCGATTTACTTGGCACGATCGTGGGCATGACCCGTGCCACAAGTCGTGCCCGGCTCGGTTTCCAGCTGGTTTTTGGTCGTTTTGGCTCCGATTTATCTGTTTCTTACACCGTTTGAAGCCGGATTCCATCGCCTGCACGTCAAGAGTTATATTTTGACACGTTGACCTATTGTATTATAAATAGAGAAACTTTTAACTCAATTAAACATGCTTTCTTTGGCATTCCTTAGTTTAGTTTAGTTTAGTAGTTTAGTTTTTTTGCCATTCTCTATTTTCCGCGTTTGTAAGCCGGGAAGGATGGCAGACCTAATTTTTGATGTAATCAAGTAAGTTTTCATATATTTCTTATTATTTCTGTATTTTTATGGCTTTTTGCAAGTAATTCACTTTTAGTGTTTGGGATGACCTAATCTAGAAGGCATAATTCCTCCTTGGTCCTGATCTTATGTTTTGTAGTTAGTTTCTTACGTTTTCTTCTTCTAAACCCTAAATTCTTGTTCTGGTAATAGACGTAACAATTGAGCCTTAGCAAGAATTTAGGGGATCTCTTGAGTCCTTTGCACCTTGACGTGGGACCCTAAACAAAAGTGAGGCTCTCGGCACACTTAACCGTGGAAGCGATCCTCTTACCGTTGTACCAGCGGCCGTCGTGTCTGCCTTTTCAACCAAATCCAACTGGATGATTTCCTCTGCGAGCGGAATAGAAGTAACCATAGCTATTCGTGTGCTTGGTTCATTCCTCCTTGTTCTTTCTGGTCGCAGTTCAGGATGAAGTTTATAACACTTCTCCTTTGTGTGCCCAACAACATGACAATGCTCACAAGTGTTACCCGTATCGTGGGTACCCTCTCCGAAGCTCATCGTTGTCAAAATCTCCCTCACGTTCTTGTCGTTGTGGGTCTTATTCTTCTTCTTAATCGCCAGAGCAGTCGTGCTCGTGGTTGAGATGTCTTGAACGCTGAACAGGCTTAGGTCAGCACTGATTATCTTCTGAAGTCTAGACGTATATTTTCTAAATGTATGGGTGTTGGAAAGTGAGATGCCAAGGACCATCTCTTGTCTCCGAAATTCCATCGTATAATCCTGGACGAATTGGTCACGCCGTTGGTACAATCGGTGCCAACGATCCCAGCTCTCCTCAAGGTAACCTATCGGGTAAAATTCTTGTCATAGGAGTCGCTTGAATTGACGCCATGCAAGGTCGTTAGCTTCACCACTGGCGATAAGGGCCTTCCACCAAATCTTGGCATGGTCCTTCATCTTCAAAGGTGCAAACTTCACCTTTTGAGCGCTACCGAACCCTTTTAGGTCAAAGTAGGTCTCAAGTTGATCGATCCATGAATCTAGCTTCTCAGCATCGATCTCCCCATCATATATGGGTATATCAATCTTAGCTTCGACCTTAAAAGATCCGACAGTTAAGGAGGTGTTGGCGAGGTTGTCGGCCTTATGGTCATCTTCTTCTTCCTTGTCGTCTGGCCTGCGCAAATCTTCACCAGTCTTCACCCCTGTTTAATCATGGCCTGCTTCAGGAGGTACAATCATGGCCTATTGCTTAATCCAAGCAAGCACGGTTTCCATGTCAGTGGAGAGCTTAGCCACTTTTTCGGCTAGGTTAGCTTGTACGGAGGTTCCTTCAAACATTGTCGAAGATGCGACTGTAGATATCGTCGATTGTTCACCTTTAGTTGCAAGATGCTCTTGAGGGATCTCGTCAGAGGTTTTGTAACCTTGACGAGTCTTCATCATCCACAGGACAGGATAGTTACTCTAATACCAACTTGATCCGTTTGAGGCCTAGCCTTGGTTTTCGCACTAGGTTCGCCCAGATGCTAATATACGGAATAACGGGATCTTACTCGGAAACACCGAAACCCAAAGGTTCATCGAAAACACAGCTCAAAGTAATTGCACAACTCTTTATTTCAAAGAGGGCTTTACATGTTGAACGTTAGGATGCACTCGCCTACGTCGAGGAACTATGTGTCTAAGACTTCAATCTAGACTCGATGATCTAAACTAGAACTATTACAAAGTATTTATAGTCCAATCGTATGAATACATATCAGACTCAATAACCTAAACATATTAGACTTGAAAACTAACTAAACCTAATAGATGAGACTTAGTTATATATATTTGGATCGGACTACAATTCCGACCAGAGATCGAATCCTTCCCAAGGTCGCGAATCCGTTTCGAACTCGATCTGAGATCCTCCTGGATCAGATAGCCACTTGAATGATCAGAAACATGCTAGTAAGTCCCTTACGCATTAAGAAACAGCTTAAAAAGAGATGTCTTATCTAGATGCCACCATGAGATCAACCAGCGAATCCATTTAAACATCGTAGTAAGGCACTTATCACGACCAGCCCCCGAGCATGGCTCGAGAAAGGGAATAGGGTTGAAAATGAGAATATAACCATAACATATAGTGAAAAAGTACTTATAAAATTATAAATAGAAATGGAAAAACTTACACATAAAATTTATGCAACCGGTCGATGTTCCAAGCATTTGATAAAATTCTTCCATCTTCCATAGCTAATCGAGCCGATCCTGGTCGTGGCATTGAAACTACAGTGTAGGGGCCTTCCCGCTGAGGGGAGAATTTATTGCGATTAGACTGGTTTTGGATTTTTTTTAAAACCAAGTTTTCCATGTGCAAACTATGTGGTTGCACCCTTCTACTGTGATTTACTCAAAGCTTGTAAATATGCTGCTAACCGAATCAGTGCTTGATCACTCTTTTCTTCAAGAAGAGTAATTTCATCTTCACGTTTTTCACTTTGATTGATAATATCTAAGTGATCTACGTGAACAGAGCCAATTTGGATTTCAATTGGCAACATAGCTTCTGTACCGTAAACCAGTTGGAAAGGCGTCTCTCCTGTAGCCCTACTGGACGTAGTGCGTAATGTCCATAAAACAGAGTAGAGTTTGTCTACCCAAGCTCCCGAGCGTAATTTAAGGTGGTTGAAAAATTATTTCTTAACCCCTTGTATTATCTGCCTGTTGGCACGTTCAACTGCACCATTGCTCTGTGGATGAGCAACGGATGCGAAACAGATTTTGGTTCCAATGTTGTCGCAATAGTCTAGAAAAATACCACTAACAAATTGGGATCCATTGTCTGTGATGAGATGATTTGGAACACCAAATGTGTCACAATGTTCTTATGGAAAAACTTCTTTGCCGCAACGGCAATCCATTTAGTAAACGTATTGTGGGACCCTCATTTGAGGAATACAATGGCAACCGCCCAGGTGGGTTGCACTTAGAATGATACATCGCAAGCTCACAACATAGAATACATGATATTGCAATGCAAATAATTAAAACAAGTACTGGATAACAAGGACCAATATTACAATATCATAGCGCCAAAGATGACGCAATTTAAAGTTGATACAAAATTAAGGAGTTTTCTTCGACACAAAGGTCGGCACAAAAACAAAACAACAACAAGTGATAAGACTACGATGGTCATCATCTTCATTGGCAGCGGTATTGCATGGGCTTCCTCCACATTGGACTCCACTTGGTGAGTGACCCTCTAGTAAGCTGAATCTTTGGGGATGGTTCCTTCCTCCTCATTGGGTTCAAGACCATAGGAGTCGGGATCGATGAATCCTTCCTCTAAATTTGTTTGCAAAAGCAAGGGTGAGCATGTTGTCCACATGGTGCTCAACAAGTCTTAATTTAAGAATGCAGGTATATAGATGAGGGGAATTTCCAAGAGATGGGCTCTTTGGTTTATAAACAAGGATAGAATAGATTTTCACTCTAAACTTTTGAGGAAAGGTTTTGTTTTCAAAAAGTGAGACTTTAAAACCCTAAACTAGAATTTTAGAAGATGTTATGCGTGGTGGTCTTCCATGAGTCAGCACTTTTATCAATATTACAAAAATCTTTCAAAAGCTACTTGTGCTGCATTGACGTGGATAGAATCCACCGCGCGCGCATGTGACAAGGCCGAGATCACACAGCAGTTTGCAATCCTAGCATTAACAATTCCCTGCCCGGTAAATAGACATTTTAGTCCTCATTACCATTGTGGGTACTCCCCACAGCCAATTCTACCTAGCCTTGGTTAATGGTCCAGCGAGACACATAGCCTGTGGATTCAGCCGCGCATGACTCAGAATCCAGGCGTAGGGCGCCTTCCTTCAATACTCCTGATTCACTCATTAGCTCACACCACTCGTGGCCCTCTGTGGCCCACCAGTTTCCTCTTGAGAAATCAGACCGACAACCATTGGAGGGAGACGACTGCCTCTTCTACTTCTTGCTCTACTCTCACACGCAAAACACAGTATGACACATAAGCATACAAAAATTAATGTATATAATGTATAGACATGCATGTAAGCAAGATGATCTGGTTGGGAATGATCTTGAGAGGGAGAAGACACTCGGGGTTTGGCTAAGAGCACAAGGGTTGGCTCGGACACAGTGAATGTCTGCTGGCTGACATTCAGTTCGTGGCCTGACAATGTCAGTGACTGGCATTGGGTTAATCTGGGGCTCTCAAAAAGTCAAGATAAGTTCAAACTAGGGCATTAGGTGCTAATCACAGTGAGGGGGCTGATTGAAAAACTGGTTTTTGCATAAAAGTCCAGGGAATTAGTGAAATTATAGAAAGAGCACAGGCACAAAGAGAATCGTATGCCAGTGCACTGTTGAGTCTAGTGCATGCCCGTCTGGACGATCCACGCATGCGCTGCTTTACCAACCTTGTCAAACACGTAGGCGGGATAGAAAGGGTGTTGCTGACAAGATTGATTGGAAGATGGCGGCTTGACGGCGTCGAACGGCGAGGTCTAAGTCGTCGACCACTGGAACAGAAGATGGGCTATGGTGACAGGGCATAGGGGTTGATGAATCACGAAATTGGTTGAGGGGTTTTGTTCCTGGGGTGAAGTACATGGTGCTGGACAAGGGAATCGGGCTTTGATGGTGGCTCGAGGCTCGCTGGCATCATGGCCGGACTCGAAGACGACGGCTGAGACAGCGCTGCTGGTTCAAGGCAATGCCAGGCAATTGGCCTTGGCTACGCTATCTACGGGACACAAGGAAGGTGTAGGTAAGGTTGGTTTAATCGGGGGTATAGTGAGGTGTGCCAGCGACGTGATACGTCCATGGCGGCGCGGGAAGGAACGGAAAACTTCAACTACAAGCTAATTTCAAAATGTAGTTGAACATGCCTATTTACTAGGCTCTGGGGATCAAATAACTCTATAGGAGGGAAGGCCAATTTGGGTAGAAGTGTCTTCAATTGCAGGAAGAGGTCAATTCACGTTCACGGTGATCACCGACGTTGAGGTCTACAGGAGTTAAATCAATTACTGTGGAACAGAGAGATGGATGCGAGGAGCATACCGTTGTAGCTGTCAATGGTTTGGACTCGGGATCCTTGGTCAATCTTATGCAAATTTGTGAGTTGCGGGATCTTTCAGGGTGTTCCTCCGGGAAGGTAGGATGAGTAATATCTGTACGGGCACAAGAGAATTTATATAGGTTCGGGCCCTCGATGGTGGGAGTAATAGCCCTACGTCCTGTTATGATTTCACTATGTGAGAAAAAATGTTTACAAAAGGGTAGAAGAGATTATCACAGGCGAAGATCTCTTCTATGTTAGTGTCTATCTAACTATGTCTAAGTCTTCAGGTTACTTGGACTCCTGGTAACCGCCTTTAGAACGTGCATTGACCACCTTTTTATATCGACCAAAAGGGTGCCAACGCGAAACGACCTCGAACGGTTACTGGGATGCAGTTTTGTTAACCGCACTTAACTTCCACGTAGGCTTAACACGTGCAATCAAGGGATAACCGCACATGTTAACTTCCTGGCAGTTGCCTTCATTCGTGGAAAGATCCTCATGATCCTTGGGATATTCCTGTTCAAAGGATTAGATCTTCCCGAGCTATTCTGGTCACAAATAGTCAATGACCCTCTGACTGCGCACTGTCTACAGTCTTCTGACTGCGCATTATATGTGGTATCATGATCTCGCAAGGGCTGCTATCATAAATCATCTTTGTGTCCGCGCCCTTCAGGTTGTCTGAGACCAAAACAACGGACTTATAGACATACATCTAATCTGAACCAGACATGTATTATTTTGAACTAGCTCGGGTGATAATCCTCGTCAGCAGCTGGATGGAGAGATGGAGTAGCAGTGAGCTTTGGCGGTGTGCTCCTCCTTGACGGTTCACCGGAGAAGAAGAAGAAGGTGAAGAAAAGCTGGGACTTAGCGATTTCTGGAGGTGTGGAGTTGGCTCTGGTTGCTGTGGTTTATATAGGCGAGGCTGGGGGCTCTCGAGACTTGAAGCAAATCGGGTTGATATCGAATTGACTAGCGACGATGGCGACGATAGAGATGGCGTGCAGTGGTGATGGGACGTCTACAGCGGCTGCCACGGCTTTGTCAACTGGGAGGTGGCATTCACACAAGCTCCTGGTTGGTGCAAAGGCGAGGTGATGGCCGGCCTTGGCATGTCAACGGCGTGGCGAAAAAGGTTTAAAGGTTGCAGGCACGTGCGCGAGCAAGACGAGACGGCGCTGCTGCTGCTGGTTGTCATGGACGCTGCCACGGTGGCTCGCTCCAGTGCGACATGTGCGTGACACGTGGGCACGTCGGACACGAGCACTGGTGAAGGCGGACACTGGCCGACAGAGAAGATCGCGGCGAACGCACTGGTCTAAGGCGGCTGGCCGGGGCGTTGGTTGAAAATAGATGGGGCTCTAGTCGAAAGGGGCTGGGAAAAGAGGTTAGGACTGAAATGCAATTTCCAAAACTTGATTTTAGGACTGAATTGTAAATTTGTCAAAATAATTGGATTTGGCTAGAAATGTTCCGAATAGCAAATGGGAGATATTCAGAATAGTAAATGGGAGATATTCCCTGAATTAGATCAAGATTTGGAGCTGATTTGTGGCTTTTTGCCTTTTTGGGCTTTTGGGAAAATATGAAAAGGATCAATTTGGAATACTTTTGGACTGAATTGCAAAAATGGTCTGAGTGGTGGAATTCTGTTGTCAACTTTTTAAATTAAGGTAGTGGCATACCTTGGATCACAATTCTGAGATAAATGATCTAGAACAGGCCAAGGTTTGGGGATTCTTCTAGGGTTTGATCTTAGATGCGGTCGAGACATCTGAGGAATCCAATAGAGATGCACTGACTGGCATACTAAAGAGGTTGCAAAATCTGGGGTGTTACAAGCTACCCTCATTAAGAATAATCTCGTCCTCGAGGTTTTGATTGGTCTGAGAACAGGTAGGCGAAATTTTGACGCAACTCTTCTTCTCTTTCCCATGTCGATTCTTCCTCTATGTTATTATTCCATTGAACTCTGCAAAATCTGATGGTCCTTGACTTTAATTTCCTTTCTCTGACGTCTAATACTTTAACAGGGTACTTTTGATATGTTAAGTCTAGTTGAACTTTATCTTCTGTAGGAGACACTTGCTCTGTTGGTTTCCTCAGACATTTCCTCAGTTGAGATGTGTGAAAAACATCATGAACTCCTGCTAGTTCAGGTGGTAGCTCCAATTTGTATGCTACTTCTCCTCGTCTTTTCAAAATTTTATATGGTCCAACATATCTTGGGCTTAATTTTCCTTTCATCTGAAATCGACAAACTCCTTTATATGGTGTCACTTTGAGGTATACATAGTCTCCTTCCTCAAAAGACAACTTTCTCCTTCTACTGTTGGCGTATCTCTTTTGTCGAGACTGGGCTGTCTTCAATCTTTCTTGTATAATCTTGACATAAGCAGTGGCATCCTCTACTAGCTGTGGTCCCAAAAATTGTTTCCTTCCATAGAGTGCTTCATAAGGAGCCATCTGCAGACTTGCCTGATAACTATTGTTGTAAGTAAACTCAGCGTATGGTAGGAATTGTTCCCAAGAATTTCCATAGTCTAAGGCACACGCTCTCAACATGTCTCTAGGAATTGTTCCCAAGATTCACTCTCTCTATTTGGCCTCCAGTCTGCGGGTGGTAAGCGGTACTAAACTTCAATGTCGTACCTAAGGCCTTATGTAACTCTTCCCAAAATTTTGACACGAACTGTGCTCCTCTATCTGAAACAATTGCTTTTGGTACTCCATGCAGAATGACAATTCTGGTAAGATACAGCTCTGCTAGCTTATTGGTTGCGTATTGAGTCTTCACTGGTAGAAAGTGAGCTACTTTCATTAATCTATCAACTATAACCCATATAGAATCATAACCTCTTTGGGTTCTTGGCAATCCAATTATAAAATCCATTCCAATTTCATCCCATTTCCATTCAGGGGTTGGCAGGGGTTACAGCGGTCCTGCAGGTTTCTGATGCTCTGCTTTCACCCTCTAATAGGTGTCACAAGAAGCTACAAACTCAGCAACTTCTTTCTTCATTCCTTTCCACCAAAATCGATCCTTTAGGTCCTTGTACATCTTCATACTACCTAGGTGAATAGAGTAAGGGGTACAGTGAGCTTCTTCTAATATTATGTCCTTGATTTCTCTGTCTTTTTGGGACACAAATTTGATTGTGATACCATAGAATTCCTTGCTCATCCATACGGAAGTTAATTGTATCTCTAGACTTCATATCCTCTTTCATTTTTTGAACATTCCGATCTATTTCTTGAGTCTTTCGAATTTGATCCTTCAATTTGCAATCTACCTTTAAGGTGGCGATGGTCCCTTGCTCAACGAATTCCAAGCTCAGCTTTTCAAAATCCTTGAGTAATTGGGGTGGCACTTCCAGGGTCTTTACTTGATTGCAGTAGGACTTTCTGCTTAAAGCATCTGCTACTACGTTTGCTTTATCGGAGTGGTAGTGTATCCCAAGGTTGTAATCTTTAATTAATTCTAACAACCTTCGCTGCCTCATATTCAAATCTTGCTAGGTGAAGATATGCTTCAGACTCTTGTGGTCAGTATAGATCTCACATCTATTTCCTAACAAATAGTGTCGCCAAATCTTCGATGCATGAACAACGGCGGCTAATTCCAAATCATGTGCTGGGTAGTTCTCCTCATGCGGTCGTAGCTGTTTTGATGCATATGCTACAACTCTTCCTTCTTGCATAAGAACGCAACCTAGTCCTTGCTTTGATGCCTCGCAATAGACTTCAAAGTCCTTCTTGTTGTCTTGCAACGTAAGAATAGGTGCGGTTGTTACTATCTTCTTCAGCTCTTTTTACAATCCTTAGTCCAGTCCAATGGAACATCCTTCTTCAATAGTTTGGTGAGCGGCTTAGTGATCTTGGAAAATCCTTCAACAAATCTTCGGTAATAACCAGCTAGTCCTAGGAAACTTCTCACTTCAGTCACAGTTTCTGGTTGCTTCCATTCCATGATAGCTTGAGTCTTTGACGGATCCATAGATATTCCTTTGCCAGAAATGATGTGGTCTAGAAAAGAGATTTCCTTCAACCAAAAGGCACAATTATCAAATTTGGCGTATAATTGATGATCTGCAAGCTTCTCTAGCACTATTATGAGATGTTGTGCATGCTTTCCCTCTGATTCGGAAAAGATAAGAATGTCATCAACAAATATGATGACAAACTTGTTTAAGAATTCCATAAGGACTTTGTTCATCAAGTTCATAAACACTGTTGGTGTATTTGTTAAACCGAATGGCACCACGGTAAACTCATGCAGTCCATATCTCGTTATAAATTCAATCTTTGGGATGTCCTCTTCTCGAATCTTTAACTGATGATATCCGGATCTCAAGTCAATTCTCGAAAATATCTTGGCTCCTCTGAGCTGATCAAAGAGATCGTCAATTCTTGGCAGAGGGTACTTGTTCTTGATCGTCCTATCATTCAGCCTTCGGTAGTCGACACAGAGTCGTAGACTGCCATCTTTCTTCTTGGTGAAGAGTACAGGGGCTCCCCAAGGTGAGGAACTCGTCCTGATAAATCCTTTTCTTTCCAATTCTTCCACTTGTTTCCTCAATTCCTCTTGCTCTTCACTCGTCATGTGTGCAAGTTTCCTTGCAAATGGAGCAGATCTAGGTTTCAACTCAATTGTAAACTCTATATCCCGGTCTGGTGGCATTTCGGGGAGTTCTTCGGGGAAAACTTCGTGGTATTCATTCACTATCGGGACCTTTTCAAACTCAACCTTTTCCATGCTATTCAAACTTCACATTTGGTCATTTACTATGGACCTTTCCACGTAGAACGTGACTTGCTCTCCTTCAGTGTTCGTCAGAGTGAGTGCCTTCTTCTCGTAGTCTATCTGGCCTTTATGCTTCGCTAGCCAGTCCATTCCAAGGATACATCTAGCCCTTGAAGATCCAAAACTAGCAAATTCGCTAGGAATCCTATGTTGCCAATACTAAAGGCGATATTTCTACAGATAGATTCAACAGGCATTCTAGCCCCGGGGGATTGGATTAAGAGAGGATACTCTAGTGCAGATACAGGTAACTCATTTTTGAGCACAAAAGATGTCGACACAAAAGAATGAGTAGCACTGGGATTAAACAATGAAACTGAAAGCTTAGAATGGATTAAGATCATACCGATCACGACATCGGATGCTTCTCTTGCTTCAATAGCGGATGCATAGTTGAGTCGGCCACGACCTGCGGTAGGCGCTCCTCTTCCTCTACTATTCTGGATTCTTCCTCCTCTGGATGGCGGAACACCTCTAGTGAAGCTTTGAGTTGGATTAGGAGGTCTTGCTGCTTGGGCTCGAGAAACACTGAACGGCAAATGTTGAAGTGGACAGGTCTCCTTGCAATGTCCTTTCCTTCTGAAATGGAAGCACTCCACATTCGTCAGGGGACAATCCTTGAAGAAATGATTTCCTTTTCATCCGGTACATTGCAGTATTGTAGTCGGCGCGGGCCTTTGGGGTCTCTGTGGCGGTCTGAAGATTGGTCGGTGAGCTAGCATTGGTCTTCCTCGACTAGCATTTCCTTGATAAGAGTTAGGTAAGGCTTTTCTCTTCTGGTCTTCTTCTATTACTCCTCTCTTTTCCTCCATTTTGAGCAATCGATTGATCAGAACATGAAAATCCGTAAACTCATGGGATGACAACTGGTATTGCAGAGAGTTTTGTAGACCTTCGCAGAATTTATCAATCTTTCTCTCCTCTGTCTCAATATCTTCTGGGGCATATCTTGCTAATTGAATGAATTCATGTAAATATTGCTTGACAGACTTGCTTCCTTGTTTCAGATTCACGAACTCTTGGCTTTTTGCTTGAATGACGCCTCTCAGAACATGGTACTTGTGAAATTGTTCCTTGAATTCATTCCATGTGATTGAATCTCTGTTGGGTGCACAGTCTAATAATTTTCCCACCAGGCGGCGGTGGGCCTAGCTAGTTGATGCGGTCCATACAGGAGTTTCTCTTCGTCACTGCACCTAACTGTATTTAACTTTCTTTCCATGTCTCTTAACCAATCGTCTGCTATGATGGGGTCTTCGGTACTTGAGAAAGTTGGAGGGCTTGTCTTCTGGAAATCAATCAATCTTGCACCGATCGCTGATCCTTCGGCTTGTCCAGATGGTAAATGTTGCATTAACTGCCCTAAGATCTGATTTTGCACAGCCATTGCTTCATGTATATTTCGCTCCATCCACATTAGCATGTCACTAAATGCGGTCAATTCTAAACTCTATCGATCCTTGATTGATAGTTTTGCTTTCTTTTACCGCATTTAGACTCGTCATCATATTTAGTGATTGCAAATATCCTAGAATTCGATTATCTCCTAAGAAATGTCATATCATTTCCATTGAATGCATTCTTAGGTAATTGAAATGCAATCCTAGATAGATCTTTGATATCCAAAATACAATCTGGATGCACCAAGACTCTGAATGATTGAAAATGGATCAAATGCCATAGATATAAATGTCATCGATACATTCACTATATGTTAATTGTTTTGATATCTTCTCCATATTTTGAATGTGATTTTCAAAATCCCTTGAAACCAACCTTCTTGAAATCATGCTTTTGCTTAAAAACCATTTCATATAAAATCTCATGCTCTATAAAATATCATTTCTCCAAATTTAAGCTCTCAATATTTCCTTTTTGTGCTTGATGACAAAGGGGGAGAGATAGTATTTGAGAAAGAATGTTTTAGAGATAAGCTTTAGAGAAAGCCTTAGGGGAAGAGCTTTAGAGAGAATTTGAGAGACATTAGAGTCAGTTATAGTATTTGAGAGAGAATGTTTTAGAGATAAGCTTTAGAGAAAGCCTTAGGGGAAGGGCTTTAGAGAGAATTTGGGAGACATTAGAGTCAGTTGAGTTAATTGACAAAGGGGGAGAGATAGATATCAAATGGGTACAAATTGGTGATTTGATATTGATATCTGAGAAAGATGATAGGAGAAAATTGAGATTAATAATGATATTTGGGGAGAGATATTATTTGATATCATTAACATCAATCTTTGGAAGAGATATTTGAGTTAGCAAAATTGAGAAAGTTGATGTTTTTGGAAGATGATTTGATTGAACTTGTGCTCAATTGTCATGTATATCTCTTAACTCATAAGATTAGATGTTATGTTCAGTTCCGATATATTTTTGCATATATTGAGAGGGAGCTGAAAATTCTGTTTTGGATTTATTTAGCTTATAAATGGTGTTGTCATCAATCATCAAAAAGGGGGAGATTGTTGGATCTAGGTAGATCTTAGTATCTAGCTTTTGATGATTAATGATGATTTAGATAAATCCATTGTGATTAAAGTTAATCTGAAGATGTCAGTTTTTGATGATCAAATGACATATTAGATAAATCCTGATTTAGCACAAGTGAATTGAATTGATTATCGGTAAACCCTGAATTGAATGTTTCCTCAGTTATGGGTTTGATATTGATGCATACGTAGAGGGGGAGCTCGGTGGTTGCATCAAGCTTGTGCAAATTGATTGATCAAGATGTTATATGACAAACCTTGAGAATGATGACTCCAGTTGTGAATTTTATGTCGATGCACATGTTGAGGGGGAGCCCATCACTTTGGTCATCTAGGTTGATTGATATCTTGACATGAGTAGTATAGATCGTGTGCATATGTGTTTATCATCTACGATCTATATGATTGTATTCTATCTCATACTCATTTGCTACTCGTTGAATATGGTTGCGTTATTTCACTGGAAAGAGAAACTGTCGAGCTAACTCCTGTGTGGAGTAGTTTCTCTGGTGGTGATTAATGACGACCTATATTTGAGACTACTATTGTGTATTGAGTGTACGTATTGTAGTCTCAGTTTGATTGCAAGATAAAAGTGAGCAAGGACGTGAGGAGGATGAAGACGATATGAGACATCCCGAGCAAGGTCAAGCTTAGCAAGGACGAGCTTTTCGATGACGAGCGTCGAGCGATCGAGCTTCACGAGGTCAAACTCCACCTAAGATAAAATCCAAGATTAAGGATTGTTTTCTTAGGGTTTTACCGGTCTCGGTGTTTGGAGACAGACCGGGTTGATAGGTTTCTTTTTACTAGTTTGACCATACTATTAAGAGGGGTCGGAAACTAGTAGCTTGAATCTATCTAGTGCGGAAGCTCAAATGCATTCATATCATCTTGCACTAGTGTCTTGCATTGCTAGTGAGTCTAAGTGTAGTTCATGTGCATTAGATTAAATGTTTTGAAAACTGCACTTAGTCGTGATCACCAGCTATTTAAATTGGTTTATTTATCTAGAGCTGGTCGTGGTCGTATTTGCATATTCTGATCGTATCAGTGTTGATACGTGGTCGTGGTCGTGTCGCTTGTTTGGCGGCTTTCTGTTTAGGGTTTGGGCGTGGTCGTAGGAGTTCAGACTGGTCATACCAGTCTTCGGCTCGCTTGCGTACGCTCGACCAAACCCTATCGACCACCTATTTTTGATCGGATGTCAGACCTGTGTGGTCGTGGTCGTTGCTGAGTGACAGCAATCACATTCGCGAGAAAACGGCAAAATCCGTATGTGCAAATACCCCAAATTGCATTTGAGATGATTTTTGGATTGAACATTTTGATAGTAGGAAAGTAGAGTTTTCTAGAAATTTCTAGACCTTTCTAGGTCTTGCTTCTGTTGACAAAATTGTATAGCTTTAAGTTAGCTTTCCAACAAGCCAAAAATCACCTCAATCGAATCTCTGGATCACAAATTATACTTGTTTGTCAGTGTACAGTGGGCCAGACTTTGTCCTAAATAGCCGGACATTGTCTGGCCTGTACAAATTTTTTCAGCCTTTTGCTGAGTGTAAACAGAGACATATCCATCTGTCTGGGGCTATCTGTCCGAAGTGGCCGGATATTGTCCGATATGGCCGGACAATGTCCGGCCTGTACAAATTTTTTAAGCCTAGAAATGAAACAGAGACAAATGCATCCGTCCGGGGCATTTGTCGGTCATGGGCGGACTTTGTCCGAAATGGTCGGACATTGTCCGGCCTTTACAGAAAAATCGCCCAACAGTAACTGACACATTGCAACGGCTGTTTTCGTTGAACTGCGCAGACACTGTCTGAAGTGGCCGGATAATGTCCGGCCTGTACAACTTTTGGCCCGGTTTTTTGCAAACGGCTAGTTTTTCATTGAGGCTATATATACTTCGTGTTTGGCTTCATTTTTGGGTGCTCAAGGAGTTCATTATTCAGCTGATAAGCTAGCCAAGTGTTTGCAATTGCTATTTTGCATCTAGAGGCTAGATTTGAGCCCAAAATTCTTAGTGGATTCGAGAAAAAACTTGAGGGAGAGTTAGTGAGTGTTTAGTGCACTTCATCTCCATTAGATTGCTAGTGCTAGAGTGTTGAGCATCTCATTTGCATCATTGAGCTTCTAGCACGTGGTTGGTTCAAGTGAAAGCGCATCCGGCTTGTTACTCTTGGCGATCGCCTTCGCCTAGACGGTGCCGGAGGAGAGCCGAGATCTCTCCAATTGAAGTTTGTCGGAGAGGCCGGCAAAAGATTGTGAAAGGTGTGGTGCTCGCCTATCCGGTGTGAAGAAGGAGCAACCCTAGTGAGATATCCTTCGTGGATATAGAAGCGAAGCTCCGAGTGAGCGCTTCAACGAGGAGTAGGGGAGACCGGGCGAGTCTCCGAGACCTCGGTAAAAATATTGTATCAATTGTGTAATTCTTATTTGCTTTGTATTCATCTTGACACAATTGCTTATATCACTATTGTTGCATGTATTGTTAAATGTTTTATATGGTTGAATGCAACTAGTCGATTAAATTGTTTTAAGCATCATTGTATAATCTAGCTTAAACAATTACCTTGTTGAAATTGCTTAGTGGGGAAGAAAATTTAAAAGCCTCCTAATCACCCCCCCTCTAGTCGGCATCCTCGATCTTACACATAGCTTTTTGCCTCATCGAGCTTATAGGCTTCATCTAACAACCAGCATGGAAGCATACATCAACCACAACTGAGAACAACTACTACACCAAAAGATCTAACGTCTGCTGGGTTAGGCACAAAAAGGCTAAGCCCAAGGGAAGTCTGGGATCACTCGTCAGCATTGAAAGAACCACAAGGTTCTAACTCCTTAGGATCCTCCTCCTGGTCATCATTCGCGTCCATCGGGTCCAACTCCAAGTCATCGTCATCATCAATGTCACTGTCGATATTGGCAATCTCCTTCCCTTTTCCGTTGGGGATCTCCTTCTTTTCTGCAGCACTGGGAAGTTCGCGTGCACGACAGTTGATAACAATGACGCGCGACGAAGGTGTAAAACCACAAAGGTACTCCTTCAAGTTTCCCACTCTCTTGCGAGCGGTAATCCTTAGTCTTGGACGGCTTCTCTTGATAGCAGACTTTGAAACATTGGGGTCCTGCTCTCTCTCCACTTGGTCCAACCAATTCTTGAATCCGGTTTTCCTTTTCTTGGAGATTTGCACGGGTCTTCGCAAGCATGCCCTCAAGATAATGACGGTCATCACGAGCACGCTCATACTCAGGAAGTAAGCGGGTATATTCGGTCTCCAAGGCATGAACAACGTCTCAGGTCTTCGTCAAAATGGCATCCTCTCGGTTCGTTGGATGGAAGAACGACTCAGTGCTCCGATTTGGGAACCTGATAGGGTACGAAGCGATAGGGGGAATCCAAAAGGTAATCACTGTATAACTGCTGGATGGTACCTACGGCACGATGGGCAGAACCTAGGATGGCATCATCCTCTCCTACCCTGCGGGCCTCAAGTCTCACTGAAGCTCTCCCATGCTCAGGGATCTCGTAGACCATCACCGAAGCATAGTAACCATACGGTTGTCCATCGACCTCATATGGCCGAACGCAGTATACTGGCCTCTGGCTATCTCGTGCACCAAGGAACTGTAGCATCATCCACAAGAGTAGTGCCCACGAACCAAGCTCATCATCATGAATGAATCTCCTACCGGAAGCGATCTAGGGAGACAGAAAGCAAAAGCACCTAAGAGTTAAAACAAAATCTAAAACCTTTTTCAAGTAATCAAAAAATAACTTAAATAATATATTTTTCTTAGATAAATTAGATTTTCACAATTAAACTTAGTCAAATAACTAGCGATCTTTCAGCTTTTAGGGACACCAAGTTCTATCTAAGGGTCACGACCTATAGTCGAGCCTTTGCTCTAATACCAAGTTCTGTGGGACCCTCATTTGAGGAATCTGGTGGCAACCGCCCAGGTGGGTTGCACTCAGAATGACACATTGCAAGCTCACAACACAAAATGCATTATATTGCAATGCAAATAATTAAAACAAGTACTGGATTACAAGGACCAATATTACAATATCATAGCGCCAAAGATAACGCAATTTAAAGTTGATACAAAATTAAGGAGTTTTCTTCGACACAAAGGTCGGCACAAGAACAGAACAACAACAAGAGATAAGACTACGATGGTCTTCATCTTCATTGGCAGCGGTGTTTCATGGGCTTCCTCCACATCGGACTCCATTTGGTGAGTGACCCTCTAGTAAGCTGAATCTTCGGGGATGGTTCCTTCCTCCTCATTGGGTTCAAGACCGTAGGAGTCGGGATCGACGAATCCTTCCTCTAAATTTGTTTGCAAAAGCAAGGGTGAGCACGTTATCCACACGATGCTCAACAAGTCTCAATTTAAAAATGCAGGTATATAGATGAGGGGAATTTCCAAGAGATGGGCTCTTTGGTTTATAAACAAGGATAGAATAGATTTTCACTCTAAACTTTTGAGGAAAGGTTTTGTTTTCAAAAAGCGAGACTTTAAAATCCTAAACTAGATTTTTAGAAGATGTTATGCGTGGCGGTCTTCCATGAGTCACACTTTTATCAATATTACAAAAATCTTTCAAAAGCTACTTGTGTTGCACCGATGTGGATAGAATCCACCACGCGCAGACTCCATAACCTGGGAGCTCAGAGTATCCGATACTTTTTATAACTTTGCAAAGGTACCACTTTAATCCACTGATCACTCAGCTTTTAAGTCGGTACCTCTCTATGCGACTTTTACGCATGTGACAAGGCTGAGATCACACAACAGTTTGCGATCCTAGCATTAACAATTCCCTGCCCGGTAAATAGATATTTCAGTCCTTATTACCGTTGTGGGTACTCCCCATAGCCAATTCTACCTAGCCTTGGTCAATGGTCCCGCGAGACACACAGCCTGTGGATTCAGCCGCGCACGACTCAGAATCTGGGTGTAGGGCGTCCTCCTTCAATACTCATGATTCACTCATTAGCTCACACCACTCGTGGCCCTCTGTGGCCCACCAGTTTCCTCTCGAGAAACCAGACCGACAACCATTGCAGGGAAAAGCTAATACAGGGAAAACTACTATGTTGCGCCCGTCCCCTACCGGGCAAGTGGTTTGTACATTTTTCATGCCGCATAGAAGTACAACACAAGGTTCTTGTCCTTATGAATCTTCAGTGAGGAGCCATTCACATTCCCGGTGCGCACACAGCACCAACCATTCAAACCATCCTCACTATCGATTTTAATCACATTTTCTTTCACAAAAGAGGTTTTAAGTACATTTTTCATACACATGACCATTTAGCAATTAACGCATACATTTAAGCATAAGCATAGACTAAGCATGATATCCTAGGGTGACAAGTGTGCATGAGAAATACGAACAAGAGGGGCTTTACAAGGTCATATCTATTCATATTCTTCCAACATAGCACTTAATTTGAATATAAAGCATGCATACACTTAAAACAGAAGTTAACCTAGTTTACTCAAAATACTGGGGGAGACATGATCAAAGGGGTAAAGAGACTTGCCTTGCAACGCGGGGTCTGACTGCTCTAAGGGATCTTCGAAGACTTTTGCTGCCTCTTCTGCTTCTTGCTCTACTCTCGCACGCAAAACACAGTACGACACATAAGCATACAAAAATTATATGTATATAATGTATAAACATGCATGCAAGCGAGGTGATCTGGCTGGGAATAATCTTGAGAGGGAGAAGACACTCGGGGTTTGGCTAAGAGCACAAGGGTTGGCTCGGACACAGTGAATGTCTGCTGGCAACATTCGGTTCGCGGCTTAACAATGTCAGTGACTGGCATTGTGTTAATCTGGGGCTCTCGAAAAGTCAAGATAAGCTCAAACTAGGGCATTAGGTGCCAATCACAGTGAGGGGGCTGATTGACAAACTGGTTTTTGCAGAAAAGTCCAGGGAATGAGTGAAATTACAGAAGAACCCTGGCACAGAGAGAATCGTATGCCAATGCACTATTGAGTCTAGGGCATGAGCGTCTGGACGATCCATGCATGCGTTGCTTCGCCAACCTTGTCAAATACGTAGGCGGGATAGAAAGGGTGCTGCTAAAAAGATTGATTGGAAGATGGCGGCTTGACGGTGGTGAACAGCAAGGTTTAAGTCATCGGCCGCTGGAATAGAAGATTGGCTACGGTGACAGGGCACAGGGGTTGATGAATCACAAAATTGGTTGAGGGGTTTTGTTCCTGGGGTGAAGTAGATGGTGCTGGACAAGGGAATCAGGCTTTGATGGTGGCTCGAGGCTTGCTGGCGTCACGGCCGGACTCGAAGATGACGGCTGAGACGGCGTTGCTGGTTCAAGGCAATGCCGGGCAATTGGCCTCGGCTATGCGAATTACAGGACACAAGGAAGGTGTAGGTAAGGTTGGTTTGATCAGGGGTACAACGAGGTGTGCCAGCGATATGAGATATCCACAGTGGTGGGGGAAGGAACAGAAAACTTCAACTACGGGCTAATTTCAAAATGTAGCTGAATAGGCCTGTTTACTAGGCTCTGGGGATCAAATAACCCTACAGAGGGAAGGCCAATTTGGGCAGAAACGGGTTCAATTGCTGGAACAGGGCAATTCAAGTTCACGACGATCACCGGCATTGAGGTCTACTGGAGTTAAATCAATTACTGTTCAAGAGATGAATTTGCTTATCTGAAGATGACGAATTAGTTATACCCTTTTGCACTAACCTCCACAATTTTAAATTTAACGCCTCAATATGAGTACTCATCATAATTTTCCAACGTCAATAATTTGAGCCATCAAAGTGAGGAGCAATCAATCCAAAATTCTCTAGTGAATTCATCCTTTCTCTCTAGCGGTAAAGCCGATAAAAGAGAGACCTTGCTCTGATACCAATTGCAGGATCGAGGATGCCGACTAGAGGGGGGTGAATAGGAGACTTTCAAAATTTCTTTCCCCACTAAGCAATTTTAACAAGATGATTATGAAACCTAGATTTTGCAATGAGGCTTATCAACAATCTAACAACTAGTTGCAATTAATCAATATGAAAATACAATTCAAGTTGCAACAATTGTTTCAAGGTAAATATGAAACGAATGCAACAATGGTAAATTTAGCAATTGTGTCAAGATGAATACAAGATATACAAAAGAAAGACAATTGACACAATGATTTTTACCGAGGTCTCGGAGACTCGCCCAGTCTCCCCTACTCCTCGTTGAAGCTCTCATGCTTGAGCCTCGCTTCTATATCCACGAAGGACATATCACTAGGGTTGCTCCTTCTCCACACCGGATAGGCGAGCACCACACCTTTCACAAGTTCTTGCCAGCCTCTCCAACAAACTTCAATGGAGAGATCATGACTCTCCTCCAACACAGTCTAGGCGAAGGCGATTGCCAAGAGTAACAAGTCGGATGCGCTCACTTGAACGAATCAAGTGCTAGAAGCTCAAGGATGCAAATGAATGCACACACACTAGCACTAGCTTGCAAATGGAGATGAAGTGCACTAAACACTCTTAGCCTCTCACTATTGCTTCTCCTCTAAGTGCTCTCAAAGATTTGGCTCAAATCTTGGCTCTAAATGCAATAGATTGATTCCAAAGAGTTTGGCTAGCTTATACACAGGAATATCAGGTGTTTGAGCAACCTCAAATGAAGGCAAACACGAGATATATATAGCCCTCAAAGAAAACTAGCCGTTTGCCACGAACAGGCAAAATTTTGTACAGGCCGGACATTGTCCGGCCATGCTGGACACTGTCCGGCCAGTAAAACAAATTTCGACCGTTGCAAAATGTTAGTTACTGCGGGGGATTTTTTTTGTAAAGGCCGGACAATGTCCAGCCATGACGGACAAAAGCCCCCAGACATATATATCTATCTCTGTTAACTCTCAGCTCAAATAAATTGTATAGGCCGGACAATGTCCGGCCACACCGGACAAAGTCCGGCCTGTCCAGACAAAAGCCCCCGGATGGATGCAAACTGTAGGATTGAGGATGCCGACTAGAGCGGGGGTGAATTGGAGGCTTTAAAAACTTTTTAAATGAAACAAATTTTGCAAAGAAAGAAAACAAGAACTAAATCAAATGAATAATATATTGCACAATTAATAGAGAAAGAGAAAGAGAAAACAAACACAAGGATTTTTCCCGAGGTCTCGGAGACTCGCCCGGTCTCCCCTACTCCTCGTTGAAGCACTCAAATGAATGAGTCTTGGTTCAATATCCATGAAAGATATTTCTCACTAATGGTTGCTCCTTGTCCGCTCCGGAAAGGCGAGCACCGATGCCCTTTACAATCATGCCGAGCCTCTCTGACAATCTCCGAACAGAAGAGGACAAAGGCCACGCCACCAAACCGTCTAACGAGGATTGTTACCCGAGGTAGTTCGGAGTTATGCACATCTGGTTCAAATAGATTCGAACCAGACAAGTGTCCGGAAGTCCGTTGCTGTGATCTCAGACAACCTGAGAGGCGCGGACACATGGTCGCAGGCTTTGCGCAATCATGTGATCGCAGACGTTGCGCGGTCAGGAGGCCGTAGACAATGCGCGGTCAGAGGGCCGTAGACGATGCGCGGTCGGAAGATCGTTGACCACTCTCAACCAGGATGACTCGGGATTGCTTAAGCTCTACAACAGGCATATCTCGAGAATCATGAAGATCCTTCCACATATGAAGACAACTGCCAGGAAGTTAACATGTGCAGTTATCCTTTAATTGCATGTGTTAAGCCTGCGTGGGAGTTAGGTGTGGTTATCAAAACTGCACCCAAGCAACCGTTCAAAGCCGTTGTGCATTGGTGCCCTTTCGACCAGTATAAAAGGGGTAAGCAAGTGTACAACAAAAAAGAGACAGATAGGACGAGATTGAAAAGATCCCAGAGATCCGACACAAGAAGACCACAAGCTTTCATAGGCTAGTTTAGTCGTGTGTTAGACAATCACACGGAAAAGATCTTCGACTGTGATGATCTTTTCCCCAACTTTGTAACTTTTTTTCCTATATATAGTGAAATCACAACAGGACGTAGGGCTATTACTCCCACCATCGAGGGCCCGAACCTGTATAAATCTCTCTGTGCCCCAACCGACATTGCTCATCATCCCTTTCCGGAGGGACACCCTGGAAGGCCTCATAACTCACAAATTCTGCATAAGTTTGACTAAGGACCCCGAGTCCGAATCGTCGACAGCTGGCGACCACCGTGGGGCCTTTCTCAAAGCATTCTTATTTCTATCCGGAGGTTCAGTGAGCTATGTAAAGGGCATATGATTCCGAGAACGACTTCGATCTCAAGGATTATGCCCACATACAGATGCCTTCACCTAGTGATCCTGTAACAATGGAGGAAACCGAAGGCGAAGACGTCCCGAAGGTCGATTCGACCACTCAGGTCATGTCCATCGACCAGGAGACATCCGACGCGGAACCGGAGCCCAATGTGGTTTGTACTGCGTTGGAGGTTGAATCCGGTCCATCGCACGACCCTGTTGAGGGTAAGGGCGATGTTGATCAGGAATTTAGCCCGGGGAGGTTTGATCCTGATAACCTCCACCGTCTCTTTGATTTCGAGTCCGACTCGGAACAAACGGAGATGTTCTCTCCCTCGGTGACCTCGTTCCCTAGGCAATTCGCTGCCTTATCGGAAGAAACTCCCGATCAGCGAACTGATAGGGAAGAACAGGAGCGCAAGCAAAAAGAAGAGCAAGAGCCCAGACAAAAGGAGGATCAAGATCGCGAACAGCAAGATGATGAGCTTCACAGAACAACCCTAGAGGCTTTTCAAAATGCGAAGCTCGTTACGATGCTGCTCCTAGTTCCTCCCGTTGACCTCGCAGTCGCACACGCGACCAGACACCATCTTTACCCCGGGACACTTACCGGCGGACGAGGAGATGGCGACACCTGGCGCGCCCAGGAGGAGTACGCATGGCCAGCTTCGATCCATCGCAGAGTTCATGCGTAATTTTCCTCCTACTGTCACAGATGCTCAGAAACCCGCTTTCGCCAGAATCTTGGCGGAGAGGTTAGACGAGGTCGCATCCGAGGCGACCCCTACAGCCTCTTCCCGATCGGTGATACGTTCCCACGAAAGAGAATATTCTAACTCTAGTTCAGGTAGACGGAATCGTCCGCCACTAGTACCGTCCCCGCATGACAAAGCCAGACGGGCTGGAAATTCTCGTGATAGGGAACGAATTCCTGTCCACTCTCGCCTGGGACCACGCGTGGCCTCTCCTTCACGTGAGGTCGGCTGAGATCAGGTCGAGAGTCGCAGATCCATCCATGGTCCTTATGTCGGTTGTAAAGCTTTCTCGCCTGGCCTTCGTGCGGTCGTTTGGCCAGATAAGTTCAAACTGGGGGCCATAGAAAGATTTGACAGAACTCAGAATCCATCAGAGTTCCTTCAAATTTACATCACTGCTATTCAGGCAGCGGGTGGTGATGACCGGGTCATGGCCAACTATTTGCCTACAGTCCTCGAGGGACCGGCAAGAACCTGGTTGTTCAATCAGCCTGAGGGTTCAATCTATAACTGGGAAATGTTGTGCGATGCCATCCTCAACAATTTCCAAAATTGTTATCAGAAGCCGGGAAAAGAGGTCAACCTCCATCGACTACGACAAACATCAACCGAAACTGTTCGTCAGTTTGTCAAGAGATTCGTCAAGGTGAGAAATACCATCCCGAACATATCTGATAATTCCATTATCAGGGCGTTTAAGCACGCCGTTTGATATCGAAGATTCACTGAGGATTTGCTCATCTACCCTCCTCGATTAGTAGCTGATCTTTTCGATATGGCTGAGCGATATTCCGATGCGGCCGAGGCCGTTGAGTGGAATCAGATGGTGGACAAAGGAAACTTACCGCCTCATCCAGGTCTCAAGGACGTGAAGAGGGAGGATTCGAACAAGAAGTCAGAATCTTCATCAGGCGGGAAGTCGAAAAAATGAAAAAGGAGTCGATCTGGACAGTACCGAGAGGTCGCAATCACAGAGAAACCTCCATCGACCAAAGGTAACAAACCTTCATTTAAAAATAAAACTACTTCTGGTGGTCGCAGTGCCGACCGGCCAGAGAAGTCGACTAACCCTCAGGAAGGCAAGAGATGGTGTCCACTCCATAACTCTGCAGGCCACGACCTCAAGAATTGCCGGAGTTGGTTGAAGCAGTTGGGTGACTTCTACCAGGGGATCGGACCTATGCCGACCTTGCCACCGAAAGAACAAACTTGTGGGCTAAGAGACGCCAGCGGGGACGAAGAGATGTCCTACCAGGTACCTCATAATCATGTCAATGTTATTTTCGGAGGTTCCTCCTCTTTTGTTTCTAAACGGTAATTTAAAGCTTTTTATCGAGAGGTGAACCAAATGGAAAATCCCCTTGGAAACTCCCCTGTTGGTCGGATACTCCTTTGATGTTTGATCGCTCTGATTGCCCTGTGGGGCTTACTCGACCATTGAGGCTACCTTTGGTTATAACCCCAATTATCAGTAATGCGAGGGTCGAAAGGGTCATGATCGATGGAGGTAGTTCCTTGGACATTTTATTGGTCAAGGCAGTAGACGAGATGCAAATTCCTCGTTCGAAAATCAAACCCATAATTCATCCGTTTTATGGGATAATTCCTAGTCCCTCTATGATGCCATTGGGACAGGTGGTCCTCCCGGTCACGCTGGGTGAACCAGATAACTTCTGAACTGAATTTGTTACTTTTGATGTAATTGATTGTGATTCAGCTTATAACGCAATCTTTGGCAGGCCAACTCTCGCTAAATTAATGATGGCTACACACTATGCTTATCAGTGCGGCAAGTTGCCTGGCCCCAAGGGCGTTATTTCGGTCCGAGGCAGTCGCAACGTGGCATTGACATGTGATTGGTTATCCCTGGAGATGGTAGATCAGCTTCCCCTCCGAGAAGCCCAGATCGCCACAATGTCTACTGATACGATCAAAGCTGCTCCTCGACCAGATGAAACATTAAAATTGGTTCCGTTGTACCCAGATGATCCGTCCAGAACAATTCGGGTTGGATCAGGCTTGGATGACAAATAGGAACTCGAGCTCATTGCTTTCCTTCAAGCTAATGCAGATGTGTTTGCGTGGAAACCATCCAACATGCCCGGTGTCCCAAGGGAGGTAATCGAGCATAGGTGAGCGATTCAACCTGGACAGCGACCAATAAAGCAAAAGCTCAGGCGTTTTGCTGTTGATCGGCAGGAAGCCATCCGAGAGGAGATGGATAAGCTCCAAAAGGCTGGATTTATTCGCGAAGTCGGTCATCTGGAATGGCTTGCAAATCCGGTCATGGTCCACAAGTCAAACGGCAAGTGGCGCATGTGCGTCGACTACACTAGCCTAAATAATGCCTGTCTGAAGGATGATTTTCCCCTTCCCCGCATTGACCAGCTGGTCGATTCTACTGCGGGTTGCGAACTGATGAGTTTTCTGGACGCTTACTCGGATATCATCAAATTAGCATGGTAGAAGAAGATGAAGAGAAGACTGCCTTCATCACACCTTTCGGCACCTACTGCTATGTCAGAATGCCATTTCGTCTCAAGAACGCCAGTTCCACGTACCAGCGCTTGATGCAAAAGACCTTTCTTTCCCATATGGGGCGTAATCTTGAAGCTTATGTAGACGACTTGGTTGTAAAAAGTTTGAAAAGTTCGTCTCATTTAGATGATCTTGCTGAAACCTTCTGTAATTTGAATCGATTTGGAATAAAATTAAACCCGGAGAAATGTTCTTTCGGGGTTTCATCTGGAAAACTTCTAGGTTTTCTTGTTTGTTCCAGAGGAATCGAGGTCAATCCTGAAAAGATCAGGGCTATTGAACAAATGAGGTCTCCCTCGACCATCAAAGATGTTCAGCGCCTAGCAGGTCGCATGGCGGCATTGAGCCGCTTGATATTGTGACTAGGCGAGAAGGGACAACCTTTCTTCAAAGCTCTGCGCAAACACCATAATTTTACATGGTCCGATGAGGCCGAAAAGGCATTTCAGGAGGTTAAAGCATTTCTATCCAGTTTGTCGGTCTTGGTTTCTCCCAATAAAGAGGAGCCATTACTACTTTACTTGGCGGCCACACCTTACGCGGTCAGCGCTGTCTTGATCGCAGATAGAGAAGGTGTGCACAAACCCATTTACTACATAAGCGAAGTGTTTCATGGTCCTAAGGAGTGATACCCTGAGGTCCAGAAGATACTTTACGCACTACTGATGCCTTCCCGTAAGCTACGACATTACTTTCAAGCACATAAGATCACAGTGCCTTCATCTTTTCCTTTGGGGGACATTGTCCGAAATCCGGAGAAATCTGGTTGGATCGCGAAGTGGGCTGTGGAACTCAGAGCATTCGACATCCATTTCACGCCTCGCACCGTGGTCAAGTCTCAGGTTCTGGCCAATTTCATGGTCGAATGGACTAATCCTGAACCGCTCGTGCAGGCGTCCGAAGATTTGGAATGCCCCAATTACTGGACAATGTACTTTGATGGCTCTCGCAGTTTTCAGCACTCGGGGGCTGGAGTGGTCTTAGTCACACCTCAAGGCGACCAACTAAAGTATGTCATTCAACTACACTTTGTTGCGACCAACAACGCAGTAGAGTATGAAGGTCTTATTGCAGGGCTCCGGGCAGCAAAATTCCTTGGAGTCCGTCGATTAGTGGTAAGAGGAGACTCACAGCTGGTTGTAAACCAGGTAATCAAGGAGTGCAGCACCTCCGATGAGACAATGGCTCATTACCTGGGGGAAGTGAGGAGATTGGAAAAACACTTCAGTCATTTCGAAGTCCAATACATCCCGCGAAAGGACAACATTCTCGCAAACCAATTATCCAAAATTGGGTCCTCTCGCACATCCGCCCCAGCAGGAGTGTTCGTCGAACACTTGGAACATCCCTCGATCATGACTACAGTCGAGGATGATCCCGTAATAGTCTGTGTTACCAACCTCGGACATGAATGAGATTGGACCCATTCATTGAGGGTCTATCTCGAATACGGGACCTTGCCCGAGGACAAAACTGAGAGTGATCGATTAGTTCGAAAAGCGCACCTATACAAACTTATAGAAGGAGTTTTGTATAGGAAAGGTACTCAAGGAGTACTCATGCGCTGTGTGTCCCAAGAGGAAGGTAAATCCCTCTTGAAAGAAATTCATGATGGTGTATGCGGTGCACATGCGTCATTTCGAACACTGGTCGGGAAGGTTTTCCGACAAGGATTTTATTGGCCTTCGGCACTTGATGATGCCAAGAATATGGTCAAGACAGGTCCATCAACCTGCCTACGCTCTACAAACTATCCCTCTGTCATGGCCCTTCGCGGTTTGGGGGTTGGATATTGTTGGTCCTATGCCACAAGCGGTCAATGGATACAAGTTTTTATTTGTAGCTATTGACACGTTTACAAAGTGGATTGAGGCCGAACCAATACGCAATATTACTGCGGCTGTTGCACAAAAGTTCTTTCATAGGAAAATTGTGACTCGATTCGGTGTTCCAAATCATCTCATCACAAATAATGGTTCCCAATTCTCTAGCGGTCTCTTTCTGGACTATTGCAACACCATTGGAACCAAGGTGTGCTTTGCCTCTGTAGCTCATCCGTAGAGCAATGGTACCGTTGAACGTGCCAACGGGCAAATATTGCAGGGCATCAAAAAGCGTGTTTTTGATCGCCTTAAGACATGCTTGGGGGCTTGGGTAGACGAGCTCTATACCGTTCTGTGGGCACTACGCACTACTTCTAGTCAAGCCACCGGTGAGACACCTTTCCATTTGGTATATGGAGCTGAGGCTATATTACCCATGGAAATTAGTATTGGTTCTGTCCGAACAGATCAATTCGAACAAGCTGATCAGAACGGGCAATGATCACAAGATCTAATCCTCTTAGAAGAAAAACGTGATCGAGCTCTGGTCAAGTCCACGGTGTATTTGTAAGCTTTGTGCAAATACCATAACAAAAGGGTGCGACCACATAGCCTTCACGTGGGTGATCTGGTTTTACGTAAGATACAAAACCAATCTAATCGCAATAAATTTTCCCCTCAATGGGAAGGTCCCTACACTGTTGTCTCGGTACCGCGACCATGATCGTCTCGGTTAGCGATGAAGGATGATCGAATCTTATCCAATATATGAAACATCGATCAACTGCGCAAGTTTTACGTGTAAGTTTCTCGACCCTTTTTCTTTTCAATTATCATGATTTAACAAAATCAGTACTTTTAGTTGTTTCATGTGGTAATTATTCCTTTCGCCCATATGTTACGAGTCTGGCTCGGGGGCTGGTCGTCGATAATTGTATCACCATAATACCTTGATCAGATTTGCTGGTCGATCTCATGATCACTTCCAGACAAGACACCCCTCAATAAGCCGTTTCTCAATGCACACGGGGCTTTCTGGCATGTCCTTGGTCATTAGAGTGGCTGCCAGTTTGCAATAAGGTCGGGTGTTGTATTAAACATAATTATCGGTCTGGTCGGCTATTAATACCTAAAGTCATAGTACTCTCTAGGTATTCCTGGTCGTCGTTACATCCATATTTTTCCTGCGCTTATAATACTAAGTCTTCAGTATACATAATCTCAGGAGGGAGCTAGGGGAGTATGGTCACAACATGAAACAAAAAGAAGTGCTTTTCTTCCAAAAAATCAAGGCATGCATATGCATTGTATAATTACATTTGTACAAGTACAAGATTTACAATAGGCCAAGCTCTTTCAAGAGATTTTCTACTAGAGGTCTGACCTCCTCCATTATAACCTCAAGTTGGTCTTCACTCTCGACCTCTGCTTCTCCCACCACCGGATTTAGATTAAGATCTGGGCCATGGTGGAGACAAAGTCTGCAGAGGATGGCAGAGGCTGCAGATTGCACTTTAGTCGTGATCGCCTCTGATTGCCGCCTTGTATCTTCGGGAAGATACTCGAGTAGTGACTCAGCTTGGGTCGCGACCAGTGTGGTCCAGTCGCTAAGGCTAAGGTCATCCTTTTCGGTTTCGACCACATCAGCTCTTAGCAAACTGGCCACTATCTTCAGCTTTTTGAAGATGTCTTGTTGAACGCTGTTACAGGCTAAGAGTGATGAGTTCAAGTCCTTGTTCTCCTTGCAGGCAGAATCAACTTTCGAGTTTTGCAACTCGATGGTCGCCTCGAGATCCTTGTTCTCTTGGCGGAGATGGCTTATTTGGTCCTCTCGGGCTGTAATAAGAGACCATCACAAACAGTTCGCATGACAAATTAATTCATTCTGGTTGGAAGTATACTCACAGGAGAGCTGCGACCGCAGCTGTTGGAGTTCTTCCTCCAAGCAAGAGATCCTGGAGACTGCCCTGACCTCCTGGCGTTCCCGATCAGCGAGGCTCTTGATCAGAGAGGCGTTTTCTCTGTGACAAAAGTGACAATGGTCAAAATAGGACTAACTTTCAGGCAGATGAGGAAATATCTTCCTTACCGCTGCAGGTGACACGTCTCTTGTTGGGCGACCTCGATACGCTTCGCTACAGCTATCGACATGGTCGCCACGCAAGTCAGTTCCTATGACATGGAAGGGGATTAGTTCCAAAGCCTGGGTATTCCTATGCTAATGCGAACTTAAAAATCACAAGAGGTGTACTGCATACCTCAACATACTCGCTAAACGAGCCACTTTCCAGTTCAGCCAAAGGCTGAGAGTTTAGACTCACCTTAGCCCCAGCAGGAGCGGCAGATGAATGTGCCTGTTGAGCCTCCTCCATGGCTGGGGTTACAAATTCCAATCTCTGTGATTGGACTTCTACAGCCATCCCATCTATAATGGCACGAAGAACTTCCTTGGCCCTGGGGATGGGACTTTGCTCCCCCGTGACCTCTGTAGCAGGAGAAGCTTCAACACTTGCAGAGGTCACTGGGGTGCTTGGCGCTGCATCCCTGCGCCTAAGCAAACAGGAGAATCATCGGTTAGAACGTCTTCAGTTGATCACTTCAATACGACCCTGTCCAAGCTGGAGAGATTCTTACCTTACTCGGAATCCTACCCATTTTTGGGATTTCGAGGATAGTTCCCCGGGAAAAAGAGGACAGTCGTCATCTGTCCTACTCTTCCTTTTTCTGAATAGGACCTTGTCCTTTTCTCCCTGTGTGCATGCAAATCTATAAGAACACACATGAGGAATGATGAAAACCAAGGTTGTAAGGGTCCTTACTGGGGTAATTTCTTCTGTCGGTAGGGATGAAGCCATTGGTCCTGAAGTCTCCTGGACCACAGGCACTGGGACTTCATCCGTGACCATGAGGTTGGTAGTGGTCGCGGGGTCCTGTTCAGTTATTCCCACTCCTGTCAATAGGAGTGGAGTACTCACCGCCCCAGGACTGGCAGAAGTTATTTCGCGGTGGATAAGGGGAATGTCGAATTCCTCTTCCTGTATGAGCATAACTCAATGGATGTGCACAGATGAATGAAAACATTTAGGATTGTGAGAAATCTTACCACAATCGCCCTTTCTATCAGAAGGGGAGGTGTTGCAAGTCCTGAGACTTCATAAGCTTTAGGCACTAGGGTTTCACACATAACCACAGGATTATCAGTGGTCACAGGGCCCATTGTAGTCGTCTTTGTCCCTGCGGTCAGAGACAGGACCTCGCTGGTTTGAGGAGCGATCGCCTTCCTCTTGCGGTGAACTAGAGGAGTGTGATCCTCCTCGTCCTCGCTCTCTTCACCCTGTACGACGAAGAAGTAATTCTACTCGTACCTAGGGTTACAGGGGGTACTGAATATCTTACTGTGGTCTTTTTCACGGTAGGGGTTCTCTTCGGCGAAGAAGCCTCTTCTAGAATCTTCTTAGGTTTCTTGGGAGCAGAGTCCTTCGCTACGCACTTCGAAGAGGTCCTCCTCATCCTTTTCACAGTTGGTCTCCCCGAGGGACCAACGTCCTCACTTGGACGTGTCGCCTCGGCAAACTTCCCCAGAAGCTGTATCATTCAAATGTTCATTGGTAATACGAGACAAGTGCATGATTTACAACAGAGCTTGTTAGGAAAGGTCATACCTTTCAGCGCTCCTGCTTAAGGTCGTCGCCCCGCGTTGATTAAGCTCTGGGGGCGAGGTGATCCCTTAGCTCCCTCCACCGTGGCGCTATATGCCCGAAGGAGGCAGTTCGTCCACTTCTCGATCTCGGACAGAGGCAGAGCTATGTCAGCAAACACAACATTTTTTAGTCAGTAAAAACGTATGTTTTGTTGATTAAAGGACATACCATTATTGTAGTCCAAGGTACTATCTGCCATGGACTGGATTTCCCAAGCTGGATGAGCCCTTTCACGCAGGGGGCTTATCCGGTTCTTCACAAATTCACGTATAATGTCGCGCACAGTTAGGCCTTGCTGGACTAAGTGAAGAATGGCTTGGGCTTGTTTCTTCTGCTCTGCGCTCAGAGCAGGAAGGGAGTCCAACTCACTGGCCTTCTCCAGTCGGGAATTCGTGAACCACAGTCCGCTCTCCAATGGAGGGGTGCAGTAGAACCATTTCTGGTACCACCCGTGTACAGAGTCCCGGAGGGGCGGGAAGGGGTACTCTTTCTTCTCCCTTATTCGGAAGTAGATGCACCCGGCGGCATTGGCGCTCTTCAACCATGCTGAGAAGTAGAAGCGTCGGAAAAGTTCCACTCTTGGAAGCAGTCCGACGAAAGCTTCGCAGAGATGCTGGAAGATAGCCAAGATAAGAACAACATTTGGGTGGAGATTCACTAATTCCAACCCGTAATGCTCCAAGATTCCCTTCAAGAACTGGCTCTCTGGGAATCGAAACCCACAGCGCAGGTATTCCTCAAAACTCACCAACTCGCCCTCTTGGACGATTGGGGTTTCTTGTTCTTTCTCCACTGGCCGCCAGTTGATCAGCAGCCACGGAGGAAAAATCTCTTCCTTCTCCAGCGCCACCAGACTCTCTTCTGTGTGGTGAACAGATCGGCTCTAGGACACCATTTCTTGCGAAGGATCGGGAAGAAAGGTGGTGACTTTGGAGGCAATGAAGGTGAGGAATGCAAAAGAGGGTTTTGAGCGGCGAGAAACTCTAAGGCAAATGAAGGGTTTTGGCTTGTGAAGCTTCCTCAGGAAGCTACCTTCTCCTTTTATATGCCCGAGGCAACCCTTCGTCGAATACTTTATTAATTTCCCATAATGGGTGCCTTCTCTCTGGAAACCCGTTATGCACTCCCTACAGTGAATCCGGAACAAAATATATTTTTATTATTTTTGTTTCAAATTCGGGGGTTAGGGTGCACATAAAAACTCGAAGATTTTGCAAAGATTATGGAGGAAATGATCCCTCTCGTCTTTTGTAAATTAATTTTTGTGTGTTGATCACAATGCAGTTCTATGATCGTCTCAAGATTTGCATGTTGATCGCAATGCCATTCTGTGATCGCTGCAAGTTGGTAATCGCAACGTATTCGATTATCACTCGATTAAGGCATTATGTTTTGATCGCGGCTTCAGTTCTGATCACGGCTTCGGTTCTGATCGCGGTTTCAGTTCTGATCGCAATAACAGTATTGGTCACGATATAACACATTAATGCATTTCTGATCAAAAGACTTGTTACTTCGGATTTACCTGTGTATGTTTGGTCGTGAAGACATTCTTTGTGACCATGTTTTCACACAGAGATTGTGAAGAGCTTTTATTTGGGATTATAAGTCTTGCATAATCCTTCTTAAAAAATCAAGGTATGTAAGGTAAAGGAAATTTTTATTTCTGGCAATCCTTGCATACAAAAGGATACAGGCGACCAGAGCATCGACCTGATCTGAGAGAAATTTACAAAGTTCTCCTAGGGACATATTAGCATCAATGGGATCAACACTGGCTACCCCTAGAGAATTGTCTATAGCTCTAAGCCTATCTACATCATCCCGAATCAGAGAAGCAGCACTATTCTTGATCGTATTGGAGAGTTCTCGCTGTTGCCGAGTGTAGTCCCTCTCCAAGTGGAATTGGTGCGCCTCTTCACGGGAGTTGTCATAACATTTTGCCAGGTGTAGAATGGCCGAAGACATCTCTTCGGACTTCTTCTCCAGAACCTCTTTCTCCTTCTGGAGAGTTTGTTCGAGGGAAAAAGGTTAGATCTCAGTAGGCTAGTCACTTGGGGCTCCGGCAATTTTGGTCTCCTACATTCACATGTGTTAGTTTTACAAGATAAAACGACCAGCAAAGGAGATGAACATAATTACCAATCCTCGTAGGTGAGAGGATGAAGTGTTTCCCCCAGAAAGTAGATCACCCGACAAAAGTCGGGGACCATCAGGTCGTGGAAGTGCAACTTTCCCACGAGAAAATTGATCACCCAACAAAAGTTGAGGATCATCAGGTGAGAGGATAAAGTGTTTCCCCCAGAAAGTAGATCACCTGACAAAAGTCGGGGACCATCAGGTCGTGGACGTGCAACTTTCCCACGAGAAAATTGATCACCCAACAAAAGTTGAGGATCATCTGGTCGCAGGAATGCAATCTTCCCACCAGAAAATTGATAACCCATCAAAAGATGGGGATCGCTTGATCGCAATGGAGAAAGCTGAGAAGAAGGCTTTGAAGGATTATTATGGATCTCCGAAGGTGGAGATGAAGGTTCGACCTGCCGAGTTGCATGGACAGGGAGAACTACATGGGACAAGGAAGGAGAGCACAATGATGCATCCCCAATCTTTGTACTGCTGGAGGATCCCTCTTCAACCTTGGGTTTCTTCCCTGGAGGGACTAGTTCTTCGGTTACCTATGAATTCCCAAACAGCATTTTGGAAATGATCGGAATATCAAATGGCGACTTGAACTGAAAGTTCCAGAAAAGACCTACCTTCTGGAAGTCTTGGTCAAGTTTGGGTATCACTTCCTCTTCATCACTTTCAATCTCAATTATGTTCTTGGAGTCTTGATCTGCCATTGAGGAGAAAACAGAAGAGAAGGAAAGATAGCTATGGAAAAGACTTAGCCGAGAAAAAGACTTGTGAAGTTTGAGGGCTAAGAGGCTTCGGTACTTATAGCCCCCAGGGGTGATGGTTCGTTTTTCGAATGCCTCGAGTTCTTAAAACATATTTACGGTTTTATATCTGGTTAAAAGACAATTCAGCGGCACTATCATTACCTGTCAAAAACAACCCAGAGCCCGTCTCAGGAAATAAACCGTCACACTTAGTGCGCCACTAAGTGGAGAAGTTGAAGCGTCGGGTCACTTATCTAATGTGAGATTAAAATTTGAAGTAAATATGTCTCTTCATTTTGTTCAAATTTGGGGGCTAGCTGATGAGGATTGTTACCCGAGCTAGTTCGGAGTAATGCACATCTGGTTCAATATAGATTCGAACCAGAAAAGTGTCCGGAAGTCCGTTGCTGTGATCTCAGACAATCTGAGAGGCGCGGACACATGGTCGTAGGCTTTGCGCGATCATGAGATTGCAGACGTTGCGCGGTTAGGAGGCCGTAGACAATGCGCGGTCAGAGGGCTGTAGGCGATGCACGGTCGGAAGGTCGTTGACCACTCTCGACTAGGATGACTCGGGATTGCTTAAGCTCTACAACAGGCATATCCCGTGTTAGGGGAAATCTCCGTGAAACTAAGTCCAGGTAAGTTGCGTCACATTTGCCCAGGGACCTCGCCTCCCCGGGCGCCGCCTTTTGGCCCCCGGGACCTGGCCTCCAGCGCCGTCCCGGGCGCCGCCATTTGCCCAGGGACCTGGCCTCCGGGGCCTCCCCGGGCGCCGCCATTTGCCTTGGGACCTGGCCTCCGGGGCCTCCCCGGGCGCCGCCTTTTGGCCCCCGGGACTTGGCCTCCGGCGCCGTCCCGGGATCCGCCATTTGCCCGGGGACCTGGCCTCCGGGGCCTCCCCGTGCGCCGCCATTTGCCCGGGGACCTGGCCTCCGGGACCTCCCCGGGCGCCGCCTTTTGGCCCCCGGGACCTGGCCTCCGGTGCCGTCCCGGGCGCAACCATTGGCCCGGGGACCTAGCCTCCGGGGCCTCCCCGGGAGTCGCCATTTGCCCAGGGACCTGGCCTCCGGGGCCTCCCCGGGCGCCGCCTTTTGGCCCCCGGGACTTGGCCTCCGGCGCCGTCCCGGGCGCCGCCATTTGCCCAGGGACCTGGCCTCCGGTGCCTCCCCGGGCGCCGCCTTTTGGCCTCCGGGACCTGGCCTCCGGTGCCTCCCCGGGCGCCGCCTTTTGGCCCCCTGGACTTGGCCTCCGGCGCCATCCCGGGCGCCGCCATTTGCCCGGGGACATGGCCTCCGGGGCCTCCCCGGGCGCCGTCCCGGGCGCCGCCATTTCCCCGGGGACATGGCCTCCGGGGCCTCCCCGGGCGCCGCCTTTTGGCCCCCGGGACAAGGCCTCCGGCGCCGTCCTGGGCGCCGCCATTTGCCCGGGGACATAGCCTCCGGGGCCTTTGCCTCTGGGGCCTCCCCGGGCGCCGCCTTTTGGCCCCCGGGACCTGGCCTCTGGCGCCTCCCTGGGCGCCGCCTTTTGGCCCCCGGGACTTGGCCTCCGGCGCCGTCCCGGGCGCCGCCATTTGCCCGGGGACATGGCCTCTGGGGCCTCCCCGGGCGCCGCCTTTTGGCCCTCGGGACATGGCCTCCGGCGCCGTCCCAGGCGCCGCCATTTGCCCAGGGACATGGCCTCTGAGGCCTCCCCGGGCGCCGCCTTTTGGCGCCCGGGACATGGCCTCCGGCGCCGTCCCGGGCGCCGCCATTTGCCCGTGGACATGGCCTCCGGGGCCTCCCCGGGCGCCGCCTTTTGGCCCCCGGGACTTGGCCTCCGGTGCCTTCCCGGGCGCCGCCATTTGCCCGGGGACTTGACCTCCGGCGCCGTCCCGGGCGCCGCCTTTTGGCCCCCGGGACTTGGCCTCCGGCGCATGTCCCGGGCCTCATCGCCCTTCTCAAGGTAAAGTCTCCAGTTGTTTATCACGTGCAGGTCACGCGAGGAGCGCCTCGAGAATCAGCGACCACCTGTCAAGCATCCAAGACGTTTGACCGGGAGAAGGACGTTCCTACCCCTCAATCCGACGGTGGCTTCCGGGGTAGTTTAGGCTTTTTGCTTCTTTTTGGGGCTATAAATAGCCCTTGTACCCCTCAGTTGTAAGCAAGTGATTCATTGTTATTGGAATAGCTAAACTCACAGGTGTGCTCCGGAAGCCTCTCCCCCGGAGAGAGCCTCCCCAGCCGACTCCGGTCGGGAGCGCACCGACAGGACTAGGGCCCCCACCGGGACCTGAACCTGTATAAATCTTCGTGTCATTTCTTGTGTTTGTCCGGCGGGGGAGGACCGGTCGTCCGGTTAACCCGCGCCACGTACTCTTGGCTAGGATCGTTCACAAAACCTGCCGGGGTATTCGCAATACCATGACATCCTGAGAATCATGAAGATCCTTCCACGTATGAAGACAACTGCCAGGAAGTTAACATGTGCAGTTATCCTTTAATTGCACGTGTTAAGCCTGCGTGGGAGTTAGGTGCGGTTATCAAAACTGCACCCAAGCAACCTTTCAAAGCTGTTGTGCATTGGCGCCCTTTCTACCAGTATAAAAGGGGTAAGCAAGTGTACAACAAAAAAGAGACAGATAGGACGAGATCGAACAGATCTCAGAGATCCGACACATGAAGACCACAAGCTTTCATAGGCTAGTTTAGTCGTGTGTTAGACAATCACACGGAAAAGATCTTCGCCTGTGATGATCTTTTCTCCAACTTTGTAACCCTTTTTCCTATACATAGTGAAATCACAACAGGACGTAGGGCTATTACTCCCACCATCAAGGGCCCGAACCTGTATAAATCTCTCTGTGCCCCAACCAACATTGCTCATCATCCCTTTCCGGAGGGACACCCTGAAAGGCCTCATAACTCACAAATTCTGCATAAGTTCGACTAAGGACCCCGAGTCTGAATCGTCGACACCGTCTAGATGTGAGTGTTCACCAGGAGTAATAAGTTGCAAGGTCTCTCCTAGACCTCCAACAATCACTGGGAAAATCTAGATATGCAAAATGATGCGAACAGAAAACTCGGTGGATCACAAAAACTCACAACTTGATCAAAAGATCAAGATTTTGTGTTAAGAACTAAAGCTCAAGTGTGTATATGAATATGAGACTGCTTAGTGTATGAAACAATAGCTCAAAGCCTCTATTTATAGCCCAAAAGATCAAAAGAGCCGTTGTGCACGAGCTAAGAAGTGATAGTGCATGCTGACAGTCAGCATGGCATGGTGACAATTAGCATAGTCACGACCAGTATGAAATAAATCTTGAAGAAAACTCAGCTGGCCATTTAAGGTCGAAAAAGGAAACAAAACAGCACAAACTGACAGTCAGCAACACATGCTGACAGTCAGCATCCACAACCACAGCTCGACAAAAATCACGAATAAAACTTAGCTAGCCATTTGTGGTCGTATATGGAAACTGACAACTCATGTTGACAGTCAGTATCACATGCTGACAGTCAGTATCGACCACAAAAATGACCAATTAAAACAAACTCACGAAACAAATAGCTCGAGGTCGAAACTCATGCTGACAGTCAGCATAGGCAAAACAATTTGGCTCAAAAAACATGCTCTCCAGACAAATGGCAGTTAAACAAACTGGCATTCAGGCTGACTGTCAGCATCACATGCTGACTGTTAGCATGGATAAAAACAGCCATAACTTTTGATTCAGAGATCCAATTTAAGAGTTTAATAACTCGTTTGAAAGATATTTTGAAGGGATATATTTTTGTCAACAGAAACAAAACCCAGATCTGCCTAGATCTTTCTAGAAAAAGCAAAAACATTTCTGCTACCAAAAACTCATCTGAAAAACCAAACAAATCCAACCGAAAAGAATGAATGCAGTGACCTAATAGTTTCTTAGTTTATGCTGAAAATATAGTGAGGCCTTGCAACCCCTCTTTATAGTACGATTAAAACTAAAAACAAATTTCTAAAACTGATCAAACTCCAGAACACCGTGATCGGTAAAAATAAAAACGGATTTACCTTAGATCCTTTGCAACTTCAATCTTGAGATTTGCGTCTCGTCTTTGTACCTTGCGACTTGTGCTTTATCTCTTTTTCACATTGGGTTCATCTTGATCATCTTACATGTCTTCCCAACACAGCTCTGTATCAAATAGCTCAAAAACACAATTAGTTTGAAACGCTTGTTTTCATTAATCATCACAATCAGGTTAGGTATAAAGGCCTAGATGCAACACAAATGTCTCTGGTTCACATTTTGCAACATGCTCAAAAAATTTGTACAGGCCAGACATTGTCCGGCCATTTCGGACACTGTCCAGCCAATGCATGTTGAGAGTAAAACAAGCATAACTTTTGATCCAGAGATCTGATTCAGGTGAGTTTTGGCTTGTTGGAAAGATAACTCAAAGGGCTACAATTTTATCAAGAGCAGCAAGATCTAGAAAGGCTTAGATAATTCTAGAAAATTCAAAAACCTTCCTGCTACCAAAATGTCCAACACAAAAATCATTTTAATGCAATTTGTCTGTTTTCTCGCAGATATGTTTGCTGACACTCAGTAACGACTACGACCACACAGGTCGAACATCCAGTCGAAAATAGGTGGTCGTGTGGATTTGGTCGAGCGTACGCAAGTAAGCCGAAGACTGGTACGACCAGCTAGAACTCCTACGACCACGACCAAACTCCAAACAAGGATACAGCCAATCCGGCAAACACGACCACGACCAACTCTAGAATATAAACCAATTGAATTAGCTGGCAACATGACTAAGTGCAGTTTTCAAAACATTTTCTTTAATGCGACACAAACTACACTTAGACTCTCTAGCAATGCAAGAGGCAATAAAACACTAGTGCAAGATGATATGAATGCATCTGAGCTTCCGCACTAGATAGATTCAAGCTACTAGTTTCTGACCCCTCTTAATAGTATGGTCAAACTCGCAAAAGGAATCCTATCAACCCGGTCTATCTCCAAAACACCGAGACCGGTAAAATCCTAAGAAAACAGTCCTTAATCTTGGATTTTACCTTCGGTGAAGTTCGACCTCGTGAAGCTTGACCGCTCGACGCTTGTCCTCGCAAAGCTCGACCTTGCTAAGCTTGACCTCGCTCAAGATGACTCATGTCGGCATCATCCTCTTCACGCTCTTGCTTGCTTTCATCTCGCGACCATTCTGAGACTACCACACATACACTCAACGCACAATGTTATTCTCATATATAGGTCGTCATTAATCACCACCAGAGAAATTACTCCACACAAGAGTTAGCTCAACAGTTTCTCTTTCCGGTGAAATGACAAAACCATATTCAATAATCAATAGATGAGTATGAGATGAAATACAATCATATAGATTCATATATGATAAAGACATACGCACACGATCTATACTACTCATGTCATAATGGCAATCAGCATAGATGACTAATATGATGAGCTCCCCCTCAACATATGCATTGATATCAGATCCACAACAAGGAGTCATCAGACTTTTGGATTCAACACATGACATTTTGATTTACACTTAGCACAAGATTGATGCAACCACCGAGCTCCCTCTCTACATATGCATAAATATTAAACCCATAACTAAGGAAACATCCATTTCAGGGTTTATCAATAATCAATTCAATTTACTTGTGCTAAATCAGGATTTATCTAAGTTGTCATTTAATCATCAAATCTGACATTCTCTAGATTAACTTTAATCATCAGGGATTTATCCAAATTGTCATTAATCATCAAAGCCTAGATACTTAGATTGACCTAGATCCAACAATGATGCTGTTGGAGTAACATCTGATGCCACTCCATCGAGGTTTTCCACAAGCACTCTTGCGAATGTTACCCCATTATCATTTGGAAAGCCAGTAGGAGGATTGCATAGTGCCTCTGCAATCACACGGATACAATCTTGTGCACTCCTTCTGGGTGCCAGAGGAGTTCTTTCCATTGTTGCTTCAGCCATCGGGGAGTACTCCAGAGCCGAAAGCGGCGTTTGATCTCACCTGCGACCATCAAGATGTCGTTGGAGAGAAGTTCCTAGACCAAAGTTGCGGGTAGCGGTATCGTGGCGAGATTGTGCAAGATGCAGAGCTTCCTCTGCGACCTTGCGAACCTTCAGTTTCTTGCTGCTCGTGTGCTTCGTCCTCTTTTCGCTTGCGTTCTTCTTCTTCCTTGGCAACGTGCTGCTCAGGGGTTTCCCCAGAATGTGCAGCAACTTCTCAGGGAACAGAAGTCGCGGACGGTGAAAGAATCTCTTCTTTATCTAAGTTAGACTCAAAATCAAAGAGAGATTTTAATTTGTCTAGATAGAAATTCTCCAGAGTGAATTCAAGATCTTCATCTCTCTAGGGCAAAGTATTGTGGCACGTACTCACCCTCTGATGTAGCAAAACTTATAGAAGGCAAGAAAATTGATTTATCAGGTTCCAGGTCGACAGATGTGACTGGAACCAGAGATGATTCTTCCTCGGGACAAGTCTCGAGGGTAGCATTGTTATCGTTAATGGGGACATTGTCCTCATCCATGACATCAACATAATCCTTGCGATTGAAATCATTCTCGGAATCATGTAAACAAGGGAAAGGATCCATTAATACAATGAACCTTGGTGAATCTAGAAAATGTCTTGAAAGGATCCCCACGGTCGGTGCCAACTGTCAACGATTGGAACCAAAGGCTCCTAGTCGAACTTACACGAATTTAGTTTGTTTAGTAGGGAGACAATTCAAGCAATCATCAAAGAAATCACAGTATCTATGGATCTAATGACAGAGATTTATACATGTTCGGGCTCTCAAATCTTGAGTAATAACCCTACTCCTGTTGGTTTTTCACTATGAATGTAAAGGATTACAAAGAGAATGTCTTTTCTTGTTCTCTATCACCTTGTTTCTTGTCCTTGAACTCTTCCCCAAAAGGTCCTTTTATACTTGTCGAAGGGACGTTAGTTGCTTCATTGGAGAGATGCCTGGCGATCGTCTATAACGACTGCATAGTGGTTGTGATAGGTTGTGGTTGGTTACTGTTTGTCAGTTTTACAACATGCACTTATAGAACCTGCACATCCATCTTTATCTTCTTAAACAGTTGTCTTGTAAGGGGTTTATGATTATTTCAGAAATAATTATAAGGAACAAGGAATAGTTATTGTGAATGGTGACTTAGTTATATGATCCCCAGATCATAGTTTAAGTCTTCAATACTATAGTCGCGTATTGACTACGACCATGTATTTGGTATGTAGTTTTGTCTCTGCGACATGATATGAACGTGGGCAAATGTCTCCACGACCATAATACTTGCAGGTATAATATGAGACCATGGACTCTACGACAATAAGCATTGAGTCTATATAATTTCGTAGTTAAAATTATGGGAGTTAAACATCCTTGATGGGTTATGTCCACTATATCATTGGATTATCCCATTATCTCTTTCCTTGATCTTCGGCGACCATGGAAAAGTAGTGACATGTAGTTTAAATCTCTTTTTGTGGTTTCCTGTGACCATAGAAAGGTATGTACAACTATGGAATGATATGCGCGACCTTGAAAAGACATGGGCAATTTAACTCAGGTAACAAGCCCCATCAATGCGTCATTTGATTTTGACAAAATACCCTGCGCGTTTCTCCCAGCCAAACCAAGGGTGTGAGATTTAGGTGTGAAAATGAGAATTATAGTTTTACAATTGATGAATTTGCTGATCTTTTAGGGTTAAAACTGGGGGAACCTTTCATGGTTCTCTAATTTGCACCCCCGGTAAAATTTGGCAAGCAGTAACCGAATAAGGGCAGCACCAATTTCGCTTTGGTAAATCAAAAGCGGCCTCAATTTGGAATCCCGCCTTTCACTACATGCAGCGTCTCATTACCGGGACAATTCTGGGCCGCAATAGCAACCATGAAAAATTCTTAGAAATTGAGGTTGACTTTCTTTCGGCAATGATAGAAAAAATTAAACTTTCATCCGCAGCCTACCTTTCCCACCACCTTGAAATAATCGAAAAGGATTTATGCAAAACCTCACCCATAGTCTTAGGTGGCTTAATCACTCACACAACATCCTTTGTAGGTTTTAACGCTAGTGATCATCAGGAATTTTTGCCCACTGCCACCCTTGACCTACCCACACTACTCACAATGGGGTTTTGCAAGACGGAAGCGAATTCGTTCCATTGGTTTATTAATGGACTTCCTTCCATCTTTTGCCCAATATTCTTCAAAAAAACATTGCAAATGAGCGAGACTGGAGATTGCTCCCGTCTGGCTCATCTGGTCCTACTTCCTCACAAGACGCCGAAACTGACCAACCAGCGCATATGATTTTGCAGCTCTGCATGCTTCCATAGAGTCCTTGGGCACTACTTTCTTCGACTTTAGGTTCGAATTTTCAAATTATAGGGCTACGATGGATTCCAGGATGGACCACCTCACCAGCCGCATGGACCACCTATGTGACTATCATGTACACGCAGGCCACATCCTCCCGGACAGCACATATCCAAGCGCATCTACCTACCACAGGGCACATCTTCACACCCCTGGCGTTCCTCCACAACCGTACCCACCACCAACCTACCCATACTAACCTCCACGGTATTTCCACCAACCACCTTCACCACCCTTCGACGAGTGATCTCCAAGGTATGCAAGTTTTTATTTTTAGTTTTCTCTTCCTTTTTGTTTTTTCTTGTTTTTCTTTTCAGATTTTAAGTTGCAACGCCTTGGACCAAAGCACCGGAGCTATTATGGTACCGAATGATTGTTATTTGCTTATTTCTACATGTGAGGAAGTTGTTGGTGAAGTTGCTGATCCAGTTCTTAGCCATGGAAGAAAATTCGACCAATGATCACTTCAACCATTTCGACCAAAATAACTTTGCTCTCGACTAGAAGAACTCTGCTCTACATACAACCTGTCGACAAAGCGACGATCAGTTGATTGACTAGAAACTTTGACCAAGTACCAATTTTAGCACAGATGTTAGAGTTGGTCATGTGAGCACTTGTTGGAAAGGTATTCAAAAGAGCTTTCCAACGCATCAAGAACCATTGAAAACTGACATTGTATGCAACCAAGAGACCCGAAAAAGTAACAAGTACATGAGAGGAAAGAGTCCCGTCCGAACTCGTGAATGTTAGGATTTTATTCTGTTTCAAATTAGATTAAGATTTGAAGTCTAGTTTAAACCTTCTATCTTTTGTACACACCACCCTATGTAAAAGAGAAGGCATGGTCTTAGTTTTAGGTAGACTTCGTTGAATATTGTATTCTCATGCCATGGTTGCCGACTTATATAATTCGGAGTCTCACAATTCATCTCATAATTCAGATTATTGAGAGTTGATATCCTTTCGTTGTTGCTCTCGCTTTTCTTAGTGACTTTCTTGAGTTGTTCTTCGTGAACAGGTCAATCAAGCTTTTCTCGGTGGATAACCAATTAAGGAGTGGTTTAGCAATTGCGAAGTTGCTGGTCGCATTCTTGGAGTTTGGTGAGCCTCCCCTTCGTCAAAGTCATAACTTGCATCTATCCACGGATTTTTCCTACAACGGAAGGTCGAGACCAATTTTCATGCACACATCTTAAGGTGAGGCATGTGCATATCAGTTAGTATCAGAGCCTACATTGCCGGCAGGAATTCATTTATCCCTTAGTTTAGTAAATTTATCTTTTTCTACCTAAAGTCCAGAAAATTGCTAGTCAAAAAGAGTTTCCTAGCCCATTGTTGCTTTCAATCTGTCAATTTCAGTTTGCTTAATTGAGTTTTCATTCTGTTGAGTCTTGTCCAGTTGCTGGTCTTAATCTTGTTGGCTGAAAATCCAAAGTTAGATTGAGCTCTTCCTGTTGAATTAGTAGCTTGCATCTTGCCGTGAATCTATAACAAAAATACCAAAAGGAGGCAAGTAGGTAAAAAAAAGGTGTCAAAAAAAAGAAAGGGGATGTGAAAGAAAAAGAAAATCTTGAAGGAGTACTAAAGCCTGTTGCTAGAAACCAAGCCTTTCATTGTTTGATCAGCAACTAAGACTAGTACTTGTGTGAACTATTATTCAACTTCGCAATTTCTGGAATAACTTATTGTTTTCCTTGATTCACATAATTTTTCCCTACCTAAAACTCCACATATTTAACCACTGGTCCTCATGTGCCCCACCTTGCAATCGTTGTACTGTCTCCTTTTCTGTGTTACCACGACCTAGCAAGCTAAGTACAAACATTAAGAGGGGTAAGAGTTTCAGTTGGTAAGATTTGTGAGGTTGAGAGTTCCACATACATTCAGTAGTTTGGTAGGAGATTTTTGTGTTTCTTGTTTTTGCTAACCATGGGAGGTTCGAAAAGTTCTCGTGGTACGTTGCATGATAGTGATGCTGACGTTGAGGAGAGCATGGATCGACTACCAGTAATCCCGTCGTCCCTGCGTTCTCAAGCGTTGCTGGAACAATTCGAACACAAAATCGAACGCAAATTTGAGCAGATGCTGAATGAACAAGTGGATTGTTCGTTCGGACAGTTTGGAGAATCGTCTTGATAGAATTGAAGTTTGACTTGAGCAAGTTGAGCAAACTCCTCCACGACAACATCCACCACCTCGAGCCCCTTTGATATGCACATGCCTTACCTTAAGATGCGTGCATGTAGTTTGGTCCTGATCTTCCGTCGTAGGAGAAATCCGTGGATAAATGCGAGTTGTGACCTTGACGAAGGGGCGGCTAACCACAATCAAACACGCGACCAGAAACCTCACAATCACTAAACCACTCCTCAATTGGTTATCAGCCGAGCAAAGCTTGGTTGACCTATTCACGAAGAACAACTCAAGGAAATCAATTAATAAAAGCAAGAGCAACAGCGGAAGGATAACACTCAATAATCTGAATTATGAGTTGAACATTGAGACTCCGAATTGTACAAGTCGGCAAAGGCACGAGCATACAATCTGTATATCAACGAATTCTACCTAAAACTAAGACCATGCCTTCTCTTTTATAGAGGATGGTGTCTACAAAGATATAAGGTTTAAAACCAGAATTCTAAACTAATTTGAAACAAAATAGAATCCTAACAAACTATAAAAAGAAAAATCCTGAGCTACTTTTCACGGATCCAAACAGGACTCATCGCTCTCGTGCACTTGCCATTGTTTCGGGTCTTCTGGTTGCATAAGATGTCGGAATTTGATGATTCTTGATGCGTTGGAAGCGCTTTCGATTACCTTTCCAACAAGTGCTAGCATGACCTATTTGGACATCTGTGATGAAATTGGCGCTTGGTTGAAGTTGCTGGACAGTCAAGCTTGATTGGCAAACTGGGTGATCCTCAGGTTGTGACCATGTGTCTTCAAGCTTGATCGGCTGCGACCATGTGTCTTTAGGCTTGATCGGCTGTGACCATGAGTAGTGTTGCGACTTTGAGCAATGCTGTGACCTTGAGCCTTTCTGATCATGTGCAGAGTTCTTTTGATCAATAAGGTCGACATAACCGTTGGTCGAAGTTGCCAGAAAAATGTTCATTCTTCCTTGGCTGTGAATTGGATAAACAACTTTGTCCAGACCTCCTTCACATGTAACAACAAGCAAAGAGCAATCATTAGGCAATATTATTTGTTTTGTAATTAAATAATTAATTTGCCCAAGAAACAAATTCACCTGTTGTTCAAGGCGACGCGCATGTGCTCGAGTTAAAACATGTGAATGTGTGGTCACGATGTCCTCATCATACTCCCCTTCTTGAAAAAGAGTCGTCCTCAACTCTTGCCCATCGTTCTTACCCAAGTATGGAGATAAATCAGCAACATTAAATGTATCACTCACTCCATAGGCCTCAGGTAGCTCCAATTGGTAAGCATTATTATTGATCTTGGCAAGAATCTTGAATGGACCATCACCTCGTGGCATAAGTTTGGACTTGCACTGTTCTGGAAAATGATCATGACGCAAATGCAACCAAACTAGATCTCCTTCTTCGAATACAACTTCCTTTCTGCCTTTATCCGCATGCTTCTTATATTGAAGTTGCATCTTCTCAATATTGGCTTTGGTCGTCTCATGTATCTTCCAAATCATCTCAGCACGCTGTTCGGCATCAAGATTACTTATTTTGGAAAGCAGTAGAGGTAACAAATCAATTGGCACAGTAGGTTTAAATCCATAGACGACCTCGAATGGACAAAACTTGGTAGTAGAGTGCACAACACGGTTGTAAGCGAATTCAATGTGTGGCAAACACTCCTCCCAAAGCTTCAAATTTTGCTTCAGAACTGCTCGTAGCATGTACCAAGTGTTCGGTTGATGACCTCAGTCTGGCCATCAGTCTGGGGATGACAAGTTGTTGAAAACAACAGCTTCGTTCCAAGCTTCCCTCAAAGCGTCCTCCAAAAGTTACTCAAAATTTTGGTATCATGATCAGAAACAATTGTCTTCGGTACTCCATAGAGACGAACAACCTCGCAGAAAAACAAATCAGCAATGTGGGTAGCATCATCGCTCTTATGACAAGGTATAAAATGAGCCATTTTAGAAAAGCTATCAACGACAACAAAGATACTATCCCTCCCCTTCTTAGTCCTTGGCAATCCCAACACAAAATCCATAGAAATATCCTCCCAAGGTATTGTCGGAATAGGAAGAGGCATATATAATCCATGAGGGTTTAATCGAGACTTAGCTATTTGACAAGTCGTGCATCATTGTATGTAGCACTCGACATCTCGCCTCATCTTTGGCCGGTAGAAGTGGGTGGCCAAAACATCTTCTGTTTAGCGTATCCCAAAATGCCCCATCAGTCCTCCGCCATGAGCCTCCTGTAACAGCAAAAGACGAACAGAACTCGTGGGAACACAGCTTGTTAGCTCTAAACAAATAACCATCATTTAGTACATATCGAGCCCAACATCTTCCTTCTTTACAATTAATGTAAATGTCTTTGAAATCCAAATCAGTTGAATATAAGTCTTTCAAACTTTCTAACCCAAGAATTTTGCAATCAAGTTGGGACAACAAGATGTAACGTCTAGACAATGCATCAGCGACCAAATTTTCATTACCTTTCTTATATTTGACAACATACGGAAAGGATTCAATAAATTCAATCCACTTAGCATGTCTATGATTCAACTTACTTTGGCTATGAATGTGCTTCAATGCTTCATGATCTGAATGTATCACAAATTCTTTTGGCCAGAGGTAATGTTGCCATGTTTCTAACACTCTAACCAAAGCATACAATTCTTTATCGTAAGTTGAATAGTTCAAAATTGGACCACTAAGCTTATCACTAAAATAAGCAATGGGTTTTCTATCTTGCATGAGAACACCTCCAATTCCAATACTACTAGCATCACATTCTATTTCAAAAGTTTTATTAAAATCAGGAAGTTGTAGAAGTGGTGCATTGGTTAACTTATATTTGAGTGTGTTGAAAGCGTCCTCTTGCGCCTGTTCCCACTGGAAGGGCATGTTCTTCTTTGTTAGTGTATTGAGTGGGGCGGCGATTGTGCTAAAATTTTGTACGAACAGGAGGTAGAACCCAGCAAGTCCGTGAAAACTCCGCACTTGTGTGACTGTTGTAGGTGTAGGCCATGCTCGAATTGCTTGCACCTTCTGTTCATCTACCTCAATGCCCTGTGCAGTCACAACAAAACCAAGAAACACGACTCGATCTGTGCAGAAGGTGCACTTCTCAAGGTTAGCAAACAAACATGCCTCTCTCAAGAAAGCAAAAACTTGGCGTAAATGCCCCAAATGATCATCAAAAGTCTTGCTGTAGATCAAGATGTCATCAAAGTAAACCACCACGAAGTGTCCGATAAAAGCACGCAACACTTCGTTCATTAAGCGCATAAGTTTGTTTGCATTAGTAAGACCAAATGGCATGACCAACCATTCATATAACCCAAATTTAGTCTTAAATGCAGTTTTCCATTCATCACCTAGTTTCATTCTAATTTGGTGGTAACCACTATGCAAATCGACTTTAGAAAAGATGGTCGAACCACTCAATTCGTCAAGCATATTATCCAACCGAGGAATCAGATGACGATAATGAACAGTGATATTGTTAATAGCTCGACAATCTATACACATCCTCCATGACCCATCCTTTTTAAGCACAAGTAAAACAGGAACAGCACAAGGACTGAAGCTTTTGCGTACGTACCCTTTGTTGAGCAGCTCTTGTACCTAGCGCTGAATTTCTTTGGTCTCTTCTGGATTGGTGCGATATGGAGGTCGATTGGGCAAGGGTGCCCCTAGAATGAGGTCGATTTGATGCTCTATCCCTTGTAATGGTGGTAGCCCCGCAGGTATCTCGTTTGGAAAAATTTCCTCAAATTCCTGCAGTAAAGAAACAACCGAAACATGCAAAGTAGAGGGTAAAGCATTAGTAGAAAAGAGAGCGTCTTTGCACACAAGCATAAAGCACTCTTGGGGATGGGTTTCAAGCTCTCGCATCTCACGTTTGGTGGCTAATAAAACCTGCCCCTTAAGCTGAACCTCTTTTTTCTTTTCACTCTTTTCTTTCTTTTCTCTCAATTTGGTTTGGTGGCTGCCACTCCCTGATTTGTGACTCTCACTCGTCTCTCTTTCTTTTCTCTCACACTCAGCCCTATCTAAATCATCTTTGAGAATTTCATCCAGAGACATTGGAACCAGCGAAACCTTCTTGTTGTTGTGCACAAAAGAGTACTTATTGGAATGCCCATGATGTGTAGTATCCTTGTCGCATTGCCATGGTCGTCCAAGTAGTAATGCACAAGCTTGCATCGGTACCACATCACAGTCCACAAAATCAGAATAGGAACCTACAGAGAAGTGGACACGTACCATTGCGGTCACCTTCAACTTGCCACATGAATTGAACCATTGAATGTAGTATGGTTGTGGATGTGTTCGTGTGGACAAGCCGAGCTTCGCGACCATCCCAGAACTGGCAATGTTGTTGTAGCTTCCTCCATCAATAATGACCTTGCATGAGCGCTGCATGATCACAAACTTTGATTGAAATAAATTGTGGCACTGCCCCTACTCTGCCTTTTCCATCTGAGAGCTAAGAACACGACGAACAATAAGGCTAGTATGACCAGCATCAAAGGTGATCTCCTCTGCGTCAGATCCCAACATATCCTGTTGCTCTTCGTGGTCGGATTCTTCTTCGACCTCACTAGCCGATGTGTACTCTTCATCACCCCGGACGATGAGGGCACGCTGATTTGGGCAAGCACGCATGTAATGCCCCTTCCCTGTGCATTTGAAGCACTCTATCTCCCTTGTTCGTCCTGTAGAAGTGACCGATGATGAACTTTTGGTGCGGACAACAATGGTTGTCTTGGAATCGGCAACCTTGGATGTTGAAGTAGTAGGGCGGCTCGCGGATTGCACTCGACCAGTGGAGGTAGTAGCTCCGCCCATGGGTGTCACACACTTTTGCTATGACGTAGTGCTCTTCCAAGGCATGGTGGCACTAGGGTAGCTTCGACCAGTTTTGTTGTAGCTTGGTCGTTTCCCTTGTACTTGCCTCTCAGCTTTGAATGAGTAATGAGACAGCTGATCCAAAGAGGTGTAAGTATGAAAATCAAGGATGTCTTGTATCTCACGATTCAATCCACCCAAGAATCTGGCCATCTTTACACTTTCCTCCTCTTGCACATTAGCTCGAAGCATGCCTACTTGTAGCTCTTGATAATAGTCTTCCACAGATTTGCTACCTTGGTTCAATCTCTGAATTCTATTAAGCAAATCTCTCTCAAAATAAGCGGGTACGAATCTGGACCTCATCAAGCGCTTCAACTCAGCCCAAGTGTGAGGAGCTCGATCTATTTGGCGGACTTGACTCCACCAAATAGAAGCATAATCAACAAACTCACTGGTGGCGGCGCGTACTCGGCGATCTTCTGGATAAAGATGACAACTGAACCTTTGTTCGACGAGCAACTCCCAATCGAGATATGCTTCTGGATTAAACTTCTCATCAAAGCTGGGGACAGTAAACTTGATCTTTCCCAAAGTGTCATCTCTTCGGCCTTCTGGCGGTGACGTGCATACTGCCCCATACCTCGACAGTTTCGTGCAAGTTGTTGTTGATCAGGATCCAAAACGACTTCCTCATTATCAGCCACGTAATCATCATTTCTCTCTTCATTGGTGGCTTCCTGGAATGCAGCGTTCAAGTTCACCCTTGGTTGACGTGGAACGGCCACCGCACCATGATTATTGGCTTCGATTGGACCTCGAGGGAATCGAGGTGGTGCGTGTTGTCATGGCGGCATCCGCTCAACTTGCTCAAGTCGAAGGTCCATCTCGTCAAGACAATTTTCCAAGCCAGTCAAACGAGGAACGATCTGTTCGTTCAGCATCCGCTCGAAGTGACCCAACAGTGCTTAAGATTATGGAGACGATGGGAGCACTGGTGGTCAATCCATGCTTTCCTCAACATTAGGATCACTTTCATGCAACGAACCTCGTGAACCCTTTGATCCTACCATGGTTAGTGAAAACAAGAAACACAAAAATTTCCTACCAAATGCTGAATGTATGTGGCACTCTCAACCTCACCAACCTTACCAACCAAAGCTCTTACCCCTCTTAATGTTTGCGACTAGCTAGGTCGTGATAACCAGAAAAGGAGATAATTACAGTGATTGCAATGTGAGGTATGCGCAGACCAATGGTTAATATGTGGAGTTGTAGGTAGGGAAATATTATGTATATCAAAGGAAAACAATCAGTTATCTGAGAAATTGCGAAATTGAATAATAGTTCACATGAGTACTAGTCCTAATTGCTGATCAAACAATGAAAGACTTGGCTTCTAGCAACAGGCTACAGTACTTCACAAGATTTTCCTTTGCTTTGACTGAATGCTCTCTTCTTTTTTTTTGACACTTTTTTTCCCTTTTTTTTTAACTCTCTTGCCTCCTTTTTGGTATGTTTGTTTTAGGATTTACGGCAAGATGCAAACTATTAAACTCAGTAGCAAAGACTCAATCTAACTTTGGATTTTCGGCCAACAAGATTAAGACCAGCAACTGGACACGACTCAACGGAACAAAAACTCAATTAAGCAAACTGACAATAACAGATTGAAAGCAACAACGGGCTAGGAAACTTTTTTTTTTGTCTGGCAATTTTCTGGACTCTAGGTAAAAAAATCAAACAACTAAACTAGGGATAAATGAATTCCTACTGGCAACGTGAGCTCTGATACTAACTGATATACACACGCCTCGCCTTAAGATGCCTGCATGTAGTTTGGTCCCGATCTTCCATCGTAGGAGAAATCTGTGGATAAATGCGAGTTTTGACCTTGACGAAGGGGCAGCTAACCACGATCAAACACGCGACCAGAAACCTCACAATCGCTAAACCACTCCTCAATTGGTTATGAACCGAGCAAAGCTTGGTTGACCTGTTCACGAAGAACAACTCAAGCAAATCAATAAAGAAAAGTAAGAACAACAACGGAAGGATAACACTCAATAATCTGAATTATGAGTTGAACATTGAGACTCCGAATTGTACAAGTCAGCAAAGGCACGAGTATACAATTTGTATATCAACGAAGTCTACCTAAAACTAAGACCATGCCTTCTCTTTTATAGAAGATGATGTCTACAAAGATAGAAGGTTTAAAACCAGAATTCTAAACTAATTTGAAACAAAATAGAATCCTGAGCTACTTTTCACGGATCCGAACTGGACTCATCCCCCTCGTGCACTTGCCATTGTTTCGGGTCTTCTAGTTGCATACAATGTCAGAATTTGATGATTCTTGATGCGTTGGAAAGCTATTTAGATTACCTTTCCAACAAGTGCTAGCATGACCTATTTGGACATCTGTGCTGAAATTAGCAATTGGTTGAAGTTGCTGGACAGTCAAGCTTGATCGGCAAACTGGATGATCCTCAGGTTGCGACCATGTGTCTTCAGGCTTGATCGTCTGCAACCATGTGTCTTTAGGCTTGATCGGATGTGACCATGAGCAGTGTTGCGACCTTGAGCCTTTCTGATCATGTGCAAAGTTCTTCTGATCAATAAGGTCGACGTAACCGTTGGTCGAAGTTGCCAGAAAAGTGTTCATTCTTCCTTGGCTATGAATTGGATTAACAACTTTGTGCAGACCTCCTCAACATGTAACAACAAGCAAAGAGCAATCATTAGGCAATATTATTTGTTCTATAATTAAATAATTAATTTGCCCAAGAAACAAATTCACCTGTTGTCCAAGGCGATGCGCATGTGCTCGAGTTAAAACATGTGGATGTGTGGTCGCGATGTCCTCATCACCCTCGTGATCCAATTGTAGCCAATAATTATGTTGCTGCTGCCGCCCCACTCCAACCTAGGGCAAACTTACACTCTACATTCCAGGAAGCCGCTAATGAAGAGATACATGACCATTATGTGGCTAACAACAAGGAAATCGTTCTGAATCCTGATCAGCAATGATTTGCATGAAACTGTCAAGGCATGGGAGGATATGCACATCACCACAATGAAGACAGAAGGGATGATGCTTTGGGAAAGATCAAATTTACTGTCCCCAGCTTTGATGGGAAGTTTAATACAAAAGCATATCTCGATTGGGAGTTGCTTATCACGCAAAAGTTCAGTTGTCATATATATCCAGAAGATCGTCGAGTACGTGCTGCCACAAGTGAGTTTGTTGATTATGCTTCTGTTTGGTGAAGTCAAATCCGCCAAAGAGATAGAGCTCCTCACACTTGGGATGATTTGAAGCGCTTGATAAGGTCCAGATTTGTACCCGTTTATTTTGAGAGAGATTTTCTTAGTAGATTTCAGAGATTGAATCAAGATAGCAAATCTATGGAAGACTACTATTAAGAACTCCAAGTAGGCATGCTTCATGCTAATGTGCAGGAAGAGGAGAATGCAAAGATGGCTAGGTTCTTGGGTGGATTGAATCGTGAGATACAAGACACCCTTGATTTTCAGACTTACGCCTCTTTGGATCAGTTTTTTCATTATGCATGCAAAGCTGAGAGGCAAGTGCAAGGGAAATGACCAAGCTTCAACAAAACTGGTCGAAGCTACCCTAGTTCGACCTCACCTTGGAAGTGCAGTAGTTCGTAGCAAAAGAGTACGACCCCTTCTAGCGGAGCTGCTGCATCAACTGGCTGAGGGCAGTTTGTGGGCCGCCCAACTGCCTCAACATCCAAAGCTGCTGATTCAAAGACGACCATTCCTGTCCCCACCAAAAGTTCATCATCGATCGTTCCACAAGAAGAACAAGGGAGATAGACTGTTTCAAATGTAAAGAGAAGGGGCATTACATGCGTGATTGCCCAAATCAGTGTGTCCTCATCATTTGGGATGATGGAGAATACACATCGACCAGTGAGGTCGAAGAAGAATCCCACCGTGAGGCGCAATAGGACATGTTAGGCTCTGACGCGGAGGAGATCACCTTTGATGCTAGTAATGTCATCCTCATTGTTCGTCATGTTCTTAGTTCTCAGATGGAAAAGGCAGAGACGGGGCAGCTCCACAATTTATTCCATTCAAAGTTTGTGATCATGAAGCACTCGTGAAAGGTCATCATTGATGGTGGGAGCTGCAACAACATTGCCAATTCAGAGATTGTCGCGAAGCTTGGCTTGACCACACGAACACATCCACAGCCATACTACATTCAATTGTTCAATTCGTGTGGCAAGTTGAAGGTGACCGCGATGGTACGTGTACACTTTTCTGTAGGTACCTATTCTGATTTTGTGGACTGTGATGTGGTACCAATGCAAGCTTGTGCATTACTAGTTGGACGACCATGGCAATACGACAAGGACACTACACACTATGGTGTTCCAACAAATACTCTTTTATGCACAAAGACAAGAAGGTTTCGCTAGTTCCAATGTCTCCAGATGAAATTCTCAAAGATGATTTAGATAGGGCTGAGTGTGAGAGAAAGAAAGAGAGATGAGTGATATCCACAAATTGGGGAGCGAGAGACACCAAACCAACTTAAGAGAAAAGAAGGAAAAGAGTGAAAAGAAAAGAGAGATTCAACTTAAGGGACAGGTTCTCTTAGCCACAAAAAGTGAGATGCGAGAGTTAGAAAACCATCCCCAAGAGTGCTTTGTGCTTGTGTGCAAAGACGCACTCTTTTCTACTGATGCTTTACCCTCTACTTTGCCCATTTTGGTTGTTTCTTTACTGCAGGAATTTGTGGACGTGTTTCCAACCGAGATACCGGCGGGGCTGCCACCATTGCGAGGGATAGAGCATCAAATCGACCTCATTCTAAGGGCATCCTTGCCTAACCGACCTCCATATCGCACCAACCCTAAGGAAACAAAAGAAATTCAATGCCGGGTACAAGAGCTTCTCGACAAAGGGTATGTATGCAAAAGCTTAAGTCCATGTGCTGTTCCTGTTTTACTTGTGCCAAAAAAGGATGGATTATGGAGGATGTGTATAGATTGTCGAGCTATCAACAATATAACTGTTCTTTATCTTCATCCAATTCCTCGGTTAGATGATATGTTTGATTAATTGAGTGGTTCGACCATATTTTGTAAGGTCGATTTGCATAGTGATTACCACCAAATTAGAATGAAACTAGGTGATGAATAGAAAACTGCTTTTAAGACTAAATTTGGAATGTATGAATGGTTGGTCATGCCATTTGGTTTTACTAATGCACCTAGTACATTTATGTGCTTAATGAATGAAGTGTTGCGAGCTTTTATCGGATACTTTGTGGTGGTTTACTTTGATGATATATTAATTTACAGCAAGACTTTGGGTGAACATTTGGAGCATTTGTTGTTTTGACAGAGGCGCGTTTGTTTGCTAACCTTGAGAAGTGCACCTTCTGCACGGATCGAGTTGTGTTTCTTGGTTTTATTGTGACTGCACAGGGCATTGAGGTGGATGAACAAAAGGTACAGGAAATTCGAGCATGGCCTACCCCTACAATAGTCACACAAGTGCGGAGATTCCATGGACTTGCTAGTTTCTACCGCCGATTCATATAGGATTTCAATATGATTGCCGCCCCACTCAATATGCTGACAAAGAAGAACATTCCCTTCAAGTGGGAACAGGCGCAAGAAGACGCTTTCGACATGCTGAAAGATAAGTTAACCAATGCACCACTTCTACAACTTCCTGATTTTTATAAAACTTTTGAAATAGAATGTGATTCTATTGGTATTGGAATTGGAGGTGTTCTCATGAAAGATAGAAAACTCATTGCTTATTTCAGTGAAAAGTTTAGTAGTCTAGCGTTAAACTACTCAACTTACAACAAGGAATTGTATGCATTGGTTAGAGTGTTAGAAACATGGCAACATTACCTCCGACCAAAAGAATTTGTCATACATTCGGATCATGAATCATTGAAGCATATTTGAAGTCAAAGTAAGTTGAATTGTAGACATGCTAAGTGGGTTGAACTTATTGAAACTTTTCCTTTTGTTGTCAAATATAAGAAAGGTAAAGATAATATCTTTGGTTGCTGATGTGTTGTCTAGACGTTACATATTGTTGTCCCAACTTGATTGCAAAATTCTTAGGTTGGAAACTTTAAAAGACTTATATTCTACTGACTTGGATTTCAAAGATATTTACATTAATTGTAAAGAAGGCATATGTTGGGCTCGATATGTATTGAATGATGGTTATTTGTTTAGAGCTAACAAGCTTTGTGGCCCTGCGAGCTCCGTTCGTCTTTTGTGGCTGCAGGAAGCTCACGACGGTGGTCTAATGGGACATTTTGGGATACGCAAAATAGAAGATGTCTTGGCCACCCATTTTTACTAGCCAAAGATGAGGAGGGACGTTGAGTGTTACGTACGGTGATGCACTACTTGTCAAACAGCTAAGTCTCTCTTAAATCCACATGGATTGTATAGGCCTCTTCCTATTCCGAAAATACCTTGGGAGGATATTTCTATGGATTTTGTGTTAGGATTACCAAGGACTAAGAAGGGCAGAGATAGTATATTTGTCGTCGTTGATAGGATTTCTAAAATGGCTCATGTTGTACCTTGTCGTAAGAGCGATGATGCTACTCATATTGCTAATTTGTTTTTCAATGAGGTCACTCGCCTCCATGGAGTACCGAGAACAATTGTTTTTGATCGAGATACCAAATTTTTGAGCCACTTTTGGAGGACGCTTTGGGGTAAGCTTGGAACAAAGCTATTGTTTTCAACGACCTATCATCCCCAAACTGATGGCCAAACCGAGGTTGTCAACCAAACACTTGGCACTATGCTACGAGCAGTTAAAAATTGAAGCTTTGGGAGGAGTCTTTGCCACAAGTTGAGTTTGCCTACAACCGTGTCGTGCATTCTACTACCATGTTTTGTCTGTTTGAGGTCATCTATGGATTTAAACCTACCACACCAATTGATTTGTTACCTCTTCTGCTTTTAGAAAGAGGTAATCTTGATGCCGAACAGCATGATGGGACGATTCATAAGATACATGAGACAACCAAAGCAAACATTGAGAAGATGCAGGTATAGTATAAGAAGCATGTAAATAAAGGTAGAAAGGAAGTTGTGTTCGAAGAAGGAGATTTAGTTTGGTTGCATTTGTGCCAAGATCATTTTCTAGAACAGCACACAAGTCCAAACTAATGCCGCGCGGTAACGGACCATTCAAAATTCTTGCCAAGATCAATGTCAATGCTTACAAGTTGGAGCTCCATGAGGAATATGGAGTAAGTAATACCTTCAACATTGCTGATTTATCTCCATACTTGGGTGAGAACGATGGGCAAGAGTCGAGGACAACTCTTTTTCAAGAAGGGGAGTATGATGAGGACATCACGACCACACACTCACATGCATTAACACAAGCGCATGCGTGTCGCCTTGGACAACAGGTGAATTTGTTTCTTGGGTGAATTAATTATTTAATTACAGAACAAATGATATTACCTAGTGATTGTTATTTCCTTATTTCTACATGTGAGGAAGTTCTTGGTGAAGTTGTTGATCCAATTCTTAGCCAAGGAAGAATGAACACTTTTCTGGCAACTTCAACCAACAATCACTTTGACCATTTCAACCAAAAGAACTATGCTCTCGACCAGAAGAACTCTGCTCGACATACAGCCTACCAACCAAGCGATGATGAGATGATTGACCAGAAAATTCGACCAAGCGCCAATTTTAGCACAAATATCTGAGTCAGTCATGTGAGCACTTGTTGGAAAGGTATTTGAAAGAGATTTCCAACGCATCAAGAATCATTGAAAACCGACGTCGTATGCAACCAGGAAACCCTAAAAAGTAACAAGTGCACGAGAGGAAAGAGTCCCGTCCGAACCCGTGAAAGATAGTTACGGATTATATCTCTTATAGTATGTTAGGATTTTATTCTGTTTCGAATTAGATTAAGATTTGAAGTCTAGTTTAAACCTTCTATCTTTTGTAAACACCACCCTCTATAAAAGAGAAGGCATAGTCTTAGTTTTAGGTAAACTTTGTTGAATATTATATTCTCGTGCCATGGTTGCCGACTTGTACAATTCGGAGTCTCACAGTTCATCTCATAATTCAGATTATTGAGAGTTGATATCCTTCCGCTGTTGCTCTTGCTTTTCTTAGTGATTTGCTTGAGTTGTTCTTCATGAACAGGTCAATCTAGCTTTGCTCGGTTGATAACCAATTGAGGAGTGGTTTAGCGATTGTGAGGTTGCTGGTCGAGTTCTTGGATTGTGGTTAGCCTGCCCTTCGTCAAAGTCAGAACTCGCATCTATCCACAGATTTCTCCTATGACGGAAGATCGGAACAAATCTACATGCACGCAGCTTAAGGCGAGGGGTGTTCATATCAAGAGCTCCATCGAAGTATCTCTCAGAGCTGTCCTACCTCTGCCGATGAGCTCTTCAACGTGCTTGAAAAGTAGGCTAGAGTGGAGGAGGACAACCTCTAGAAGAAGTACCAAGGAGCGCCCGCCCCCTCGGAGTGGGACGCTAAGAAGGATTTTTCCAACAAGCGCCCCAGGAGAGGACACTGCGATGAGTCGAGGTCTCAGGACACCTTCATCCTCGAAGGCGGAGGCGGCTCTCATGAAGCCAACCGAGGCAACTATTCCTTCTCCAAGTTGAAGGGTGGTGAGGGAGGCCAATCCTCTCATACCAAGGGAGGCCCCAAGCAAGGAGGCAAGAAGGATGGAGCCACCCTATGGTGTGCTTTCCATAAGTCCACTTCTCAAGCTACCAGAGAGTGCAAGGCTCTCCTAGAGAACTTCGCAACCTACCTCGAGCAGCATGGCATGGAAAGGGGGGACCCTGCCTGTCCTTACCCTCCCCCCCCCCCCCCACCCTCCCCCCAAGCAACCCTTGTGGCTCTCCCTGCTCCCACAGGGGGACAGTGGGGGCAAACGCAAGAAGGGGGCCCTGGGAAAGAACTCCTCTTCCAAACGTCCCATAGACACATTAATGTCATCCTGGGAGGGTCTACCTCTAGACGGGACTCCAAACATTAGTGCAAGGAGTACACGTGGGAAGTTAAGATTGTGGGGGTCATCAACATGTCTCGGCCATCGAAGTGGTCGGATGTCCCCACATCTTCACCACGGAAGACACACAGGGTTTGCTTCCCCTATTTGTCCCCACCACCGTCTTCAATTGCTGAATCACCCGCATCCTCATGGACGGCAGAAGTGCTGCAGACGTCCTTTACTTGAAGGCATTCAGAGAGATGCAGGTCGATGAGAAGCTGCTCCAACCTGCGACCAAGCCCTTACAAGGATTCATCCCAGGGAAGGCAATCTACCCCTTAGAGAAGGTAGACCTCCCCATGACATTCGGAAAGCCGAACAACTACCAGACGGAGATGATCTGGTTTGACGTAGTGGACCTCCCCTCGTCCTACAATGCCATCATGGGGAAAACCACTATTAATCGCTTCAGGACGACTATCCATCAAAACTACCTCAGCATGAAGATACCTGAGCCTCACACTATGATCATCGCCCAGGGAAACCAGGACACTGCCAGCACCCTCTAAGAGTGCACTACCGCCACAGTCGAGTATGTCACCATGATCAAAGCCTCAGAGGAAGGGAGATCTCCCTAACTCCAGATGCATCAATCCCCCTCCCCGGGAAATTCCTCCCGAAGCCGTGTCCAGAGGGGGGGAACTTCGTAAGGTCTGTCTCTTCCCGGGGACGAAGAGAGGACTATCAAGATGGGGGCAGACCTCCCCGAAGAATACACGGCCCAGCTCACCACCTTCCTTCATGAAAACTCTGACATTTTCGCATGGAAACCAGCGGACATGAAAGGCATCTCCAGGGATGTGATCGAGCACAAGCTCGCAGTGGTGCCCAGCTACCTCCCAGAAAAGCAAAAGCTAAGAAAGCTATCCCACGAGCGTTAGGAGGCCATCAAGGTCGAAATTTCAAGACTTCGAGAGGTGGGGTTCATTCGGGAGGTCCTGCACCCGAATGGCTCGCCAACCCTATCCTAGTTAAGAAGGCAAATGGCACGAGTTGATGAGCTTCCTGGATTCTTATTCGGGCTACTACCAAGTCCAAATGTCCACAAAAGATGAGGAAAAGACGAGTTTTATAACTCCCCTCGGCACCTTCTGCTACCTTCACATGCCCTTCGGACTCAAGAATGCAGGAGCGACCTTCCAACGCCTCGTGTGTTTGATTCTGAAAGATCATATCGATCACAACATCTAAGTCTACATCAACAATGCGATCGTCAAAAGCCTTCATGTGATCGCCCATCTTGAAGACTTGGTAGAAAGCATCCACAACCTCCACGAGTACGAATTAAAACTTAACCCAGAAAAATACGCCTTCGGCATCCGTGGCGAGAAGCTGCTACGCTTCCTCGTGTCCCAGCAAGGAATCAAAGCTAACCCAGAGAAAATCCGGGCCCTCCTTGACATGCCCCCACCACGCTCCATCAAAGATGTTCAGTGGCTCAACGCAGCCTAGCTACGTTGAGTCACTTTGTTTCATGGTTGGGGGACCGCGGCCTTCAATTCTTCAAGATCCTCCACGGTCTCGGAGGGTTCTAATGGGCTCCCAAAGCCCAAGGAGCGTTTGATAACTTGAAGAAGTATCTCACGAGCCCTCCTATTCTCGCGAGTCAGCAACGACGAGATCCTCTGCTCTTATACCTCAAGGAAGAGGATGGCCGACTGTTGACGATTGGAACTATGGGTTCCTCTGCCGATCTTATGCAAGAAAGTGAGTGAGGAAAGATGAGGCCAATCAGACAAGTTCTCAAGATGTTCAAGGTATCTATGAATCTAAGACACGGGAGTAGGATTTATCCAAGTTCAGGCCCCCTTTAAGCTGGGTAATAGCCCTACATCCTGTGTAATTGATTATGTGGAAAAAAGGTTACAGAGAGGTTGTTTACAGTGGGTAGCTAGCTAATCCTATTCACTAAGCCTAGTCTTATCTCTGATGATTTGTCCATCCATCCCTTGATCCTCCCTTTGAAGGCCTTTTTGTACTTGTCGAAGAGGTTGCCAGTTGTTGAACTGAAGGCGTGCCCCACAATCTCTCTTTAACCGTTCAGAGGTGAGGGTAGTGAGGTCGTGGTTGGCCGTTGCTGTGAATCATGGGTACATGGCGGTTTAGGACAGCTTTGATTGGGTCGTTGCAGAACTGCCTTACCGTCTTGATCTCCTTCACGGTTACCTTGCCAAGGACTTATGATTGTCACAGGGTCAATCATAAGGATCAACATGAAGTAACGTTTAGAAGTGCCCACGTAGTACTGCGACCACGATGATGAGACTAGATCTGTGAGAGCGAGAGCTACAGGAATTGCCTCTGCGACCTTATCACTCTTAGATACAGCATAAAACATAAGCTCTGTGATAACAAATGTCTTGAATTTTGCATGAATTAGGTATGAATTTTTAGGTTATATCCAGAACACCCTTGGGTTACCCGATTTCCTTCTTTCTGGCCTTTGGTGACCATGGTCACATGCGACCACGTAGAGCTGGTGCGACCATTGAGGCCTAAAAGAGTAGCTAATAATCCTCGTCAGCTAGTCCCAGAATTTGAAGTGACAAAAAAGGCTTATTCAACAGTGTGTCACTTCGAATTCATACAGTGATCCGTCATTTCGAATCCCTATGTTGCGTTGCACTGGCGGCAGCTGCGATGCACTTTGGGGAGCGAGCTGCAAGCACTAGGGAAGATTTTGAGACTTTTACCTCGGCCCGAGGCTTGGGAAACCGAAGCGTTGCCTAAGGAGTCTATAAATAGTTGCCCACCGGTGGTGGAAACTTCAACTTCTTCTCAAAATTTTTCTAAGTACAAAAACTTTCCATCTTCTTCGCCTCTATTCTAATGGCGTCTCCCAGCCGAGAGAGTTTCGACGAAGGAGATGAGACAAAGCTTATCGGTCCTCAAGAGGTAATGCTCTCTTGGTAGTGTGAGCTTCTCTTGTAGAGTGTGGCTTTTCATAAGGTTTGCTGCCTTATGCGGTTACCTGAGCGTTCGACTTCAAGAAAGCGAGTTGGGGATGATCTTAGGTTATTTGGTGGATCTCCATCAAAAAGGCTAATGTCTGATGCGTATCAGGCTTCATCCCAAGCATACCCATCCAGGGCCACACAATTTCGCATCATCCTTCCTTCTCAACGGAGGATGAGAAAGCTCTAGGCCCTGATGTGGCTCTAGCGTAGCCCACGGCCACACAAGTTTTGCATCATTCTCGTCTCTCAACAAAGGATGAAATATCTTTACCCTTGTCCTCCTCGGTAAGGATTTTCTAACTTTTTAAACTCATTATAGTTGGTAGATCTTTTTGCTTGACGCAAGTTGATGACATTGAATAGAGCCGTGATTCTCGGGAAGAGTTGGACAAGGTCAAGGCTGAGCTCCGAGCCCTCCAAGGGGAGCACAAACTCCTTGGGGAGAAGTATACCCGGCGGGGGACTCAACTTGGATGACTTCTTCAAGCGCGTCGAGCGCTTGAAGGCAAGTTTTGACCGGGGCAAGGAGACCACAAAGCTTGCTCAACAAAGGGAGCAGCTTGTGTGCGAGGAGAAGTACGCCGTAGGTGTAACCATCGTCGGCTGTAGTTTCACTATGAAGGACACCCTTGCAAGACTGAGGGAGGTCGCGGGGCTTCTCGAGGCATACATGGTTGACCCTAAGAAGGACAACTTGTCGTTGGAGGAGTCCTGGGTCTTGGCCGCCAGCCAAACTGACTTCATTTAGATGCAGTTAGGTCTAAGGCCGATCCTTAGTTGGGCCTCTTGTATTTTTTGTAAATGAAAAAACTTAATATAGAATTAATTTTCCTTATGCTGAATTTTCATTTTCTGTTTATGAATGTCATCTAGTATTTTCTTATACCGTTGTATTATCTCTTTCCTTAGCTTTGGCTACCATAGATGGGTATGCACATCACTCATGATCACGGAATGACTATCATGATCATGGAAAGGTAAGTGTGCAACACGCAATCACGGAAAACTCGTGATCATACTTGTCGTAGCGTGGTTACGCGTGAACATGAGAGCGGCAATCTTTATCTGCTAGCCCCCAAAGTCGAAGTGAAAAGACTGCGTATTACTAGAAAAAGCATTTTCTCTATAAAAAAGGTGTTTTAGTTTCTAAAAAGGCGACTTGTCGGTTCGACTTCACGTTGAACTCACGCGGGACTTGTGAGTGCACGTGTCAGGTTTGTTTTGATGTGCATTTAATGCGAAAAACACCTTTTGCTGTGCGGCATGAACTGTGGTGAAGGAACCGAGGGAAGTGGGTTTTTAAACCCTTCACCACAAGCCCTAGCTTCCCACAGAAGCTTTATTGCAATTCTGAGCGTTAGCAAAGTTCTTGTGAGAGCTGAAAGTCACAGTTTTCTGTGTGTTTCCCTCAAAAACTAATCTTGTTGGCGTGCTGGACAAAATCTAGCCACTGATTGGAGGAGAGCTTGCAGGCATTGGAAGTTGATGTTTTTTCCCTCAAGGTCGTTGATACCATGGCGGCCTGCTTGGGAGGATGAAGAGAGCCCTGTTGTATGGGAGGGCGAGTTGGTGTTGTTCAAAGACTTTTAACGCTGTAGCTTTCATCTGCCGGAGAGCAACTTTTTGCGGGATGTTCTCTCCCATTTCGACTTGGAGCTAGTGTACCTGAATGCCAATTCTGTGTTGATCCTTGCTACATTTCAACATCTATGTGAGGCGTTTCTTGGTGTTTTGCCCAGCGTGGCATTATTCTGCCAGTACTACTTCTTGGCCATGTCGAAGGGCACAACGACGTCGGGTTGAGTGTACTTTTATCTACGGGAGAAGAAGGACTTTCTCCCATTTCCTTTGCACAATTCGATGCATAAGTGGTACCAGAGATAGTTTTATTTCACCACGCCGGAGGAAAGTCATCTCTGGTTCGCCGATCGGCGGCTAGAGAAGAGCAAGGAGAAAGATGTTGCCCCTGCCCTTGATGAAGAGCAAAAGAGGCAAGTCTAGGCACTGAGGTGCCTCATTGATGCGGGCTTGACTACCCGGGATGTGATTTTTGATTTTATGAAAAATTGGGTCAATCCTTTGAAGAAGAGGGATCACCCTGCATGGGAGATCAAGGCCAAGGAGGACGCAATCAGGGATGGTAGCCCTGGTACTTTGATGAGTTATCACTTGTTGAATTCAACTACTTCAGATGTATTGTTGAATACGTAATTTTGTCCAGAGCTGTCCCCTTCCGATGTCGCGGTTAGAGCCAGTTATTTGCTGAAGGCTTTTAACCTAGTTGAGGAAGGCAATCTTAGTATGTCAAGAGCGGAGAGCTTCATCGGGGGCACTGACGATTTGTTGCAGGCATGCCGAAAGGTATGTTTGCCGATATAAGTCGAGGTTTTGATGTAAACCAACCAATAATTGCTTGGCTTGTGTAGTTGGCTGAGGACCAAGTGACGAGCATGAAGAGGCCCCTGGGCGGTGAAGGTCCTTCAGGTGGTTCCTCCAAGAGAGCAAGGACAACCCCAAAGTCTAAACAGCCCAAGGCTCCAGCCCTCAGCAAAGTAAAAGTTCCATCGGTTGGGGCTTCCTTGCCCAAAGCAACGGCGACCAGTGCCAAGGGACCACGGTAAACATCTCTACCTCTTACGCCCCAACAAGGAGGATAGGGAGTTATATTTTGCTTGTACAGGGGGAAGGAAGTGAGGAGGAGGAGGATGACGAGACTCCCCTAATCCTTCGAAGGAGAAGATTAGCGGAGGCACCGAAGAAACCTACGCTTAGGGCGCTGTCCTCGTTACTGTCTCCCCAGAGCGGTGCGCCAAGCTCCCGTAAACCTCTGGGACTCAGCATCAAGTAAGGAGTTTAATATCTAACTAAGTCACTGTGCTTAGGTAAAGATTGGTTTTTGACCATGGAGTGGCTGTACAAGACCCCCTCGATCGTGGCTGTGACGATTGCAATGAATGTGATCGCACTAGCCATGGTCTCTGGGGAGGAGGTTGCGACGATAGTCGAGGCTGCCATGCGCAGTAGCGCAGTAGATTCGGCAATGACAAGTGAAGTCATTGCAGCTACAGATGCTGCCCCGCCACCGGGCAACCGGGAAGTCCTAGCGCACATTCTTGGGGAGGTAGTGCCAGATACTGCGGACACCGAGGCCTGCAGGGATGTTGATACCGAGGTCGCGGCGATGGCCAGGACACCGGGGGCAGATAAACAGGCAGAGGTCTGTCCCGCTTTGTTGGTTACGGGGGTTGTACAGCCCATGGACCCCCAGAAATTTGCTTCTGAGAGGTGGACACTTGAAGTGTCAACCTCTCATAGCTCAGGCGATGGGTCCGAGAGGTTATTCTCCAACTTTTTGGAGGTAAGTAACACCTTTACCCCATTCCAATCTTGTTGGGTTGTCTTTTGCGTGACCTTATGTTTGTTGTAGGATCCTGCTCGTAGTGCAGCCATGATTGGTCGGCTGATAGAACAGTTCAAGGTCACGCAAGTAGAGCGTGAGCGTGTAAAGCAATAGTGCTTTGTGTAGGATCGAGGATGCCGACCAAAGGGGGGGTGAATAGGACGCTTTAAAAACTTCAAATTTAAAACAACTTTTGCAAAGACGGAACAAATGAATATATATTGCAAAATAAAATAGAAGAGAGTAGAAGACAAACACAAGATTTTTCCCGAGGTTTCAGAGACTCGCCCGGTCTCCCCTACTCCTCATTGAAGCACTCAAGTGAATTGAGTCTTTCTTCAATATCCACAAAGGATATTACTCACTAGTGGTTGCTCCTTGTCCACTCCGGAAAGGCGAGCACCGATTCCTTTTACAATCACGCCAAGCCTCTCCAACAAACTCCGAACTGGAGAGGTCAACGGCCACGCCACCAAACCGTCTAGGTGAGGGCGTTCACCAAGAGTAATGAGTTGCAAGGTCTTGTCTAGACCTCCAACACGCACCGAGAAACTCTAAGTATGGAAAGATGATGCGAACTAAAACTCGGTGGATCTCAAAAGCTCACGACTTGATCAAAAGATCAAGAATTTAACTCCAAAACAAATACTCAAGTGTATATATGAGAAGAGGGCTTCTTGGTGTATGAAACAATAGCTCAAAGCCTCTATTTATAGTCTCAAGAATCAAATTAGCTGTTGGAGCTCGCAAACAAAAAAAACAGTGCAAACTGACAGTCAGTGTGCAAAACTGACAGTCAGTTTGGGTCACAACTAGTAAGAAGTAAAATCCAGATAAAACTCAGCTAGCCGTTTGAGGTCGTATATGGAAATAAAGCAGTGCAAACTGACAATCAGTTTGGGATACTGATAGTCAGTTTCAAACTCAACGGCTGACAAAATTTACGGATAAAACTTTGCTAGCCATTTGTGGTCGTATATGGAAGCTTACACCTCATACTGACAGTCAGTATCACGAACTGACAGTCAGTTTCGACCACAAAAATGACCAGTTAAAATAGAATCTCAAATTAAATAAGTCGAGGTCGAAATGCATACTGTCAATCAGCATGGAAACTGACAGTCAGTATGGAGAACTGACAGTTAGTATAGGTCAAGAAAAATTCAGCTCAAAAAAACATGCTCTCTGGACAATTGTCAGTTTAACCAGACTGACATTCAAACTGATAATCAGTATAACAAACTGACAGTCAACATGAATAAAAATAGCTATAACTTTTAATCTAGAGATCCGATTTAAGAGTTTAATAGATTGTTTGAAACATAATTAAAAGGGCTATCTTTTTGTCAACAGAAGCAAAAGCCAGATCTTCCTAGATCTTTCTAGAAAATGCAAAACCTCTTCTGTTATCAAAAACTAATCTGAAAACCAAATCTTTTCAAAACAAATCCAACCGAAGAGAATGAAATGTAGTGATCTAAGAGTTTCTCGGTTTATGTTGGAAATGTAGAGAGGACTTGCAACCCCTCTTTATAGTATGGTTAAAACTAAGAAATAATTTCCTAAACCGATCAACCTCCAAACACCGAGATCGGTAAAAATAAATACACATTTTACCTTAAGTCTTTTGTAGTTTCATTCTTGGCGACCTTGCGCTCGCGATCATAGCTCGCGACCTTGGACTTGCAATCTCGGATGACACTGCGACCTTGTGGTTTCGACCTCAGCTCGCGACCTTGTGTTTGCGACTTGTAGATCCTCCAGATAGCTTAGGTCTCTGCGGCATTCTACTTGCCGACCTTGTGCTTGCGGCTTTGGCAATACTGCGATCTTAGGCGAAATATCTCTTAGGTCTCTGCAAACATATAACTCAAAGACATGATTAGATCAAAAACACTTAATGTCATCAATAATCAAAATCCACAATAATAGGGGCCTAGATGCAACACTTTGATGTTTTGTTTAGCCTATGTAATGACCCGTATCGACCTTTCATGGTCGTTTGTTGCAAGGAAAACTCTGCTTTATTAGAAAATATCACCACCGTGCGTAGCAACGAGAACACTGTAGTGGTCGAGGCTCTGAGGGAAAAGAAGAGCCTCGTGTCGGCGTGCAATAAGTTGTAAGCTGACGTTGATTGTGAGTCCATCTTGACTGTACTGATGACGATTATTTGGACCATGCAAGAGTAAATTACCCTGAATTTGTTTCTTTTCCCCGACAGTCAAAGGGAAGCAATTCAAAAGCTGACCGAGGAGAGGGACAAATTCGAAGAGAAGTTCATACGGTGAGGCAGTGACGTCGAGAAACTTCATGAGACTATTGGCTCTCTTTGGTCGGTACATGAGATGGCCAAGGAAAAGGCCAAGGCAGTTTTCGATGAGAAGGCACATTTGTAAGGGATCATCAGTAGCTACCTTCTTATTGAGAAAAGCACTTTGGGTAAGCTAAAGGAGGTCGCGAACTCGTTTGACGCAACAACTGTCATCCCCAAGGTAGATGACTTAACACTTGCCGAGTCCTACAACCTGGTGGCAGCACAGGCTAATTCTCTTTTCGCCAATATCCCAGAGTTTGTGAGGAAGCGTGGGGAGGCACTGAAGACTGATGTCAATGAGGTGGCCTCTGCTATGCTCTAAAAACTAAGGCAACACAATGGTCCGGATTTGGACCTGAGGCCTATGGTGGGAGAGATTGTCTTTGACAGTGAGGATTAGCTGGATGCGACCAGGGCCGAGGTCAAGATACTTGTGGAGAATCTGTTGCATGATCTCGGCCTTCCTTAAAGCTTGATTGTTTTGCTGTGCTTTTTTGAAAAAATGAATATACAATGAGTTTTCTTTAATTATGGTACCTTGAAAATACACATAGTTAGTATAATGCTGAGTAGGAAAGGAAGACTATAAACTACATGAAATGCTTGTAAGTTGATGTCATGGTTAATCACATTTTGCCTAGGCCCCTCCTGTGATCGGTGTTATTTGAACCTAGTACGTTGATCGCAAGATGTAGCAAAACAATTGCAAGAAGATGATCAGATTATGAAGCACATGAATACGAAGTATTAAGTTTATTTATAACTGACAGCCACTCAAATGTTCAGAAACACGCTAGTAAAAGTTTCTAAGGCGTTGAGAAACGACTTATGAAGAAAGGCTTAGCTAGATGTGACCATGAGATCGGCCAGCGAATCCGCTTAATCATCGTAGGTGGGTGCGTTGTGGCGATCAGGCCCCGAGCGTGGCCCGAGGAGGGGTGAATGAGAATGTAACTTGTAGTATTAAGCAAATATGTTAAATAATTGAAAGAAGAGGCGGGAAAGGACAGACTTACACATAGAACTTGCGTAGTTGGTCGATATTCCAAGTATTGGAGAGAACTCGGCCATCTTCCATAGCTCATCTTACTGATCCAAGTTGCGGTAGTGAGGTTACAGTGTAGGGTCCTTCCCATTGGGAGGAAAATTTATTGCGATTGGACTGATTTTGAATTTTTCGCAAAACCAGGTCACCCACGCGAAGGCTACACGGTCGCACCCTTTTGGAATGATATTTACGTAGGGCTTATAAATACACCGCAGACCTGAATAATGCTTGATTTCACTTTTCATCTAGGAGAGCAAGTTCATCTCCACAGGTTTGGGATGAATCTGTTGTATCGAAGTTAGTTACGCGAGGAGACCCAAGCTGTATTTCACTTCGTAACATGGCTACGGCACCGAACATGTAACATCCCAAAAATAGGGTCTAAAAATTTCGTTTTACAAAAATCCGAACCTAAAAATTTCATTTTGTCTTAACCCTAAAAATGTCCTTAAAAGTACTCTCTAGGAAGTCTCAACCAAAACCTACATTAATTTTGTAAAATTTTAAAGATGCTTCCATCACATACTGTACACATGTAAATATATATGTGTATGTATGTATGTGTATCTATTTCACTAAAAACACTATTTTGCATTTCTTATAAAATGCCATATATCCTCTAATGAGAGTTATTTATGATATCTAATTATAAGATTATTTATGTTGGGGGAAATCTCCGCGAGACTAAGTCCAGGTAAGTCGCGCCACATTTGCCCGGGGACGTGGCCTCCGGTGCCTGCCCCAGGCGCCGCCCTTCGCCTGGGGACATGGCCCATGGTGCCTGTCCCGGGCGCTGCCTTTCACCCAGGGACATGGCCCCCGGTGCCTGTCCCGGGCGCCGCCGTTTGCCCGGGGACATGGCCCCCGGTGCCTGTCCCCGGCGCCGCCTTTTGCCCGGGGACAAGGCCCCCGGTGCCTGTCCCGGGCGCCGCCTTTTGCCCGGGGACATGGCCTCCGGTGCCTCTCCTGGGCGCCGCCGTTTGCCCGGGGACATGGCCCCCGGCGCCTGTCCCGAGCACGGCCTTTCGCCCTGGGACATGGCCTCCGGTGCCTGTCCCGGGCGCCGCCCTTCGTCAGGGGACAAGGCCCCCGGTGCCTATCCTGGGCACCGCCTTTCGCCCGGGGACAAGGCCCCCAGTGCCTGTCCCGGACGCCGCCTTTCGCCCGGGTGAAAAGGATCTAGGATATCGACTAGAGGGGGGTGAATAGGCGATTTTAGCAAATTACAATAAATCAAAAAATTTGTAGTAAATGAGAGCAATTTAAGTAACACAAGATGAACAATGAACAATTTCAACACAATGATATATCCCGTGGTCTCGGTGATTTGCCGATCACCCCTAATCCACGTTGAGGCAAACTCAAATCTCTAACCGCTCCTCTATCTAGTCAACCTTCTCTCGAGAAGTGACCTAGATCTTGAGCCGGACTAGTGTGATGAGTTATCCAAACCTCGATTTCACTAAGGATGCACTTTACCACTCCGGCAAGGCGTGCTCAACCTTTCACAAGACGTTTTGAAGCTTCTTCACAATCTTCCTTGAAGAGCTCTTCAAAACCTTTCTCCTAGCCGTCTAGGAGCCGGCAAACTCCAAAAGTAACAAGCCGGTGATGATCACTTTGCCTTCTTCTAGTGCCACACGATTGATTCAATGATCTAAATGCAATGCACTAGAAGATCTCAAATGCACACTCTCACAAATTTGAGAATTTGAAACCTAGAGTGTATGAAACTAGCTTAGGCTCTCAAGGATGATGACAATGCTCAAGATTATGCCAAAAGTCCTGAACAGGGCCGTGCATGGGAGTATATATACCCCCCACAATTAATATAGCCGTTACAGGCCGTTGGAAGAAAAAGATCACTTGGCGGTCAGACCGCAGGCACAAGCTCGGTCAGACCGCCGCAATTGCAACGGCATTAAACAGGCGCAATAAATGCTCAACTGCCCTTGTCAGGCACACATACGGTCAGACCGGATACTATTTCGGTCAGACCGTGAAACTGTCCAAAGACGACATAGTTTTTGGACACCTTGTACGGTCAGGCCGATATATACGGACAGAACGGCCAAACGGTCAGACCGCAGTTCAAAAACACGGTCAGACCGATTTCGCGGTCAGACCGGTCTAACTAACGGTCAGACCGTAATAGCTCAAAACACCAGAAGGATAAAACAAGAGGTTCCAGGAGCCTGACCTTGGTCTCTACTACGGACAGACCGGCCAAACGGTCAGACCGGCCTAACCAACGGTCAGACCGGCCTAACCAACGGTCAGACCGAATGAGACAGAAATGAGCTGAAATAAGCATTCTCAAGGATGTGACCTTCTAGCATGCAATGCAAGTTGATTTTATGTTTTTGTGGCACATAGATGAAGTATTTAGTGATACACCACATGCTCCTCTTAATAGTACGGCAACTATCCTAAAATCCGGTCAAAATTCTTCTCTAATCACCTTAGACCGGTAAAAATGGAAAAGATCCTATTTCGTACCTTTGCCCTTTTGATCAATGCCCTTTCTTCATCATGAGACTCTTTCTTTGCCTTTCATTAACCTGTCTTTCAAGTATCGTCTTGACGCAACTAGGCAGGTAACGTTAGTATAGCATTTGTAGTTGTCATTAATTATTAAAACACTCTATAGGGGCCTAGAAGCTACAATCTCCCCCTTTTTGGTAATTGATGACAACATAAAGAGTAGATGAAGAGTTTTAAGCATAAAGAGAATTTTACAATAAGCATCGAAGAATAAGACACTCCCCCTAAATGTATGAATAAGAGAATTTTGGCATTTTAGTGGAGTTCAAGCATGTGTATAGGAAGCATATCACATATATCGTGATCACAAGGTCATATGTAACTATTATACGCATAACTCATATTCAAAGAAGTGCCAATCTCACAAGTGAGTCATCCAACCATAAGTCATAAACTAGACATTCAATTAAACAAGTTAAAATAAAACTTCTATACACCAAAAGTTTTCAATTACATTTAAGGTTCAACTCTCCCCTACTCTTCTACTCTCTTCTCTCTCCCCCTTTGGCATCAATTGCCATAACAAGCTAAGAATCAGCTGGAGCATCATCACCGGGAGGATGGTGAGGAGGAGTCTGTGGGAAACGAGTGTAGAAGTGAGTGGAGAAGGTGTCGAAGCGCTGCTCGAAATGATCCTGGCGCGAAGAGAAGGTCTGGAACTGATCATGCAAAGCCGCCAAGTCCGAACGAGTGAGCTCAAGCCCCTGGAGAAGAGTAGCAAACTGATCCATCATGGGCTGATGGAACTGCTGCTGATACTGAGAAAACTAGGCGGGGACTTGGCTCGACTGAGGTGCCTGCTGAGCCTGAGGTGGAGGAGGAGGAGGCATAGGCTGAGCCGGCTGCTGCTGATGCTGTGCTCCTTGGCCTCGAGCTAAGACGCGCGGGTTGACACTGAACGGCTTATAGCCGAGATGCCTGATGTCGCAAGAACCGCGAGGAAACTTGGTCTTCTGGAGCAGCAGAGACATGATATATGGAGCATAGTAGAGATTTGGCAGAGTGGCCGCCGAGACATCCTCAATAGTCTTCAAAATGAAGGAGACAATGTTGATCCGGTGACTCTGGAGGATGTGGTCGATGAAGTTCCAGTAGTAATCCCGGACCGCTTCTCGGTTTCCACTCTTTGGATGGATCGTGGCTCGTACAATTTTGTTGACTACAGCGGGGAGGACTTTGAGACCCGTAACAGTACCGGGTACAATCCGCTGTCCACCTCCCGGCTGCTCATAGAACTGGAGCCAGTCGTCCTCATGGAGGTAATCCTCTTCCTCCATGTCGATCCCTTCCTTCAACTCCTCATAGTTTAGCTTGTTTGCCGCAGCAAACTCCTCAAAAGTGGCCTGATAGCGCCTAGACCCTGTCATCCATATAATCTGCTAGTCCGCCCATTTGATCTCGACTGTAGCATAGAACTGTTTGATAGCGGTGGCGTTCCATGGGCACTTGTGCTCCACAAAGTCATACAGCCCTATATCCTTGAAGATCTGCACCAAGGGAGCCATGATGGGCTGATTCACAACATAGGCCCATTCGATCCATTTGTGTTCGAAGATGTTTTTGTGGACCAAATGACCGTAGAAGGCATCCTGCTGCGTCATCGTGTAGAAGTGAGGCGTCGTGGCGTCATTTGCATGATCGTAGGCATAGGTGGTCCTCGCCTTCGTGTAGTCGCTCGACGTCCAGTTCTTCTTCGGGCCTTGATAAGCGTGGACGTTTATTTCATCGTCCTCACTTTCGATGTCCATGCCCACATGAGAAGATCCACCCAGTCGTCATCGTGACTGTCGCTGCTACTCGAGGGTAGAACCCTTTTCGGCCGCTTGGCCAATTTCTTCTTGTTGGTCCGAATGGAGCCAGCGCCTTGAGTACCTCGACCACTATACGATTTGGAAGATATGCAGCAAGTAAGATACCAGAAACAGGAAGGCAAGACGAGAAAAGAGATGATAACAGAACTGCACATCCTGGCTCTGCTGTTGTAGTCGGTCAGACCGAAACAGGGGCGGTCAGACCGGCGCAACCGTAGAGTTAGGGTTTGGCATGATTTCTGGGATTTTGTTGATTCTAGGGTGCAATGTAGGTAGATATAAGTGAGAGACTACTCATTGCATCAACTGGATGAATCAATTTCAAGAGAAAAACAGATTTGGACCAGATTCATCACATTTGCCCTAAACCTCTAGATGAACAGAAGAGAAAAAGAAAAACAAAGAGGAATCTGAGCAATGTACCTAGAAGACATGATTTGATGATGATCTTGAACCACGGTTTGTCCGAGCTTGATGAGGGTTTGACCGGAGAGGAAGAATCCAAGAATTTGAGGCGCACGTGAAAGAGACAGAAGTGGGGAAGAAAGGCAAAAAGGACAAGAGATTCGGGTTACAAAGGTCTCTGGTCATGAAAAGTCGGTCAGACCGTATAAAGGGAACCGATCAGACCGCTGGAAGCAGGAATCTAAGATGCTCTCTGGAGATGCATTCGGTCAGACCGCATATGGTTCGGTCAGACCGCTGGAAGGACTGAATTTCTTGGAAGATTTTGATTGATTTGAAGCTCAAGAGATTTTGAGATAGACATATATAACTATAAGATAATTATAGGTAAGATATAGGCAATATCACCAAAGGGGAAGAATTTTTCTTACAACTTAACATGTTTTTGGTTCATTTCACTCAATTGCCGATAAAGGAGCCTAAAAAGCTCTAAAAGAGGAAGTTTAAGCAACCAAGTGATAATATAAGCACATTCAATATGAGTCCAACAATTCAAGCCACATTTGATATATCAATGACATTAAGCTCATTTCGAAGTTTGCAAAAATGACTTTCATCTAAGGGCTTAGTGAATATATCCGCTAATTGATCTTCGGTTCTCACATTATCCACCACCACATCACCTTTGCTAACATGATCTCTAAGGAAGTGGTGTCGGATATCTATATGCTTGGTCCGCGAGTGTTGAACTGGGTTTGTGGCTATTTTCACCGCACTCTCATTATCACACAAGAGAGGCACTTTTTCAAATTTTATTCCATAATCCAACAATGTTTGCCTCATCCAAAGCAATTGTGCACAACAACTACCCGCGGAAACATATTCCGCTTCGGCGGTTGATAAAGCTACAGAGTTTTGTTTCTTAGAGGACCAAGATACTAAAGATCTTCCTAATAGTTGACAACTGCCAGAGGTGCTTTTTCTATCCACTTTACATCCCGCATAATCGGAATCAGAATATCCAATTAATTCGAATTTTGCACCTTTAGGATACCACAACCCTATGCTAGATGAATATTTTAGATACCTCAAAATGCGCTTAACGGCCATTAAATGACTTTCTTTAGGAGAGGCTTGAAATCTTGCACACATACAAACACTAAACATAATATCAGGCCTAGAAGCAGTAAGATATAATAAGCTACCAATCATGGATCTATAAAGCTTTGAGTCTACCGGTTTACCTCCTTCGTCAGAGACAAGGTGTCCGTTTGTGGCCATTGGTGTCTTGATTGGTTTTGCTTCTTCAAGTCCAAACTTCTTGAGTAGATCCTTCACATATTTGTTTTGACTGATGAAAGTTCCTTCCTTGAGTTGTTTAACTTGTAGTCCGAGAAAGAAACATAATTCACCTATCAAAGACATCTCAAATTCCCTGGACATCATATCACCAAATTCCTCGCAAAAATCTTGGTTAGTAGATCCAAATATGATGTCATCAACATAAATTTGACATACAAAGAAATCATTTCCAATTTTCTTAGTAAACAATGTAGTATCAACTTTCCCAATTTTAAAGCCTTCTGAAATTAAAAAGTCTCTAAGTCTTTCATACCAAGCACGAGGTGCTTGTTTAAGACCATAAAGAGCCTTGGAGAGTTTATACACATGATTTGGCTTTGTAGGATCCTCAAATCCGGGAGGTTGTTTAACAAATACTAACTCATTAATTTTTCCATTTAAAAATGCACTTTTGACATCCATTTGATATAGTTTAATATTATGAGATGAAGCAAAAGCAAGTAAGATTCTAATAGCCTCAAGTCTACTACGGGAGCAAAGGTTTCACCGAAGTCCAAACCTTCAACTTGAGTGTATCCTTGAGCCACTAATCTTGCCTTGTTTCTTACTACCACTCCGTTTACATCTTGTTTGTTCTTGAAAATCCATTTGGTTCCAATGACATTATGCTCATCCGGATTTGGTTCTTCTACTGTCACGTCTGCCATGACAGTGACATCACCTGTGAGGAGCCCAGCTCGGTGCAGCTGGCCCTTTAACCACTTGACTTCCCAGGATGAGTCAATCACAGGATTACATTGCAGCAGCAAAATAGTACAATAGTCATAATTGTATGGCCATCAGGCCTTAGTACAAAACGAGATACAGTGCCGTACAAGGCACAAGGGTCTAACAAAACAATACATCTAGTCGGCGGAAGCTAGGCCCAAAAGCAAACCACAGGAAACAGAGGTTGACAGCAAGACAGCACCACATCAGGGTTCCGGAGGAAACTGCTCATCATCTCCTGGGTCCGCAGCATCTTCGGGGTATCCTCCAAGGTCGTAGAATGCTCCATCTATTGATGAGTTGTTGCAAGGGTGAGTACTTACGTACTCAGCAAGTCATAGGGAAGGTAGAGATACATACATATATATGACATGAACCCATGCTATTGGGGAAAGAGTGAAGGGTTTTTTTTTTCCCAAAATACATTTCTTTCTCAATTCTTACTCAACTTCTGATCATACCCATGGCAGTAAATAAATCATATTGATGGTGATACATATATCCCATATCCAAGGCGATATATCCTCATATCACACTACTCTTATTCAAGTCTTTCAATCATATGCTCTTAGCAGTATTTCATAACTTAGGGCATAAACCACATGCCTCTTAATTATCATATGATCTCTATATTATGGTATTACCGCGACACGTCAACACATGACAGCCCACGGCAACGCCCCTTATCTTGACAACACATGCCACTTGGGTAATCTTGAGCTAACAAATTTTAGTTTATAAACAATACTTGTGTCACACCCCATGGATTTAATCCACCGCAGCATACTCCTAGAACTCGGGAGCACGAAGTATTCGAATACATTTTTAAACTCTGCAGAGATGTACCTCTTTTTAAATCCACTTTTTCACTCGACTTCCAAGTCGGGCCAACTCCATGCGACTTATACGCATGTGACAAGGCCGAGATCACACAACGTTTTTGCAGTCTAGTATTAACAGCATCCCTGCCCGGTAAATGGACAACACCATCCCAAGTACCGTTGTGGGTCCTCCCCACTGCCTTACTTCCTAGCCTGGGTCTATGTTCCCGCAGGACACATAACCTCTTTCGATTACAGTCGCGCACGACTTAATCTGGCGTAGGGCGTCTTCCTTCTTTACACCTTGTCCTCTCATAATTTTTCTGATCTCACATCACTCATGGACGAACTGCGTCCCACCAGTTTCCACGCGAGAAACCGGATCGACAAGCCATGCAGGGAACTGATAATACTAAGAAAGCTACTAGGTTGCGCCTGTCCCATACCAGGTAAGTGGTTGGTACGTTTTTCATGCCACTAGACGCACAACACAAGGTTCTAGGTCCTTATATGCCAGTGACCAGATCATACCACGAACCATGCACCTTCAGTGCCTGCACAACCAGTGCAGCAAAGCACCTCCAGTGCTACCACCATTCCATACCAAAATACTGGTCACGGCTAGGGGTTCTATTTCATGAATATAAATGTACATGTTTATACTTTTATTAGTTCGAGGCTTGCTATCTTATCAAGTTCACATTTCTCAAGTATTCAATCTATCACTGCCATAATATCATTGATCTCAACATGTGCAATATTAATGAAATATCTACTCATGGAATAGCATGGCAATTCATAAAATATGGGTTTCAATATGTTCAAAGTATGACTTGCCTTCCGCGTCGTAAGTATCAGCAGTCGACGACGGTTCAGCGACAAGATCTTCAACTCCGGACTCTTGCTCTGAACAAGATCAAACAAGCAAACAGGCATTACAATCAATTCTATTCTACTAACTTGCTACATGCAAAGGTGCAAGGAGAAAATACTCTGGCAATACAAGGTTTGAAAGCGATGTGGTTTTAATTATGGAAACCAGGGTTAAAGTTAGCTGTCAAGGTTTACAAGGTTTCAAAATATCAGGGTAATATCAAGGTGCTGACTGGTTCGCTCAAAAACAGCGAATGTCTTTAGGTTGGCATTCGGTTCAAGGCATCGACATAAGGTCGATGGGTGATAGAGGGCTCAACTCAAGTTGTGACAGTAGAGAAAAGTGTAGATCACAACATCAGGAGTCTAAGGGACAAAGTTATTTTCAAAGTGCATGGCTGGAAGTGGGTGAAAAGGCTCAATGCCACTGGCTGACACAGGCTGGCATAGGCTTGACACGGCCAGAAACTAGGGTTAGCCATATCTTTTGACTCAGGACTCCAAATGATGCACCACTTTGTCTGGTGGTTGGGCATTTGTAACAGGAACAAATGTCTCAACAGGACCTAGGGCAGGAGATGGCCGGAAAGTGATGAAAACCGGCGAAGGAGTTGGCTGGCCTGGAGCACATGCAGTGTGAACAGTACAGCAAACTAGGGCATAGCTATATCTCACAATCTAGGCCGAATTAGGAGTCGTGATAGAAGACAAAGTTGCTCAGAATGGTCCAAAACATCTAGATGGCAAGGTTTCTATGGCTGGATTGGCTGGATTTAGGGGATATTGGCCGGGGAAAAGATTAACTCAAGCCTGATTTGGGCATTTTTGATCTAGGGCAAATAAACTTAATTCCTTGCTTGTGGATAGTCTCTGGGGCATAAGTAAGCTACTGGTGAAGTTAGATTAACTAGAAATGCACCAGAAAAGCTTGAACAGCAAACTCAGTTCACAAGCAAAGTTCCAATTTGGGGTTTTTCACATTTTAGCAAATCTGTCGATTTTGGTTGCTTAGGGATGTTAAGCAAGGTCTAGTGAGCATATTTGATTACTAGTTCGAAAGCTGAATCGATCTGGTTGAGGGTTAATTGCTCGCCGGAGCTACTGGAGTAAAACTGAAATTGCCGGCGACTGGAGAGGTTTGAAGTCAATTACATGCTCGGGCATGATGAGGGAGGTAAGAGGAGCTTACTGGAGTATCTGGATTGGAGGGGGAAGCAGTGTAGAAGCTTGGCACCGTGAGCCTCCTTTGCTGCTCGCCGGGGAAGAAGAAGACACAGTGAGTTTGAGGGCTTAGGTGCTTCTGGTGGTGTGTGATACTTCACTGAGACCAGGGGCTATTTATAGAGGATTCGGAGGTGTTGCAACGGCTGGAAAACGCCTGGAGACTTGGAGCGGCGAATTGACCGGCCGGGCGGGACAGCAGCGAAGCGACGTGCTCCAGCGGCTGTGCCGGCTTTGCAGGTTGGCGTGTGCTGTCCCAGGTGATGCAGCGGTGAATTGATGGGCTCCTCCGGCATGCTTGCAACGTGGCATCAATCTTCTGCCGTGGCTGCAGCGATGGCGTGCGCGCGCGGGCAAAATTGGCGCTGCTGGTGCGACCGCGGTGGCTCCACGGTGGCGAACGGCGTGCGCACACGTGGCAGGGACGCAGTGGCAAGGGTGGCGACCACGGGGCTTCACCGGCGATGAAGTTCCTGGCGTGGCAGCGCGGTGGTCGCGGTCGTGCACGGCTGCTGGTCGCGCACAGTGCCTCTGGTCGAACCAGGGACCAAAATGCAAGGATTCTTATTTGAAATCTGGACTGATTTGTAATTTCTGTCTTAGAGATGGTTAATTTGAGAATTGATTCCATGGCTGAGTATAACATTTCTATTAGTACTCATCCAGCTCAAATTTAGAGAAAATTTGATAAGATTTGGGGGATTTCACCTATTTTCGAAAATAGGGTAAAATTAGGGTAAAATAAGTCTGGATTTTGTCGATTTCGAATTCTGGTGATTGGAGAGAGATTTTGAAGTCTGATCAAAAGGGAGATCTGTATCAAATAGTGTTTGGAAGGTGTTTCCTGAAGAAATTCTGGAGTTGGAATTAATTTGCAGATTTTAGCCTTTTCAGGCTTCCAGGTAAACAGAAAAGGACTTATTCGCAGTAAAATTTGGACTAAACTGCGAAAAGTGTTTAGATGAATTAATTTGGCTCCCAACTTTTTGAAGTGAGTTGAGGATGAACTTAGGAACATATTCCAGGGGTTACTTGAGTCTGAATAGGGTTAGATTAAAATAATTCAATCATCTGAAAACTGGGGTACTTAGGGTAAGTCTGAATTTTCCTGTTTTCGAAAACGGAGAGAGGCTTAGGTATTGAGAGTTAGGTTCAGAATTTGATCTGGCTCCTGAAGACTTTTATCCTCAGGGTAACTGATAGGTTAAATCTGGATGGTCAGGTCTTGATCTGGAACTAGAGAATAGATTTGGAGATTTTTAGGGTTTGGGAGAGATTAGAGTTCAACTGATCTGGCTACTACTACAGGGATACATGCATGCAGGATTTTCATGCAAAACTTTTCACCCCCAAAACTAGGGTGTTACATCTACCAATTCCCAAACATTGTTGCGGGTGAAGTTGTTTAACTCTTCATGCATAGCATTCACCCAATCCGGATCTTTTAAAGCTTCATCTACAAGTGTGGGCTCAAAGGAGGAAACAAAAGAGTAATTTTCACAAAATGAAGCAAGACGAGAACGAGTTTGAACACCCTTACACAAGTCACCAACAATTTGATCGACGGGGTGATCTTTGGAAATTGAGTGATGAATTCTTGGATGGTCAACCGGGATTTGTGAAGTAGAGGTAGAAGGTACTTCCGGTTGTTGTTGAGAAGAGTCTTCCACATTGACCACTTCAACTATTTGATCTTCGTGTTGAGGAGTTCATGAAGAGGGGATAGTATGAGTGGATGGATCTTCATCTTGATCACTATCTTCTTTAGGCTTGACATCCCCAATGGTCATGTTCTTCATTGCCACTCTCAACCCTTCATCACCTACATCATCCAAATTTTCTTGCTCCTCTTGAGAGCCATTAGTCTCATCAAATTCAACATCATGTGTCTCCTCAACCAAACCGGAGTTTTGGTTGTAGACACGATATGCTTTGCTATTTGATGAGTATCCTAACAAAAATCCTACATCACATTTACTTTGAAATTTAGATAAGCGTGTACCTTTCCGCAAGATATAGCACTTACACCCAAACACACGGAAGTAGGAAATGTTTGGCTTCCTTCCAATGAGAAGCTCATAAGGAGTTTTCTTTAGTAGTCGATGACAATAAAGACGATTTGATGCATGGCACGCGGTGTTGATTGCTTCGGCCCAAAAGGTGTCCGAAACATTGTACTCCGAAAGCATAGACCTTGCCATATCTATCAATGTCCGGTTCTTTCGTTCGACTACTCCATTTTGCTCCGGTGTATACTTGGCCGAAAACTCATGTTTGATGCCTTTATCATCACACCAATTTTCAACCTTGGTGTTCTTGAATTCGGAGCCGTTGTCACTTCTCACTTTCTTGATCTTGAAACTAAATTCATTTTCGGCCCTTTGAGCAAAGCTTTTGAAAGTGTTAAACACAATTGACTTATCATGCAAAAAGAATATCCATGTATATATAGAAAAATCATCTACAACGACAAGGCAATAACTATTGCCACCAATGCTCACAAAAGAAGTTGGTCCAAATAAATCCATATGCAATAATTCAAGTGGACTCGAAGTTGACATTGTGCTTTTAGTTGGATGTGAGTTTGCAACTTGTTTTCCGGCTTGGCAAGCACTACATAATTTGTCTTTTTCAAACTTTACATCTTTTAGTCCAACAACCAAATCATGTTTAACTAGTCTATTTAGTTGTTTCATTCCAACATGCCCAAGCCTTCTATGCCATAGCCAACCTTTGGAAGATTTTGTAAACAAGCATGTACCAAGATTAGTATCATTTGAATTGAAATCAACTAAATAGAGGTTGCCATGTCTAAAACCTTTGAAAATCAACTTATTATCATCAATGCTAGTGATAATTACTTCTTTTGGATAAAATGCACATATGAATCCAAGATCACAAAGTTGAGCTACGGATAAGAGATTGAAGTTTAGAGATTCAACAAGCAATACATTAGATATGGAGAGGTCGTTTGAGATGGCAATTTTACCTAAACCTTTTACCTTTCCTTTACTATTGTCTCCAAACGTGATCTTGTCATATTCTGCACCTTTGTTATTTAGTGAGGAGAACATGTTGTGATTACCGGTCATGTGTTGAGTGCATCCACTATCGAGCACCCAATGTTGTCCTCCCGCCTTGTAATTTACCTACAAAACAAAGTTAGGTCCTTTTAGGTACCCAAACCTTTTTGGGTCCTTGGAGGTTAATCACCAAGGATTTTGGGACCCAAATGGCTTTCTTTTTGGCACCAATGATCAGGGTTCCAACAAATTTGGCTTTAACATCGCCATTTGTCATTTTCTTCAATACATAGCAAGAATTGAATATAGGAGATGAAATGCTTTTGTTAGCATGGCAATTCTTTTCAATGCGACCTAAACTTTTACATTTGTTACAATATCCCTTTTCTTTTACAAAAACGGTTTTAGTTGGAACAAAAGCATGTTTACCCTTTTTGGGAATGAAACCTAGTCCTTCTTTTCTTAAGGAAAATCTTTGACTATCTAGAAGATGTCTTAATTTTGATTCTCCTACATAGCATTTTGCTAGGTCATTGGTTAGTTTTTCAATTTCTTCTTTAAGTTCATTGTTTTCAAGACTAAGCATATTATCTTCAATTTTAGGTCTAGTAGGGAATTCATTTAAGTCTTCACAAGAAGTAGATATGCTAGAAGTAGACATCATGGGCAAATCATTCAACATATTTCAAGTGATGCCTATGTTATTACTCGATTTGTTGGCTTTATGAGTAATTAGAGAGTCATGAGCTTCCTTGAGCATCTCATGAGTTTCTTTGAGACTCTCATGAGATGTGTTTAGCTCCTCATAGGAATTTTGAAGAGCTTTGTATCTCTTCTTCAATTCCTTGAATTTTTCTTTTTCCTTACTCATATAGTCATCAAAATCAGTGATCATCTCAACTAGGTCATCATAAGTATATTCATTTTCATCACAAGATACCTTTGATTCTCCTTTAGCCATGAGGCAATGAGGAGTGGAGAATAGAGATGGAGCTTCCTTGATAGCTACTCCGGCAAGTCCTTTGGGTGACACTTCATCCTCATCATCGGAATCGGAACTTGAAGCATCCGAATCCCACTCAATGAAGCAAGCTTGCCCATCCTTCTTCTTATAATATTTCTTGAAAACCTTTTTCTTGCTTTCTCCTTCCTTCTCGTATTTCTTCTTCTTCATTGATTTTTCTTCTTCCTTATTTTTGCATTGTGTGGAGATGTGACCCTTTTCACCGCACTCAAAACATCTTCTCTCTTCAAATGGGTTCCTTTTGGATGTTTGTCCTTTCTTGAAAGATTTCCCTTGATATTTTTTCTTCATGAACCGCTTGAATTTTCTCACGAAGAGAGCCATTTCCTCATCGGTGTCTCTCTCATCACTTTCCTCTTCATTGTCTTCCCTCTTGGAGACTTGAGCTTTGAGTGCAATGTTCTTCTTCTTGGAGTCGGAAGCCTCATCTTTCACTTCTTCTTGAGACTTCTTGAATATATCATAAGTGACAATCTCACTCAAGACTTCCAACGGAGTCACACTCTTCAAGTTCGAACGCACAAGTAAGGTTACAATTGTATCATATTTAGAAGGTAAAGCTCTAAGAAACTTATGACAAAACTCCGCGTTTGTGACATCCATACCAAGCCCTTTTAACTCATTTAAGATGTTATTTAATCGGTTAAACATCTCCGATACATCTTCATTGGGCAACATGGCAAACTTTTCAAATTGACCCTTATGGATAAATAGTTTAGCATCCTTGACCATCGAGGTTCCTTCATGAATATCCATAAGATTTCTCCAAATATCATGGGCCGTTTCAAGTTTACAAATTCTATTAAATTCACCTAGATTTAGAGCACTATAAAGAACATTCATGGCTTGAGCATTTGCTAAGGCATTATCTCTATCTAAGTTGGTCATGTCATCATCATCAAGAATTGCAAACCCCTCATCCACCACTTTCCAAATCTTTCCACCCATGGCTTTAAGATAGACCATCATTCTAGTTTTCCAATAAGTATAGTTAGATCCATCAAAGAGTGGTGGTTTACCAATATTGATCCGACCCTCACTAGCCATCTTTATCCTACTCCGGGATGGTTAAATCCTCTAAAAAGGAGTCCTCGCTCTGATACCAATTGAAAAGGATCTAGGATATCGACTAGAGGGGGGTGAATAGGCGATTTTAGCAAATTACAATAAATCAAACAATTTGTAGTAAATGAGAGCAATTTAAGTAACACAAGATGAACAATGAACAATTTCAACACAAGGATATATCCCGTGGTCTCGGTGATTTGCCGATCACCCCTAATCCACGTTGAGGCAAACTCAAATCTCTAACCGCTCCTCTATCTAGTCAACCTTCTCTCGAGAAGTGACCTAGATCTTGAGCCGGACTAGTGTGATGAGTTATCCAAACCTCGATTTCACTAAGGATGCACTTTACCACTCCGGCAAGGCGTGCTCAACCTTTCACAAGACGTTTTGAAGCTTCTTCACAATCTTCCTTGAAGAGCTCTTCAAAACCTTTCTCCTAGCCGTCTAGGAGCCGGCAAACTCCAAGAGTAACAAGCCGGTGATGATCACTTTGCCTTCTTCTAGTGCCACACGATTGATTCAATGATCTAAATGCAATGCACTAGAAGATCTCAAATGCACACTCTCACAAATTTGAGAATTTGAAACCTAGAGTGTATGAAACTAGCTTAGGCTCTCAAGGATGATGACAATGCTCAAGATTATGCCAAAAGTCCTGAACAGGGCCGTGCATGGGAGTATATATACCCCCCACAATTAATATAGCCGTTACAGGCCGTTGGAAGAAAAAGATCACCTGGCGGTCAGACCGCAGGCACAAGCTCGGTCAGACCGCCGCAATTGCAACGGCATTAAACAGGCGCAATAAATGCTCAACTGCCCTTGTCAGGCACACATACGGTCAGACCGGATACTATTTCGGTCAGACCGTGAAACTGTCCAGAGACTACATAGTTTCTGGACACCTTATACGGTCAGGCCGATATATACGGACAGACCGGCCAAACGGTCAGACCGCAGTTCAAAAACACGGTCAGACCGATTTCGCGGTCAGACCGGTCTAACTAACGGTCAGACCGTAATAGCTCAAAACACCAGAAGGATAAAACAAGAGGTTCCAGGAGTCTGACCTTGGTCTCTACTACGGACAGACCGGCCAAACGGTCAGACCGGCCTAACCAACGGTCAGACCGAATGAGACAGAAATGAGCTGAAATAAGCATTCTCAAGGATGTGACCTTCTAGCATGCAATGCAAGTTGATTTTATGTTTTTGTGGCACATAGATGAAGTATTTAGCGATACACCACATGCTCCTCTTAATAGTACGGCAACTATCCTAAAATCCGGTCAAAATTCTTCTCTAATCACCTTAGACCGGTAAAAATGGAAAAGATCCTATTTCGTACCTTTGCCCTTTTGATCAATGCCCTTTCTTCATCATGAGACTCTTTCTTTGCCTTTCATTAACCTGTCTTTCAAGTATCGTCTTGACGCAACTAGGCAGGTAACGTTAATATAGCATTTGTAGTTGTCATTAATTATTAAAACACTCTATAGGGGCCTAGAAGCTACACCGGGGACTGGCCCGGGGACACGGCCTCCGGCGCCTGTCCCGGGCGCCGCCTTTCGTCCGGGGACAAGGCCCCCGAAGCCTGTCCCGGGCGCCGCCGTTTGCCCGGGGACAAGGCCCCCGGTGCCTGTCCTGGGCGCCGCCTTTTGCCCGGGGACATGGCCCCTAGTGCCTGTCCCGGGTGCCGCCTTTCGTCCGGGGACATGGCCTCCGGTGCCTGTCCCGGGCGTCGCCGTCCTTCCGGGGACAGGAGCCCTTGATCCCTGGTCACGTGCGGGTCACGTGACAAGCACCTCGGGAATCAGTGGCCACCTATCAAGCATCCGAGGCACCTGGCCGGGAGAAGGACGTTGCTACCCCTCGATCCGGCAGTAGCATCCGGGGTAGTTTAGTTTTTTTGCTTCTTTTGGGGCTATAAATAGCCCTTGTACCCCCTGTTGTAAGAACAAGTTGCTCATTATTGCTAGAATAGCCAATCTCATAGGTGTGCTTCGGAAGCCTCTCCCCGAGAGAGCCTCCCCAGCCGACTCCGGTCGGGAGCACGCCGACAGGACTAGGGCCCCCATTGGGACCCGAACCTGTATAATCCTCCGTGTTACTTGTTGTGTTTGTCTGGCGGGGGAGGACCGGTCACCCGGTCAATCCGTGTCGCATTTTCTTCGGTAGGATCGTCCACAAAACCTGCCGGGGTGTTCGTAAGACCGCGACAATTTCTTTTAGGTAATAGCTCTAATATGATTTAGAAACCTTAATTAGTTATGAACTAAACCCTAATTTATAAAATTAACCTACAATACTTCTTTATTAAATACACTTTATCTAAAAAGCTAGATTATTAGGTTTATTTTAAAAAATTTACAAACTTGACCAACCTCCTGATTTTCTTAACTGCAGTTCAGCCCTTTCAAACCCAGAAGCAGCCAAATTCCCCCAGACAGCTCAGAACTACAATCAGACAGATAGGATCTCCTACCTATCTTATACAGACTTGTCTTCAGCGTCAAGATCAAACTCAGTTCCTAAAACCCAAAAACTGAAACCAGTTTTGTTTTCGAAAACTAGAATTCTTAATTACCCTAAATACTTTTCTTGACTTTTCAGCCTTCAATTCGATTGATTCCAGAGTAGATTTCTTCTGGATTTCTCTGGAATCCTAAATCTTAATAAGTTTGCATACCAGTCCTAAAACTTCTCAGCCAAATAAGTTCATTTGACCACTTTTCGTGATTCAGTCCAGATTTCATCGCGAATCAGTCCTTTTCCTGGTTTCAAAAGCCAAAAATGGCTAAATTCCCCAATTCATCTCCGAACTCCAATCTGATTGAACCATCATGTTGCTTCCGCTATTCAACACAGGTCTCCCAATTGTGCCAAGTTCAGATTTAGCCCCGAGACTCAGTTATTCGCATTTTCATTCATTTTCGGTAAAAGTACTATTCACTTTTACCCTAATTCTATTTCCATTTTCGTTTTCATTTCGTTCTCATCTTGATCCAGCAGGATCTTCAAGTCCTGATCGCATACGGCTTCGTGACCATAACCGTATTCGGAAAGGCTTCGCGACCATGGATGGGTCCACGACCATGGATTGGTTCGCGACCATGAAAAGGAATTCGTTCCCTGTTCGGAATTGTAATCCGATCCGAATATGTATAACTAAGCTTATCTGTTTAGGGTTAGTTAGTTATATGAGTCTAATATGTTTAGGTTATTAAGTCTGATACGTACTCATACGATTGGATTATAAATACCTTGTAATAGGTCTAGTTTAGATCATCGAAAATCTATCGAATATTTATTACAGTCTTGGATCATATATCCAGCACATAGTTCACCGATGTAGACAAGTCTGTCTAAACGTTCGACGTGTAAAGCCCTCTTTGAAATAAAGAGTTGTGCAATTACTTTGAACTATGTTTTCGATCAACCTTTGGGTTTTGGTATTTTCTGAGTAAGATCCCATTATTCCGCATATTAGAATCTGGGCGAGCCTAGTGCGAAAACTAAGGCTAGGTCTCAAACGGATCAAGTTGGTATCAGAGCAACTTTCCTATCCTGTGGATGGTGAAGACTCGCCAGGGTTACAAGACCTCCGGGGAAAATCCAGGCGATCAATCGACGGTTCCTATAGCTGCATCTCTGACAACATCTAATGATACCTCCGTTCAAGCTAACCTAGCCGAACAAGTGGCTAAGCTCTCCACCGACATGGAAACCGTGCTTGCTTGGATTAAGCAACAGGCCATGATTGTACCTCCTGAAGTAGGGAAGGTTATGGGTGTGAAGACTGGTGAAGACTTGCGCAGGACAGACGAAAATGAAGACGAAGGCGACCACAAGACCGACGACCTCGCCAACACCTCCTTATCTGTCGGATCTTTTAAGGTCGACGCTAAGATTGATATACCCATATATGATGGGGTGATCGATGCCGAGAAACTGGATTCTTGGATCGACCAACTTGAGACCTACTTTGACCTGAAAGGGTTCAGTAGCGCTCAAAAGGTGAAGTTCGCACCTATGAAGATGAAGGACCACACCAAGACTTGGTGGAAGGCCCTTGTCGCCAGTGGTGAAGCTGACGACCTTGCGTGGGGTCAATTCAAAAAACTTCTGTGACAAGAATTCTATCTGATGGGTTGCCTTGAGGAGAGATGGGAGCGTTGGCATAGATTATACCAACGGCGCGACTAGACCGTCCAAGACTATACTACGGAATTCCAGAGACAAGCAATGGTCATCGACATCTCACTGTCTGATCCTCAGGTATTTCAGAAATACACCCCTGGACTTCAGAAAATGATCAGTACTGAGCTAAGTCTGTTTGGCGTCCAAGACATCACAACCGCAAGCACAACTACTATGGAGATCGAGAAAACGAACAAATCCCTCAGCGACAAAAGCACGAAGGAAGGTGCGACCTCGATAAAAAAAAGGCCGAGTCCAAAGAAGAACGCTTCAAAATCGGGCACGAGTGACTTTTGTGAACATTGTCAAGTCACAGGACATACCAAGGACAAATGCTACAAGCTTCATCCAGAACTTCGACCAAAGAAAAACGGACCAGGAAAAAGAACAGCCACGGCTACTACGACTTCATCCTACGAAGAAGTTGTCCGAGTGAATTCGGTTAATGAGGCGGATACGACCTTGTCTCTGATGGCAATGCCGAAGGAGAAGGGTTCGGATCCACTGAATGACCATCACCCAACGGAGGACTTATTCACCATCAACATCCAGGTGAAGCACGAAGTGGTCGCAGCGATATTCGATCTTGGAAGTCAGAAGAATCTGGTCTCCGTTGGACTGGTTCGGCGACTTGGTTTGAAGACAACCACACACCCGCGACCATATCCGCTGGGTTGGTTTACATCCGACGTGAACCAACAAATTACGAGTCAGTGTGTGTTTAAGTTTGCAATCTCTGCACAATATATCGATGAGGTGCAATGCGATGTTGTCCCTATCGATATCTGTCAGGTGATCTTTGGGAGTCCGTATCTGTATAATCGAGACGCTCACTTCCATCGATGAGCGCAAGAGTATGACCTCACCAAAGACGGAGTTAAGTTCATAATCAGTAGAGACATCCACGTCAACACTTCGAACTTGATTACCGCAAATCAAGCCAAACTAATTGTTAATGCATGTCACAAGCATGTGCTTGTCATGATTCGACCCATTGGTCAAAGTGAGGGTACTCGACCAGCATTGTCGTTGGCGTGCTGAGAGGATTCTGGTCGTTTGTCGGGACTGCTGGAGAAATACAATGATCTATTCGAGACTACCCAGGGTCATCCACCGAAACGTCCAGTCGAGCACGAAATTCAGCTTGTGTCCGATGTGACACTGCCCAATCTGAGTATGTATCGCAACTTAGTATTGGAGAATAAAGAGATCAAGAGACAACTTGGTGAGTTGCTAAACGATGGTGTCATTCAACCGAGTAGTTCACCTTGTGGATCTCCTGTGGTGTTAGTGTCAAAGAAAGATGGGACTTGGCGTATGTGCATCGACTACCGAGCACTAAACAAGATCACCATCAAGAACCGCTACCCCCTCCTCGTATTGACGACCTGCTAGACCAATTGAAGCATGCCATTGTCTTCTCCAAATTGGATCTTAAGTCAGGATATCATCAAGTTAGCATCCGAGAGGAGGATACATGGAAGACCGCGTTCAAAACACAACAAGGTCTGTTCGAATGGCTGGTCATGCCGTTTGGTCTCTGCAACGCCCTGGCAACTTTCATGCGTCTTATGAATGACGTATTGAGACAGTTCATCGACGACTTTGTGATTGTTTACCTCGACGACATATTAGTTTATAGTCGTTCGTGAGATGAGCACCTCATTCATGTCGACATGTTGTTCGAACAGTTTCGGCAACATCGACTTCGCCTCAACCGTAAGAAGTGCGAGTTCGGCCAACAAACTCTACTTTGCCTCGGATTCATGGTCGGCAACGGTACGTTGCAAATCAACCAGGTTAAGGTAAAAGTGATTCGTGAATGGCCGCGACCGCGAACAGTTATGGACGTCCGTAGTTTTGTGGGAGCATGCCAATATCTTTGGAAGTTCATCTGACACTTCTCGATTGTGGCTTCTCCATTGCATGCATTAAACAGGATCGATCAGAAGTTCGAGTGGACAGGGAAACATGAGGACACATTTCTCTTGCTGAAAAGGAATATCAGTGAGGCGCCTGTGTTAGCTTTGCCGAATCTCCAGAAACCATTCGAGCTAGAAACCGATGTCTCAGGTTATGCGATGGGCGCTGTGCTCATGCAAGAAGGTCGACCAGTGGCATATCACTCCGAGTTATTCCAGGGAGCTCAGAAGAACTACCCGACATATGACAAAGAGTTGTGTGCACTGCATCAGGCCGTGAAACATTGGTGGTGTTATCTCTTGGGTAAAGAGACTGTTGTCCACACCGACCATCAATCGTTGCAATATTTGCAAACTCAGTCCAAGCTACAGCAAGCTCGGCACATGAAGTGGATGTCGTATCTACAGCAGTTTAATCTGGTGATTAAGTACAAGAAGGGTGTACACAACAAATTGGCGGACATGTTGTCGCGACCACTAGTGACGACCCTCTGTTTGTCAGCGTTCATACAGATCGAGCCCTCATGTCATGATTACTATGCCAATATGTACAGTGAAGACCCTGATTTTCAAACAGCACTGATTGAGCTCAAAGTAGGGAGACCTACAGAGTTTGCTCGTCGAGAAGGACTCTTGTACAAGGGCAATTTACTTTGCATACCTCATGGAGCACCTCGAATTCAATGGATGCAAGAAGCGCACACATCGAAGGTAGCTGGTAACTTTGGAGTTACAAAGACGTTGCAAAATCTTCACCAACATGTGTTCTGGCAGCGTATGCAGCAAGATGTGGCTAGTTTTGTTCGAGGTTGTGGTCTCTGCAGCATCTCAAAACCGGCAAACCGTAAATTAGGTTTGTACACTCCTTTGCCAGATCCATCGCGACCATGGGAGAGCATATCCATGGATTTCTTGGGACAATTGCCTAAGACCCGACGTGGCAACGACTATCTATTCGTAGTCGTTGATCGATTCTCCAAAATGATTATTCTCATACCTTGTCGAAAGACTATCACGGGAGAAGAAGCTGCTCGGGTATCTTTCAACACGTTTGGACACACTTCGGACTGCCGACTTCTATTGTGTCTGATTGCGATACCCGGTTCCTTAGGCACTTTTGGCGATCGCTCTGGACGATGATGGACACCAAGCTAAAAAGGAGTACTGCTTTTCATCCGCAAACTGATGGTCAAACTGAGGTGGTAAATCACACAATCGTTCATCTTTTGAGAGGATATAACTCAAAGCACCCGAAGACCTGGGATAAAAGCATACCGTACCTACAGTTTGCTTTTAATCGAGCAGTGCATGGTTCGACTGGAAAGTCGCTGTTTGAGGTCTATTTAGGATTTCTACCACAGGGTTCATTTGACATGGAGTTTGTGATCCCTACCTCAGCACAGAACAGCAAGGAAGCATCTGATCAGGATCGAGCACAAAAGTTCCTGGAAGGTATTCAACGACTCCATCGAGAAGTTGAATAGAACTTGCTGAAAACTCAAGTCAAGTACAAGGCGCGACATGATCGGCACCGAGTTGATGCGCAATGTCAAGAGAGTGATATGGTATGATTACATCTGAGTAAGCAGAGACTTAAATGTGAAGGTAAGAAACTCAAACCCATTCGTTATGGTCCTTTTGGGATTTTGTGGAAAGTGGGTAATAATGCTTGTTAGCTCGAGTTACCTCCATACATAGATATTTATTCGGTTATCAATGTTGAGCACCTCAAACTCTTTGAGCCTTCCATGCTGGATGATGAGTCAGATACTATAGTACCATTTGTTGAAGACTTGGTCTATCAACGAGACGAAACTCTATGTGAAGATGTGATTCTGGAGAAGAAGGTGACTACCACCCGCAGTGGCATAAAGGAGACTTTTCGAATCGGTCGGAAAGATCAACGAGCACGTGCGGCAAAGTGGTACACCAGAGAACATGGACAAGCCCAATTTCTATATCTCCAGTTTGATCGAGAGGTCGCAATAGGGGTTGGCTCCTTCTCAACAAGGGAATCATAATCTGGGAGGATCTTCAAGTCCTGATCGCATACGGCTTCGCGATCTTAACCGTGTTCGGAAAGGTTTCACGACCATGCATGGGTCCGCGACCATGGATTGGTTCGCAAGCATGAAAAGGAATTCGTTCCCTATTTGGAATTGTAATCTGATCCAAATATGTATAACTAAGTTTATCTATTTAGGGTTAGTTAGTTATATGAGTCTAATACGTTTAAGTTATTGAGTCTGATACGTACTGATACGGTTGGACTATAAATACCTTGTAATAGGTCTAGTTTAGATCATCGAAAATCTATCAAATATTATTACAGGCTTGGATCATATAAGTAAGGACCACGAAGCTGGTCAACTGGTCAGCGGGTCAAAGGCCACGTGGCTGGCTATTAGAGTGGTCGCGCTGCTGACCTCTAAACCTATGTGCGAGTTTAATTTTCAAAGGAGTGATGTCAGACTGTGCAATATCTGTCTGGGGTTCCTCGCAGCTACCTCTCAGCCAGAGCGAGTGCCGCTGCCCACCCCTGTGTATGCTTGTCATCATCCAGTTTTTGATCACGGGTCATTTATGGGACGGTCTGAGCCCAGACGGGCACGAAAACAAAACCAACAAAGAAGCAGGGAAGAAAGAAAATAGCAAAGAAAAGAAAGGAAGAGAAAGAAAAGAAAAAGGAAGAAAAAGAAAAGAAAAGAGGGGGAAAACTCCAGAACAGCCAAGGCAGGCCCAAGGCCCAACAGCCATTTATCAGTTTAGCCCCTGGATTCTGCCAAAATTCTCAGTTATTGTGAAACTTTGCACAAAACCCCTCCAATTTCTCTGATTTTGCAAATCAGTCCAGTTTACACTAATACAGCTTAGGCATCAGCCACCTGTTCGTCAGAACAGTGAAACCAGCTACATCAACCCCACCTAAGTCGGTTGCATGCAAAAGCTTGCAGGATAAGTAAGTTTACCACCAAATTCACACCCACAATAGCATCATTTCACACAGAACAACAGAGAATAGGGTAAAAGCCCCAAAACCTCAAGTAACCAGTAGTACCTTAGAGTAGAGAAGGGGATAGCAGATAATTTAGGCATGCATGTTCATTCTTTTCTATATTTTGTGATTCACAGGTGAAGTAGCAGGAGCAGTTCAGGAGCAGGGAGAAGAAATTCAGAACCAGCATCAGGGTTAAAGCTGAATTTAATTCTAGATTTCAACATGTTTGGCCCTAGAATATCATGATGTGTAGCATGTAGATGTTTAGCTAGAGGGCAGTACACCAGAATCACCCAAAGTAGCAGTTGAAACCCCAAACCACTGATTCAATTTAGTTAGGCCTGATTGTTTAGTCAGGAGTTAAGTTTAGTTGGGAGTTAGCAGAAAACAACAACAATTGCCCCAGAACCACCTGGAACCTATAGACCATTGCCTTCACATGATGCCTGCACCTTCAGCATAAATTTTATACATAGCCACAGTAGATTATTTCCCAAAGCTATAGATCATTTTTGTATTACCTTGTTATTTCAAATAGCAACCAAATCAGTTATCAACTTAATTAGCATTAGCACTAAATTAGTATTTCGATCAAATTATTTTATACCTATGTTTCAATCATCATAAAACAAATATTATTTCCTTTTGAAAACTACCCAACTCAAAGTAGTTATGTAATTCCATCATGCAATTCAATTAAATAAAATTTGTTTTCTTATTTTGCCTGGGAGAGTGACCCGTACGATAGAGCGAGAGCGATTAGCACCTAAGCTCTGCATCGCACGCTCATATTTTGGATCCTGATCTTGCTACTTCAGGCAAGTTTTGTTCTTGACCATATTGATCATGTTTTATTGCTTTTATTTGGCTATCCTATATCTGATAATCTATGTAGCTATACCATCTTGCATCAAAAAGGTATTTTATAAAAGTTGGTCGTAATGAAAGAGTCAGTGTCTTGATGGAAAAAGTATAACTGGAGGAGAGCCGAAGGAGGGCTCGAATCTGGTATTAAAGTATGTTTATAAAAGTAAGGACATAACCAATTGTCATTTCTACCCAGCACCGTAATACCCGTATCGACCACAGATCTGGTATGGGATGGGCCTAATCAAGTATCATATCCGGACGTTAGTACACCTCCACAATGGGAACGTATATGTATATTGTATTATGATGAAAGAATCGACCGAAGGCGGGCTTGGAGCTATAGGCTCACAATGGGTGTAGCGGATGCGTCCGACTACACAGGTATGGTGGTACCATACCAGTGGAGAGAACTAGTGGAAGGGTTTAAAAAGGCTTTGTTCTCTTGATGATGTCACGCATTATCAGAAATGCGGAGCACTGTTGACGAACACCGACATGGTAGTCAAGAGATTCTGTGGGTAAAGTGATACCCCTCTACAGAGTAAAACGTGGATATTCACTCCTTGTTTTCAGGTCGAGAACTACGTCGCGGCAGGAAAGGAGACCTACAGGTGGTCTCACACTGTGGTACAAGTGTTCAGTAGAGTTTACTTAATAACTGGAGTCTTTCACAATCACAAATGAATTTATGAATCAAAACTCATCCTTGCTAATATAATATAATATTCCTTTGACTAGTTAAGGTCTGCATGATGCATTTATACATCTAAATTGCTTGCTGAGTGCCTCGGCACTCATCCTTGCTATTGTAATTCCTTGTTAGACTTTGAATACTCCTTGGGTGATGCCACGCCAACCGGACGACCAGACCAAGAAGGTTATCCCGGAGAATCCTACTGTGATCTTGATGGGGTCTACTTCAACATCGAAGACGAAGAATGACCGCCATAAAAACACCCTAACTGCTGTATTTTGATGCAATAAATATGCTTATGCTTTTGTGTGTAACTAGACTCGTCGTTTTATTGGACCATGTTTAACTATGTCATGTTTCTGCTCGCTACTCTGTAACGAACATTCTCGGATAAGTTGGTTTTGTTCGAAAATGTTCAAAGATCAGACGTGCTGCCACGTGGGCGGTATGTCAGGTCGCCGCAGGTGGTATCAGAGCATGATTAGGGACCTAAGTACGGTCGACTTACGCTAAATAGAGACTGTCATATTTAAGGTTGATACTATTGGTTTTCTTATCTTAAATTCTTAGTTATGACTACCAGAAAGTACTAACTCATGGCTTTCCCTGACCCTGCTGATGCGACAAAGAAGATGGAGAAGAAGGAGCCTGATATTTTGTTAGGATGTGAGAGACGGGCAGTCCTAAATTGCCAACGTAAATAGATACCCTAGTCCCCAGAAAAAAAAAAGAGAAAAACAAAACCTTACTTTTGTGGTGTAAATATATTAGGGGTTGTGTGATACCCCCTTTTGTTGTGAATATGTGGTCTCAAGTTATATGATTATGTGTGTGAGCCTAGCTTGATGAAAATCTTGTGCAATTCATATTTTCTTGCATTTCCAACTTGAGTAGTGCATACCGTGAGATTGTGCATCTTGGTTGTGCATTTTGCATTCTGTAGTAATTCAATAGCCAGTGCCATGGAAGGCGGAGGTGATAAAAACACAAATGGGCAACCAGAGATACCCGCTAGCCCCAGGGTGGAGATGCCAGCACCTCCAGCATCTGCAGAAGGGCAAGCAACGATGATAGAAATGTATCAATGGATGGAGGCCACCCGCCGGGAGTTCCAACAACATCATGACAAGGTCATCGAACAGTTGGTGGGAGTGATAAAAGAAGGCAGAGCTGGAGCATCGAGCCTGGAAGAGGGTAGAGTTAAGCTGACCGATTTCTTACAGACTAAACCACCCTCTTTCTCAAAAGCAGAGGAGCCTTTGGAGGCTGATGACTAGCTAATAACGGTTGAAAGGAAGCTGGAGACCATAAGGTGCTCAGACGAAGAGAAGGTGCTATATGCCTCGCACCAGCTAACTGGCCCTGTAGCCACTTGGTGGCTAAATTTTAAAAGCATGAGGCCATCGGATTAGCCAATCACCTGGGAAGTATTTAAAAAGAAATTTAGAGAGGTGCACGTACCAATGGGTATCATCTCTATCAAGAAGAAGGAACTCCGCAATTTAAAACAGGGCTATAAGTCAGTAACCGAGTATTTGCATCAATTTAACCATCTGGCTAGATATGCCCCGGACGATGTAAATACCGAAGAGCGGAAGATTGATCGGTTTCTAGAAGGGTTGCAGCCAGTGCTGCAACTGCAGCTGGGGTTAGTAAAGATCACAGAATTCCAAGACCTGGTAAACCACGCTATCACACAAGAGAGCCGCCAAATGGTGGTGGACGAAGAAAGGCGGAAAAAGGCCAGATTTGACCCCCGACCACCGATGCAACAACAACGAGGGAAGCAGCCAATAATGGTAAGGTACAGACCCAGTGCACCATTTAAACAACCACAACAAATACAATGCACTTTTTGCAAGGGACCGCATCTAGCGAAAGATTGTAACAAGGCAAGCGATGCATGTTTTGGATGTGGTCAACTGGGACACCGCCTCAACCAATGCCCCCGACGAAACCAGCCAAGACCTCAATGGCGACCCCCTTTCAGACCTCCGATGCAGATCAATCCTATCTCTGAAGGCGGAGGACAAGACAATAAGCCGATGACCACTTTTGGTCAAGGCCGAGGATGAGGAAGACCTGCGAAGATGCAAGGGAAGCTGAACTACGTAAGCATCAACCAAATCGGAGCAGCTTCAGACATTATCACGAGTAAACTATCCATACCTCCTGGCTCGGGTTTAGTATTATTTGATCCAGGTGCAACCCATTCCCTTATATCTAAAGACTTCCTCGACCAACACCACTTAACCTGTAGTACTTTAGATAAACCAATGCACATGCAATCACCTGGAGGACCAATGGTGGTAAGGCACGAAAGGCAAGGACAGGTGATTGAAATCCTAGGGAATGAGTTTAAAGCTAACCTATTAGTTGTGCCCTTAGAAGATATAGACATTATTCTGGGAATGAATTGGTTAGCCCTGAACGGAGCAACTGTAGATTGTGAAAAGAAAACAGTATCTCTGAAGAAAGATGACAATACCCGAATTATATTCACTAGAGAAAAGACTCCTTTCATAGACACCGGTACTCATATGGCCACCAAAAATATAAAAGTAAACCAGATACATGTGGTCAGTGAGTACCCAAATGTTTTTCCAGAGGAGTTACCTGGAATGCCACCAAATAGAGAAGTAGAATTTACCATTGATCTGATTCCAGGAACAAGCCCAATCTCTCAACGACCATATCATATGGGATCCGAAGAGTTGGTAGAACTTAAGAAACAATTGGATGACTTAACCAATAAGGGCTATATCAAACCGAGTGTGTCACCATGGGGAGCACCGGTACTGTTTGTGCGCAAGAAGGACGGCAGTATGAGGTTTTGTATTGACTACCGAGCCCTAAATGCCATGACTATCAAGAACAAGTATCCACTACCTCGAATAGATGATCTATTCGATCAACTGAATGGTGCAATTGTATTCCCAAAAATCGACCTTAGGTCTGGGTATGGGCATCACGAATTCCTGGTCGTGTCGTTTGGATTGACAAATGCACCCACTGTGTTTATGGACTTAATGAACAAAGTGTTCATGTCATTCCTGGACAAGTTCGTGGTGGTGTTCATAGATGACATTCTGGTATACTCTCAGGATGCAGAGAAACATGCAGAACACTTGCAAGAAGTTCTACAAGTACTTAGAGAAAACCAACTATATGCCAAGCTAAGCAAATGTGAATTCTGGCTGGACCAAATCTCATTCTTAGGTCACATCATCTCCGGACAAGGTGTCTCAATGGACCCAGCAAAAGTGGAAGTAGTACTAGCATGGCAATGACCTAAGACCACCACAGACATCAGGAGTTTCCTAGGCTTGGCAGGGTACTATCGAAGGTTCATTAAAGGATTCTCGACAGTAGCAATACCCATGACCAACCTGCTAAAGAAAGATGTTGAATTTGAGTGGACTGAGAAGTGCGAACGGAGTTTCGAGGATCTCAAAGAAAAATTAACGACAGCACCTGTCTTGACCCTACCCGAGACGGGAAAAGACTTTACCGTCTACTGTGATGCATCTAAAGCCGGATTGGGATGCGTCCTGATGCAAGCCGGAAAAGTAATTGCATATGCATCTCGACAGCTGAAGGCCCATGAAATGAATTATCCCACTCATGACTTGGAGCTAGCTGCTGTCGTCTTTGCCCTAAAGATCTGGCGACATTACCTCTACAGAGTTAAGTGTGAGCTGTACACTGACCATAAGAGTTTAAAGTATATCTTCACTCAAAAGGAATTAAATATGCGACAACGGAGATGGTTGGAACTGATTAAAGACTATGACTTAGCAATCAACTACCATCCAGGAAAAGCTAACGTTGTCGCCGATGCCTTGAGTAGAAAGTCAAGCTGCCATCAAGTCTCTATGACCGAGATTTCGAAAGAAATTATAAGAGATTTGAGTCGTTTAGAGATAGAGTGGATCGATCAACCACTTGAAGGGATAATAGCCGCGTTATCCATGAAACTTAGTTTGCAGGATCGTATCCGAGAGAAACAAGCTGTGGATGAATTCATCCGAGAAGAAATAATCAGGATTAAAAGTGGAAGACCATCAGAATTTAGCCTCATGGAGGATGGAACGTTATGGTGCCACAACCGAATCTGTGTGCCAGAGGACCCTAAGATAAAAGACACCATCCTCAAGGAAGCTCACCAAACCCCTTACAGTATTCACCCGGGCAGTACAAAGATGTACCAGGACGTCAAAGGCACGTTCTGGTGGAGAAATATGAAAAGAGAGATAGCATAATTTGTAGCAGAGTGCGACACGTGCCAGCGAGTTAAAGCTGAGCACCAAAGACCAGCGGGACTATTACAGCCTTACCCATACCGGAATGGAAGTGGGAGGAAATCGGAATGGATTTCATTGTTGGGTTACCCCTGACCCAGCGAAAGAAGGACTCCATATGGGTGATTGTGGACCGCCTAACTAAGTCCGCACATTTTATTGCCATTCATCAGACATACACTTGCGAAAGACTCGTTGAGATGTATTTAGAAAGAGTTGTAGCCTTACATGGAATTCTGAAGAGGATCGTTACTGACAGAGGAGCTGTCTTTACCTCAGTATTCTGGAAGAACTTGCAACAGGCACTAGGAACCCACCTAGATTTCAGCACCGCCTATCATCCGGAAACCGGAGGCCAGACAGAAAGAGTTAACCAAATTTTGGAGGATATGCTGAGGGCCTGCGCTATAGATTTCGGAGCGTCATGGGATCAGAGTTTGCCACTAACCGAGTTCTCCTATAACAATAGCTATCAGGCCAGTATACAAATGGCACCATTCGAAGCCTTATATGGTCGGAAGTGTAGATCACCGATCTGTTGGGCGGAAACTGGAGAACAAAAATTTCTTGGACCTGACTTGATCAGAGAGACAGAGGAAAAGATCCAAATTATTCGAGATCGACTTCGAATAACCCAAGATCGACAGAAGAGTTATGCCGACACTCGAAGACGAGAACTGCAGTTTGAAATCAGAGACTTGGTATACCTAAGAGTGTCACCAATGAAGGGTATCAAGAGATTTGGAATGAAAGGTAAACTGAGCCCCCGATACATCGGACCCTATCGTATCCTAGCTAAAAAGGGAACTGTGGCCTATCAACTACAGCTACCTATGGAATTGTCACAAGTTCACGACGTATTCCATGTCTCTCAGTTAAAGAAGTGTTTAAGGGAACCCTCGGAACATCTGACCCATTTAGAAGACTCTACAACCGGACTTAACCTACGAGGAATACCCTACTCGGATTATGGTGGTAGAAGATAAGAAACTTCGTAATAAGGTAATCCGCTATTGCAAGGTACTATGGCATAACCACCCCGATAGGGAAGCAACATGGGAAAGAGAAGAAGAGCCCAGGGGCCAGTACCCCCATCTATTCAGACAGAGAAGAATTTAAATTTCGAGGACGAAATTTTTCTAACGAGGGAAGGATGTAAGGACCACGAAGCTGGTCAACTGGTCAGCGGGTCAAAGGCCACGTGACTGGCTATTAGAGTGGTTGCGTTGCTGACCTCTAAACCTATGTGCGAGTTTAATTTTTAAAGGAGTGCTGTCAGACTGTGCAGTATCTGTCTAGGGTTCCTCGCAGCCACCACTCAGCCTGAGCGAGTGTCGCTGCTCACCCCTGTGTATGCTTGCATCATCCAGTTTTCGATCATGGGTCATTTATGGGACGGTCTGAGCCCAGACGGGCACGAAAACAAAACCAACAAAGAAGCAGGGAAGAAAGAAAATAGCAAAGAAAAGAAAGGAAGAGAAAGAAAAGAAAAAGGAAAGAAAAAGAAAAGAAAAGAGGGGGAAAACTCCAGAACAGCCAAGGCAGGCCCAAGGCCCAACAGCCATTTATCAGTTTAGCCCCTGGGTTCTGCCAAAATTCTCAGCTATTGTGAAACTTTGCACAAAACCCCTCCAATTTCTCTGATTTTGCAAATCAGTCCAGTTTACACTAATACAGCTTAGGCATCAGCCACCTGTTCGTCGGAACAGTGAAACCAGCCACATCAACCCCACCTAAGTCTGTTGCATGCAAAAGCTTGCAGGATAAGTAAGTTTACCACCAAATTCACACCCACAGTAGCATCATTTCACACAGAACAACAGAGAATAGGGTAAAAGCCCCAAAACCTCAGGTAACTAGTAGTACCTTAGAGTAGAGAAGGGGATAGCAGATAATTTAGGCATGCATGTTCATTCTTTTCTATATTTTGTGATTCACAGGTGAAGCAGCAGGAGCAGTTCAGGATCAGGGAGAAGAAATTCAGAACCAGCATCAAGGTTAAAGCTGAATTTAATTCTAGATTTCAACATGTTTGGCCCTAGAATATCATGATGTGTAGCATGTAGATGTTTAGCTAGAGGGCAGTACACCAGAATCACCCAAAGTAGCAGTTGAAACCCCAAACCAATGATTCAATTTAGTTAGGCCTGATTGTTTAGTTAGGAGTTAAGTTTAGTTGGGAGTTAGCAGAAAACAACAACAATTGCCCCAGAACCACCTGGAACCTATAGACCATTGCCTTCACATGATGCCTGCACCTTCAGCATAAATTTTATACATAACCACAGTAGGTTATTTCCCAAATCAGCACCTCCAGCCATCACCAAACCCACATGCCTCCATTATCATCCAGCATCACCAGCCAGCACAAGATCACACACATATGCATAAACACAGACATCACAGTTCACAGCACCACCTCAAACCAAGGCACACCAATTCCACAGAACAGAGCAGACACAATACCAAAACCAGAGCAAAGCACCCCATCCCAAAACTACACCTCTCACCTCAACCAGGACCCAAGGTAGGGGAGCTTACCTGGGGGCGCCGACGTCGAGGACCGGGTAACCGGCGGGTCGGCCACGCCGCTAGAGAGGAGGCGCAGCAACGCGGCCCGGGCTACGGCCGGCCGCGACGCGTGCGCCGGCGAGGGTTCACGGCGGCCGAGCTAGGGATAGGGATAGGGTTAGGGTGATAGGAGCCATCGGGTGCAAGAGAGAGAAAGGAAGAGAGAGGGCCACGGAGGAGCGCGCGCGGAGGAGCTGCCGCGGCGGCGGCGGCGGCGGCGACGCCGGAGCCGGGGACGGCGGTCCCGGCGGTTGGAGATAGGCGGCCGTGCGCGGGCATGTGTGTGTGCGCGTGAGTGTGTTGTGTGTAGTGTACGTGTGTATGAGGGGAGAAGAAGAAGCTACCGAGGAGGCTTTGGGCTGGGCTGGCCTAAGGTTTTGAAATTGTATTTTCATTTTATTTCCATTTCAATTCGTTTTTCTTTTCTGTAGTTTTAATCCTAATTCTAAAACATAATTAAGGGCTTAATTAAGCATTGTTTAGCTCCTAATTCAAACATAATGAAACTTAGAAACTTGTTTAACCAAACATTTCTGATTTATTGGTATTTGTAAATTCCCTAATATCTATATATTTACAAACCTATATACATACATATAACTGTACATATATCTGTACTCTTAATTTTAACAGAAATGAGTTATGCATAAATACATGAACTTCTTTCTAGAGCAAACTAACATAAATTATTAGTCTCAATCCTTATTTAGCCAAATATTCTTAACTAATTTACCTTTAGCAATTTCTTAAATTACACCTAGTTAATTAGGGTTTAAACAAATTAGATATTTATATATGCACACAAATTACCTTCAACCTTTTAATAACTCAATGTAAAATTAATATAATTTTTTATCCAGGCAAAAAGGAATTTTAAAGCTATAGATCATTTTTGTATTACCTTGTTATTTCAAATAGCAACCAAATCAGTTATCAACTTAATTAGCATTAGCACTAAATTAGTATTTCGATCAAATTATTTTAGACTTATGTTTCAATCATCATAAAACAAATATTATTTCCTTTTGAAAACTACCCAACTCAAAGTAGTTATGTAATTCCATCATGCAATTCAATTAAATAAAATTTGTTTTCTTATTTTGCCTGGGAGAGTGACCCGTACGATAGAGCGAGAGCAATTAGCACCTAAGCTCTGCATCACTGCATAGCATTTATCAGCATTCTCCTTAGGAATTTATGTACGCGATCATTTTACTTTTAGGAGCGAAGCTGAACAAGGATTTCCAGGGCGACGCTCATATTTTGGATCCTGATCTTGCTAGTTCAGGCAAGTTTTGTTCTTGACCATATTGATCGTGTTTTATTGCTTTTATTTGGCTATCCTATATCTGATAATCTATGTATCTATACCATCTTGCATCAAAAAGTTATTTTATAAAAGTTGGTCGTAATGAAAGAGTCAGTGTCTTGATGGAAAAAGTGTAACTAGAGGAGAGCCGAAGGAGGGCTCGAATCTGGTATTAAAGTATGTTTATAAAAGTAAGGATATAACCAACTGTCATTTCTACCCAGCGCCGTAATACCCGTATCGACCACATATCTGGTATGGGACGGGCCTAGTCAAGTATCATATCCGGACGCTAGTACACCTCCACACTGGGAACGTATATGTATATTGTATTATGATGAAAGAACCGACCCGAGGCGGGCTTAAAGCTATAGGCTCACAGTGGGTGTAGCGGATGCGTCCGACTACACAGGTATGGTGGTACCATACCAGTGGAGGGAACTAGTGGAAGGGTTTGAAAAAGGCTTTGTTCTCTTGATGATGTCACGCATTATCAGAAATGCGGAGCACTGTTGACGAACACCGACATGGTAGTCAAGAGATTCTGTGGGTAAAGTGATACCCCTCTACAGAGTAAAACGTGAATATTCACTCCTTGTTCTCAGGTCGAGAACTGCGTCGCGGCAGGATAGGAAACCTATAGGTGGTCTCACCCTGTGGTACAAGTGTTCAGTAGAGTTTACTTAATAACTGGAGTCTTTTACAATCACAAATGAATTTATGAATCAAAACTCATCCTTGCTAATATAATATAATATTCCTTGGACTAGTTAAGGTCTGCATGATGCATTTATACATCCAAATTGCTTGCTGAGTGCCTCGGCACTCATCTTTGCTATTGTAATTCCTTGTTAGACTTTGAATACTCCTTGGGTGATGCCACGCCAACCGGACGACTAGACCAAGAAGCTTATCCCGGAGAATCTTACTGTAAGCTTGATGGGGTCTACTTCAACATCGAAGACGAAGAATGATTGCCATAGAAACACCCTAACTGCTGTATTGTGATGCAATAAATATGCTTATGCTTTTGTGTGTAACTAGACTCGTCGTTATATTGGACCATGTTTAACTATGTCATGTTTCTGCTCGCTACTCTGTAATGAACATTCTCGGATAAGTTGGTTTTGTTCGAAAATGTTTAAAGATCAGACGTGCTGCCACGTGAGCGGTATGTCAGGTCGCCGCAATATATCCAGCACATAGTTCATCGACGTAGACAAGTCTGTCTAAACGTTCGACGTGTAAAACTCTCTTTGAAATAAAGAGTTGTGTAATTACTTTGAACTGTGTTTTCGATCAACCTTTGGGTTTCGGTATTTTCGGAGTAAGATCCAATTATTCCGCATATTAGAATCTGGGCAAGTCTAGTGCGAAAACCAAGGCTAATTCTCAAACGGATCACATCTTAATCCAATTCATCTCTAATTTGATTATCCAACCAAAACCTATGTACTAAACTAAGTTTGAACTAACCTCTAGAATATAATTATTTGCAATTCAGTCCAAACAAGCTTAGCGAATTACACTTCAGACCTTTAACAGAATTCAATATTCAATTTGGTGGCCTCAGTTGCTCCAACACACACACACACGAACAAATGCTTATCCTTTCATTCTTGGCTTCATTGCTTTTGCCTCCAACAGAACCATGTACACAGTCATATATATACACAGATATATGCATGTGTATATACAATTCAACACACACCCTTATACTTGTTTCTTCCACCACCAGACAAACAACCAAATACACACATGCATGCTTCAAAGTCAACAGGAGCAGCGTGGAGTGCTATTGAGCAGTAAAAAGAGGAGGTGTATATGCATACATGCAACTGCTTGGATCTTGGTGCAAGGATGTACATGTATGTATGTATGCAGTGAAGGATTATACACGCAGCAGCCACAACAATTTTCATTCTTCTCTGTCCTGTCAAGCAGCAGCAACAGCAGCCGGCAGCAGCAGTAGCAGCAGCGTTGCAGCAGCCCGCAATCCTCCCAGGTTTGGAAATCCAAATTGAACCTTATGCATTATTTGATCATCATGCTCTCTAGTAGTTGTTCGACCAATTCCTGATCTTCTCCGGCGAGTTTTCAGGCCAGAACGACCACAAGAACCCCGGCTACAACAGGAGAACTCAATTTACTAATTTTACCCTACTGTAGCGTGCCGGATTGATCTTAGTTGATCGAATCTTCAACAAATACTCCATAGGACTCTAGGGCTAGGTATTAGATGTTGGTAGGAACCTTTTGCGCAGGCATTAGCGAGCTGCAGTGACGAAAACAGCACCGGCGACAAGTTCTGGAGCGCGCAGCACCACCGCGGTCGGGAAAAACTTCAATCAACCAAATTACCTAGCTACTGTCCAAATTGGTTGCGCAATACATATTTCCACCACACCAGAAACTTCTGCGAAGTTGGGTGAAGTCCGGTGGCCGCTCGCCGGCGAATTTTGCCGTCCTGTCTCCGACAACGGCGAGGCGTCGTACTGGCAAATTGACCACCATTATCAAATTACCGGCGGGTACACCAAATTGGAGTCGTCCTCAGCATAGTAGAAGTCCTCACTTGCGGTTTCGCTTACTCATCTTCTCCAGCACCGGCGAAGGCGACGAATTGCCCTGTTTCCGGGACCGCGCCGTGGAGAGAAGCCTCGGTGGAGCCATCATTGGAATTGCCGCTTCAACTACGCTCCATTGATGTTGTAGATGCTCACCGCATACCGTCGACCAGTTTCCGGCCATCGCCGTCGATCTCGACGCCGGCCGTGTCACTCCAGTAGCGCCAGTCGTGGACTCCGGTCGCCGGTCAACAGGAGCTACCCAAATTGATCGCTAACAAAGTGGATGGAGCCCTTTGGTGCAGTGGCCTTGATATGGACCTCAACCGCCGTTGAAATCGCCGCCGGCAAAGACCTCACCGCCATAAGCCACCGCGCGTGCTCCAAATGCCAGCCGAGGACACTTGTTTTGTATAGGAAAGTTAGCCGCTGATGCTCGTTAGGTCAGCCGACTAGTTTTAGTGCTTTATTTCAAAATTGAACCGTTTCATTTTATTTTCTATTTCAATTAGAGTCTGGCCATATAGTTATATTGCATTAAAGCCCTCTGTTAGCCCAGAATTAATAAAAGTATTAAAACCCTAATTGAATTATATATATTAAATTGATATATAAACCCTAAAAATGCCAAATCCCTTTAGAAAGCTAGGAATTCGATTTAACTTGAATGGTTAGGACTCTACCTATTTTACACGTATTTGCCTTTAGGATCTAGGTCAAATTCGGCGTCTAAAGCCTATTAATCAACCTTTTTACCCTTTTCGAAAACGTCGCCGCGTCAACATTCAATCTGAAAATCGACTTCGCCCTAACCTCCCAACTGTCCAACCAAAACCCTAACAGTATTTTGATTACTTGTCAACCCAAGACTCAAAGAAAACCCTAGAAGGCCAACCTAAGCTTTGTTAGTCTACATCCAATGTCTCTCCCGTCGACATGCCTATGTCATTCGTGGCCTTAGGAGCTTTAGATTGAAAATCCGTCTGTGTCACCATGTCTATCTTACTATCAACCTTCCAGATATATGATCTGATTTTGCATCCAAGCCCTGGATCAAAATCTTCTTTCTATCAAAATTCACTCTTCAATTGATTATTTCGAACTTATCTCGTCTATTCAATCTCAACCCTCAATTATCCTTCACGCACGCATAACTAGGTATAACTATTTTCTTGATTGATAACCATGTATGTGATTACGTTGGATATAATTTTAGGTTTCGAAGGAGAATCATCAAGAAACGAGGAGACGACAAGAACTGATGACACTATAGCCGAGTGAGGCAAGTCACTACCTCTTGACCATATTGAACCTATATATTATAAAAATTTACATATGTTGTTTTAATAAAGCATGAGTATATGCATGAGATTGAACAGCCACATGTAGCTGATAATAGGGTGTTTTGTGTACTCAGTTAGCCAAAGCTGTTGAGGCGGTAAGGATCTAAGCCACCTTGAGTGGAAATCCTTACTGATGGATTGAGACGATAAAGATCTAAGCCACCTCGAGTGGAAATCTTTACCAAATAAACTGAGCTCACTGTAGTGTTGGATCTAAGCCACCTTGAGTGGAAATCCTCGCTAAGCAAGCTAGACTCACAGTAATGGATTGGATCTAAGCCACCTTGAGTGGAAATCCATACATACTGGGTAAGCAAAACTTTAAAATATTCCAACATTCAATATTCGTTAGTGGTGAAGATGGTAAGAGTGGTGGGCAGTGACTGCATCAGTGGGATAGTGGCTGGATACTTCACCCTAACGAATAAGGACTAAACAGTTGTGCTATGCATCTAGTGGCATAAGAACGTACCACCACAAGCTTGGTATGGGACGGGCATGACCTAGTATCCTTGCTGAATAATTAACCCGGCTCTACATGGAAGAGGGAAATTGTTGATGATATGAGTGTTTGTGATGAGGACATCCTTCGCATCAACGATCGATCAGAAGAACTTTGCTCTCGATCAAAAGAACTCTGTGCATAATCAGTATTGCTCAAGGTCGCAACACTGCTCATGGTCGCAGCCGATCAAGCCTGAAGACACATGGTCGCAACCTGAGGACCATCCAGTCTGCCGATCAAGCATAATTGTTTAACGAATTCAACCAAGCGCCAATTTCAGCACAGATGTCCAAGTAGATTGTATGAGTACTTGTTGGAAAGGTAATCGAAAGAGCTTTCCAACGCATCAAGAATCATCGAATTCCGACATCGTATGCAACCAGGAGACCCGAAACAATGGCAAGTGCACGAGGGAGAAGAGTCCTGTTCGGATCCATGAAAAGTAGCTCGGGATTTTCTTTTTATAGTTTGTTAGGATTCTATTATTGTCGTGGTATTAAGAATACCCCGGCAGGTTTTGAAGACGATCCTAGAGGAAATCACGCAGCGCGGGTTGACCGGGTGACCGGTCCTCCCCCGCCGGGCAAACACAAGAATTGACACGCGGATTTATACAGGTTCGGGTCCCGGTGGGGCCCTAGTCCTGTCGACGCGCTCCCGACCGGAGTCGGCTGGGGAGGCTCTCTCCGGGGGAGAGGCTTCCGGAGCACGTCTGTGAGATTAGCTATTCCAAATAATAATGAACTGATCCATTACAACAGAGGGGTACAAGGGCTATTTATAGCCCCAAAAAGAAGCAAAAAACCTAAACTACCCCGGGAGCCACCGTCGGATTGAAGGGTACGACCGTCCTTCTCCCGGTCAAACGCCTCGGATGCTTGACAGGTGGTCGCTGATTCCCGAGGCGTCCCTCGCGTGACCTGCACGTGACAAACAAACAGGGATTTTACCTTTTAGAAGGGCGGTGACATTCGGGACCTCTGCCGGAGAGTAGGGTCCCGGGAGCTCAAAAGGCGGCGCCCGGGACATGCCCGGGGGGCACGGTCCCGGGAGCCTAAAAGACGGCGCCCGGGACAGGCACTGGAGGCCACTGTCCCCGGGCACATGGCGGCGCCCGGGCCACGCCCGGGGGGCACGGTCCCGGGGGCCAAAAGGCGGCGCCCGGGACACGCCCGGGGGGCACGGTCCCGGGAGCCTAAAAGGCGGCGCCCGGGGCAGGCCCCGGAGGCCACTGTCCCCGGACACATGGCGGCGCCCGGGCCACGCCCGGGGGGCACGGTCCCGGGGGCTAAAAGGCGGCGCCCGGGGCAGGCACCGGAGGCCGCTGTCCCCGGGCAATCATAAACTTACCTGGACTTGACCGCGTGGAGATTTCCCCCAACAGCAGCCCCCCATGCCCTCCGGGGACGAAGCTTGAGCCCCCGGAGGGAATGGTTACGGTACCGGGAAAATCTCCGGACGAGAACTCCGGACGAAAATCACCGGAGCCCCGGCGACGCTTCGGTTTCTGTGCTGGGCGCTTTATGGCCGCGCCGTTTTCGCAATAAATGCACGCGCGGTTCGAACCGGCGTCTCGATTTACGAGCCTGTCCCTTCGTTTCCCGCACACGGTTTGAATTTCAGTGGTCCAGATTGCCCCGAGGGGGCCACGTGGCGCGCATCTAGATCACGGCCAGCCTCTATAAATAGGGCCCTAGGGGGCCCCGGAAGCTCATTCCAAATCTTCAACTCCAGCTTCAGTTCTCCCGGTAGCGCTCTTCCGGTAGTTTCTCCGGTAGCCTTCTCCGGTAGCGAGCGTCCGGGAGTCGTTGACAGCCACCTGAAAACTTAGCCACCGAAAGACAAAGAACTCACCTAATGGCGCCCAAAGGTCGAGCGAAGACCACGGAGGTGCCCCCGGAGGAAATCCCCGTGGATTTCCTTTGGGCTTCCGAGTTCTCGGCCTCGGACGCGGAGTCCTTGGTCAAGAAGGGCATCGTCGAAGAGGGGGACATCCGGGTCCCCCTAAAGAAGGACGGAGCCCCCCGCCCCAGGCCCGGAGAGGTCGTGGCCTTCGAGGCCTTCCTTGAGGCGGGGCTCCGGCTCCCGGTGCACCCGATGCTCCGGGAGTTTCTCAAAGAGTATGGGGTGGCTCTCAACCACCTCACTCCGAACGCGCTCGTCCGTATGGGCCTTTTTATATGGCTCTACGAGACAGCGACCGGGCGGGAGCCCACCCTCCGCGCCTTCCGGTACTTCTATGAACCGGCGGCGCGGAGCTCCCACTTGGTGAAGGGAGGACCGAAGTCCCCCTTCGGTTCGGTGATGGTCCAAATGCTGCCCTCCCGGGTGGCGGACTTCCCGGCGGCGGCTTCCCGGGACCACTGGGGGGACTGGCTCCGGAGGTGGTTCTACCTCCGGGTCCGGGACGAGGAGGTGGTCTACGCCCCGGAGCCTCCCACCTACAGCCGATCATCCGCACCGAAGCCGCCGGTGTGGACGGACGAGGAGTTCGAGCTCCTCGGGAAGGTGGTGTTGGCGAAGAAGGCCCGCTCAATGCGGGACGCCGCGGAGGAGCTGGCGCTCCTGCGGCTTTCCCCCTTCTCACGCGGGGGAAGGGGGATCGGCATGGGCCCGGAGCAGCGGCCTCCGGTCAAGCCGGTGACGCGGCGTAAGTGCCCTGCATTCATGTACTTGCAGTTTTTTATAAGAAATTGACTAACTTTTTACCTCTTGCAGTGCGTCCGTACCCAGCGGCGAGGGACAAGGCGGAGCACCTCCTGGGGAGGTACTTCGCCGACGAACACGAGCGCATCGTGCGCCTCGTGGGGGAGGGGCCTCCCCGGAACTTGGTGGCCGAGGCCTACGGGCTCAGGCTTCCGGAGAGGAAGCCCCTTCCCACCCCCGGGTCTCATAAACGGGGGAAGGACGCGGCCGGGGGCTCGGAGCCCAAAAAGCCCCGGGTCCAGAAGACCCCAGCTCCGGCAACGGCGCCGGCGACGACGCCGGTGAGGGCCCGGGACGCAGCTCCCGGAGCCGAACATGCCCGGGCGGCGCCCCGGGCAGAGGCGACGCCTCCGCCCCCGGAGGCCCCCGTCGAGGCCCGGGGGAAGGAGATTGTTGTCGATGGGGCGGGGTCCGATTCGGCGGACTACGCCCCGTCGCCAGTTCGCGTGACGCTCCTCTCGCCTCTCCCGGCGGCATTGGCGCCGGAGAGGCTAGAAGTGAGGTTTTCGGGGGCGGCGCCCCCGCGCCTCTGGCCGGTGGATGAGGAGGGGGGGAGCCCCTCAGTCTTCGAGGTCCCCCCGGAGCAGGAGGCTCCGAGGGCCCTCCGGCCTGGGGCGGGGAAAGGCCCAATGATCCCCCCCCGGGCGGAGATCCCCGCCCAACCTTCGTCTTCGTCTTCGGAGGAAACTTCGTCGACGAAGACGCCGGCGACGCCGGCCGTGCTCCCGGATTCAGAGGTCCGGGGGCCCTCTCCCGGCCGCGACAGGAGGGCCGGGCAAGACACCTCCCTATTTCCGGCGGGGGAGGTGGCCCGCTACGCGGAGGGCCTGCACAACCGGAAGGTGCAGGCCCTCGTGGCAGGAGGGACGCTCCACGAGCGTTTTGAGGGGCTCGAGTCCCTCGGGGCCCAGGTAACTCGAGCTCTCCACACTCCGGCTTTTTTCCTGCACTTAAGATTTTTCTAACTCTTTATGCATTTTGTAGGTAGCGACTGTTACCTGGGGCCTTGAGCAGCGGGTCACCCGACTGCTCAAGGAGGCGGAGAGCCGGGCCTCGGCCTGCGTCGAGCAGCGGGAGGCGGCCATCCGGGAGCGGGACGAAGCTCTTGATGAGCTGTCCCGGGCCCGGGCGCAGGTGCACCTTTCGGAGGGCGCCTACATCCGCCTCCGAGAGGAGGCCAAGGTGCGGGAGAAGGCGCTCCGGGAGCTCGAGAGCTCCAGCGTCCGGGCGTTGTCGGACGCGGGCCGCTCCGTCCGCTCGGCCTTGGAAAGCCTTGGCGTTAGCCTGGGCTCCGGGAGCGGCCCAGAGGTGCCCCCGGCGACCCTCGCGGAGGCTGTGCGTTTTCTTAACGCACAAGTCTCCGCCATCCCGGAGGCTGCGGACGTCCGGGCACGGGGCCGAGCGATCCCCGTCATCGCGGCCGCCGCGGGGCTCGTTGACTACCGTGGGGTCGGCGCCCGGGCGATCGGGGGGCGCATCCCCCGGGGCTTCCCGGAGGCCTTCGAGCCAACGCGCCGGGAGGTGGAGCTGCTGGCGGAGGGGTTCTACGACCGGATCATCCGGACGTGGTTCCCAACACCGGCGCCTCCGGCCACGGATGTCCCTGCCCCGGCCACGGAGGAAGCTTCCCGGGGGGAGGACCCCAATGCCAAAGTATGAGCCTCCCCCGGGTCTTTAGCTAGGACCCCCTTTTTATTTTGTTAGGCATTTTGATTCCGGTAGCTTCTTAGGAGAAGCCCCGGGCACTTGTACAAAAACATTTTGCAATGAAATATATTAGAAATTTTTCTAAGTCTTTGCGATGGAATGTTACCAGGGTTCCCGGGGGGTTGCTCCCGAGCAACGGTCCGGGAGAGACTCTCCGGGGGACGCCCAAGCGGCTTTGATTTTGCTGAGCCTTGTCTCCGGGAGGCGCGACGGCGGTACTGCCCGGGAGCCCGTCCGGTTGAGGTGGCGCCCGGAATGGCACTTGGATAATTTTGACAACAGCCGTGCTGAATTAACTCCCCCGCACCCGAGGGCCCAGATGATACCTCCTCTCCGGATACTTCCGCCGGCTGGGTACGAGTTTTGGCCCGAAGACGTACTTCGGGATTCTCAGCGTCGCGTCCGGGCGCTGTACCGGGACCTGGCCCGGGAGCTAAGGGAGCGCCTCCGGGAGCTTTAGGCGTAGGAGCCTTAGGCTCGTAGAAAATCCCCCGGGTTAGGACCCGGGTTGTATCGTTTCCGGAACCCACCGGAGGGGGAAGATGTCCTCCAGGTTTGTTGATCAATAAAGCGCATTGTTTCTTTTTGTTGCCTCTTTCTTTTCTTCTTCTTGGATGGTCTGGACGACTCATCTTAACAAGGATGAGCTAAGTTCCTTCGTGGGTGACCCGGGGACCCCCTGTCCCCCCCCGCCCACAGCGGGCGGGAGGAAGCCTCCGCGTGCTGTGGGGGAAACAGGGTCCCCGGGGGGAGCATAACCTGTAGAAATGTTTTGTCAGAAAATTGTAAAAACAGGATTTCCGAGGGAGGGACCTTCCGGGGTGGCCGGGGGCACTGGGAGAGGTTCATCCGGCCGCCGGGAGAGCGGGGAACCGGGAACAAGGCGCGGAAGGGGCTCATGAAAAGCCAATGACCTCCGGAGGGGAGCTTCCCGGGAGGGTTCGTCCGGTCGCCGTGAGAACGGGGAACCGGGAATAATGTTTTCGGGGAAAATATATGAAACCCATTTCGTAAAGCAGTTGTCCGGTCGCCGTGAGAACGGGGAGCCGGGAATAAGGTCTTCGAGAGATAATCATCCGGCTGCCGTGAGAACGGGGAGCCGGGAATAACGTCGACTCCCGGAGGAGGAAGATAGAGCCAATCAAGCCGCAAGGGGCCGATCTTCCGGTCGCCGTGAGAACGGGGAGCCGGGAATATCGTCGACTCCCGGAGGAGGAAGATAGATCCAATCAAGCCGCAAGGGGCCGATCTTCCGGTCGCCGTGAGAACGGGGCGCCGGGAATATCGTCGACTCCCGGAGGAGGAAGATAGATCCAGAAAGCCATTAGACGTCCCGCTGAGGAGAGCGTCTACTCCCGGAGGAGGAAGTGCCCGGAGACGGGTCTTGAGTGTTTGGGTAGGGGACTAATCTTCCAAAGTGACTCGTTACCGCGGCCGCTGGGGACCGGGTTGCCGCTTACACCCTCAGTCCACGAGGGCTGTTCGTAAGCCGCCCTTCAGGAGGGACTTGCTGGGGCAGGGCCCACTTCCTCACGGAGAGGGCATCCTCACGGGGAGGGCATCTTCACGGGGAAGGCATCCTCGCGGGGAGGGCGTCCTCGCGGGGAGGGCATCACCACTAGGGGCGGTAAACAAGAACAACCTGCAGTGAGACAGTTGAAGAACAAAGGCTATGCATTTATTAACGAAATATACAAAGCCCCCCTGCGAAGCCGCGAAGGGGGAAAAAGGGAAGTTACAGTGTCCCCCCTCCCCCTCCGGCGTGACCGCCCCGGGGGAGGGGACAGGCCCGTAAGGCTAAACGTAGAACTTGCGAAGTAAACGCAAGTTCCATGTGTGCTTCAGCTCCTGCTCTTCAAGGTTGGAGAGCTTGTAGGCCCCCGAGCCTAGGACAGCGGAGATCCTGTAGGGGCCTTCCCACTTGGGGGAGAGCTTACTCTGGGCTTGGGGGTCTGTGACGCGCTTGAGGACAAGGTCCCCAAGGCGGAAAGCTCTCTCGCGCACGCGCTGGTTGTATGCGCGCAACATCTCGCGCTCGTAGATGGCGTGGCGGAGGAGCGCTCGGTCGCGTTCCTCCTCCACGAGGTCGATTTCCAGCCGCCGGTTGTCTTCGTTGGCCCGGTAGGCTGCGGTCGTGGCTCCGTTCAGGAGCTCGACCCGCAGCGACCGGAAGCCAATCTCCGGGGGGAGGACTGCCTCCGCCCCGTAGACTAGGGAGAAGGGAGCACGCCCTGTGGCCCGGGACGGGGTCGTGCGCATGGAGCAGAGGATGCTAGGGAGCTCCTCTGCCTACGCGCCCCGCTTGGAAGCGGTTTGTTCGAGTCTCCGGCGTAACCCCTGTAGGATTACGCCATTGACCCTCTCGACGGCCCCGTTGCTTTGGGGATGGGCCACTGAGGCGAAGTGGATGACGACCCCCAGGCCTTCGCAGAATTCCCGGAAATATGCCGAGTCGAATTGGGTCCCGTTGTCCACGGTGATTTCCCGGGGACACCAAAACGATAAACGACGTTTTTCCAGAAAAACCGCTGAACGGCCCGGGAGGTGATGCTAGCCAAGGGCTCCGCCTCAACCCACTTTGTAAAGTAGTCGACCGCGACCACCGCATACTTGTATCCTCCGGGCGCTGGGGGGAAAGGCCCTAAGAGGTCCATCCCCCAGCGCACGAAGGGCCAAGTGATGGGGATAGTCCGCAGTGCTACAGGGGGGAGATTCGAGCCCTTGGCCATCTTCTGGCATGCTTCGCACGCGGAGACGAGGTCTCGCGCGTCGCGCATGACTGTAGGCCAGTAAAAGCCCTGCCGAAGGGCCTTGGCGGCGATGGCACGCGGGGCTAGGTGAGAACCACAGCTCCCCGCGTGAATGTCTTCCAGGAGTTGAAGTCCCTCCGACCGGGGGAGGCAGCGCAGGAGGGCTGAAGCCCCCCGCTTGTAGAGCCTTCCCTCGAGCAGGAGATATGCCCGGGCTTTGGCCCGGAGGCGCTTAACCTCGGTCTCGCTAGGAGGGTCCCCCTCCCCCTTGATGAAGGAGATGAGGGGATCCATCCATGACGACGGCCGGACGATCTCGGCGACCTCCGGGACCGGAGGCTCGGGGCCTGCGTCCGGGGAGGCCACCGAGGGCTTCGTGATTGTTTCCAAGAAGGCCCCCTTGGGGAGCGTTTCCCGGGCGCTTGCCGCCCGGGCCAAAGCATCAGCCCGGTCATTTTCCCTTCGAGGGATATGCCGGGCCTCAAGGCCGTCGAAGTGTTTCTCCATTTTTCGTACTTCCTGCAAGTAAAGACTTAAATTTGCGTCATGGCATAGGTAAGATTTGTCCATTTGGCAGACAACGAGCTGAGAGTCTCCCTTCACTAGTAGGCGCCGGATCCCCAGGGAGCGCGCCAGGCGCATCCCGAGGAGCAGAGCCTCGTATTCGGCGACGTTGTTGGTTGCGGGGAACTCGAGCCGCGCGGCGTACTCGAGCTCCTTCCCCTCGGGGCTCCGGAGGACTACCCCCGCGCCAGCCCCAGCGAGGCACAGCGACCCATCAAACAGCAGGGTCCAATGGTCACTGCGTCGGGGCGGCACAGGGAGATCTTCGTCCCCGGACCCAGAGGCGGGAGTCCATTCTGCGATGAAGTCGGCGAGGACCTGCGACTTGATTGCGGAGCGGCCGGTAAGGGACAGGGAGAAGGGGGCAAGCTCGGCCCCCCACTTCCCAATCCGGCCGGTGGCTTCTTTATTCCGCAGTACCTCCCCCAGGGGGAGGGACGACGGAACGGTGATGGGGTGCCCCAGGAAGTAATGCCGGAGCTTCCGGGACGCCATGAGGAGAGCGTAGCAAATCTTCTCCATCTCCGTGTACCGAGTCTTGGCCCCTTGGAGGGCTTCACTGACGTAGTACACGGGACGTTGCTGCCCCCCTTGCTCCTTCACCAAAACCGCGCTGACGGCGACGGGGGTCGCGGCGAGGTAGAGGAGCAAGGGCTCTTCCGGAGACGGACTCACGAGCATTGGAGGGCTCGAGAGGTACTTCTTGAGGTCGTTGAAGGCTTCCTGGGCCTCGGGGGTCCAGCGGAACCCCTCAAGCCCTCGGAGGATCTTGAAGAACTGGAGGCCCCGCTCCCCCGAACGGGAGACGAAGCGGCTGAGCGCGGCCAGGCGGCCGGAGAGCCGCTGGACATCTTTGACGGAGCGCGGCGGGGGCATCTCTAGGAAGGCCCGGATCTTCTCGGGGTTTGCCTCAATGCCCCGCTGGGACACGAGGAAACCCAGGAGATTCCCCCCGCGCACCCCGAAGGCGCACTTCTCCGGGTTGAGCTTGAGCCCGAACGCGCGGAGGTTGCAGAAGGTCTCTGCGAGGTCGTCGATGTGGGAGGCTGCACGGGGGCTTTTGACGACCGCGTCGTCTACGTAGACTTCGACGTTGCGGCCGACTTGATCTTTGAACACCAGCGTCATAAGTCGCTGGAAGGTGGCTCCCGCATTCTTGAGCCCGAAGGGCATATGGCGGTAGCAGAAGGTTCCGAGGGGAGTTATAAAACTCGTCTTTTCCTCATCCCCCTCCGCCATCCGGACTTGATGGTATCCCGAGTAGGCGTCTAGGAAGCTCATCAGCTCGCACCCCGCGGTGGAGTCAACGAGCTGGTCGATCCGCGGGAGCGGGAAGTTGTCTTTGGGGCAAGCGCGGTTAAGGTCGGTGAAGTCCACGCACATGCGCCACTTGCCACTTGACTTCTTGACGAGGACGGGGTTTGCGAGCCACTCGGGGTGCAACACTTCCCGGATGAACCCCGCCTCTCGGAGCCGGGCTATCTCCGTCTTGATGGCTTCTTGACGTTCGAGGGAGAGCTTCCTCAACTTCTGCTTGATAGGGGGGTGACCGGGGGTTACCGCGAGCTTGTGTTCAATAACCTCCCGGGCGACACCCCGCATGTCCGAAGGCTTCCACGCAAAAACATCGGAGTTTTCGCGCAGAAAGGCTGCGAGTTGCGCTGCATGGTCTTGGGGGAGCTCTGCCCCGATTTGGACAGTTTGGTCCCTGCTGCCCAGGGACAGCGGGACCTTTCGGAGGCCCCCTTCCGGACGCGGCTTGAGGAGGGGCCTCCCAGGGGATGGCGCAGCGACGTCTACGTCCGGGGGGGGGGGGGGGAGCCTCCCCCCCGGGTGCCTTGATCAGGTTGACGCTTCCTATTGTGGCAGCAGCTCGCTCGTATAGAGCACGGGCCATGTCTTGGTCCCCTCGGACGTTGATCACGCCATGCGGCCCGGGGATCTTCATGCACAAATAGTTTTGGTGGGTGGCAGCCCCCAGCCGATTGATCATAGTCCTCCCCATAATCACATTGTAGGAGGAGGGGAGGTCCACTACGTCGAAGCGGACTAGCTCGGTCCGGTAGTTCTCCGGGGTGCCGAAGGTGATCGGGAGATCTACCTTGCCCACGGGGTGGATCGCCTTCCCCGGGACAAACCCTTGCAGAGGCCCTGCCGCTGGTTGCAGGAGCTTCTCATCCACCTGCATTTCCTTGAAGGTTTTGAGGAACAGGACGTCGGCGGAGCTTCCGCCGTCCACGAGGATGCGGGCCAAGTGGCAGTTGTAGATTGTCGCGGAGACAATGAGCGCGTCGTCGTGGGGGAAGCGAACCCCTCGCGCGTCTTCCGCCGTAAAGGTGAGGGGGACGTCCGACCACTTGGGCGGCACGGACGCGTGTAGCACCCCCACTACCTTAACTTCTCGCGCGTACTCCTTGCGCTGGCGCTTGGAATCCCGCCCGGAGGCGGAACCCCTACGATGACGTTGATGCGGCGCTGAGAAGTTTGAAAGGGGAGAGCGTCTGAAGGCTCCCCCTCCTGCACCTGCTGCCCCCCCGCGGGAGCGGGAAGGGCCGAAACAGCTGGCCGAGGGGGCAAGGAGCCCGGAGTCCCCCCCCCCTGCCCGCGCTGGTCGAGGAATGCCGCGAAGTGTTGCAGCAGCTGGTGGCAATCTCGGGTGGCGTGGGTACTGGACCCGTGGAAGCTGCACCACGGTCCTTCCCGGCTTCTCCCCGCGGGGCCTTCGCGGCCGCGCGAAGACTGTCCTCCCCCATGGCCTCTCGGCTTGGGAAAGGGGCGGTTGCCCTTCGGGGGGTCGCGCGAGCCGCCTCCGCCCTCGAGGACTAAAGTGTCCCGAGGCCGTGGTTCGCTATGGCCCCCCTGCCTGGGGCGCCTGGGGGGATCTCGGGCCCCCTGCTCGGCGGGGGCAGGAGCCCCCTGGGTCTTCTTCCAGATGTCGTCTTCCTCCGCCCGAGCGTACTTTTCGAGCACATTGAAGAGCTCGTCGGCGGAAGAGGGGCAGCTCCGGGAGAGCCTTCGGTGGAGCTCCCCCGGGAGGATGCCGCTTTTGCAGGCTTCGATGACCGTAGAGTCGGGGACATGGGCCACTTTGCTCTTCACCTGGGCAAAGCGCTTGAAAAAGCTTCTGATGGTCTCCCCAGTTCTCTGGCGGACAGTATACAGCTGCGAGGAGTCCAGGGGACGCACGTAGTTCCCCTGGAAGTTGGCACAGAACTCCCGCTTGAGCTGCGAGAAAGACTTGATGGAGCCCGCCTTCAGATTGTAAAACCAGGAGCGGGCAATGCCGGTGAGGTAGAGCGGGAAGACGTTGCATTGGACACTCTCGTCCCCCCCCGCCGCGGAGATGGCGGTGGAGTAGATCTGCACGAACTCGTAAGGGTCCGCCTCGCCATTATAATGCTCGATGTGCGGGGGACGGTAGGGCCGCGGCCATCGGATGCTGCGGAGTCTTCGACACAGGGGCTGGTTCGCCCCCTGCACTTCCCGGGGGGAGCCCCAGTCGCTGTCTTCTTTAACGGGGGACGCCCCCTCGTTATCCGAGTCAGGTAGCGGCCCAAGAGGGCCACCAGAGTGGTGGTGACGACGCTTCTCTTCCGGGCCGGGACTGATTTCCCGGACGTCCGGGCTTCTCTCCGGGGAGGATGGTCCTTCGGTTGGTCTCTTCCCCCGACTGGTGCGAGAGCGAGGCTCCCTGCGACAACGACCGGGGGGGAGCTCTTCCCCGCGGCTGGGAGAATGCATTCGCTCGACCTCCCCCCGGGAGAAGCGGATCTGCTTCGATGGGGGAGAGAGCTCCTGCACTGTGGCCACCGGCCCGGGAGCTACCGGGACCTGCTGGGGGGAGCCCCCTGCGACGGCCCCCGGGACCGGAAAGGGGGGAGACCCTGCACCATCCGGAACCGGGGAGGGGGCGCCCGGGGCGGCGTTTGGATCCGAAGAGGGGGCCCCCGTGGCAACGATCGGGACCGGAAAGGGGGAAGCCCCTGTGACATCCGGAACCAGTGGGGGGTGAGCCCTCTCGGCGACGTCCTGGGTTGGGGAGCCAATGCGGGGGGAAATTCGCTGAGGCACGGGAGCTGCTCTGTCGACCGGCCCCGGTGCGGTAAACGCAACGCGGGGGGCGGGACTGGCTCCCGGCGTAGGAATAGCCCTCGGCATGAAATGACCCCCCAGCCCCCGAAGCGAGCCGGGGACGGGGTACCCCCCTGGTGCCACGAAGGGCCCGGGCATGAAATAGCCTCCCGGCACCGGGACAGGCCCGGGTGCCGAGAAGTGTCCGGAAGTATATCCCGCGGGGGGAGGGAACCCCCCAGCGGGATCATACGGGGTAGACAGCCCCCCTGACGCCGGAGGGGCCGCTGGGTATCCCATAAACGGGGGCATGATCCCCGGATATGGGTGCGACGAAAATGTGGGGGCCGAGGGCCGTGCCAACACACTAAGGAGCTCGTCCATAGAGCGCTGGGCGCGGAGCTGGCCCTCCACGAGAGCCTCCAGCAGGGCGTCCCGGGGGGCCGGGGGAGCCGTCGGGGGGAAACTCGTCCCGGCCGAGGTCCCCGCGGCCGCCGGGAGCGACCCGGAGGTGGAGGCACCTAGATTGAGAGGAAAGGTGGGAGGCGGTACCTGGGAATGGTCGCCTCCGGACGGAAGCGCCGGAACAGCAGCGTCCCGGACGGGTGCCGCCAGGTCACCGGGACCGGCGTCACCGGGAAGGGCGCGGGCCCTTGTTCTCGGAGGAGCCATGGCGATTCGTCACGGGTCCCCACGGACGGCGCCAACTGTCGTGGTATTAAGAATACCCCGGCAGGTTTTGAAGACGATCCTAGCGGAAATCACGCAGCGCGGGTTGACCGGGTGACCGGTCCTCCCCCGCCGGGCAAACACAAGAATTGACACGCGGATTTATACAGGTTCGGGTCCCGGTGGGGCCCTAGTCCTGTCGACGCGCTCCCGACCGGAGTCGGCTGGGGAGGCTCTCTCCGGGGGAGAGGCTTCCGGAGCACGTCTGTGAGATTAGCTATTCCAAATAATAATGAACTGATCCCTTACAACAGAGGGGTACAAGGGCTATTTATAGCCCCAAAAAGAAGCAAAAAACCTAAACTACCCCGGGAGCCACCGTCGGATTGAAGGGTACGACCGTCCTTCTCCCGGTCAAACGCCTCGGATGCTTGACAGGTGGTCGCTGATTCCCGAGGCGTCCCTCGCGTGACCTGCACGTGACAAACAAACAGGGATTTTACCTTTTAGAAGGGCGGTGACATTCGGGACCTCTTCCGGAGAGTAGGGTCCCGGGAGCTCAAAAGGCGGCGCCCGGGACATGCCCGGGGGGCACGGTCCCGGGAGCCTAAAAGACGGCGCCCGGGACAGGCACCGGAGGCCACTGTCCCCGGGCACATGGCGGCGCCCGGGCCACGCCCGGGGGGCACGGTCCCGGGGGCCAAAAGGCGGCGCCCGGGACACGCCCGGGGGGCACGGTCCCGGGAGCCTAAAAGGCGGTGCCCGGGGCAGGCCCCGGAGGTTACTGTCCCCGGACACATGGCGGCGCCCGGGCCACGCCCGGGGGGCACGGTCCCGGGGGCTAAAAGGCGGCGCCCGGGGCAGGCACCGGAGGCCGCTGTCCCCGGGCAATCATAAACTTACCTGGACTTGACCGCGTGGAGATTTCCCCGAACAATTATATTTCAAATTAGTTTAGAATTCTGGTTTTAAATATTCTATCTTTTGTAAATACCACCCTCTATAAAAGAGAGGCATGGTTATAGTTTTGACAACCACGAATTGAATACACAAATATTTTCAGAGAAGCTTTTACTCTTGTTTTAGTGTTTGTGCTCATAAGCCACCGCCTAGAATTGGGAGTTATTCTTTTTACCATTGTTCTTGTAATTTCTTGGTTGATTGCAGGAACAGTGTGTCTACTTTTGCGTGGTCAAGTAGACAACGATCAAAGCGTGTGGTTGGGCGAATTCTTTTGTCGCAGGTTGCTGTATTGACAGTGGTTGGCGCCATCGGTTCGTCAGGTTACACGAATCAACGAGTTATCAAAGATCCTACGTCGTGAAGATCGGGCACCCCGTATCAGTTTGTGTTAGCCCTTTCACTTGACGCATTACTGGCTAAAGGGGAGTACCCTTGCCGCGGACCAGTGCTGGTGATGAGGACATCGCTGACATGGTTGCAACCGCCGCTCCTTCCCCTACTACTTCTTCGACGCATGGAGGCCTCAATCCACAAGCCGTGCCTTTCAAGCCTTCATCAGTAGTCCAGAGCCTCATGCCAGAAGCCTCAACGCCCCAAGAAAGGTCCAACTCCAAGCCCAAGTCACCATCGAAGCCCAAGTCGCAGAAAAGCCCGTTTCGGCAGTCCAGGAGTAGTCCAACTTCAAACGGCCATATCTTTCGCGTCCGAAGTCCGTTTTTGACGATCCACCACTCCACAGAAATCTTATCTCCTAAGCTTTCCAATAGTTCTGGTCCCACTGCCAGATTTGGTAAGGAACGACGGAAATCGCCAAAATACACCACGGGACAGAAACTACCAGGTGCGGCATCACCTCTTCTTTGGGCCAAAAGCCCATGTATTCCTATGGTTGCGTGTGTGTGGGTACCATCGTGACAGGCGCCCCTCCTCTGGCCACCGCTCTATTTATGGCCGCCGCTACTCTTCTTCTTGCTCGGGTTTTGTTTTGTTTAGTTATCCACTGCGCGTGTGAAACTTCCTCGATTCCTTTTGTATCGGCTAGATCATCAGGGACGAGCTCGGAACCCCAAATTGTGTGAGCTTAATCTAATTCTAGCAAATTTAGTTGGTTTTATCTTGTTATTGCTGTGTTTCTTTGGTTGCATCGCAGGAATCGACCTTCGTGGTCAGGTCAGCCGTGTTTGGCATGGTTGATAACAAATTGTGATAGTGGTTTGACGATTGCCGGCGTCCACGCCTGTCTGGATTGGTAGCCGCTTCGCCTAGGTCACGTTCCACCCAACCAAACGTACCCTCTCACCAAAAGATCGGCATCCGTTGGCATGGGCCTGGTTCCTTGATAGAAATTGTCCAAGCTCTTTAACCAGGCGCGGCAATTCTTGAGATCGTGTCCAGAGGAGTTATGCAATGGACACCATTTTTTGTTTCCCTGCATGTTAGTCTGTTTCTCCAGGCGGTCGCGAGTGCGACATCCGAAGGGAAGCTTAGTAAACTTGAATGGAATTTTTCTACCTTTCTCTTGTGGTTGCTTGTCTAAGACTGCGACCTCACAGAATTGGCTTGCTCCACTCCTACTTGCCTTCTTAGATCGTCCACCTGCAGAGAATTCGTGTTTCTTCGTGGAATCTTCTTTCTTTTCGGTTTTTAGGCCCGGTTGAGGAGGTAAGTTTCCCTTATCCACCATCCTATTCCATTCCACAGCTTCCACAGCATTGGAATAGTGATTGGCCATGTCGAATAAGTTTGACACAGATCATGGCGGATAGATACTAAGGTCCTCTGTGAACCATCGGTATCAAACACCATGTTTGAAAGCCCTGATGATCGAAGAATCAGAGATGTTAGGTGATCCGGGAGGATCTTCAAGTCCTGATCGCATACGGCTTCGCGACCAAGTCCTGATCGCATACGGCTTCACGACCTTAACCGTGTTTAGAAAGGTTTCGCGACCATGGATGGGTCCGCGACCATGGGTTGGTTCGCGACCAGGAAAAGGAATTTGTTCCCTGTTCGGAATTACGATCCGATCCGTATATATATAACTAAGCTTATCCATTTAGGATTAGTTAGCTAGTTAGTTATATGAGTCTATTACGTTTAGTTACTGAGTCTGATACGTACTCATATGATTGGACTATAAATATCTTGTAATAGGTCTAGTTTAGATCATCGAATATTATTATAGCCTTAGATCATATATCCAGCATATAGTTCCTTCGACGTAGGCAAGTGTGTCTAATGTTCGATGTGTAAAGCCCTCTTTGAAATAAAGAGTTGTGCAATTAGTTTGAACTGTGTTTTCGATGAACCTTTGGGTTTCGGTATTTTTGAGTAAGATCCCGTTATTCCGCATATTAGAATCTGGGCAAGCCTAGTGTGAAAACCAAGCCTAGGTCTCAAACAAATCAAGTTGGTATCAGAGCAACTTTCCTATCCTGTGGATGGTGAAGACTCGCTAGGGTTACAAAACTTCTGGCGAAACTCCAGGCGATCAATTGACGGTTCCTATTGCCGCGTCTTCGACAATGTCTGACGATACCTCCGTTCAAGCTAACCTAGCCGAACAAGTGGCTAAGCTCTCCACCGACATGGAAACCGTGCTTGCTTGGATTAAGCAGCAGGCCATGATTGTACCTCCTGAAGTAGGAAAGGTTATGGGTGTGAAGACTGGTGAAGACTTGCGCAGGACAGACAAAAATGAAGACGAAGGCGACCACAAGACCGACGACCTCGCCAACACCTCCTTAGCTACCGGATCTTTTAAGGTCGACGCTAAGATTGATATACCCATATATGATGGGGTGATCGATGCCGAGAAATTGGATTCTTGGATCGACCAACTTGAGACCTACTTTGACCTGAAAGGGTTCAGTAGCGCTCAAAAGGTGAAGTTCGCACCTTTGAAGATGAAGGACCACGCCAAGACTTGGTGGAAGGCCCTTGTTGCCAATGGTGAAGCTGACGACCTTGTGTGGGGTCAATTCAAATGACTTCTGCGACAAGAATTCTATCCGATGGGTTACCTCGTGGAAAGATGGGAGCGTTGGCACAGATTGTACCAACGGCGCGACCAGACCGTCTAAGACTATACTACGGAATTCCAGAGACAAGCAATGGTCATCGGCATCTCACTGTCCGATCCTCAGGTATTTCAGAAATACACATCTGGACTTTAGAAATCGATTAGTACTGAGCTAAGTCTGTTCGGTGTCCAAGACATTGTGATCGCAAGCACAACTGCTATGGCGATCTAGAAGAAGAATAAATCCCACAGCGACAAAAGCACGAAGGAAAATGCGACCTCGACAAAGAAAAAGCCGAGTCCGAAGAAGAACACTTCAAAATCAGGCACAGGTGCCTTTTGCGATCATTGTCAAGTCGCGGGACATACCAAGGACAAATGCTACAAGCTTCATCCTGAACTTCGACCAAAGAAAAACGGACCAGAGAAAAGAACAACCACGGCTACTGCGACTTCACCCGACGAAGAAGTTGTCCGAGTGAATTCAGTTAATGTGGCGGATACGACCTTGTCTCTGATGGCAATGCCGAAGGAGAAGGTTTCGGATCCACCGAACGACCATCAACATCCAGGTGAACCACGAAGTGGTCGCAGCGATATTCGATCCCGGAAGTCAGAAGAATCTGGTCTCCGCTAGACTGGTTCGGCGACTTGGTTTGAAGACAACCACACACCCGCGACCATATCCGCTTGGTTGGTTTACATCCGACGTGAACCAACAGATGACGAGTCAGTGTGTGTTGAAGTTTGCGATCTCTGCACGACATATCGATGAGGTGCAATGCGATGTTGTCCCTATCGATATCTGTTAGGTGATCTTTGGGAATCCATATCTGTGTGATCGAGACACTCACTTCCATCGGCGAGCGCAAGAATACGACCTCACCAAAGACGAAGTTAAGTTCGTAATCAGTAGAGACGTCCTCGTCAACACTTCGAACTTGATTACCGCAAATCCGGCCAAACGAATTGTTAATGCATGTCACAAATATGTGCTTGTCATGATTCGACCCATTGCTCAAGGTGAGGGTACTCGACCAGTATTGTCGTTGGCGTGCCGAGAGAATTCCAGTCGTTTGTCAGGACTACTGGAGAAATACAGTGATCTGTTTGAGACTACCCAGGGTCGTCCGGCAAAACGTCCAGTCGAGCACGAAATTCAGCTTGTGTTCGATGCGACACTGCCCAATCTGAGTATGTATCGCAACTCAGTATTGGAGAATGAAGAGATCAAGAGACAACTTGGTGAGTTGCTAAACGATGGTGTCATTCAACTGAGTAGTTCACCTTATGGATCTCCTGTGGTGTTAGTGCCAAAGAAAGATGGGACTTGGCGTATGTGCATTGACTATCGAGCACTAAACAAGATTACCATCAAGAACCGGTACCCCCTTCCTCGTATTGACAACCTACTAGACCAATTGAAGCATGCTGTTGTCTTCTCCAAATTGGATCTTAAATCAGGATATCATCAAGTCAGCATCCGAGAGGAGGATACGTCGAAGACCACGTTCAAAACATGACAAGGTCTGTTCGAATGGCTGGTCATGCCGTTTGGTCTCTGCAACGCCCCGGCAACTTTCATGCGTCTTATGAATGACGTATTGAGACAGTTCATTGACGACTTTGTGATCGTTTACCTCGACGACATATTGGTTTATAGTCGTTCGTGGGATGAGCACCTCATTCATGTCGGAAAGGTGTTCGAACAGCTGCGGTAACATCGACTTCGTGTGAGACCCCCATTTGAGGATCACCTTGGTAACCGCCCAGGTAGGTTACACACTGCAGGATGTCACATGAGCTCCGAACCACACAAGCATAGTAATATCATTAAACAAGTATCAGGCCAACATGGCCAATATTTCATAGCCAAAGCACCGAAAATGGCGCTAAGTAGAGTTGCTAAGAAAATAACTAGTTTATCAGAACCAGAATCGGTATCTAAGTACCGAACACACAACATAAAGCACAAAGCGACGACGAACAGCTTGGCTTCCATCAGCAGCGGGGTTGGAGGGGCTTCTCCCACATCTGACTTGACTTGGTGCAAAATCCTTCTAGAACGTGGGCTCATCCGGGGTGCTTCCATCTTCAGCTGAGTACTCATAACTGAAGGAATCGGGATCCTCGAATCCCTCTTCTACAGTGGGATATAAATGCAAGGGTGAGCACTTGGTGCTCAGCAACACTCATTCCAGGGATTAATGCAATCGTATTTACATGAGGGTGGAACATATGATTCCGGGGTTTAGTTTCATATGGATAGAGATATATAGATTTCCAAGTCATTTGTTCAGTAAAACAGTACTTTTGTCATGAAGACGATACTTTAAACATTAAACAGGTTTTCAATAAAACATTAGATGTAGTGGTCTCCCATGAGTCACTACTTTGTTAACCGCATTATGAAAACATTCCAAAACATTACTTGTGCTATAACCCATGGATAACATCCACTACGAAAAGACTCCTGAACCTGGGAGTACAGAGTATCCGATACTTCTTTTACGCTTTGCAAAGGTGTACCTCTTTTTAAATCCACTGGTTCACTCGGCTTTCAAGTCGGATCAGCTCCATGTGACTTATACACATGTGACAAGGCCGAGATCACACAACGTTTTTACAGTTCAGTATTAACAGTATCCCCGCCCGGTAAATAGACAGTTAAGTCTCAAGTACCGTTGTGGGTCTTCCCCACTGCCTTACTTCCTAGCCTCTCTGGTCTATGTTCCCGCAGGACACATAGCCTTGGTCTATGTCCACTCAAGACATACGACCGTTTAAGATTACAACCGCTCACGGCTTAATCAGGTCTAGGGCGCCTTCCTTCTTTTACGACTTTTCCTCTCATTATTTTTCTGAACTCACATCACTCATGGCCGAACCTTGGCCTACCAGTTTCCACGCGAGAAACCAGATCGACAAACCATGCAGGGAACTGCTAATACCAAAAAGCTACTAAGTTGTGCCTGTCCCATACCAGGCAAGTGGTTGGTACGTTTACAATTCGCATAGAGACACAGCACAAGGTTCTCGTCCTTATGAACCAATAGTGAGGAACATTCACATTCCCTGGTGCGCACCGCACCCTCTCCATACAATCCAATCCCCACTACTGATCCCTTTTATCAGTTTTCTTGACAAAACGGTTTTGATCATAACTTCTCATGTATTTGACCATTTCAAGTTTAATGTGAATATTCAGTATATGAGTCCTAGGGTGACAAAAGCATATATATGAAAGTTCAATAACAAAAAGGGGTTTCATGATCCATTAGGTGATATCTATTCATGTCATTCAAACATAACTTGTATTTCAAATAAGCATGCATAGTAAGAAACAGTGAATATACTTCATATGAAAATATCGGGTGAGACATGATCAAAGGAATGAGGCTTGCCTTGCGATGTTGGGTCTAAATACTCAGACGGATCTTCAAAGACTTCTTCCGCTCCTTCAACTTCTGACTCTGCGGCAATCAACCAACACACAAACACATACCATAAGCATACAGAAAATAGTGTCTATAGAAATTGTTAAGTAAATAAGTCATGCATGCAGGGGAAAAGGTTAGGGCAAGGTCACAAGGGCTCTGGTCGAAAGAAACGGCTAAAAAGGATTGAACGTCGAAAGGTCGACATTCGGTTCATGACTTTGGCATAGCTTCAAACTGATCTTAGGATGGTTTTCTGGAGAAGTGATAGAAGGGAAAGATGTAGAACACAACTCCAGGAATCTAGGGGACAAAGTGACATTTCCATTGCTCAACCAGAGGGGTCAAACAAGGCTAATGCCAGTGGCTGACATGCACTGACATAGTGCTGGACATGGCCAGAAACTAGGGCATGGCTTAACTTTTGATCCAGGGCTCCAATTGATGCAATACTTTGTCTGGGAGGTAGGCATTACTAACAGGAACAAAATACTCAACAGGAATAAAGGCTGAAAGTGGCCGGAGGGTGGCCAAATCCGGTGATGAACTGCGGTGGCGACACGGCACAGACATTGATCTGGACAAGAGCTTGACAAAGGCATAACTCACAATCTAGGCAGATCCAGGTGTCGAGCTAGTGGAAGAAATTGCTCAGGGAGGTGAGGTGAAGCTAAGGGACAAAGTGGTGTCGGCTGAATCGGCCGAGAACGAATTCCGGCGACCGGCGCTGGAGAAGATGACACTGGAGCCTAGGGGATTTCGCTACAAGGCTAATGAGCTTAATTCCAGGCTTGGGAATGATCTCTAGGGCACAACAAGGCTACTGGAGGGGTCAATTTTGCTGGGAGATGGCCGGAGAAGCTTGGCGCCGAAGTCCGGCGAACGGTTGAGGTTCCAGTTTGGGATTTCTTCGATTTGGACTCAATTGAAGATTTTGATTCTACAGGCTTGCTCTACTAAGCTTACTGATCAACTTCTTCTACAGAATCGAGGGTTAATTTGGAGGGAATCGAACGGCATTGGGGGAACAGGGCAAATCGGGAATCCGGCGATCACCGGCGATGGGGATCGATCTGGTGCAATTGGTTGCTACTACACAGAAAGGGTGAAGAGGGGAACTCACTGGTGAACTTGGATTGGAGAATGGTGCAGCGAGATGGGCTGGCACCGTGAGCTCACTCACTGGCTCACCGGAGAAGAAGGTGAAAACGGTGGAGTTTGGGACTTAGCCGATTTTCTGGAGGCTTGAGGCTCTCAAAGCACAGGAAGGGTTTAAATAGGCACGGGGACGGAGCTTGCGAGGGAAAACACGACAGCGGTTGCTTGCGCCGGGGAGAAACTTGTCGGGCGCAGGCGCAACGACGGCGACGGCGACGTGATTTGCTTCAGGCGGTGCTGCAGCTTTGCCAGTAACGCCAGGGTGCCTTGAAACTTCGTCCGGGACGGCGCAGATGCGGAGGCGACAACTTAGCTCCGGCAACGACACGTACACGCATGCAAATGCCACGGCAACGGGAGCGCGCGCGCGAAACGCTACTGGAGCGCGGTCGTTTAACCGCTGGACAAGGCGAAGCAATGGTGCTGGCACGTGCGCGCGGGGTGGCTCGGTTGTTCACAACACAGGCGACAAGAAGCGGTGGCCGGCGGCGAGCAAACGCGGCGAAAACACGGCGCGGCAACGGCGACTCGCGCTGGTCGTAGCCAACGACTAGGCGCTGGTCGAAAACAGCCGAAAAGATTAGAGGGGCTGATTTGCAATTTTCAGAACTTTGCTTCCAGGGACTGATCTGCAAATCTGGAGATCTGAGGGTCCGATCTGAAATCTGATTTCGCAGATAAGTTGCAAAAGATTATTAGAACTTATCCGGCCAGAGTTTGGTATGATCGGGTAAGATCTGAAGGGTTTCGACCAAATTGGGGAAAAGCAGTTTAGGGTAAAACTAGGGTAATTAGGTTTCTGAGACGGCAAGGGTCAAAACTCAGTTTTAGGATGGAATTTTGGAGATGATCCCGAAGGGAAAAATGTTCTGAACAACACTTAGAAGGGAATGGCTGAAGCAGATTAGGGTTTGGGGTCAAGATGTGGATTTTGGCTATTTTAGGGTTTGGCAAAACAGGGTGTTACAAATCTACCCACCTTAGAAACAATCTCGTCCTCGAGATTAGGGCAGGTCAGAAAATAGGAAGGGAAATTCTGGCGGAGATCTTCTTCTTTTTCCCAAGTTGACTCCTCTGAGTGATTGTTCCACTGGACTCTGCAGAATCGGAGGGTTCTTGACTTCAGCACTTTCTCTCTGGTTTCCAGAATTCTAACAGGGTATTCTTGACAAGATAAGTCTGGTTGAATCTCAATCTCTGCAGGAGATATCTGTTCTGTTGGTTTTCTCAAGCATTTCTTCAGCTGAGATACATGAAATACGTCATGAATTCCGGTCAGTTCTAGTGGCAATTCCAACTTCTATGCCATTTCACCTCACTTTTCCAGAATTCGATATGGTCCCACATATCTAGGTTTTAACTTTCCCTTCATCTGGAATCTTCGAACTCCTTTGTATGGCATAACCTTGAGATACACGTAATCGCCCTCTTCAAATGATAGCTCTCTTCTATGATTATCTGCATAGCTTTTCTGTCTAGATTGAGCTGTTTTCAGTTTTTCTTGTATGATCCTGACATGGGCTGTGGCTTCTTCTACCAACTGGGGTCCTAGATGTTCCTTTTGACCAATTTCTGTCCAATACAGAGGCGTGCGGCATCTTCTTCCATATAGAGCTTCATATGGTGCCATTTGCAGGCTTGCTTGGAAACTGTTGTTGTATGTGAACTCTGCATACGGTAGAAATAACTCCCAAGAGTCTCCATAATCCAAAACACAAGCCCTCAACATATCTTCCAAAATTTGGTTTACCCTTTCAGTCTGACCTCCAGTTTGAGGGTGGTAAGCGGTACTGAACTTTAACTTTGTGCCCAGGGCTTTCTGTAACTCTTGCCAAAATCTTGAAATGAACTGGGCTCCTCTGTCGGAAACGATAGCCTTCGGCACTCCGTGCAGTACGACTATTCTACTGAGATACAGCTCTGCTAAGTCCTTAGCTGTATATAGGGTCTTTACTGGGAGGAAATGTGCTACCTTTGTTAATCTATCTACTATGACCCATATAGAATCGAATCCTTTTCTCGTCCTTGGTAGTCCCACAATAAAATCCATTCTGATTTCATCCCACTTCCACTCTGGGATTTGTAGAGGTTGTAGCGGTCCCGCAGGCTTTTGATGTTCTGCTTTCACTCTTTGGCATGTGTCACAAGTTGCGACAAACTTGGCAATTTCTCTCTTCATTCCTTTCCACCAAAAATTTTTCTTCAAGTCCTTGTACATTTTGGTGCTGCCTGGGTGTATGGAATATGGGGTTTGATGAGCTTCTTGCATGATCAAGCCTTTGATCTCGTTGTCATTTGGAATGCAGATACGGTCATCGTACCATAGAATTCCCTGTTCATCTTCTCGAAGGTTGGTTGTATCTTTGTTCCTCATGTCCTCCTTCATCTCTTGAAGGTCGGGGTCAATCGCTTGAGCTTGTCGGATCTTATCCTTCAACTCACATTCCATCTTTAGGGTAGTGATGGTTCCTTGGTCCACTAATTCCAATTGCAACCTTTCGAAGTCCTTGATCAGTTGTGTTGGCACTTCTAGCTGTGTTATCTGGTTGTAACGAGACTTTCTGCTCAAGGCATCAGCCACTACATTGGCTTTTCCCGGGTGATAGTGGATCTCTAGATCGTAATCTTTGATCAATTCTAGCCATCTTCTCTGCCTCATATTCAACTCCTGTTGCGTGAAGATATATTTCAAGCTCTTATGATCCGTGTAAATTTCGCACATACTGCCTAGTAAGTAGTGTCTCCATATCTTTAGTGCATGTACGACCGCAGCTAGCTCCAAATCATGTGTTGGATAATTCTCCTCATGAGGTCGTAGTTGTCTTGATGCATAAGCTATCACTTTCCTTTCTTGCATCAATACGCATCCCAATCCTTGTTTGGAGGCGTCACAGTAGACTTGAAAATCCTTTTTGACATCCGGTAGTATCAGGATTGGTGTAGTTGTCAGTCTTTTCTTCAATTCCTCAAAACTTCCTTCGCACTCCTCGGTCCAATTAAAAGAGGCGTTCTTCTTCAGTAGCTGGGTCAGCGGTTTGGTGATCTTCGAGAATCCTTCTACGAATCTTCGATAATATCCCGCCAATCCCAAGAAACTTCTAACTTCTGTTGCGGTTTCCGGTTGTTTCCATTCGGTAACAGCTTGTATCTTCAACGGGTCCATAAATATTCCTTCTCCTGAGATGATGTGTCCTAAGAAAGAGATCTTCTTCAGCCAAAAAGCACATTTGCTGAACTTGGCGTATAGCTGGTGGTCTGCTAGTTTCTGTAGCACTATCTTCAGATGATGTGCGTGCTCCTCCTCTGTCTTGGAATAGACGAGGATATCATCTACAAATACAATGATGCACTTATCCAGGAATTCCATAAGGATTTTGTTCATTAGATTCATGAATACCGCGGGTGCATTAGTTAATCCAAAGGGCATCACTGTAAACTCATGCAACCCGTATCTGGTCACGAAAGCAGTTTTAGGGATGTCCTGTTCTCGGATCCTTAACTGGTGGTATCCCGATCTCAGGTCTATTCTTGAGAACACTTTCGCTTCTCTGAGCTGGTCAAAAAGGTCATCTATCCTTGGTAAGGGGTATTTGTTCTTAATGGTCATGTCGTTTAGCTTGCGATAGTCTATGCAAAGTCGCATGCTACCATCTTTCTTCTTAACAAAGAGCACTGGGGCTCCCCATGGTGATGAGCTTGATCTGATGAATCCTTTTTCTTCCAATTCAGCTATCTGCCTCTTCAGTTCCTCTTGCTCATGACCTGTCATCCGAAACAACTTTCTAGCATACGGAGCGGATCCGGGTTTCAGTTCAATAGTGAACTCTATATCCCTATCTGGTGGTAATCCGGGAAGTTCTTCTGGAAAGACTTCTGGGTACTCATTGACAATCGGTACCTCTTCAAGCTTCACTTCTTCAATGCAGTTCAATCTCTGCAGGTGGTCGCAGATTGGAGTTCTGTCTGCATGGAATGTAACTTGCTTTCCAATGGCATTTGTCAGGGTGATTGTTTTCTTCTCACAATCCATCAATCCCTTATGCTTGGCCAGCCAATCCATTCCAAGAATGACATCTAATCCTTGAAGGTTTAGAACTAGCATGTCTGCCAGGAATTCTAGATTGCCGATACAGAAAGCAACATTTCTACAGATGGAATTAACAATCATCCTAGCACCAGGTGACTGAATGATGATAGGATGCTCTAAAGCAACCACAGGCAAGTTATTACTCAACAAGCGATCTTTTGACATGAATGAATGAGTTGCACCGGGATCAAATAAAACAACTGAAATCTGAGAGGAGATCAAGAGTCTACCGATCACGACGTCAGTTGCCTCTCCTGCTTCTGCAGCAGTCACGAAGTTGAGTCTTCCTCCGGTGGTTGATGTTCCTCTCCCTCTGTTGGTTTGGAATCTTCCTCCTCTGGCTTGTGGTGCTCCTCTGGCAATAGTTCGTGCAGGTGCAGGGGATTTGGCTGCCTGAGCCTTAGCAACGCTGGGAGGTAAATGCCGAAGTGGACAAGTCTCTCTGTGGTGTCCTCTTCTGCCACAATGGAAACACTCTGCATTCTTCAGTGTACAATCTTTATAGAGGTGACTCCCTTTGCATCCGGGACATGTTAGAGTTGTTGGTGATGAAGTCCTCTGGGGTTTTGGAGGTGCGGGTGCTCTGAAAGCGGCTCTGGCATATGGTGCTGGTCTTCCTCGGCTAGAATTTCCTTGAAAAGGGTATGCTATACTTTTCCTCTTGCGGTCTTCTTCTACTATGCCTCTTTTCTCCTCCATTTTGAGCACTCGATTCACAAGGACTTGGAAGTCCGTGAACTCGTGCGTTGATAGGTGATACTGATATGAGTTTTGTAGACCTTCACAAAATATGTCGATCTTCCGCTCTTCTGTCATGATATCTTCAGGTGCATACCTGGCCAATTTGATGAATTCATGCAAATACTGCTTCACCGTCCTTCCTCCTTGCCTTAGATTCAAGAATTCTCTACGTTTGGCTTGAATAGCTCCTTTGGGGACGTGGTACTTACGGAACTGTTCCTTGAATTCATTCCAGGTAATGGAATTCTGATCAGGGTGTACCGTCTTGTAATTTTCCCACCATGCTGCAGCCGATCCTGTGAGCTGATGGGGTCCATACAGCAGCTTCTCTTCATCATTACACCTGACAGTGTCCAATTTCCTCTCAATTTCTCTTAACCAATCGTCTGCCACAATCGGGTCTTCAGTGCAGGAGAAAGTTGGAGGACGCGTCTTTTGAAAGTCTGTCAGTCTTGCTCCAATGTTCGAACCTTCCTCGCGTCGTGTTGCGGAGTTTTGCATCAACTGTTCCAGAATTTGACTCTGTACCTCTGCGGATCTCTGTCGGTTTTGTTCCATCCATATCAGTATTTCTGTCAGATTTCCTCCTTGCGGTACTGAGGTCGATGAATTTGGCTGATCTGAGGTATCTCTAGTCCTTCTCGTTGATGTGTTCCTTGGGACTTCTTCCGAGCCTTGGATTCTACCTCTGGTGTTCACCATTCTGTTCTGACAAGATAATTGAGAAAAGACTACTAATTCAAAAGAGCACAGATTGAACACAAGCTGAAATGAAAGATCAACCCAAGAGATTGGATTGGAACATGCGATTGCTATTTTCAAAGGTTTTCAAAAGATACAAGGTTTTCACCTTTACAGCCTTAGAGTTACCAACAAACAATACAAACAAAGCAGCTACCACACCAAGAGCTAAAGGCTAACGATTACAAGGGTTAGAGCAGAAGGGTCAAGCTGAAGAGAAAACTAGGATCTCCTGTCGGTCCTGGAAGAACTGCAAGGTTCCACTTCTTCAGGGTCTTCCTCTTCTTGATCTTCGTCGGCATCCATAGGGTCCCATTCCATATCATTGTCCTCTTCTTCCTCAGATGAATCGTTGGTGTTGCATGTAGCAATCTCTTTTCCTTTGCCTTCAGGAACTTCCTTCCCTTTCGCGAGAGTAGGATATTCTGGTGCAGGGGTGTTGATCACAATGCCACGCGAAGCAGGTGTGAAATAACCCAGGTAATCCCTAGGTCTTCCCACACTCTTGCGGGCTGTGAGTCTTATCTTCAAGCGGTTCTTCTTGTTCACTGATCCTTCGTCTTCGACTTCTCGTGCTCTGCTAGGTTCAGCCAACTCTTGAATCTGTTTCTCTTTCTCTTGGAGTTCTGAGCGGACCTTCGCAAGCGCTCCTTCGAGATAGTGACGGTCATCCCGAGCATTTTCATGCTCACGCAACAACCGAGTGTAGCTTGACTCCAAGACTTGGACTACTGATATTTACTTGATTCGTCTTATATTTCTGTATATTTTCCCCATGATTTTTTGCGCATATCAGTCATTAACCTCGGCATATGTCTAGATTATTCCAGATTTGTCGCCAAATCGACCGGATTACTTGTTTTTCCAATTTTTATCGCAGGTCGACGAGGATTGGATGGATTTTCGGCTAGCGGATGCGCGTCCTCGACTTAATCTGGCCATCGGACGATTCCTGATGAAAGTGCGCATTCTCGCGAACGCATAGGATCTGACCGCACCGAAATCGGAGTCTCCGGGGGCCCGGAACCCCAAACCCTAGCCACCAGGTCCTTTCTGCAATTTCTGAAAAACCCAGGGACTTAGGTGTAAAAATGCCAAATGGGGGGTTTTAACCCTAGCCGCCGGCCATTTCCAATTTGAGCCCGGTTTTGTTTTTTTTCTTGCTTCTTCTTCCTCCCTCAAGCCCCTCTCCACACCTCCTTCCACCTCACCGTGGTGGCCGGGCCATACACCACGGTGCTGCGTGCCGCGCCTGAGCTGCGATCCCGCCGTCCGCCGCCGCCGCCCAGATCCGCGCCACGGCAGTCCTCGAGTTCGCCTTCTCGCGCGCGCCGCCACCACTTTCTTCGGCTGGCTGATCCCGCGCCATCGGACCACCTCCCCTGTTCCTCGGCGCCGCGCCTCCTCAGCTCGTGCCGGCGCCGTGTCCCCTCCCTACATCGAGCCGCCGCCGTCGCCGATCCGCCGCCGGATTTGCCTCGATCCCGTCGGCGCCATCGTCCACTGTACCCCGGATCTGCCGCAGCGGCGTTTCCCGTGCCGCGGCCGCATCTCCCGCGCCGCCTCTCCAGCCAGCTCCAACCCACACGGCGCCACCTCCACGGATCCGAGCCACCTCGCGCCAAACAGCCGCTGAGCCGCCTCCATCATCCCGCCGCGCCGTGGGCCTCTTCCCGAGCCGGCGCCGCCACAGCTGTGCTTCACCGAGCCGGCATCCTCTTCTTCATCCTGAGTTGCTGCGGCTTCGACAACGACGGCCACGTCTTCATCGACTCTGGCCATCTTCTTCCACTGCTCCGGCGACCTCTGCGCCGGCTTCTTCTTCAACTTCGAACTCTTGGCAACGATTCCTCTCTCTCAACCTCATTCTCTTCTCCCTCTGATCTGTTTTCCTGTGATGCATGTATATAAACAGATTTCAATTTTGGATGTTCAGTTTCATGCTTGAGTAAATTCCAGTTAGCTGTGTTTTTCATGATTGTGGTGTTTGCATAATGCTGCTGTCCAGTCGATATCTCTGTCTGTCTTGTGATGATCTCTATGATTTTGCTTGATTCCAGTGTGGTCTAGTGCTGATTGATTGTTGAGAATTGAGTTTGTCTCAGCAGGGGTGAACTTTGAAATTAATCTTGTGTTGTTCCTGAGAGAGATTAAGTTTAAAGCTGCTTTCCCCTGGTCTTGTGCAATTGTACACCGCTCGCCTGAGATACGATTGCAAAACGTTTTTTTTTGCTATTCGTGTTTCAGTTGGTAATACAAGTCAAGGTGAACCAACCCAATCCCTCTTTGCGATCCTGTTTGATTTTTCTGATTCAGATTTAGTTAGACATATTTTGCTGTCATCTAGTCCTTTGGGAGAGAACGACATACTCGCCTTCTACTGTGACCTCGTCCTCTTGCGAGGCTCCGTTTTAGGTAGTATCAATTTTTGGCGCCGTTGCCGGGGACTAGTTCGAGTGAAATTGTTTAACTAAGTTTGAATCGATTCGCCCACATCTGACTTGACTTGGTGCAAAATCCTTCTAGAACGTGGGCTCGTCCGGGGTGCTTCCATCTTCAGCTGAGTACTCATAACTGAAGGAATCGGGATCCTCGAATCCCTCTTCTACAGTGGGATATAAATGCAAGGGTGAGCACTTGGTGCTCAGCAACACTCATTCCAGGGATTAATGCAATCGTACTTACATGAGGGTGGAACATATGATTCCGGGGTTTAGTTTCATATGGATAGAGATATATAGATTTCCAAGTCATTTGTTCAGTAAAACAGTACTTTTGTCATGAAGACGATACTTTAAACATTAAACAGGTTTTCAATAAAACATTAGATGTAGTGGTCTCCCATGAGTCACTACTTTGTCAACCGCATTATGAAAACATTCCAAAACATTACTTGTGCTATAACCCATGGATAACATCCACTACGAAAAGACTCCTGAACCTGGGAGTACAGAGTATCCGATACTTCTTTTACGCTTTGCAAAGGTATACCTCTTTTTAAATCCACTGGTTCACTCGGCTTTCAAGTCGGATCAGCTCCATGTGACTTATACACATGTGACAAGGCCGAGATCACACAACGTTTTTACAGTTCAGTATTAACAGTATCCCCGCCCGGTAAATAGACAGTTAAGTCTCAAGTACCGTTGTGGGTCTTCCCCACTGCCTTACTTCCTAGCCTCTCTGGTCTATGTTTCCGCAGGACACATAGCCTTGGTCTATGTCCACTCAAGACATACGACCGTTTAAGATTACAACCGCTCACGGCTTAATCAGGTCTAGGGCGCCTTCCTTCTTTTACGCCTTTTCCTCTCATTATTTTTCTGAACTCACATCACTCATGGCCGAACCTTGGCCTACCAGTTTCCACGCGAGAAACCAGATCGACAAACCATGCAGGGAACTGCTAATACCAAAAAGCAACTAAGTTGTGCCTGTCCCATACCAGGCAAGTGGTTGGTACGTTTACAATTCGCATAGAGACACAGCACAAGGTTCTCGTCCTTATGAACCAATAGTGAGGAACATTCACATTCCCTGGTGCGCACCGCACCCTCTCCATACAATCCAATCCCCACTACTGATCCCTTTTATCAGTTTTCTTGACAAAACGGTTTTGATCATAACTTCTCATGTATTTGACCATTTCAAGTTTAATGTGAATATTCAGTATATGAGTCCTAGGGTGACAAAAGCATATATATGAAAGTTCAATAACAAAAAGGGGTTTCATGATCCATTAGGTGATATCTATTCATGTCATTCAAACATAACTTGTATTTCAAATAAGCATGCATAGTAAGAAACAGTGAATATACTTCATATGAAAATATCGGGTGAGACATGATCAAAGGAATGAGGCTTGCCTTGCGATGTTGGGTCTAAATACTCAGACGGATCTTCAAAGACTTCTTCCGCTCCTTCAACTTCTGACTCTGCGGCAATCAACCAACACACAAACACATACCATAAGCATACAGAAAATAGTTTCTATAGAAATTGTTAAGTAAATAAGTCATGCATGCAGGGGAAAAGGTTAGGGCAAGGTCACAAGGGCTCTGGTCGAAGAAACAGCTAAAAAGGATTGAACGTCGAAAGGTCGACATTCGGTTCATGGCTTTGGCATAGCTTCAAACTGATCTTAGGATGGTTTTCTGGAGAAGTGATAGAAGGGAAAGATGTAGAACACAACTCCAGGAATCTAGGGGACAAAGTGACATTTCCATTGCTCAACCAAAGGGGTCAAACAAGGCTAATGCCAGTGGCTGACATGCACTGACATAGTGCTGGACATGGCCAGAAACTAGGGCATGGATTAACTTTTGATCCAGGGCTCCAATTGATGCAACACTTTGTCTGGGAGGTAGGCATTACTAACAGGAACAAAATACTCAACAGGAATAAAGGCTGAAAGTGGCCGGAGGGTGGCCAAATCCGGCGATGAACTGCGGTGGCGACACGGCACAGACATTGATCTGGACAAGAGCTTGACAAAGGCATAACTCACAATCTAGGCAGATCCAGGTGTCGAGCTAGTGGAAGAAATTGCTCAGGGAGGTGAGGTGAAGCTAAGGGACAAAGTGGTGTCGGCTGAATCGGCCGGGAACGAATTCCGGCGACCGGCGCTGGAGAAGATGACACTGGAGCCTAGGGGATTTCGCTACAAGGCGAATGAGCTTAATTCCAGGCTTGGGAATGATCTCTAGGGCACAACAAGGCTACTGGAGGGGTCAATTTTGCTGGGAGATGGCCGGAGAAGCTTGGCGCCGAAGTCCGGCGAACGGCTGAGGTTCCAGTTTGGGATTTCTTCGATTTGGACTCAATTGAAGATTTTGATTCTACAGGCTTGCTCTACTAAGCTTACTGATCAACTTCTTCTACAGAATCGAGGGTTAATTTGGAGGAAATCGAACGGCATTGGGGGAACAGGGCAAATCGGGAATCCGGCGATCACCGGCGATGGGGATCGATCTGGTGCAATTGGTTGCTACTACACAGAAAGAGTGAAGAGGGGAACTCACTGGTGAACTTGGATTGGAGAATGGTGCAGCGAGATGGGCTGGCACTGTGAGCTCACTCACTGGCTCGCCGGAGAAGAAGGTGAAAACGGTGGAGTTTGGGACTTAGCCGATTTTCTGGAGGCTTGAGGCTCTCAAAGCACAGGAAGGGTTTAAATAGGCACGGGGACGGAGCTTGCGAGGGAAAACACGACAGCGGTTGCTTGCGCCGGGGAGAAACTTGTCGGGCGCAGGCGCAACGACGGCGACGGCGACGTGATTTGCTTCAGGCAGTGCTGCAGCTTTGCCAGTAACGCCAGGGTGCCTTGGAACTTCGTCCGGGACGGCGCAGATGCGGAGGCGACAACTTAGCTCCGGCAACGACACGTACACACATGCAAATGCCACGGCAACGGGAGCGCGCGCGCGAAACGCTACTGGAGCGCGGTCGTTTAACCGCTGGACAAGGCGAAGCAATGGTGCTGGCACGTGCGCGCGGGGTGGCTCGGTTGTTCACAACACAGGCGACAAGAAGCGGTGGCCGGCGGTGAGCAAACGCGGCGAAAACACGGCGCGGCAACGGTGACTCGCGCTGGTCGTAGCCAACGACCAGGCGCTGGTCGAAAACAGCCGAAAAGATTAGAGGGGCTGATTTGCAATTTTCAGAACTTTGCTTCCAGGGACTGATCTGCAAATCTGGAGATTTGAGGGTCCGATCTGAAATCTGATTTCACAGATAAGTTGCAAAAGATTATTAGAACTTATCCGGCCAGAGTTTGGTATGATCGGGTAAGATTTGAAGGGTTTCGACCAAATTGGGGAAAAGCAGTTTAGGGTAAAATTAGGGTAATTAGGTTTCTGAGATGGCCAGGGTCGAAACTCAGTTTTAGGATGGAATTTTGGAGATGATCCCGAAGGGAAAAATATTCTGAACAACACTTAGAAGGGAATGGCTGAAGCAGATTAGGGTTTGGGGTCAAGATGTGGATTTTGGCTATTTTAGGGTTTGGCAAAACAGGGTGTTACATGTTCCTTGAGGTGTTCTAGGTACTCCTCATGCATCTCCATATTCTCATACCTAATAGAAATCAGAGAACTCCAATGGGCACCCTTAAAGAATTTAAATCACAATTCAAATTGAGAGGAAAGGACCAAGCAGGTCCATCCCCCTACGAGCAAAGGGCCAAGTGATCGGTATGGGTTATAGTGCGGTGGAGGGCAAGTTGGAGCCTTTTTCCATCCTTTGGCAAGCCTCGCATGTCAAGATAAGGTCTTTTGCATCACGGGCCATGGTAGGCCAACAAAAGCCTTGTCGAATGGCTTTCGTAGCAATGGCGCATGGGGCTAGATGAGAGCCGCAGCTTCCCAGGTGGGTGTCCTCGACGAGTCGGATCCCCTCTGCTTCTGGGAGGCAATGAGGCAACGCGGAAGCCCCCCGCTTGTAAAGTGTTCTGTCGAGAAAGAGGTAAGCCCACACCTTGGAGCGGAGGCATTTCACCTCAGTTTCGTTGGAGGGCTCTCCCTCCCCTCTAATGAAGGAGACGAGGGGTCCATCCATGATGCGGCCTAGATGATTTCAAAAACTCCTAGGTCATGGGGCCTGATGTCCTAGTTAGAAGCAGTCACCAAGGGCTTCAGGATGACCTCTACGAAAGCGCCCTTGGGGAGAGGTCCCCAGGTGCTTGCCGCACACGCAAGGGCATCGGCGCTGTTGTTGTCTTCTTGATGTATGCGTTGTGCCTTGAGACCTTTGAAATGTATTTCCATCTTTTGAACTTCCTCGAGGTAGAGACTTAGGTTCGCATTGTGGCACAGGTATGACTTGTCCATTTGGCACACCATGAGCTGGGAGTCTTCGTTCACTAGGAGGCACCGAATCCCCAAGGAGCGTGCGAGGTGAAGCCTGAGGAGGAGGGCCTCGTATTCGGCAGCATTGTTCATCACGGGGAACTTGAGCCTTGCGGCGTATTCAAGAGTTCTCCCCTCAAGACTTCAGAGGACAACCCCTGCACCGGCTTTAGTGAGGCACAAGGAGCCATCAACTAAGAGAGTCCGATGGTCGTTGCGCTGAGGGGTGAAAAAGGGGCCTCCTCTCTCGACCCAGGGGTAGAAGTCCATTCCGCAACGAAGTCCATGAGGACCTGTGACTTTATGGTGGAGCGACCCGTCAGGGAGAGGGAGAAGGGGGCCAGCTCGGCTCCTCATTGCCAATTTGGCCGGTGGCCTCTTTGTTCCACATTACCTCCCCCAAGGGAAGGGAGGAGGGAACCGTGATTGAGTGACCTAGAAAGTAGTGGCGATGCTTCCTTGACATCATCAAGAGGGCATAGCAGACCTTCTCCACCTCAGTCTACCTTGTCTTAGTGCCTTGGAGTGGTTCGCTCATGTAGTAGCGGGGCGTTGTCGCTGACAAGGATTATTAGCTACTCTTTTAGTCCTCAATGGTCAGACCAACGTTATGTGGTCGCGTGTGACCATGGTCACAGTCCAAACCATAGTCGCCAAAGGCCAGAAAGAAGGAAATCGGGTAATCCAAGGGTGTTATGGATACAACCTAAAAAACCATACCTAATTCATGCAAAATTCAAGACATTTGTTATCAAAAAGCTTATGTTTTATGCTGTATCTAAGAGTGACAAGGTCGTAGAGGCAATTCCTGTAGCCGTCGCTCTCGCGGATACAAGAACTAATCTCATCACCGTGGTCGCAGTACTACGCGGGCACTTCTAAAACATTACTTCACCTTGATCCTTATGATTGACCCCGCGACAATCATAAGTCTGTGGTAAGGTAACCATCAAAGGATATCAAGACGGTAAGGAAGTTCTACGACGACCCAGTCAAAGCTGTCCTAAACCACCATATAACCATGATTCATGGCAACCACCATCCATGACCTCACTACCCCCACCTCTGGATGGTTAAAGAGAGATCATGGGGCATGCCTTCAAGAGAACAACCGTCAACCCCTTCGACAAGTACAAAAAGGCCTTCAAAGGGAGGATCAAGGGAGGGATGGACGAACAAATCAACAGAGAGAAGACTAGGCTTAGAAAATAGGATTAGCTAGCTACCCACTGTAAACAACCTCTTTGTAACCTTTTTTCCACATAATCAATCACACAGGACGTAGGGCTATTACCCAGCTTAAAGGGGGCCTAAACCTAGATAAATCCTGCTCCCGTGTCTTATATTCATAGATACCTTGAACATCTTGAGAACTTGTCTGATTGGCCTCATCTTTCCTCACTCACTTTCTTGCATAAGATCGGCAGAGGAACCCATAGTTCCAATCGTCGATAGCTGGTGCCCACCGTGGGGCCCTGAAGACATTTTCATCAGGATTCATTGTGTTCATGGATCATTTCCCTTGCTTACACGACTCCGAGAACGAATTCGATCTCGAGGATCACGTAGATGGAATGGATGAAGATGCGGTCCTCTCTAATGGTGACGATGATGCCCTTACAGTTTGTCTTGGGGAAGCATCAGCTTCGGTCCCAACCATGTCTGCCAAACAGGAATCGGCTCAGGGGATTCACTTACCCTCAGTAGAGGGCGAGTATGTGCCAGAACCAATTGCTTTGGCCAACTTGGAAGGGGACGACCTCATCATCCATTTGGAGAACTTCTACCCAGACAACCTAAAATCTCTCTTTGATTTCGAGTTCGACTCAGACAAAGATGAGATGCTTTCTCCGTCTGCGAACTCGATCCCTAGAGAAATCACTGTACTTTCAGAGGAAACTCCAGAGCAGCATGATGCTAGACAAGAACGAGAACACAAACAAAGAGGACCAAGAACATGAAAAGCGAGAGGCCGAGGTTCGCAAGGTCACAGAAGATCTTCTACGACCAGCAACCATGCACCGAGGTACCGTGTTTCGCGACCCCGGTCATGGAATGTCTCGACAACCCTCCCCGGGAGATCACAGGCGTAATAACATGCCTATTCCCTCTCCAAACTATTCACCACCAGTAGAGGCAACCTCACCAGGGACTCCACCGGCACCTCACTACAATACAAAGGATCGTCTCCGGAGGATTGCATATGCACTCCGTAATCCACCGTCCAATCTCGTGAATGATGACAAGATCATCTTCGGAGGATTGCATATGTACACTCACGTTTCGGACCATGTCATGAACCTCCCCAAGTCGACCACTTCCGCGACCAAGGCATTAGTCGCGACGATCAACAACCACGCAGTATGTACATGGGTTGCAAAGCTTTTTCACCCAGACTGCGGAATGTAGTCTGGCCGGATAAGTTTAAACCCGGTATGATTGAGAGATTTGATGGAACTCAAAATCCCACTGAATTTCTCCAGATTTATGTTATGGCCATCCAAGAGGCCGGGGGAGACGAACAGGTCATGGAAAACTATTTGCATACGGTCCTAGAAGGTCTGGTGTGGACCTGGTTGTTCTACCAACCAGAAGGATCGATCTACAACTGGGAAATGTTGTGCGACAATATCCTCAATAATTTCCAAAACTGCTATGAAAAGCCTGGCAAGGAGGATGATCTTCATCGCTTGTGCCAGACTTCAACAGAGACCCTTCGGTTGTTTGTTTAGAGATTTGTAGGAGTAACGAATACCATTCCTAATGATCCGTTTGAGACCTAGCCTTGGTTTTTGCGCTAGGCTCGCCCAGATTCTAATATGCGGAATAACGGGATCTTACTCGAAAATACCGAAACCCAAAGGTTCATCGAAAACACAGTTCAAACTAATTGCACAACTCTTTATTTCAAAGAGGACTTTACATGTCGAACGTTAGACACACTTGCCTATGTCGAAGGAACTATATGCTGGATATATGATCCAAGGCTATAATGATATTCGATGATCTAAACTAGACCTATTACAAGGTACTTATAGTCCAATCGTATGAGTACGTATCAGACTCAGTAACCTAAACGTATTAGACTCATATAACTAACTAGCTAACTAATCCTAAACGGATAAGCATAGTCATATATATACGAATTGGATCGTAATTCCAAACAGGGAACAAATTCATTTTCCTGGTCGCAAACCAACCCATGATCGCGGACCCATCCATGGTCGCGAAACCTTTCCGAACACGGTTAAGGTCGCGAAGCCGTATGCGACCAGGACTTGAAGATCCTTCCAGATCATGACTCCCTTGTTGAGAAGGAGCCAACCCCTGTTGTGACCTCTCGATCAAACTGGAGATGTGGAAATTGGGCTTGTCCATCTTCTCTCGTGTACCACTTTGCCGCACATATTCGTTAACCTTTCCGACCGATTTGAAAAGTCTCCTTTATGCCACTGTGGGTGGTAGTCACCTTCTTCTCCAGAATCACATCTTCACGTAGAGGTTCGTCTCGTTGATAGACCAAGTCTTCAACAGATGGTACTATGGTATCTGGCTCATCATCCAGCATTGAAGGCACGAAGAGTTTGAGGTGCTCAACATTGACAACCGAGTAAATATCCATGTATGGAGATAACTCGAGCTGACAAGCATTATTACCCACTTTCCGCAAAATCCGAAAAGGACCATAACGAATGGGTTTGAGTTTCTTACCTTCACCTTTAAGTCTCTCCTTACTCAGATGTAACCATACCATATCACCTTCTTGAAATTGCGCATCAACTCGGTGCTGATCATGTCGCACCTTGTACTTGAGTTGAGCTTTCAGCAAGTTCTGTTCAACCTCACGATGGAGTCATTGAATACCTTCCAGGAACTTTTGTGCTCGATCTTGATCAGATGCTTCCTTGTTGTTCTGTGCTGAAGTAGGAATCAAAAACTCCATGTCGAATGGACTCTGTGGTAGAAATCCTAAACAGACCTCAAACGGTGACTTTCCAGTCGAACCATGCACTGCTCGATTAAAAACAAACTACAGGTACGGTATGCTTTCATCCCAGGTCTTCGGGTGCTTTGAGTTAGATCCTCTCAAAAGATGAACGACAGTGCGATTTACCACCTCGGTTTGACCATAAGTTTGCGGATGAAAAGCAGTACTCCTGTTTAGCTTGGTGTCCATCATCGTCCAGAGCGATCGCCAAAAGTGACTAAGGAACTGGGTATTGCGATCAGACACAATAGAAGTCGGCAGTCCGAAGTGTGTCTAAATATTTTGAAAGAATACCTGAGCTGCGTCTTGTCCAGTGAAAGTCTTCCAATAAGGTATAAGAATAATCATTTTGGGGAACCGATCAACGACCACGAATAGATAGTCGTTGCCACGTCGGGTCTTAGGCAATCCTCCCAAGAAATCCATGGATATGCTCTCCCATGGTCGCGATGGAACTGGCAAAGGAGTGTACAAACCTAATTTTTGGTTTGCCGGTTTCGAGATGCTGCAGAGACCACAACCTCGAACAAAACTAGCCACATCTTGCTGCATACGCGGTCAGAACACATGTCGGTGAAGATTTTGCAACGTCTTTGTAACTCCAAAGTGACCAGCTACCTTCGATGTGTGTGCTTCTCTCAACCATTGAATTCGAGGTGCTCCACGAGGTATGCAAAGTAAGTTTCCCTTGTACAAGAGTCCTTCTCGCTGAATGAACTCTGTAGGTTTCCCTGTTTCGAGCTCAGTCAGTGCTGTTTGAAAATCAGGGTCTTCACTGTACATAGTGGCATAGTCATCATGACATGAGGGCTCGATCTGCATGAATGCTGATAAACAGAGGGTCGTAACTGGTGGTCACGACAACATGTCTGCAAATTTGTTGTGTACGCCCTTCTTGTACTTAATAACCAGATCAAACTGCTGCAGATACGACATCCACTTCATGTGCCGAGCTTGCTGTAGCTTGGACTGCGTTTGCAAATATTGCAATGTTTGATGGTCGGTGTGGACCACAGTCTCTTTACCCAAGAGATAACACCGCCAATGTTTCACGGCCTGATGCAGTGCACACAACTCTTTGTCATAAGTCGGGTAGTTCTTCTGAGCTCCCTGGAATAACTCAGAGTGATATACCACTGGTCGACCTTCTTGCATGAGCACTGCGCCCATGGCATAACCTGAGGCATCGGTTTCTAGATCAAATGGTTTTTGGAGATTCGGCAAAGCTAACACAAGCGCCTCGCTAATCTTCCTTTTCAATAAGAGAAACGTGCCCTCATGTTTCCCTGTCCACTCGAACTTCTGATCGATCCTGGTTAATGCATGCAATGGAGAAGCCACAATCGAGAAGTGTCAGATGAACTTCCGAAGATATTGGCATGCTCCCACAAAATTGCGCACGTCTGTAACTGTTCGTGGTCACGGCCACTTGCGAATCACTTTTACCTTATCCGGGTCGATTTGCAACGTACCGTTGCCGACCTTGAATCCTAGGTAAAGTAGAGTTTGTTGGCCGAACTCTCACTTCTTACGATTGAGGCGAAGTGTAACACCCTGTTTTGCCAAACCCTAAAATAGCCAAAATCCACATCTTGACCCCAAACCCTAATCTGCTTCAGCCATTCCCTTCTAAGTGTTGTTCAGAACATTTTTCCCTTCGGGATCATCTCCAAAATTCCATCCTAAAACTGAGTTTCGACCCTTGCCGTCTCAGAAACCTAATTACCCTAATTTTACCCTAAACTGCTTTTCCCCAATTTGGTCGAAACCCTTCAGATCTTACCCGATCATACCAAACTCTGGCCGGATAAGTTCTAATAATCTTTTGCAACTTATCTGCGAAATCAGATTTCTGATCGGACCCTCAGATCTCCAGATTTGCAGATCAGTCCCTGGAAGCAAAGTTCTGAAAATTGCAAATCAGCCCCTCTAATCTTTTCGGCTGTTTTCGACCAGCGCCCGGTCGTTGGCTACGACCAGCGCGAGTCGCTGGCTACGACCAGCGCGAGTCGCCGTTGCCGCGCCGTGTTTTCGCCGCGTTTGCTCGCCGCCGGCCACCGCTTCTTGTCGCCTGTGTTGTGAACAACCGAGCCACCCCGCGCGCACGTGCCAGCACCATTGCTTCGCCTTGTCCAGCGGTTAAACGACCGCGCTCCAGTAGCGTTTCGCGCGCGCGCTCCCGTTGCCGTGGCATTTGCATGCGTGTACGTGTCGTTGCCGGAGCTAAGTTGTCGCCTCCGCATCTGCGCCGTCCCGGACGAAGTTCCAAGGCACCCTGGCGTTACTGGCAAAGCTGCAGCACCGCCTGAAGCAAATCACGTCGCCGTCGCCGTCGTTGCGCCTGCGCCCGACAAGTTTCTCCCCGGCGCAAGCAACCGCTGTCGTGTTTTCCCTCGCAAGCTCCGTCCCCGTGCCTATTTAAACCCTTCCTGTGCTTTGAGAGCCTCAAGCCTCCAAAAAATCGGCTAAGTCCCAAACTCCACCGTTTTCACCTTCTTCTCCGGCGAGCCAGTGAGTGAGCTCACGGTGCCAGCCCATCTCGCTGCACCATTCTCCAATCCAAGTTCACCAGTGAGTTCCCCTCTTCACCCTTTCTGTGTAGTAGCAACCAATTGCACCAGATCGATCCCCATCGCCGGTGATCGCCGGATTCCCGATTTGCCCTGTTCCCCCAATGCCGTTCGATTCCCTCCAAATTAACCCTCGATTCTGTAGAAGAAGTTGATCAGTAAGCTTAGTAGAGCAAGCCTGTAGAATCAAAATCTTCAATTGAGTCCAAATCGAAGAAATCCCAAACTGGAACCTCAGCCGTTCGCCGGACTTCGGCGCCAAGCTTCTCCGGCCATCTCCCAGCAAAATTGACCCCTCCAGTAGCCTTCTTGTGCCCTAGAGATCATTCCCAAGCCTGGAATTAAGCTCATTCGCCTTGTAGCGAAATCCCCTAGGCTCCAGTGTCATCTTCTCCAGCGCCGGCCGCCGGAATTCATTCCCGGCCGATTCAGCCGACACCACTTTGTCCCTTAGCTTCACCTCACCTCCCTGAGCAATTTCTTCCACTAGCTCGACACCTGGATCTGCCTAGATTGTGAGTTATGCCTTTGTCAAGCTCTTGTCCAGATCAATGTCTGTGCCGTGTCGCCACCGCAGTTCATCGCCAGATTTGGCCACCCTCCGGCCACTTTCAGCCTTTATTCCTGTTGAGTATTTTGTTCCTGTTAGTAATGCCTACCTCCCAGACAAAGTGTTGCATCAATTGGAGCCCTGGATCAAAAGTTAAGCCATGCCCTAGTTTCTGGCCATGTCCAGCACTATGTCAGTGCATGTCAGCCACTGGCATTAGCCTTGTTTGACCCCTCTGGTTGAGCAATGGAAATGTCACTTTGTCCCCTAGATTCCTGGAGTTGTGTTCTACATCTTTCCCTTCTATCACTTCTCCAGAAAACCATCCTAAGATCAGTTTGAAGCTATGCCAAAGCCATGAACCGAATGTCGACCTTTCGACGTTCAATCCTTTTTAGCCGTTTCTTCGACCAGAGCCCTTGTGACCTTGCCCTAACCTTTTCCCCTGCATGCATGACTTATTTACTTAACAATTTCTATAGAAACTATTTTCTGTATGCTTATGGTATGTGTTTGTGTGTTGGTTGATTGCCGCAGAGTCAGAAGTTGAAGGAGCGGAAGAAGTCTTTGAAGATCCGTTTGAGTATTTAGACCCAACATCGCAAGGCAAGCCTCATTCCTTTGATCATGTCTCACCCGATATTTTCATATGAAGTATATTCACTGTTTCTTACTATGCATGCTTATTTGAAATACAAGTTATGTTTGAATGACAAGAATAGATATCACCTAATGGATCATGAAACCCCTTTTTGTTATTGAACTTTCATATATATGCTTTTGTCACCCTAGGACTCATATACTGAATATTCACATTAAACTTGAAATGGTCAAATACATGAGAAGTTATGATCAAAACCGTTTTGTCAAGAAAACTGATAAAAGGGATCAGTAGTGGGGATTGGATTGTATGGAGAGGGTGCGGTGCGCACCAGGGAATGTGAATGTTCCTCACTATTGGTTCATAAGGACGAGAACCTTGTGCTGTGTCTCTATGCGAATTGTAAACGTACCAACCACTTGCCTGGTATGGGACAGGCACAACTTAGTAGCTTTTTGGTATTAGCAGTTCCCTGCATGGTTTGTCGATCTGGTTTCTCGCGTGGAAACTGGTAGGCCAAGGTTCGGCCATGAGTGATGTGAGTTCAGAAAAATAATGAGAGGAAAAGGCGTAAAAGAAGGAAGGCGCCCTAGACCTGATTAAGCCGTGAGCGGTTGTAATCTTAAACGGTCGTATGTCTTGAGTGGACATAGACCAAGGCTATGTGTCCTGCGGGAACATAGACCAGAGAGGCTAGGAAGTAAGGCAGTGGGGAAGACCCACAACGGTACTTGAGACTTAACTGTCTATTTACCGGGCGGGGATACTGTTAATACTGAACTGTAAAAACGTTGTGTGATCTCGGCCTTGTCACATGTGTATAAGTCACATGGAGCTGATCCGACTTGAAAGCCGAGTGAACCAGTGGATTTAAAAAGAGGTACACCTTTGCAAAGCGTAAAAGAAGTATCGGATACTCTGTACTCCCAGGTTCAGGAGTCTTTTCGTAGTGGATGTTATCCATGGGTTATAGCACAAGTAATGTTTTGGAATGTTTTCATAATGCGGTTGACAAAGTAGTGACTCATGGGAGACCACTACATCTAATGTTTTATTGAAAACCTGTTTAATGTTTAAAGTATCGTCTTCATGACAAAAGTACTGTTTTACTGAACAAATGACTTGGAAAGCTATATATCTCTATCCATATGAAACTAAACCCCGGAATCATATGTTCCACCCTCATGTAAGTACGATTGCATTAATCCCTGGAATGAGTGTTGCTGAGCACCAAGTGCTCACCCTTGCATTTATATCCCACTGTAGAAGAGGGATTCGAGGATCCCGATTCCTTCAGTTATGAGTACTCAGCTGAAGATGGAAGCACCCCGGACGAGCCCACGTTCTAGAAGGATTTTGCACCAAGTCAAGTCAGATGTGGGAGAAGCCCCTCCAACCCCGCTGCTGATGGAAGCCAAGCTGTTCGTCGTCGCTTTGTGCTTTATGTTGTGTGTTCGGTACTTGGATACCGATTCTGGTTCTGATAAACTAGTTATTTTCTTAGCAACTCTACTTAGCGCCATTTTCGGTGCTTTTGTAATGTAATATTGGCCATGTTGGCCTGATACTTGTTTAATGATATTACTATGCTTGTGTGATTCGGAGCTCATGTGACATCCTGCTGTGTGTAACCTACCTGGGCGGTTACCAAGGTGATCCTCAAATGGGGGTCTCACAGCGAATGGTATCAGAGCATGAAGCTTGACTGTAGGTCGTGACCCTTACTAGAATGGGCGTCCCTAAAGTAGAGAATCGCTAGATTATTTGGTAAAAATCTAATTGTGAAAAACCTAATTTGTTTAAGAAAAGCATAATGAGTATTATTTGAAAATTTTCAAAACCTTTTTCCTACTTTTAAGTGTTCCGTGTCTCATCATCGCAGATGGCCCCTGGTAAGAAGCTAATTCACGGAGACGAGTTGGGATCATGGGCGTTGATGCTTTGGATGATGTTACAATTTCTGGGAGCAAGAGACAACCAGCGACCAGTCTACTACGTCCGTCGTGAAGAAGTAGATGGTAGACCTTTTGGTTTCCGTGCCTCGGTGATTGTGTACGAGATTCCAGAGATCGGGAGAGGATCAACAAGAAAGGAAGCTCGTAGAGAAGAAGAAGAAGATGCTATCTAAGACGCTGCTCGTCGTGCTATAGGTACCATCCGCCAGCTGTACGATGACTTTCTTATAGGTTCTCCTTTCTGCTTTGTACCCTACCAAGTTCCCGGATCGGATCGTCGAACTGTTCATCCCTCCACCAACCAGAGAGATGCCATCCTGACCAAAACCAGAGATGTAGTCCAAGTCTTGGAGTCAAGCTACACTCGGTTGTTGCGTGAGCATGAAAATGCTCGGGATGACCGTCACTATCTCGAAGGAGCGCTTGCGAAGGTCCGCTCAGAACTCCAAGAGAAAGAGAAACAGATTCAAGAGTTGGCTGAACCTAGCAGAGCACGAGAAGTCGAAGACGAAGGATCGGTGAACAAGAAGAACCGCTTGAAGATAAGACTCACAGCCCGCAAGAGTGTGGGAAGACCTAGGGATTACCTGGGTTATTTCACACCTGCTTCGCGTGGCATTGTGATCAACACCCCTGCACCAGAATATCCTACTCTCGCGAAAGGGAAGGAAGTTCCTGAAGGCAAAGGAAAAGAGATTGCTACATGCAACACCAACGATTCATCTGAGGAAGAAGAGGACAATGATATGGAATGGGACCCTATGGATGCCGACGAAGATCAAGAAGAGGAAGACCCTGGAGAAGTGGAACCTTGCAGTTCTTCCAGGACCGACAGGAGATCCTAGTTTTCTCTTCAGCTTGACCCTTCTGCTCTAACCCTTGTAATCGTTAGCCTTTAGCTCTTGGTGTGGTAGCTGCTTTGTTTGTATTGTTTGTTGGTAACTCTAAGGCTGTAAAGGTGAAAACCTTGTATCTTTTGAAAACCTTTGAAAATAGCAATCGCATGTTCCAATCCAATCTCTTGGGTTGATCTTTCATTTCAGCTTGTGTTCAATCTGTGCTCTTTTGAATTAGTAGTCTTTTCTCAATTATCTTGTCAGAACAGAATGGTGAACACCAGAGGTAGAATCCAAGGCTCGGAAGAAGCCCCAAGGAACACATCAACGAGAAGGACTAGAGATACCTCAGATCAGCCAAATTCATCGACCTCAGTACCGCAAGGAGGAAATCTGACAGAAATACTGATATGGATGGAACAAAACCGACAGAGATCCGCAGAGGTACAGAGTCAAATTCTGGAACAGTTGATGCAAAACTCCGCAACACGACGCGAGGAAGGTTCGAACATTGGAGCAAGACTGACAGACTTTCAAAAGACGCGTCCTCCAACTTTCTCCTGCACTGAAGACCCGATTGTGGCAGACGATTGGTTAAGAGAAATTGAGAGGAAATTGGACACTGTCAGGTGTAATGATGAAGAGAAGCTGCTGTATGGACCCCATTAGCTCACAGGATCGGCTGCAGCATGGTGGGAAAATTACAAGACGGTACACCCTGATCAGAATTCCATTACCTGGAATGAATTCAAGGAACAGTTCCGTAAGTACCATGTCCCCAAAGGAGCTATTCAAGCCAAACGCAGAGAATTCTTGAATCTAAGGCAAGGAGGAAGGACGGTGAAGCAGTATTTGCATGAATTCATCAAATTGGCCAGGTATGCACCTGAAGATATCATGACAGAAGAGCGGAAGATCGACAGATTTTGTGAAGGTCTACAAAACTCATATCAGTATCACCTATCAACGCACGAGTTCACGGACTTCCAAGTCCTTGTGAATCGAGTGCTCAAAATGGAGGAGAAAAGAGGCATAGTAGAAGAAGACCGCAAGAGGAAAAGTATAGCATACCCTTTTCAAGGAAATTCTAGCCGAGGAAGACCAGCACCATATGCCAGAGCCGCTTTCAGAGCACCCGCACCTCCAAAACCCCAGAGGACTTCATCACCAACAACTCTAACATGTCCCGGATGCAAAGGGAGTCACCTCTATAAAGATTGTACACTGAAGAATGTAGAGTGTTTCCATTGTGGCAGAAGAGGACACCACAGAGAGACTTGTCCACTTTGGCATTTACCTCCCAGCGTTGCTAAGGCTCAGGCAGCCAAATCCCCTGCACCTGCACGAACTATTGCCAGAGGAGCACCACAAGCCAGAGGAGGAAGATTCCAAACCAGCAGAGGGAGAGGAACATCAACCACCGGAGGAAGACTCAACTTCGTGACTGCTGCAGAAGCAGGAGAGGCAACTGACGTCGTGATCGGTAGACTCTTGATCTCCTCTCAGATTTCAGTTGTTTTATTTGATCCCGGTGCAACTCATTCATTCATGTCAAAAGATCGCTTGTTGAGTAATAACTTGCCTGTGGTTGCTTTAGAGCATCCTATCATCATTCAGTCACCTGGTGCTAGGATGATTGTTAATTCCATCTGTAGAAATGTTGCCTTCTGTATCGGCAATCTAGAATTCCTGGCAGACATGCTAGTTCTAAACCTTCAAGGATTAGATGTCATTCTTGGAATGGATTGGCTGGCCAAGCATAAGGGATTGATGGATTGTGAGAAGAAAACAATCACCCTGATAAATGCCATTGGAAAGCAAGTTACATTCCATGCAGACAGAACTCCAATCTGCGACCACCTGCAGAGATTGAACTGCATTGAAGAAGTGAAGCTTGAAGAGGTACCGATTGTCAATGAGTACCCAGAAGTCTTTCCAGAAGAACTTCCCGGATTACCACCAGATAGGGATATAGAGTTCACTATTGAACTGAAACCCGGATCCGCTCCGTATGCTAGAAAGTTGTTTCGGATGACAGGTCATGAGCAAGAGGAACTGAAGAGGCAGATAGCTGAATTGGAAGAAAAAGGATTCATCAGATCAAGCTCATCACCATGGGGAGCCCCAGTGCTCTTTGTTAAGAAGAAAGATGGTAGCATGCGACTTTGCATAGACTACCGCAAGCTAAACGACATGACCATTAAGAACAAATACCCCTTACCAAGGATAGATGACCTTTTTGACCAGCTCAGAGAAGCGAAAGTGTTCTCAAGAATAGACCTAAGATCGGGATACCACCAGTTAAGGATCCGAGAACAGGACATCCCTAAAACTGCTTTCGTGACCAGATACGGGTTGCATGAGTTTACAGTGATGCCCTTTGGATTAACTAATGCTCCCGCGGTATTCATGAATCTAATGAACAAAATCCTTATGGAATTCCTGGATAAGTGCATCATTGTATTTGTAGATGATATCCTCGTCTATTCCAAGACAGAGGAGGAGCACGCACATCATCTGAGGATAGTGCTACAGAAACTAGCAGACCACCAGCTATACGCCAAGTTCAGCAAATGTGCTTTTTGGCTGAAGAAGATCTCTTTCTTAGGACACATCATCTCAGGAGAAGGAATATTTATGGACCCGTTGAAGATACAAGCTGTTACCGAATGGAAACAACCGGAAACCGCAACAGAAGTTAGAAGTTTCTTGGGATTGGCGGGATATTATCGAAGATTCGTAGAAGGATTCTCGAAGATCACCAAACCGCTGACCCAGCTACTGAAGAAGAACGCCTCTTTTAATTGGACCGAGGAGTGCGAAAGAAGTTTTGAGGAATTGAAGAAAAGACTGACAACTGCACCAATCCTGATACTACCGGACGTCAAAAAGGATTTTCAAGTCTACTGTGACGCCTCCAAGCAAGGATTGGGATGCGTATTGATGCAAGAAAGGAAAGTGATAGCTTATGCATCAAGACAACTACGACCTCATGAGGAGAATTATCCAACACATGATTTGAAGCTAGCTGCGGTCGTACATGCAATAAAGATATGGAGACACTACTTACTAGGCAGTAAGTGCGAAATTTACACGGATCATAAGAGCCTGAAATATATCTTCACGCAACAGGAGTTGAATATGAGGCAGAGAAGATGGCTAGAACTGATCAAAGATTATGATCTAGAGATCCACTATCACCCGGGAAAAGCCAATGTAGTGGCTGATGCCTTGAGCAGAAAGTCTCGTTACAACCAGATAACACAGCTAGAAGTGCCAACACAACTGATCAAGGACTTCGAAAGGTTGCAATTGGAATTAGTGGACCAAGGAACCATCACTACCCTAAAGATGGAATGTGAGTTGAAGGATAAGATCCGACAAGCTCAAGCGATTGACCCCGACCTTCAAGAGATGAAGGAGGACATGAGGAACAAAGATACAACCAACCTTCGAGAAGATGAACAGGGAATTCTATGGTACGATGACCGTATCTGCATTCCAAATGACAACGAGATCAAAGGCTTGATCATGCAAGAAGCTCATCAAACCCCATATTCCATACACCCAGGCAGCACCAAAATGTACAAGGACTTGAAGAAAAATTTTTGGTGGAAAGGAATGAAGAGAGAAATTGCCAAGTTTGTCGCAACTTGTGACACATGCCAAAGAGTGAAAGCAGAACATCAAAAGCCTGCGGGACCGCTACAACCTCTACAAATCCCAGAGTGGAAGTGGGATGAAATTGGAATGGATTTTATTGTGGGACTACCAAGGACGAGAAAAGGATTCGATTCTATATGGGTCATAGTAGATAGATTAACAAAGGTAGCACATTTCCTCCCAGTAAAGACCCTATATACAGCTAAGGACTTAGCAGAGCTGTATCTCAGTAGAATAGTCGTACTGCACGGAGTGCCGAAGGCTATCGTTTCCGACAGAGGAGCCCAGTTCATTTCAAGATTTTGGCAAGAGTTGCAGAAAGCCCTGGGCACAAAGTTAAAGTTCAGTACCGCTTACCACCCTCAAACTGGAGGTCAGACTGAAAGGGTAAACCAAATTTTGGAAGATATGTTGAGGGCTTGTGTTTTGGATTATGGAGACTCTTGGGAGTTATTTCTACTGTATGCAGAGTTCACATACAACAACAGTTTCCAAGCAAGCCTACAAATGGCACCATATGAAGCTCTATATGGAAGAAGATGCCGCACGCCTCTGTATTGGACAGAAATTGGTCAAAAGCAACATCTAGGACCCCAGTTGGTAGAAGAAGCCACAGCCCATGTCAGCATCATACAAGAAAAACTGAAAACAGCTCAATCTAGACAGAAAAGCTATGCAGATAATCGTAGAAGAGAGCTATCATTTGAAGAGGGCGATTACGTGTATCTCAAGGTTATGCCATACAAAGGAGTTCGAAGATTCCAGATGAAGGGAAAGTTAAAACCTAGATATGTGGGACCATATCGAATTCTGGAAAAGCGAGGTGAAATGGCATACAAGTTGGAATTGCCACTAGAACTGACCGGAATTCATGACGTATTTCATGTATCTCAGCTGAAGAAATGCTTGAGAAAACCAACAGAACAGATATCTCCTGCAGAGATTGAGATTCAACCAGACTTATCTTGTCAAGAATACCCTGTTAGAATTCTGGAAACCAGAGAGAAAGTGCTGAAGTCAAGAACCCTCCGATTCTGCAGAGTCCAGTGGAACAATCACTCAGAGGAGTCAACTTGGGAAAAAGAAGAAGATCTCCGCCAAGAATTTCCCTTCCTATTTTCTGACCTGCCCTAATCTCAAGGACGAGATTGTTTCTAAGGTGGGTAGATTTGTAACACCCTGTTTTGCCAAACCCTAAAATAGCCAAAATCCACATCTTGACCCCAAACCCTAATCTGCTTCAGCCATTCCCTTCTAAGTGTTGTTCAGAACATTTTTCCCTTCGGGATCATCTCCAAAATTCCATCCTAAAACTGAGTTTCGACCCTTGCCGTCTCAGAAACCTAATTACCCTAATTTTACCCTAAACTGCTTTTCCCCAATTTGGTCGAAACCCTTCAGATCTTACCCGATCATACCAAACTCTGGCCGGATAAGTTCTAATAATCTTTTGCAACTTATCTGCGAAATCAGATTTCAGATCGGACCCTCAGATCTCCAGATTTGCAGATCAGTCCCTGGAAGCAAAGTTCTGAAAATTGCAAATCAGCCCCTCTAATCTTTTCGGCTGTTTTCGACCAGCGCCTGGTCGTTGGCTACAACCAGCGCAAGTCGCCGTTGCCGCGCCGTGTTTTCGCCGCGTTTGCTCGCCGCCGGCCACCGCTTCTTGCCGCCTGTGTTGTGAACAACCGAGCCACCCCGCGCGCACGTGCCAGCACCATTGCTTCACCTTGTCCAGCGGTTAAACGACCGCGCTCCAGTAGCGTTTCGCGCGCGCGCTCCCGTTGCCGTGGCATTTGCATGCGTGTACGTGTCGTTGCCGGAGCTAAGTTGTCGCCTCCGCATCTGCGCCGTCCCGGACGAAGTTCCAAGGCACCCTGGCGTTACTGGCAAAGCTGCAGCACCGCCTGAAGCAAATCACGTCGCCGTCGCCGTCGTTGCGCCTGCGCCCGACAAGTTTCTCCCCGGCGCAAGCAACCGCTGTCGTGTTTTCCCTCGCAAGCTCCGTCCCCGTGCCTATTTAAACCCTTCCTGTGCTTTGAAAGCCTCAAGCCTCCAGAAAATCGGCTAAGTCCCAAACTCCACCGTTTTCACCTTCTTCTCCGGCGAGCCAGTGAGTGAGCTCACGGTGCCAGCCCATCTCGCTGCACCATTCTCCAATCCAAGTTCACCAGTGAGTTCCCCTCTTCACCCTTTCTGTGTAGTAGCAACCAATTGCACCAGATCGATCCCCATCGCCGGTGATCGCCGGATTCCCGATTTGCCCTGTTCCCCCAATGCCGTTCGATTCCCTCCAAATTAACCCTCGATTCTGTAGAAGAAGTTGATCAGTAAGCTTAGTAGAGCAAGCCTGTAGAATCAAAATCTTCAATTGAGTCCAAATCGAAGAAATCCCAAACTGGAACCTCAGCCGTTCGCCGGACTTCGGCGCCAAGCTTCTCCGGCCATCTCCCAGCAAAATTGACCCCTCCAGTAGCCTTCTTGTGCCCTAGAGATCATTCCCAAGCCTGGAATTAAGCTCATTCGCCTTGTAGCGAAATCCCCTAGGCTCCAGTGTCATCTTCTCCAGCGCCGGCCGCCGGAATTCATTCCCGGCCGATTCAGCCGACACCACTTTGTCCCTTAGCTTCACCTCACCTCCCTGAGCAATTTCTTCCACTAGCTCGACACCTGGATCTGCCTAGATTGTGAGTTATGCCTTTGTCAAGCTCTTGTCCAGATCAATGTCTGTGCCGTGTCGCCACCGCAGTTCATCGCCAGATTTGGCCACCCTCCGGCCACTTTCAGCCTTTATTCCTGTTGAGTATTTTGTTCCTGTTAGTAATGCCTACCTCCCAGACAAAGTGTTGCATCAATTGGAGCCCTGGATCAAAAGTTAAGCCATGCCCTAGTTTCTGGCCATGTCCAGCACTATGTCAGTGCATGTCAGCCACTGGCATTAGCCTTGTTTGACCCCTCTGGTTGAGCAATGGAAATGTCACTTTGTCCCCTAGATTCCTGGAGTTGTGTTCTACATCTTTCCCTTCTATCACTTCTCCAGAAAACCATCCTAAGATCAGTTTGAAGCTATGCCAAAGCCATGAACCGAATGTCGACCTTTCGACGTTCAATCCTTTTTAGCCGTTTCTTCGACCAGAGCCCTTGTGACCTTGCCCTAACCTTTTCCCCTGCATGCATGACTTATTTACTTAACAATTTCTATAGAAACTATTTTCTGTATGCTTATGGTATGTGTTTGTGTGTTGGTTGATTGCCGCAGAGTCAGAAGTTGAAGGAGCGGAAGAAGTCTTTGAAGATCCGTCTGAGTATTTAGACCCAACATCGCAAGGCAAGCCTCATTCCTTTGATCATGTCTCACCCGATATTTTCATATGAAGTATATTCACTGTTTCTTACTATGCATGCTTATTTGAAATACAAGTTATGTATGAGTGACATGAATAGATATCACCTAATGGATCATGAAACCCCTTTTTGTTATTGAACTTTCATATATATGCTTTTGTCACCCTAGGACTCATATACTGAATATTCACATTAAACTTGAAATGGTCAAATACATGAGAAGTTATGATCAAAACCGTTTTGTCAAGAAAACTGATAAAAGGGATCAGTAGTGGGGATTGGATTGTATGGAGAGGGTGCGGTGCGCACCAGGGAATGTGAATGTTCCTCACTATTGGTTCATAAGGACGAGAACCTTGTGCTGTGTCTCTATGCGAATTGTAAACGTACCAACCACTTGCCTGGTATGGGACAGGCACAACTTAGTAGCTTTTTGGTATTAGCAGTTCCCTGCATGGTTTGTCGATCTGGTTTCTCGTGTGGAAACTGGTAGGCCAAGGTTCGGCCATGAGTGATGTGAGTTCAGAAAAATAATGAGAGGAAAAGGCGTAAAAGAAGGAAGGCGCCCTAGACCTGATTAAGCCGTGAGCGGTTGTAATCTTAAACGGTCGTATGTCTTGAGTGGACATAGACCAAGGCTATGTGTCCTGCGGGAACATAGACCAGAGAGGCTAGGAAGTAAGGCAGTGGGGAAGACCCACAACGGTACTTGAGACTTAACTGTCTATTTACCGGGCGGGGATACTGTTAATACTGAACTGTAAAAACGTTGTGTGATCTCGGCCTTGTCACATGTGTATAAGTCACATGGAGCTGATCCGACTTGAAAGCCGAGTGAACCAGTGGATTTAAAAAGAGGTACACCTTTGCAAAGCGTAAAAGAAGTATCGGATACTCTGTACTCCCAGGTTCAGGAGACTTTTCGTAGTGGATGTTATCCATGGGTTATAGCACAAGTAATGTTTTGGAATGTTTTCATAATGCGGTTAACAAAGTAGTGACTCATGGGAGACCACTACATCTAATGTTTTATTGAAAACCTGTTTAATGTTTAAAGTATCGTCTTCATGACAAAAGTACTGTTTTACTGAACAAATGACTTGGAAATCTATATATCTCTATCCATATGAAACTAAACCCCGGAATCATATGTTCCACCCTCATGTAAGTACGATTGCATTAATCCCTGGAATGAGTGTTGCTGAGCACCAAGTGCTCACCCTTGCATTTATATCCCACTGTAGAAGAGGGATTCGAGGATCCTGATTCCTTCAGTTATGAGTACTCAGCTGAAGATGGAAGCACCCCAGACGAGCCCACGTTCTAGAAGGATTTTGCACCAAGTCAAGTCAGATGTGGGAGAAGCCCCTCCAACCCCGCTGCTGATGGAAGCCAAGCTGTTCGTCGTCGCTTTGTGCTTTATGTTGTGTGTTCGGTACTTGGATACCGATCCTGGTTCTGATAAACTAGTTATTTTCTTAGCAACTCTACTTAGCGCCATTTTCGGTGCTTTGGCTATGTAATATTGGCCATGTTGGCCTGATACTTGTTTAATGATATTACTATGCTTGTGTAGTTCGGAGCTCATGTGACATCCTGCTGTGTGTAACCTACCTGGGCGGTTACCAAGGTGATCCTCAAATGGGGGTCTCACAGAACATCAACTAGAACACCTCAAGGAACATCAAAGAAGTCGTAACAAAGAGTCACATTGGGTTTTGTTTGTTACTGCACATTTTCTCGAGAACACCGGTGCAATGTTTTGAGATTTAGCTCCAGAAAAGTGCTCCAAACATATACAAAATTATACTTTTATGATAATAGATTTCATAATATTTCCGACAAGCCCAAGAACACTCAATTTTGAGCACCCTGGGTGAAGAAAATGAACAAGGAGGAAAATTTGGAAAGTCCAGCCGACTGTCATGTTTGAATTTGGTCAAATCCAATTCAAATATTGGTCAAATTCTCTCCAAAATGCATGAAACAGTAGGGGAACAAGTCAAGATCAAGTTCAACTCAAATTTACCAAAATTTGAGCAATATTTAAAGGCTCTCCACACATTTTCTTGCCAGCTACACAGATTTAGCCCAAGTTGGATTTGGAGGAGTTTGAGTTTAAATTGGTTTCCTTTTATTTTTCCACTTTCTATATTTATTCAAAACTTATTTTAGGGATATTTTGTTAGTATTCTAGTTGGATACACTTTGTTTGGCCGTTAAGGTTTTCCTTTCCCCCAATAGCTATATATATGCTTGTAATATGTTCTCTAAATATAAGTTTTGCTTATCAATACAATTCTTATTGCTTTCTAGAAATTTTGCATGAGTTTATCTTGTGTTTTGTTTGGTTTTTCTCTTGTTCTCCCTCGGGTAAGATTCAAGGGTGGGTTCTGTTTAATCCTCCAATTGGTTCTTCAAGTATTCAACTTGTTGGGTTGATTGGATCTAAATCGACTTGTGCTTTGGTATATTGTGATATGTTGGTTTGTGTTAGATCTAATTTGCACAAGTTAACCGATCCCTTTGCTAGGTTAAACCTCTCATCCATCTATCTATCATATTTTTAATCGTTTTAGTCTATTCTTTGCTGTTTTGGTGAGATCAATCTACCTTGAAAGATTAGGGACAAACTCAAAGCTAGATTGGAGTTCATCTTCATCTAGTTTCACACCATTTGGTATCAGAGCACAAGTTGATCAAGGTTAGATCTTGTTCTTACTGTTTTCATTACCTATAACTCAAACCCTTTACTGCTATCTTGTTTATTTTAAGTTTTATCAAGTTTTGAACCATTATATTACAAAATTAGTTGCTTATCCCAATTGCATCTTGCTATTTGATAAGTGCTAGGTAGATTAATTGGTTTAATCTTGCTTTTCCATGTTATTTATTTAGATTAGTTTCCGTCCTACCACAAAAAAAAAACCAAAAATATGTTCAATCCGAGTTGAAAGTTGCAAACAAGCTTTAATCTTTGTTTCTTTTTGCTCTAGCAAGCTATAAAGAATCAATTTGTGTTTGAAAGGTTTCAAAACCAAACTCTAACTGTTGTGGCCAAAAATAAAGAACTAGGGAGAAAATTTGGAACCCTAGAATATGCTCTTGCTCCAGAAATCAAAATCAAATCAAATCTGTTGAAGCAAAGGAAAAATCCAATCAAGATCCAATCTTGTAGCTGTTTAGTGTATTTTTGCTTGCAGTTGTTAGCAATCCAAGTGAAACAAGTGCAAACTCTAAACTCCACTTTTTTGATTTGTTGATCTCATACTTCTTTGGTCTTAGAATTAGAAAGAATTAGTCCTTTTTATCTAATGTGCACTTTGAAAACTTGGCAAAAAATTAAGATCAGCAACTTAAGGTGCTCTTTTATGGTTAATTATTTGAATTAACTCAAAGATAACTAGATTAGCTCCTTGCAACTCATAAGCCCTACCGAGCTACACCATAACAACTTGTGTTAGATCAGCAACCACATTGCAATTACTTTACTCATCTTGTTTTTAATCGAATCTGTCACCTTTCAATTAAATATTTGAATCACTTCTGATTTTTCCAAAGATTATAAGAGCTTAACCTTGAGCTTGAGTGAGTTGTGAGTGCCACAAAGATCCACAAATTCCCTTAAATTGATGTGTTCTTTGTTCTTTGTTTGCTACTAACAATGGCAGGGGATCCCATGGGAAAGAATGTGAGTAATGACAATGAGGAGAAGGAAGAAGATCTGCAAGGTGAGCAAGCTGTTGAGGTAACAGCCCCTAAACCTTCATTATTTGAAGAACAACCTAAGTATGAAGGTGAGTGCCTAGTTGTTAAACTTGTGTTGAGTGCACAAATGATAGAGGCTGAGAAGAATCAAAGGCATAATTTCTTTCAATCTAGATGCAGAGTAAATAATAAGATTTGTAAGATGATTATTGATGTTGGTAGTTGTAACAATATAGCTAGCACTGAGATGGTCACAAAGTTAGGATTGAAAATGTCGTGGTATTACGGATACCCCGACAGGTTCGGACGTGCGCAGCACGAGTACAGCGGCGCGAGCAGACCGAGTTACTGGTCTCCTCCCACCGGGCAACACAGAAAGTGACACGAGGGTTTATACATGTTCGGGTCCCAGTGGGGGCCCTAGTCCTGTTGGCTCTCTCCGGACGCGAGTCCGCTGGGGAGGTGAGCTCTCGGGGAGAGGTCTCCAAGAGAACCGGATGTTGAGTTCATATAAATGAAATGGAATCCCTGAAAAAGGGTACAAGAGAGGTATATATAGCCCCCAAGAAATACAAAAGACAAAAATGCCCTCGCTGCGACCGTCGGATGGAAGGGCGAAGACGTCCTTTGGCCTGATGGACGGCCTGGATGCTCGACACGTGGCGCCACGGGCTTCCTAGAGGCCCCACGGTCAGCAACAGTTCCTCATGAGCTCGGAGGCTCTCCGGGTCTTACCGGGTCTCACCGGGGTTCCGGAGACCCTCCGGATCTCACTGGGCGCCCGGTGACCCTCCGGATCTCACCGGGGGCCCGGTGACTCTCCGGATCTCACCGGGTCTCACTGGGGTCCCGGAGACCCTCCGGATCTCACCGGGTCTCACCGGGGTCCCAGAGACCCTCTGGATCTCACCGGGGGCCCGGTGACTCTCCGGGTCTCACCGGGGTCCCAGAGACCCTCCGGATCTCACCGGGTTTCACCGGGGTCCCGGAGACCCTCCAGATCTCACCGGGCACCCGGTGAGCCTCCGGATCTCACCGGGTTTCACCGTGTCTCCGGAGACCCTCCGGATCTCATCGGGCGCCCGGTGACCCTCCGGATCTCACCGGGGGCCCGGTGACTCTCCGGGTCTCACCGGGTTTCACCGTGTCTCCGGAGACCCTCCGGATCTAACCGGGTTTCACCGGGGACTCCTTGGGACTTCGTGGGGCCGCTGGGGATTCCCCCAACAGCAGCCCCCCAGGCCCTCGGGGGCACTTGGTGCCTCCGATGGGTATGTGAATCTCCAAACTGTGACGCTTCGTATTACATGAAGTCCCTTACGCTCCCAGCAGCGCTTCGGCTTCCGAACCGTTCCTCTGCGGGACGCGTCTGCCCGTGAACCGACGCATCGTTCCGATGCGCCCACGCCCGCGTTGCCTCGTTTTGCGCGTGACGGTTCAGCTCCGCGGCTCTGATGGCTTCGTGGACATGTGTCGGGCATCCGGGCCCCCCCATCACCTATAAATAGGGGGGAGGGGCCCTCAATTTGAGCATGCCCACAAGCCCTCGAAATCCCACAAATTCCAGTTGTCTCCCGGTGATTTCCGGTGGTTTCCGGTGACCTCGTCCGGAAGCGCCCGGTAGTTTCCGGTAGTTTCTGGTGACTTTTGCCCGGAAGCGCCCGGTGGTTCCCGGTAATTTCCGGTGGTTTCCGATAATTTCCGGTGACTTTTGTCCGGAAGCGCCCGGCGGTTTCTTCAAAAGTTCGCCCCTGATGGCGCCGAAGAGTCGCGCCAAGGTCTCCGAGCTGCCTGCGGAGGAGGTGACCTCTGATTTCCTCGGGGCCACCGAGTTCTCCTTGGGGGCCCTTGAGGCCTTCTTGGAGCGCGGCTACTTCCAGGCGGGAGACATCAGGGTCCCCGGCCCGGCGGAGCAGGTGCCGAGCCCCCGGGATGGGGAGGTGGTGGCTTTCGAGGCCTTCGTGGAGGCCGGCCTTTGGCTTCCAGTGCACCCGCTGCTGCGCGACTTCCTGCAGTTATATGGCCTCGCGCTCAACCACCTCACCCCGAACACCCTTGTTCGGATGGGTTTGTTCATATGGTTGTGCGAGACGACCGCCGTGACGCCCACCATGCGGCTCCTACGGTACTTCTACGAGCCGGCGGCGAGGGGCCCGGTGGTGAGGAGAGGCGGCCCTAGGTCGGCCTTCGGCTCCATCATGATCTAGCTGACTCCAGGCCGCTTCGACGAGTACCTGGTGCTGGCCTCCCGGGACCACTGGGGGGACTAGCTCCGGCATTGGTTCTACCTCCGGGTAGGAGACCCGGGGGTGACCTACTCTCGGGAGCCATCGACGTACTCGCGATCCAGTGGCTCGGTGGCTCCCGAGTGGACTGTGGCGGAGATGAGTCTCCTCTCCGCGATGGCGGAGGCTCGATCCCGGCGGTCCATGCGGGATCTCGCGGAGGAGATGGCCCTCCTCCGAGTGGCACCGTTCCACACCCGTCGAGGGAGGGGAATGTCGCCGGCGCATAGACCACCCCGGATGGCGGTGGTGGACCGTAAGTATTCGGACTCTTTCTCCCCGCTGGGGGATTCTTCCTAACATTTGCTTCATTTTTTTTTGCTCTTGCAGTTAGGTCCTATGGTCGGGCCAAGGAGGTCGCGGCGACCCTCATTGGCCGGTACTATGAGGACGAGCATGAGAGGGTGCTGCGCGTCATCGGGGAGGGCCCTCCCCGAAACGTCGTCGCGGAGGCGTTCGGATTGAGGCTCCCAGCTCGGGCCCCTCTGCCTACCCCTGCTTCACGCAAGCGGGGGAAGGAGGTCGCCGGCGGACCCTCGAAGCGGTCTCTTCCGTCTGGCAGCCCCGCGGGGTCCCGAGCCCGGAGTCCCGCGAGGCCCCAGTCTTCTCCTCCTCCTCCCGCGAAGGACCTTGCGGCGGCGGTTGCCGGGCCATCTGGTGCAGCTCCCGACGCCTCGGGCGGGCCGGATCCCATGGGCGGCGTCCCGGCCGGAGAGTGTCAGGGCTCGGACTCGGAGATGTATGCCCCGAGTCCTTCACTGCCTCCGGTCCCCACGGGGACCCGGCCGCAGCCCTCGTCTAGCGAGGTCTCCGTCCGGTTTCGGATGCCGGGCGGCCTGCCGATGGCCTCGATTCTGGCCCCAGAGACAGGTTCGTCGGTAGTTCGGCCTGCGACGGCGGCGCTCCCTGTACCCGGGAGGGGTAAGGGCCTGTTCATCCGCCCCGGGGTTCCGGCGCCGCCGGATCAGGCTTCCGGCTCCTCTGACGGTGGGACTTCGGAGGGTGCTCTGCCCGGTGGGGAGGCCTCCCGAGGGAGCGACCCGGGGGGCGACGAGGGCGACGTCGACGCGGTCATCGCCTCCGGGCTTCGGGTAAGTTACTTGTCTCATGCCCCTTCGTTAGTTGCGTTCTGATGACGGTTTCTATGCAGATGGTCACCTTAGCCCGGGGCTTCAGGGCCCAGCTCACCACGCGCCTCCGAGCCGTCGAGGACATAGCAGCCTTCAAGCGCGCCGGGAAGGAGAAGGCGCTCAGGGACGCGGCCTCGGAGCGCTCTGAGAAGGAGCGGGCACTCGGGGAGCTCGCCACGGTGCAGGCTCGACTCGCCGCCGCTGAGGATACGGCTTCCCGGCTACGGAGGGAGCTGCAGGTGGAGCGGGAGGCCGTAGCCTCGGGCATCCAGGCCATGGTCGCGGGGGGCAGGGCTATCCGCACTACCCTCGAGGAGCTTGGGATTGAGCTCGGTCGGGGGGCAGGCCCTGACCCGGCTCCGATGTCGGTCGGGGAGGCCGCACACTTTCATGGTGCGCAGGTCGCCCTGATCCCGATTGCTGCGGAGGCGCGGGCGCGTGGGCTCGCCGTCCCGGTGATCGCTTTGGCGGCGGCCCTCGTCGAGCACCGCGGGGAGGGCGCCTGAGTCATCGGGGATCTGGTCCCCCGGAGCTTCCCCGCCTTCTTGGACCCTCGGCGGCTTGAGCTGGAGCGATCCGCCGAGGTTCTCTTTGACCGGATCACCGGCGCCATGGAGACGGGCGGCCGGCGCCCGGGTCAGAGCGCGTTAGCCAGCACGGATGTCCCCCCGGGGGGGAACAAGGACGGGCAAGTATGAGCTCCTCCCCCCCCGGTTAGATTAGGCTTCTCTTTTTTTTTTAGGTCTCTTTTGCTCCGGACGGCTTCCTTAGAGAGAGCCCCGGGAACTTGTAAATACCTTTTAACTGGAATAAAGTAGTTCTTTCGTTAAATGTGTTCAACTTGTTGGCAGGTATCTTTAGACGTCGCTTTTCCAGGGCTTTCTTGCCCTGAAGACCATCTTTTGGAGAGTGTTCGGGGGTCGCCCGGGGGGTCTAGCCCAGGTGGTGCCCGGGCGGCCTCGATTTTACTAAGTCTCACAGCCGGGGGAGCATCCTTCGGGCTGGACTCCGAGCCCGTTCATGCCGACTTCGCGAAGGAAGGTGCCTCCGGGGAGCCGGCCCTTCTGCGTTGGCTCCCGGAGTGGCACTTGGGAAACTTCGACGATTGTCGCGCCGAGTTGTCTCCACCGAGGTCGAGGGCTCTGAAAGTCCCTGCGCTCAGGATACTCCCCCCGACCGGCTACGAATGTTGGCCGGAGGATCTCCTTCGGCGGGCTCTTCGGCGTATGAGGAGTTTGTACAAGGATCTCTCCTAGGAGATCTCAGAAGGTCTCCGGGATTATTAGCTGTAGTTGCTTGTTGGGAATCGTTCTTCGATGCATTCTTCCTGCGGGAGCCTAACTCCCCGGGCCATACTCGCGCGCCCGGGTTTCACCCAGGGGGCGCTTTCGTCCTACGGGGGGGGGGGGGTTGTTCCCTAGTGTGATGTTGTATCAATTAAGACGTAGATTTTTTTATTCGTCGTGCCTTTGCTTCAGAAACTTCGAAGCCTTTCGCGTAAAGCCGTTGTTTTTCTGTTCGGGTCCAGGGTTTTCCTCCCCCCCCCACAGCGGGGTGCAGCTCAGCTCCGCGCGCTGTGGGTAAGGAGTGAAGGGGCCCGGACTACACCGGGTGCTTAGTTTGCGTAGTCCCTCGTCGGGTCCCGGGGGTTGGCGGGGGTGTCCACCGAAAACCTTCGCGGTTCCCCGGCGGGAGTCCCGGGGGCTTATGGATGGTGCGCGACCGAGGAGGGACTATGTTTTGAGAGAGCAAACTCCGAAAGCCGAGTTCTCCGTTTGCCGCGGAAGGCAACGTATATTCCCTTAGGAGGGTTCCGTAACCCGGTAGCGGGTGTAGAGTGTTCGAGGGGGGACTAATCTCTCGAAGTGACTCGTTACCGCAGTTTGTGAAAACTGGGTTGCCGCTTACCCCTTCAGTCCACGAGGGGTTACTATAAGCCGCCCAATGGGAGCTGTGCTCCCGTCGTAAGGACTTTAGGCTGTGGTAGCCCACTTCCTCACGGAGAGGGCATCCTCACGGAGAGGGGATTTTTATAGGGGAGACGTCGCCTTTTAGGCAGAAGAAAAACTCCTGTAAAAGAATTCCAGCGGTGAAGTAGAAAAAAGCCATTCAATTTAATGAAGACGTAAAAATTCCAGAGTTGAGCACAAAATCCACTTGTATTAACATGCGATGAGATACAACGCCTCCCCCCGCGAAAGCGCGGCCGGGGAGGGAATTGAGTACATAAGCCTCCCCCCGTGGAAGCGCGGCGGAGGAGGTGGCGAGCCCGGAGGCTAAACATAAAACTTGCGGAGCAAGGTTATGTTCCAAGTGTGCGTCAGCTCCTGGTCTTCAAGTGTGGAGAGCTTGTAGGCTCCCGAGCCCAGGACCACGGAGATCCTGTACGGGCCCTCCCACTTGGGGGATAGTTTGCCCTGGGCTTGGGGGTCTGTCACACGCTTGAGGACCAAATCCCCAAGGCGGAAGGCCCTTTCGCGCACGCGCTGGTTGTACGCGCGTGCCATCTAGCGCTCGTAGATGGCGTGGTGGAGAAGTGCTCGGTCGCGTTCTTCTTCAACGAGGTCGACCTCCAAACGTTGGTTATCCTCGTTGGTTTGATGCGCTGCGGTCGTAGCTCCGTCAAGGAGCTCGACCCGCAGCGACCGAAAACCAATCTCCGAGGGGAGAACTGCTTCGGCCCCGTAGACGAGCGAAAAAGGCGTGCGCCCTGTCGCTCGGCTAGGGGTCGTGCGCATGGAGCAGAGGATGCTTGGAAGCTCTTCTGCCCACGCGCCTCACCTAGAGGCGGTCTGTTGAAGTCGTCGGTGCAGGCCTTGCAGGATCATGCCGTTGACTCTTTCAACGGCTCCGTTGCTTTGGGGATGAGCCACGGAGGCAAAATGGAGGGTAGTGCCCAAGCCTTCGTAGAATTCCTGGAAATATTCCTAGTCGAATTGGGTCCCATTGTCGACGGTGATTTCTTGGGGGACCCCGAAGCGACATACAACATTTTTCAAGAAAAAACGTTGCACTGCCCGGGAAGTGATGCTGGCCAAGGGCTCAGCCTCCACCCACTTGGAAAAGTAATCCACGGCGACCACCGCGTACTTGTAGCCCCCGGGTGCTGGGGGAAAGGGACCAAGGAGATCCATCCCCCAGCGAGTGAATGGCCAAGTAACAGGGATGGTTTGCAATATTGCGGAGGGGAGCCTGGTGCCCTTCGCCATCTTCTGGCAGGCCTCGCACGCGGAGATTAGATCCCGTGCGTCGCGGACCAACGTGGGCCAGTAAAACCCTTGGCGAAGGGCCTTTGCCGCGACCGCCCGTGGAGCCAAGTGGGATCCGCAGTTCCCCGAGTGTATGTCCTCGAGGAGCTGGAGTCCGTCGGCCCGCGGGAGGCAGCGAAGAAGGGCGGAAGCCCCCTGCTTGTAGAGCTTTCTGTCCAGCAGAACATATGTCCTGGCCTTGGCACGGAGACGCTTGGCGTCAGCGTCACCAGAAGGTTCCCCCTCGTCCCTTATGCAGGAGATGAGGGGATCCATCCATGATGCAGTCCGAGTGATCTCGGACACCTCAAGGACGCAAACCCCCGGGTTCGCGTCCGGAAGGGTTATAGAGGGCGTCGTGATGATTTCCAGAAAAGCGCCCTTGGGAAGAGGTTCTCGGGCGCTGGCTGCCCGGGCCAATGCGTCGGCCCAGGTGTTATCCCGTCGGGGGATGTATCGGGCCTCCAAACCTTCAAAGTGTCTTTCCATCTTCCGCACTTCCCCCAGGTATAGACTCAGGTTTGCGTCGTGGCACAAGTAGGACTTGTCCATTTGGTTGACCACTAGCTGGGAGTCTCCTTTCACCAGGAGGCGGCGGATTCCCAGGGAGCGCGCGAGGCGCAATCCCAGGAGCAAGGCCTCGTACTCGGTGACATTGTTGGTAGCAGGGAACACGAGCCTGGCGGCGTACTCCAGCATCTTCCCTTCGGGACTCCGAAGAACCACCCCCGCACCGGCCCCGGCAAGGCACAAGGAGCCATCGAACATGAGTGTCCAATGGTCCAGGCACCGGGGGGGGGGGTGAGGGGAGCCCCTCCGTCCGTCTCAGCGGTCGGGGTCCATTCCGCCACGAAGTCAGCGAGGACTTGCGACTTGATGGCGGAGCGGCCCGTGAAGGTGTGGGAGAAAGGAGCGAGCTCGGCTCCCCACTTGCCAATTCGGCCGGTGGCCTCCTTGTTTCTCACCACTTCCCCCAGCGGGAGAGATGACGGGACCGTGATTGGGTGCCCAAGGAAGTAGTGGCGGAGCTTCGGTGACGCCATGAGGAGGGCATAGCACAGCTTCTCCACTTCAGTGTACCGCGTCTTAGCCCCCTGAAGGGCCTCGCTAACATAGTATACAGGGCGCTGTTTCCCGTCTTGCTCTCTCACGAGCACCGCGCTTACTGCGACTGGGGTCGCAGCAAGGTAGAGTAGTAAAGGTTCCTCCGGGGATGGGCTCACGAGCATCGGAGGGCTCGCCAAGTACTTCTTCAACGCGTCGAACGCCGTCTGGGCCTCAGGGGTCCATCTGAACCCCCTGAGGTCCTGGAGGACTTTGAAGAACTGGAGTCCGCGTTCTCCTGACCGCGAGACGAAACGACCCAACACGGCTAGGCGGCCTGCAAGCCTCTGCACATCTTTGACGGAACGCGGGGGAGGCATGTCCAGCAGGGCCCGAATTTTTTTGGGATTCGCCTCAATGCCCCGCTGGGACACCAAGAAGCCAAGCAGCCTCCCGCCACATACGCCAAAGGCGCATTTTTCCGGGTTGAGTTTCAACCCGTACTTGCGGAGGCTGCGGAAGGTCTCCGCTAAGTCGTCGATGTGTGCGGCTGTGCGAGGGCTTTTGACGACCGCATCGTCAACGTAGACCTTGACATTGCGGCCGATTTGGTCCTTCAGGACCAGCGTCATGAGACACTGGAAGGTTGCCCCGGCTTTTTTCAACGCGAAGGGCATGTAGAGATAGCAGAAGGTGCCGAGGGGAGTTATAAAACTCGTCTTTTCCTCGTCCTCTGCAGCCATCCGAACCTGATGGTACCCTGAATATGCATCGAGGAAGCTCATCAGTTCGCACCCCGCGGTCGAATCGACCAGTTGGTCTATCCGCGGGAGTGGGTAGTTATCTTTTGGGCAAGCGCGGTTGAGATCGGTGAAATCCACGCACATCCTCCACTTGCCACTTGACTTCTTCACGAGGACGGGTTTTGCCAACCATTCGGGATGGAGGACTTCTCGCACGAACCCCGCCTCTAGAAGCTTGGAGACCTCTACCTTGATGGCGTCTTGGCGCTCGAGGGATAACTTCCTCAACTTCTGCTTGACCGGGGAGCAGCCGGGGATCACAGCGAGCTTATGCTCAATGATGTCCAGGGCGACGCCCTGCATGTCCGAGGGTTCCCACGCGAAAACATCTGAGGTCTGCTCGGCGTGTTCCTCGGTGAGGTCTGCTCCGATCCTAACGGTTCTCTCTTCATCTCCCGCGGACAGTTGGACCTTCCGAAGGTCTCCCTCGGGGCGCGGCCTCGGGAGTGGCCTCTCGGAGGGAACGACCGGGGCAGCATGAGGTTCGGGGGGGGGGGGCGCTCCCCCCAGGGTCTTGATCACGTTGATATTTCCGACGGCGGCGGTGGCATGCTCGTAGAGAGCGCGGGCCACGTTCTGGTCGCCTCGAACGGTGATCGCACCATGAGGCCCAGGGATTTTCACGCAGAGATAATTCTGGTGAATCGCCGCCCCCAGATGGTTGATCGTGGTCCTCCCCATAATAGCATTGTATGAAGAGGGGAGGTCCACCACATCGAACCGGACCATCTCCGTCCGGTAGTTTTCTGGGGTGCCGAAGGTCATTGGTAAATCGACCTTCCCCACCGGGTGGATGGTCTTCCCGGGAACGAAGCCTTGTAACGGCCCGAGTGCGGGCTGCAGCAGCTTCTCGTCGACTTGCATCTCCCTGAACGCCTTTAGGTATAAGACATCGGCGGAGTTTCCACCGTCGACGAGGATGCGTGCTAGTTGGCAGATGTAGACTGTAGCCGAGATGATGAGCGTGTCGTCGTGCGGGAAGCGAACCCCACGCGTCTTCCGCTGTGAAGGTGAGGGGGACGTCTGACCATTTCGGTGGCGGAGACGTGTGCAGCACCCCACCACCTTCACCTCCTGTGCGTACTCCTTGCGCTGGCGCTTGGAGTCCCGTCTCGAGGCAGATCCCCCGGTGATGACGTTTATACGTCTTTGGGAGGTTTGAAAGGGGAGCTCCTGGGTTGAGCTCCCTTCTTGCGTTTGTCTCCGCTGCTCGCCCGCAGGAGCGGGGAGCGCTGGCAGAGGCGCCGAGGGAGGCAAGGAGGCAGGGCCCCCTCCCCCCTGGCTGCGCTGGTCGAGAAAAGCCGCGAAGTGCTGTAGAAGCTGATTGCATTCTCGATTAGCGTGGGTACTCGATTTGTGGAAGGTGCACCACACATTGGTTGTGCCCTACTTGCTCTCTTCGGGACGGCTCTCGCGCCCGCGGGAGGATTGTCCTCCGTAGCCCCTTGACTTAGAAGGGGCACGACTGCCTTTGGCGCTGTCGCGCGAGCCGCCTTCGCCCTCGAGGACGAAAGCATCCCGAGGCCGTGGCTCGCGACGATCACTTCTTTGGGGACGTTTGATGGAGGGGTCCCTGGCCTCCCAGTCGGCGGGGGCAGGAGCCCCCTGGTTCTTCTTCCAAATATCGTCCTCCTCCGCACGGGCGTACTTCTCAAGTACGGTGAAGAGTTCATTGGCGGAGGTGGGGCAGCTCCGAGAGAGCCTCCGATGGAGCTCCCCGGGGAGTATCCCGCTCTTGCATGCTTCGATGACCGTTGAGTCAGGGACATGCGCCACTTTGCTCTTCACCTGAGCGAAACGCTTAAAGAAGCTGCGGATAGTCTCCCCCGTCCTCTACCGGATGGTGTAGAGCTGGGACGAGTCTAAGGGCCGCACATAGTTGCCTTGGAAGTTCGCACAAAATTCGCGCTTCAGCTGCACGAAGGACTTGACGGATCCAGCTTTCAGGTTGTAGAACCATGAGCGTGCGATGCCCGTGAGGTAGAGGGGGAGCATTGCACCGTCTCGTCCCCCCCGGCCACCGAGATGGCCGTGGAGTACACCTGCACAAACTCGTAAGGATCGGCCTCACCGTTGTAATGCTCGATGTGCGGCCGGCGGTAAGGCCGCGGCCAGCGTATGCAGCGGAGATGACTGCATAGCGGTTGGTTGGTCCCCTCAACTTCCTTGGGGCATCCACGGTCGCCGTCTTCTCTTGCCGGGGACGCGTGCTCATTGTCAGAGTCTGGGAGGGGTGGCAGCGGTCCGCCGGTGTGACAGTGTCGTCTCTTTTCCTCCAGATTGGTTGAGCTAACCTCTTGGGCGTCGAGGCATTCCGAAGGGATGGTAGTAGCTTCCTTGAACGGTCTCTTCCCCCGGGCGATTTGGGAGCACGTCTCCGCGCGTCCGCGGGTTCGGGGTAGTCCTGACCGATGGCGGGAGGTGGTTTCTCCGGACTTGGCGGTACGCATTCGCTCGACCTCCTCCCTTGTGAAGCGGGTCTGATCCGCTGGGGGCGCCCGCAGGGGCGGCCCCGGAGGGGGAGGGAGCTGATGCGCATTTGCCACCGTCCCAGTGGACGCTGCCGGTGCGCGAACCGGGCCATGCGCCAGGTCCGCAATCGGTACGGTGGCGGGCGCAGTCGCAGTTCGAGTTCCCGGGGCGTCCGCAGGGGCGGGCATTGCACCGGTCCCGGGCGTCGGCCCGCGGAGGCTGCCGGGCTCGGGCGCCGGAGTTGTCCTTGGCGCGGCGGTAGCCGCTCGCGGGGGTTCTGGACCCGGGGCCGGGCGACTCCCAGTGGCAGGGGAGGGCTCGGAGATGAGTTGACCCCCCGGCGCAGGAAGTGTCCTCGGGATCGGATACGGCCCGGGCGCGCCTCCGGGAACGGCGAACATCCCCGGCCCGGGAAAGGCGGGGTGCCCCCTAAAGAATTGGGGCGGTGCCCCCATAAACGGATACGGAGGCGGGTAGACGGGAGCCGGGGGCCGCGCCAGGACGCCCAGCAGCTCCTCCAGGGTGTGTTGGGTACAGAGCTGGCCTTGGATCAAAGCCCCTAGCATAGAATCTCCGGAGACCGGAACGGAGAGTTGGGGCGCACTAGGCCCCGGAAGCTCGGTTGCGGTCGCTGGGTCGGAAACAGGGACCCCTCGGCCGGAGGCCGCGGGTGGAGGAAACGGGTCCTCCCCCCGCACGGCCCCGGGCGTCAGGGCCGCGGAGGTCTCATCTCGCGGAGGCGGAGCCGGGTTGCTGGGACCAGCACTCTCGGGAGATGAGAGGGCTTGAGCTCTGGTTGTTGCGGGAGCCATGGCGATTCGTCGCGATGTCCCGACGGACGGCGCCAACTGTCATGGTATTACGGATACCCCGACAGGTTCGGACGTGCGCAGCACGAGTACAGCGGCGCGAGCAGACCGAGTTACTGGTCTCCTCCCGCCGGGCAACACAGAAAGTGACACGAGGGTTTATACAGGTTTGGGTCCCAGTGGGGGCCCTAGTCCTGTTGGCTCTCTCCGGATGCGAGTCCGCTGGGGAGGTGAGCTCTCGGGGAGAGGTCTCCAAGAGAACCGGATGTTGAGTTCATATAAATGAAATGGAATCCCTGACAAAAGGGTACAAGAGAGGTATATATAGCCCCCAAGAAATACAAAAGACAAAAATGCCCTCGCTGCGACCGTCGGATGGAAGGGCGAAGACGTCCTTTGGCCTGATGGACAGCCTGGATGCTCGACACGTGGCACCACGGGCTTCCTAGAGGCCCCACGGTCAGCAACAGCTCCTCATGAGCCCGGAGGCTCTCCGGGTCTTACCGGGTCTCACCGGGGTTCCGGAGACCCTCCGGATCTCACCGGGCGCCCGGTGACCCTCCGGATCTCACCGGGGGCCCGGTGACTCTCCGGGTCTCACCGGGTCTCACCGGGTCTCCGGAGACCGGGGGCCCGGTGACTCTCTGGGTCTCACCGGGGTCCCGGAGACCCTCCGGATCTCACCGGGTTTCACCGGGGACTCCTTGGGACTTCGTGGGGCCGCTGGGGATTCCCCCAACAGAAAACATGGAAACACCCCAGCCCCTATAAAATGCAATGGCTCAATGAGTGTGGAGAATTAAAGGTAAATACAGTGATAAGAGTTTCCTTTCAGATTGGTAGATACATTGATGAAGTTTTTTGTGATGTTGTAGCTATGCAAGCTTGTCATTTGCTGTTAGGAAGACCTTGGCAGTATGATCATGATACAATGCATAGTGGTAGAACTAACAAATATACATTTGATTACAAGCGTAACACTTTTGTTTTAGCTCGTTTATCACCTCAGGAAATTTTAGCATATGAGATGAAGAAACGGGAGAAAGACGACACTCGAGTACAATTGCAAGACCAGCACTTAAATCCACCTAGAATGGAGGTTAACACTAGTAGCATAAAGAGAGGAAAATCCAACAAAGAAACACAATTGTTGCTGTCCTAGACAATTAGTTTGAAAAATCCAGAACAACAATTCTTTGTTCTACTTTTCAAAGAGTGTTTAAATTCATATATTCAAAATGATTACTTGCCTGAACCAATTCTTAAAATCTTGTAAGCATTCAAGGATGTTTTTCCAGAGGAGATCCCAGCTAGATTGCCACCTTTGACAGGTATTGAGCATTAAATTGATCTCATACCAGAAGCATCACTTCCAAATTGGCCAGCATATAGAACCAATCTAGAAGAAACAAAGGAGATTGAATACCAGGTAAGAGAACTTCTCAACAAAGGTTATGTTAGAGAAAGTTTATCTCCTTGTGTTGTTCCAGTTTTGTTAGTGCCAAAGAAAGATGGTTCATGGAGAATGTGTGTGATTGTAGATCTATTAATAACATAATAGTAAGGTATAGCTATCCAATATGTAGACTTGATGATATGTTAGATGAGCTTAGTGGATCTGCAATTTTCTCTAAAATTGATTTGAGAAGTGGTTACCATCAAATAAGAATGAAACAAGGAGGTGAATGGAAGACAGTCTTTAAAACAAAACAAGGTTTATATGAGTGGTTAGTTATACCCTTTGGTTTAACAAATGGCCCCAACACTTTCATGGGTTAATGAACCATGTTTTGTGAGAATTCATTGGTAAATTTGTTGTGGTTTAGTTTGATGATATTCTTGTTTATATCAAATGCCTCACTGATCATATTGAACACTTGGGAATTATTCTTGCTATTTTGAGAGCCAACCGTTTGTGTGGAAACCTTGACAAGTGCACTTTTTGCAAAGAAAGTGTTGTGTTTCTTGGTTTTGTTGTTAGAAAACAGGGAGTGGCAGTAGATGAATACAAAATTTAAGCAATCAAGTCATGGCCAACCCCCTCAAGTGTAAGTCAAGTGAGAAGTTTCCATGGCCTTGCTGGGTTCTATAGGAGGTTTGTCAAAGACTTCAGCACCATAGCAACACCCCTCAATGAATTGACTAAGAAGAATGTAAAGTTTGAATGGGGAGAAGCTCAAGATAAAGCCTTTCAGTAGCTGAAAAACAAGCGAACCAATGCACCCTTGCTACAACTTACAGATTTTGGTAAGACTTTTGAAATTCAATGTGATGCAAGTGGAATTGGAATTGGTGGTGTTCTGCTCCTAGAAGGTAAGCCCCTTGCTTACCTTCAGTGAGAAATTAAGTGGTCCAATGCTAAATTATTCCACATATGATAAAGAATTGTATGCTTTGACTAGAGTTTTATAAAAACATGGCAACATTATCTATGGCCCAAGGAATTTGTCATACATTCTGATCATGAAGCACTTAAACACTAGAAAGCGCAGAACAAGTTAAATAGAAGACATGCTAAGTGGCTAGAGATTTTAGAGATTTTTCCATATGTAATCAAGCATAAGAAAGGTAAAGAAAACTAAGAAGCCAATTCTCTCTCTAGGCGCCATGTTCTAATCAAACAATTGGATGCTAAGATTATTGGATTTGAACACTTAAAAGAATGGTATCCTACTGATTTGGAATTCAAAGAAGCATATGTACAATGTTCTAAAAACAAAGCATGGGATAAGTACTTTAAACATGATGAATTCTTGTTTAGATCACATAAGCTTTGTACCCCAATGCTCTGTGAGATTATTATTGTTGTGGGAGGCACACTTAGGAGGTCTCATGGATCCCTTTGGAATTTCCAAGACATATGAGATGCTTGCTCTCACTTTTACAGGTCAAAGATGCACAGAGATGTGGAGCACTTTGTAAACAGATGTGAAACATGCCACATTGATTTACCAGGTTAGTATGGTGTAATTGCAACTTTCAATGTTTCTAATCTATCTCCTTATCTTGAAACAGATGAAGAACATTTGAGGACAAATGCTTTTCAAGAGGGGGAGAATGATGAGGACATCCCAACACCAAAATATACACCAACCCCTCCAATCAGTAGACCAATTACTGGCAGTAAACCAACAGAGCTTCAAACCCAAGTACAAGCTTTCCACTCAGATTTCAATTGTGATTTAAATTCTTTAAGGGTACTACCCATTGGGAGTTCTTTGATTTGTATTAGGTATGAGGGCATGGAGATGCATGAGGAGTGCCTAGAACACCTCCAGGAACATCAAGAAAGTCATAACAAAGAGTCACATTGACTTTTGTAAGTAGACTTCATAAGCTTTCCAACAAGCCCAAGAACACTAAATTTGGACTTCATTTGCACCCTACGTGAAGAAAATAAACAAGGAGGAAAATCTGGAAATTCTAGTTGGCTGCCACATTTGAATTTGGTCAAATCTGAATCAAATATTGGTCAAATTCTCTCCAAAACGCGTGGAACAATAGGGAAACAAGCCAAGGCCAAAGTCAAACTCAAATTTACCACAATTTGAGGAAGATTTAAAGGCTTTCCACACGTTTTCTTGGTAGCTGCACAGATTCAGCCCGACTTGGATTTGGAGGAGTTTGAGTTCAAATCGGTTTCCTTTTATTTTTCCAATTTCTATGTTTAGTTCAAAATTATTTTAGAGATATTTTTGTTAGTATTCTAGTTGGATACACTTTGTTTGGCAGTTAAGGTTTTCCTGTCCCCCAACAACTATATATAGGCATGTAATCTGTTCACTAAATATAACTTTTGCTTATCAATACAATTCTTATTGCTTTCTAGAAATTTTGCATGAGTTTATCTTGTGTTTTCTCTGGTTTTGCTCTTGTTCTCCCTTAGGTAAGATTCAAGGGTGGGTTCTATTGAATCCCTCCAATTGGTTCTTCAAGTATTCAACTTGTTGGGTTGATTGGATCTAAATTGAGTTGTGGTTTAGTATATTGTGATCTGTTGGTGTGTTAGATCTAATTTGCACAAGTTAGCTGATGCCTTTGCTAGGTTACACGTCTAATCTATCTATCTATCTATCTTATTTTTAATCATTTTAGTTGATTCTTTGTTGTTTGCGTGAGATTGGAGTTCATCTTCATCTAGTTTCACATCACATTATGTCGCGGGAGGGGGCCATTCCCGTCCGAGGCTCCAAAACCCTCTAGCGCGTTTCCCTCCTCCCCGGAGATGTTATGTCTTGGGAGGGCTCTGTTCCATTTTGGGACTCCAAAACCCTCGAGCCCGTTTTCCTCTTCCCCAAAGACGTCATGTCCTGGGAGGGGACCCTTTCTGTCTAGGGTCTCCAAAACACATTTTTCTCTGACCCAGTGACTTTATGTCTCGAGAGGGGATCCTTCCCACCTGGGGGCTCCGAGTTCCCCCTGGACATTGGTTTCTGCCCCCATGAGACATCACGCCCCAAAAAAGGATTTTCCCCTCCGGGGGCCTTAAGTGTGGTTTTTAGCCCTGACTTAGATACTGGAAGCTAAGGATCGAAGAAGATGATCACACACGAGCACTCAGTTTGGAATGAAGAATTTCCACCGACAAACTCAGCCCAACCAATAAAGCTTCGACCAGTGAAGCTTCGACCAGGGAAGCTTTGACACGCGAAGTTCAACCGGTGAATCTTCAACCAAGGAAGCTTTGACCAGCAAAGCTTCAACCGGTAAAAGGTTCGACTGGCTAAGCTTCGACCAGTGAAGCTTGACCGTTGAAGCTCCAACCAAAGAAGCATCGACCAATGAAGCTTCAACCGGCGAAGCTTTGATCGGTGAAGCTTCAGCCACTAAAAGCTTCAACCGATGAAGCACCAGGGAAGCTTTGACCATGAAACTTCAACCAGCGACCAAATCTTGACCGTTCCTGACATTAAAACCACTGGACACATTTTCTTTTCCCCTGGCGGCATTACGCCCCAAGAGAAAATTTTACGCCCAGAGAACCTTGGTCTCCCGTGAACGGACATCTTCTCCCTCAGAGATGTTATGTCCCGAGAAAGGACTCTCTCCGTCTGAGGGCTCCAAAATCCCCGGACGCACTTTTCCCTTCCCCAGTAACATTATGTCCCAGAAGTGAATTTTACGTCCTCAGACCTCCAGTGACGTGTCCCAGTCGTTTTCTTAAAAACCCCCAACATGAGAGACCTATTTGTCCCCCTCTGGTGGGGGTGAGGGGGGACACACAACTAGGATCACCCCTCACCGGGAAGGTCCCCGGAACCGTGCATGAAATAGAAAGAAACTCATGTGAAATTCACCAACTTTATTGATAGAATAAAGCCGGGGGACAGCCTCCCTCGATAGGCCAAGGGCTCCCTAGGTAACAACACCCAAAAGCAACCCTTTCCAAGGTCGTGAATCCTTTCCGAGGTCGTGAACCCTTTATGAACTCGACCTGAAGTATTTGACCTGAAGAACCCGAAGATCCTCTTGGATCATGACTCCCTTGTTGAGAAGGAGCCAACCCCCCTTCATGATCATTGATCAAAACTAGAGATGTGGAAATTGAGATTGACCATCTTCCCGGGTGTACCACTTTTCTGCACGTGTTCGTTGATCTTTCCGTCTGATTCAAAAAGACTCGTGTGCCGCTGTGGGTGGTCGTCACCATCTTCTCCAAGATCACTTCGTCAGGTGGTGGTTCTTCGTGCTGATAGACCAAGTCTTCAACAGATGGTACTATGGTATCTGGCTCATCATCCAACATTGAAGGCTCGATGAGTTTGAGGTGCTCAACATTGACAACCGAGTAAATATCCATGTGTGAAGGTAACTCGAGTTGACAAGCATTAGTACCAATTTTCCGCAAAACCCGGAAAGGACCATAACGGATTGGTTTGAGCTTTTTGCCTTCACCTTTAAGTCTCTCCTTACTCAGATGTAACCATACCATATCACCTTCTTGGAATTGAGCATCAACTCGGTGCCGATCATGTCGCGCCTTGTACTTGAGTTAAGCATTCAGCAAGTTTTGTTCAACCTCAATATGGAGCCGTTGAATACCTTCCAAGAACTTTTGTCCTCGATCCTGATCAGATGCTTCCTTGCTGTTCTGAGGTAGGGATGACCAACTCCATGTCGAATGGACTCTGGTAGAAATCCCAAACAGACCTCAAAAGGTGACTTTCCAGTCGAACCATGCACTACTCAATTAAAAGCAAACTGCAGGTACGGTATGTTTTCATCTCAGGTCTTCAGATGCTTAGAGTTAAAGCCCCTCAAGAGATGAACGACTATTCGATTTACCACCTCAGTTTGACCATCAGTTTGAGAATGAAAAGCAGTACTCCTCTTTAGCTTTGTGTCCATCATCGTCAAGAGCGGTCACCAAAAGGGACTAAGGAACCGGGTATCATGATCAGACACAATAGAAATCAGTAGTCCAAAATGTGTCCAAACGTGCTGAAAGAATACCCGAGGTGCTTCTTCTCCCGTGATAGTCTTTTGACAAGTTATGAGAATTATCATTTTGGAGAACTGATCAATGACCACAAAGAGATAGTTGTTGCCACGTCGGGTCTTAGGCAATCCTCCCAAGAAATCCATGGATATGCTTTCCCATGATTGTGACGAAACTGGCAAAGGAGTGTATAAACCTAAGTTTTGGTTTGCCAGTTTCAAGATGCTGCAGAGACCACAACCTCGAACAAAACTAGCAAATCCTGCTGCATTCACGGCTAGAACACATGTCAATGAAAATTTTGCAAAGTCTTCGTAACCCCAAAGTGACTAGCTACCTTTGATGTATGCTCTTCTTGCAGCCATTGAATTCGAGGTGCTCCATGAGGTATACAAAGTAAATTGCCTTTGCACAAGAGTCCTTCTTACCAAACAAACTCTGTAGGTTTCTCTGTTTCGAGCTCAGCCAGTGCTGATCAAAAATCAGGATCTTCACTGTACATTGTGGCATAGTCATCATGACATGACGGCTCGATCTACATAAACGCTGATAAGCAGAGGGTCGTAACTGGTGGTCATGACAACATGTCAGCCAGTTTATTGCGTACGCCCTTCTTGTACTTAATCACCAGATTAAACTGTTGTAGATACGACATCCACTTCATATGTCGAGCGTGTTGCAGTTTGGATTGAGTTTGCAAATATTGCAAAGGTTGGTGGTCGGTGTGGACAACAGTCTCTTTACCCAAAAGGTAACATCGCCAATGTTTTACGGCCTAATGCAGTGCACACAACTCCTTGTCGTAAGTGGGATAGTTCTTCTGAGCTCCCTGGAATAACTCAGAGTGATATTCTACTGGTCGACCTTCTTGCATGAGCACAATGCCCATTGCATAACCTGAGGCATCGGTTTCTAACTCGAATGGCTTCTGTAGATTCGGCAAAGCTAGAACAGGAGCTTCGCTGATCTTCTTCTTCAGCAAGAGAAACATGTCCTCATGTTTCACTGTCCACTCGAACTTCTAGTCGATCCTAGTTAATGCATGCAACGGAGAAGCCACAATCGAGAAGTGTCATATGAACTTCCAAAGATATTGGCATGCTCCTACAAAACTACACACTTCCGTAACTGTTCGCGGTCGAGGCCACTCTCGAATTACTTTTACCTTGCCAGGGTCGATTTGCAATGTCCCCTTGCCAACCATGAATCCCACGTAAAGTAGAGTTTTCTGGCCGAACTCGCACTTCTTACGATTGAGGCGAAGTTGATGTTGCTGAAGCTGTTCGAACACCTTTTTGACATGAATGAAGTGTTCATCCCACGAACTACTATAGACCAGTATGTTATCGAGGTAAACGATCACAAAGTCATCGATGAACTGTCGCAATACGTCATTCATGAGACGCATGAAAGTAGCCGAGGCGTTGCAGAGGCCAAACGGCATGACCAGGCATTCGAACAGACCTTGCTGTCTTTTGAATGCAGTCTTCCACGTATCCTCCTCTCGGATGCTGACTTGATGATACCCTAACTTTAGATCCTGTTTCGAGAAGACGGCAGCATGCTTCAATTGGTCTAACAAATCATCAATACGAGGAAGGGGGCACCAGTTCTTGATGGTGATCTTGTTCAGTACACAGTAGTCGATGTACATACGCCAAGTCCCATCTTTCTTTGGCACAAACACCACAGGAGATCCACAAGGTGAACCACTTGTTTGAATGACACCATCATTCAGCAATTCTCCAAGTTGCCTTTTGATCTCTTCGTTCTCCAATACAGAGTTGTGATACATACTCAGATTGGGAAGTGTTGCATCAGACACGACCTAAATTTTGTGCTAGACTGGATGTGTCAGTGGATGACTCTAGGTACTTTCAAACAAATCACAATATTTCTCCAGCAGTCCTGATAAACGACCATAATCTTCTCGGCACGCCAACGACAGCACTACTCAAGTACTATCACTTCGACCAATTGGTCAAATCGTAACAAGCACATATTTATGACATGCATTGATGATTCGTTTGGCCTGATTCACGGTAATCAAGTTCGAAGTGTTGACGTGGACGTCTCTACCGATCATGAACTTAATTTCGTCTTTAGTGAGCTCGTACTCTTGCGCTCATCGATGCAAGTGGGCATTTCGATCGTACAAGAATGGACTCCCAAGGATCACCTAACAAATATCGATAGGAACAATGTCGCATTGAACCTCATCGATATAACGAGTAGAGATAGCAAATTTCAACACACACTGACTCGTGATCTGTTGGTTCACGTCAGATGTAAACCAACCCAGCGGATACAGTCGTGGGTGTGTGGCCTTCTTCAAACCAAGTCGTCGAACCAGTCCAGAGGAAACCAAATTCTTCTGACTTCCAGGATCGAATATTGCTGTGACCACTTCGTGCTTCACCTGGATGTTGACAGTGAACAAGTCCTCCGTTGAGTGATGGCTGTTAGCTGAATCCGAACCATTCTCCTTCGGCATTTCCATTAGAGACAAGGTCGTATCTGCCTCATCGACCGAATTCACTCGAACAACTCCTTTGGGTGGAGCCATAGTAGCTGTAGCTATTCACTTCCTTGGTCTGTTTTTCTTTGGTCGAAGCTCATGATGGAGCTTATAGCACTTATCCTTTGTATGCCCGGCAACAGGACAATGATCACAAGAGATGCTCGTACTAGACTTTGGAGTGCTCTTCTTCAGACTCAACTTTCCTTTTGAAAAGGTCGTATTCTCTTTCTTGTCATTGCGGGGTTTATTTTTCTTCTCGATCGCCATAGCAGTCGTGCTTGCGATCATGATCTCATGGACGCCGATCAGGCTTAGCTCAACACAGATCAATTTCTGAAGTCCAAACGTGTATTTTCGGAACACTTGCGGATCATATGGCAAGATGCCAATGACCATTTCTTGTCTCCGAAATTCCGTCATATAATCCTGGATGAATTGGTCGCGGCACTAATATAATATGTGCGAACGATCCCATCTCTCCTCGAGATAACCCATCGAGTAGAATTCTTATTGTAGGAGTCATTTGAACTAACCCCACGCTAGGTCGTCAGCTTCACCACTGGCGACAAGGGCCTTCCACCATGTCTTGGCGTGGTCCTTCATCTTCAAAGGTGCGAATTTCAACTTTTGAGCGCTATTGAAACCTCATAGGTCATAGTAGGTCTCAAGCTGATTGATCCATGAGTCCAGCTTCTCGGCATCAATCACCCCACCGTATATGGGTATATCAACCTTAGCTTCAACCTTGAAAGATCTGGCAGCTAAGGAGGTATTGGCGAGGTTGTTGGCCTTGTGGTGGCCTTCAACTTCATCTTCGTCTAGCCTGCGCAAGTCTTCACTAGTCTTCACACCCTTAACCTTGCCTTTTGAAGCATCAACTTCAGAAGGTACAGCCATGGCCTACTGTTTAATCCAAGCAAGCATGATATCCATGTCAGTGGAGAGCTTAGCCACTTGTTTGGCTAGGTTAGCTTGACTGGAGGGAGGTATCATCAGACATCTTCAGAGACGCAACTGTAGGAACCTTCGAATGATCGCCTTCAGCTGCAAGAGTTTCTTGCAGATTTTCGCCAGAAGTTTTGTAACCCTGGCGAGTCTTCACTATCCACATGACAGGATAGTTGTTCCAATACCAACTTGATCAAATTAAGACCTAGACCAGGTTTTAAGCTAGCCTTGATCTGATGCTAATTTGATCTGATTGAAGTATAGCCGGGTTTTGACTATACTCGACCAGATGATAATATGTGGAATACGGGATCTTACTCGGAATTACTGAAACCCAGGTTGATCGAAAACACAATTCAAAAGCTAACACAACTCTTTATTGAAAAGAGGGATCTTGTACACGTCGAATGTTAGGACGCACTCGCCTACGTCAATGAACTATGTGGTAGATAACTCAATGATCTAAACTAGAACTATTACAAAATATTTATAGTCCAATCATATGAATACGTATCAGACTCAATAACCGATTAACCTAAACATATTAGACTCATACAACTAACTAAACCTAAACAGATAGGATTCAGTTATATATATATAGACACACACACACACACACACAATCCGACTAGAGATCGAATCCTTCCCAAGGTCGCAAACCCTTTCCGAACTCGACCTGAAGTATTCGACCTGAAGGACCCGAAGATCATCCCGGATCAAATATCACAAATCAAAGTGAAACACGTGAAGATGAAATCACTCTTGAAGAAAAATGTGATCAAGCATTGATTCAGTCCACAGCATATTTACAAGCTTTGCGTAAATATCACAGTAAGAGGGTGTGATCACGTAGCCTACATGTGGGAGACTTGGTTTTAAGAAAAATTCAAAACCAGTCTGGTCGCAAAAAATTCTCCCCTCAACGGGAAGGCCCCTACACTGTGGTCTCAATGTCGTGACCTGGATCGGCTCACTTAACTATGGAAGACGGAAGAATTTTATCTAATGCCTGGAATATAGACCAGTTGCGAAAATTTTATGTGTATGTTTTTCCATTTACATTGTAAATTTTTACAATCAATAAAGTACTTTTCTTTCACTCTATGTTATGGTTGCATTCCCATTTTTGTCGTTACTCCTTTTCGGGCCATGCCCAGGGGCTGGTCGCAATAAGCACCTTATTAAGATGTTTAAGTAGATTCACTAACTGATCTCATGGTCGCATCTAGTTAAGACGTCTCTTTATAAGTCGTTTCTTAACGCATAAGGGACTTACTAGCATGTTTCAGATCATTCGAGTGGCTGTCAGTTAGCAAAAAGCTTATGCATTTATATTAAGATGTTTATCCTTGCGACCTTATCATCACATATAGCTAAGACACTTCTTTTTAAGCCATTTTTTAACGCATAAGAGACTTATTTATATGTTTCAGATCATTCAAGCCATGGTTTACCTTAAATCCTGTGACCATTATACTATGCCTTCAGTATGTATGGTCACAGGAGGGGACTAGGGAAATATAACTATAAAATTAAGTTAGAAAACTAAGTACTTAACATATTTCAAAATCATTGAATTTTCTGCTAACCATATATATATTTGCATGGTACAAAAACATCAATAAACTAGGTAAATGTTTTCATTTGCATTCATAAGTCCATTATGGCAAAATAAAATGAAGAATATACATCAAAGATCAAGTTCCCGGAGCAAACATTCAATTAAAGGTCTCACTTCATCCATAATTGCACTCAGTTGATCTTCACTGTCAAAAGTACCATCTTCCCCCATAGGATTCAGATTCAAATTTGGACCATGGTGATGCCTTAGCTTGCAGAGGATAGCATAAGCTATAGCTCCAACATTGGACTTCAATGCTTCTTTTTGCCTCCTTGCTATTTCAGGAATGTTGGCGACCAGCGAGTCAGTTTGAGCCGCAACTAATTTTGCATGACTCACTAACGCTTAAGTTATCCTTTTTAGGATCAATGATATCTGCCTTTAGTAAGTCTGCGGCCATCCTTAATTTTTGAAGGTATCTAGCTCGATACTACTACAGCTCTTGATAGTTGCTACAAAAGCATTCTTTTCATTGCGAGAAAGCTTAGCAGTATCCCTGGCCTTCTCACTGGCTGCTTTATGACGCTCAATAACGGTACTGAGCGTATCAATATCAACTCCTCTATGGATAAATTTCTGCTCAAAGTGATTCTTCTCTTCAGCCAGTTTTTTGATCTGCTCTTCATAACTCTTGTATTTGTGCTTATTTTCTAGATATTTTCCCCATTCATGCTCATTTTAGTCAAAAAAATCATCAAATACTCAAATATAGATGTATTTGCTGTCATTCGACCTCGACTGTGTGCTTTGTTTATTTTAATCGCAGGTCGACACAATTTGGGTAATTTTGGCTAAATGGATGAGCTTCACCGATTGGATCTAGCCAATGGTTGATTCTGTATAGAAGTACGCATCGATATGGACGTGTAGGAGCTAACCGCGTCCAAATTGGAGTCTCTGGAAGTCTGGAACTACTAAACCTAGCAGCCAAGGGCTACTTTGCAATTTCTACAAACTGAGAAACCCCCTCTGCAAAACAGCCAAGACACATAAACTCTAGCTGCCACCACATAAGTCTCAATTCGCAATATCTATAAAGTTCAAGCGCTTTTCTGCAAAAATGCTAAAATCAACAAAAATTCCTTCGATCGGCCCTAGCTTCCTTGGCCTGGCACATACCCAAAAACCCCCACTGCTTCTCTCCCAGCCCCGACGTGCTTGCCATCGACTGCCAGGTCCACGTCGGTGGTAAGCCGCCGGTCTCCTTCCCCATTTCTACCTCCCCTTTCTTTCTCTTCTCCCCCTCCGGTGAGCTGCCGGTCTTCTCCCCCTTTATCCTCTCCCACTACAATTTGTCTTCTCCTCTCCCGTTCGTCTTCATGGCCGGCGAGCTCCCCATTTCCTTCTTTGTTCTTGTCGTGGTATTATGAATACCCCGACAGCTTTTGTGGAAGATCCTAGCAAAGAAAAGACTAGCGAGCTGACCGAGGGACCGGTCCTCTCCCGTCGGGAAAACACATCAAGTGACACAAAGGTTTATACAGGTTCAGGCCTCAGTGGAGGCCCTAGTCCTGTCGGCGTGCTCCCAACCGGAGTTGGCTAGGAGAGCTCTCTCGGGGGAGAGATGGCTCCAGAGCACACCTGTTTGATTGCCTATTAGAGTAAAAATGAATTGTCCTCCTCACATGAGGGGTTACAAGGGCTTATATAGGCCCAAAAGATGCAAAAAGACTAATCTACCCCGCTAGCCACCGTTGGATCGAGGGGCACTGGCGTCCTTCTTCCGGTCAGGAGCCTTGGAATCTTGACAGGCGTCCACCAGTTCCCGAGGCGCTTCTCACGTGATCCTCACGTGACCCGGGACCTGGGACCTCCCCGGGAAAATTGGACGGCCTCTTACCTGGACTTGATCCCGCGGAGATTTCCCCCAACAGCAGCACCCCATGCCCTCCAGGGACGATGCTCGAGTCCCCGGAGGTGATGGTTCGTGTAACCGGGGACATCTCCTCCGGGACAGATCTCCGGAGCCATGACGCTTTGATCCTCGCGCCAAGCGTTTATGGCCGCGCCGTCGTTCATTAAGGCCTCGTCTCGATGGGAGTGCGCCGTTCGACCATAATGGCCGCTCGTGGTTCGAACCGGTGACGCCTCATTTTGCGTGCCCGTCCCTTCATTTCCCGCGTGTTGTTTGAATTGTGCGGCACTAATGCACCACGAAGAGCCACGTGGTGCCCATCGGGGCCACGTTCAAGCCCTATAAATAGGGCCTTGAGGGACCCGGAGAAGTCACTCCAACCCTCAATCCTCAAACACCACCGGCGCTCTTAGCTCTCCCGGTAGCCCTCTCCCGGAAACTCGATTCCAGAAGCCTGATCCCGGAAGCTTAGTCCCGGAAACCCAAGCCCCTCTTTTTAGAGCCTAAGCCACCAGAGGAATCAATGGGACCCAAGGGCCACGCTAATTCTACTGAGTTACCTCCGGAGGAAGTCACCGTGGACTTCCTTTGGGCCTCCGAGTTCGCGTCCGGGGACTTGGAGTCCCTTGTGGACCGGGGGGTGGTCGTGGACGAGGACGTCCGGATCCCCTCGAAGAAAGATGGTGCCCCCGCCCTAGGCCCGGGGAAGTCGTGGTCTTCGAGGCTTTCCTCGAGGCCGGGCACCGGCTCCCAGTGCACCCATTGCTCCGGGAGTTCCTCAAGGAGTACGGGGTGGCACTGAACCACCTAACACCGAACGCCTTCGTTCGGATGGGTGTCTTCATATGGCTGTTCGAGACAGCCACCGGACGGGAGCCGACGCTCCGGCTGTTCCGGTACCTCTACGAGCCGGCGGCGAGGAGCTCCCACTTGGTGAAAAAAGGGCCGAAGTCCCCGTTTGACTCCGTGATGATCCAGCTGCTGCCGTCCTGGGTAGTGGAGTATCTGGTGGCGGCCTCTCGGGACCACTGGGGGGGACTGGGTCCGGAGGTGGTTCTACCTCCAGGTCCAGGATGACAAGGTGACGTACTCACCGGATCCCCCTCCTACAGCCGGTCGTCCGCCCCCAAGCCCCCGGTGTGGACCGAGGAGGAGCTGAAGCTCCTCTGCAAAGTGGTGGGCTCCCGCGGCGTCCGTTCTATGAGGGACGCCGCCGAGGAGCTGACACTGCTGAAGATCTCCCCCTTCTCGCATGGGAGGAGGGGGATCGGGATGTGTCCGGCCCAGCGGCCCCCGCAGAAGCTGGTGACCCGATGTAAGTTCCCGGCTACTTTGCTCGTTTCTTTCGTTAATTTTTCTAACTCCTACCTTTTGTAGTCCGGTCGGATCCGGCCGCCCGGGAGAAGGCGGAGAACCTCCTCGAGAGGTATTACACCGACAAGCACAAGTGGATCGTGCGTGTCATTGGGGAGGGTTCTCCCCGGAACTTGGTGGCCGAGGCCTTCGGGCTGAGGCTACCGGCGAGGACGCCTCTCCCCACCCCCAGTTCCCACAAGAGAGGGAAGGAGGTCACCGGGGGTTCTGAGCCAAAGCGGGCCAAGGCTCAGAAGGCCCCCAGTCCATCAACGATGCTGGGCTCTACGCCCGTGAAGGCCTGGGACACAGCCCCCGAGTCGGGGCGCGCACGGGCACCTCCCCGGCGCGAAGTGACGCCGGCTCTCCTGGAGAATTCCAGGGGGGCGATGGAGGCGCGGGAGCTCGTGCGCCTCCCCGAGGCCTCCGGAGAGGCTCGGGGAAAGGAGACAGCCGATGACGGGGGGCATTCGATTCGGCAGATCATGCCCCCTCGCCCCCTTCGGTGATTGCTCTCCCAGTGGCCCCGGCGCCGCCGGAGCAGGAGAGGCCAGAGGTTCGGTTCGCGGAGGCTTCGCCTCCGCGTGTCAAATGGCCGGTGGACGAGGGGGAGAGCCCCTCGGTCGACGAGGTCCCCCGACAACGTAGATCCCGGGGGCCCGCTGCCCGGAAAGGGGAAAGGGCTCCTTATCCCCCCTGGGAGGTACCCCCTCGGAGAGCTCGTCGGCTTCCTCCTCGGACACTTCTTCGGCGGCAAGGACGCCGGCCACTGGACTCTGGTCCTCATCACACCCGTGACCTTCGCGAGGGGGCCCGCTGCCGGTCCCGATCGGTCCGGCGTCGTCGGGAGGGAGACACCCCTGCTGTCCATGGAGGAGGTCTTCTGGTTCGCGGAGGGCCTGCAGACCCAAAAGGTCCAGGACTATGTCTCGCAAGGGACACTTCACGAACGCTGTAGGGAGCTTCAATCTCTCCACATCCAGGTTCATCCACGGGCCGGTAGCTCGTTTCCTTTGGGACTCCAACTCATATTTTAACTAACTCTCGCGCTTGTAGGGGGCGGCCATCGCGTGGGGCATCGAGGCGCGCTTCGACAAGGCGCTGAAGGAGGCGGAGGAGAAGGCCGCCGCCTACCTGGAGGAGCGTGATGGCGCACTCCTAGAACGCCAATGACTGGCTTCGGAGGGAGGCAAAGGCCAAGGAGGATGCCCTCTGGGAGCTCGAGGGCTCCAGTGCCCGGGCGGTGACGGACGCGGGCCGTTCCGTCCGCTCAGCCCTCGAGGGGCTCAGAGTGAGCCTTGGCCCGGGAGGCAGCTCCGAGGCGACGCCGGTGACGCTCAAGGAGGCTGTGCGTTTTCTCAACGCACAAGTCTCCGTGATGCCGGAGGCCGCCGATGCCCGGGCACGGGGCTGGGCGATCCCTGTGGTGGCTGCTGCGGCTGAGCTCGTGGAGCACCGAGGGGTTGGTACCCAGGCGATCGGGGGCCGGATCCCCTAGAGCTTTCCGGAGTTCTTCGAGCCATCTCAGCGAAAAGTGGAGCAGCTCGCCGCCGGCTTCTACGACCGGATAGTTCGGGTGCGATTCCTGGTGCCGGCGCCTCCGGGGCGGACGCTACAGTTCCAGTGGGAGCCTCCCGGGGGAAGGACACCAATGAACAAGTATGAGCCCCCCCCCCCCCCCGGGCCCTTAGATAGGACCCTTTTTTGTTTTAGGTTTGTTGCTCCCAGTAGCTTCTTAGAAGAAGCCCCGGACATTTGTACAAAAATATTTTGATGCAATAGAAATGAAATTTTTTGCTAAGTCTTTGAGTTAAATTTACCAGGTTTCCCGAGAGGTTACTCCCCGGGCCTCGGGAGGTTACTTCCACTCAAAGGCCCCCGAGATTGAGGGGAGCCTCTCCGAAGGTGGAGCCTCCGAGCACCGGCAGGTGTCACCCGGGGGATGCCCAGGCCGCCTTCATCTTGTTAAGTCTCTTCTCCGGGGGACACGGCAGGGGTGTTTCCCGGGAGCCAATCCGGTTGCGGTGGCATCCGGAGTGGCACCCGGACAACTTCGACAATCACCACGCTGAACTATCCCCACCACGACCGTGGTCCCGAAGGGTTCCCCCGCTTTGAATACTTCCACCAGCGGGCTATGAATATTGGCCCGAAGATGTGCTCCGGGAGGCCCAGCGTCGTATACGAAGCTTGTATCAAGACCTGGCCCGGGAGCTATCAGAGGGACTTCGGGATTATTAGGTGTAGGAGCCTTCCGGGTTGTACTCCAGGTTGTATCGTGTTTAATGTAATGATGCCCACCGGAGGGGGAAGATGTCCTCCGGTTAAATGTTTTTAATAAAGCTAAGTTTGCTTGTGTACTTTGTGAATTTTTGAATATTCTGGAACAGGGTGATCCCCGGGTACAAGTTACCCCCCTCCACAGCGGGCCAAAGGGTAACTCCGCGCACTATGGAGGCGACAAAGCCCAAGGGTAAGAACTCTTCAAATAGAAATTCCTCAAGTTCTCCAAAGGTTCCGGTGAGAAAATTTTTCCAGTCGCCGTGAGAACTGGGAGCCAGGAAAAACTTCTAGGAACAATTTTTCGGAAATCTCGGTGAAATCCTCCAGTCGCCATAAGAACGAGGAGCCGGGAAAGAGCTGTCCGGTAGACAGTGCCCGAGATTTCCGGGAATTCTTCCGGGAGAGGACTCTCCGGTCGCCGTGAAAACGGGGAGCCGGGAATGAGGTCTCTGGGGAAGAATATCCAAGGAAATCCGAAACTCCCGGGAATTATCTTTCCGGGAGAAAGCCCTCCGGTCGCCGTGAAAACGATGAGCCGGGAACGAGATCTCCAAGAGAATATCCGAGAAAGTGGAATTCCCAGGGATAATTTTTCCGGGAGCAAACCCTCCGGTCACCATGAAAACGGGGAGTCGGGAATGAGATCTCCAAGAAAGAATATCCGAGAATTCCGTCTTGCTAAGGAGTCAATCGACTCCCAGAGGAGGATGCGTCCGTTGACGGGTCTGAGTGTTTGAGTAGGGGAGTACTCTCTCAAATTGACTCATTACCACGGTCCTTGAGGACCGAGTTGCCGCTTACACCCTTCGTCCATGAGGGGTGATCGTAAGCCGCCCTACGGGAGTGAGACTCCCGTTGTAGGGACTTGTTGGGTCATGATAGCCCACTTCCTCGTGGGGAGGGCATCCTCATGGGGAGGGCATCGCCATGAGAGACGGTAATGTAAAAACCTGCAGTGAGCCAGAGCTGAGGAAAAAACCAGTTGTATTGATAATGAGTTAAGATACAACGCCTCCCCCCGCAAGATCGCGACGGGGGAGGGAATGGTGAGTACAATGTCCCCCTCCCCTCCGGCATAATCGCTCTGGGGGAGGGGACGAGCCTGTAGGCTAGACGTAGAACTTGTGAAGCAAGCGTATGTTCCACGTGTGCTTCAGCTCCTGCTCTTGAAGGTTGGAGAGCTTGTAAGCCCCTGAGCCCAGGACTGTCGAGATCGTGTAGGGGCCCTTCCACTTGGGGGAGAGCTTGCCCTGGGCTTGGGGGTCTGTGACGCACTTGAGGACGAGGTCCCCGAGGCAGAAAACCCTCTCGCGGACGCGCTAGTTGTATGCGCTTGTCATTTCGCGCTCGTAGATGGCGTGGCGGAGGAGCGCTCGGTCGCGTTCCTCCTCCACAAGGTCGACCTCCAGTCGTTGATTTACCTCGTTGGCTTGGTACATTGTGGTCGTGGCTCCGTCTAGGAGCTCGACCCGCAGTGACCGGAAGCCAATCTCCTGGGGAAGGACTGCTTCAGCCCCGTATACATGGGAGAAGGGGGTGCATCCCGTCGCCTGGCTCGGGGTCGTGTGCATGGAACAGAGGATGCTAGGGAACTCCTCCGCCCACGCACCCCGTTTGGAGGCAGCTTGTTCGAGCCATCGGCGTAACCGTTGTAGGATTACGCCGTTGACCCTTTCAACGGCCCCGTTGTTCTGGGGATGAGCTACCGAGGCGAAGTGGATAGTGAGCCCCAGGACTTCGCAGAATTCCCGAAAATATACTGAGTCGAATTGGGTCCCGTTGTCGACAGTGATTTCTCGGGGGACCCCGAAACGACACACGATATTCTTCCAGAAAAACCGCTCTGTCGCTCGAGACGTGATGCTGGCCAGAGGTTCGGCCTCTACCCACTTTGTAAAGTAGTCTATCGCGACCACCGCATGCTTGTAGCCCCCGGGCATTGGGGGGAAGGGACCAAGGAGGTCCATCCCCCAGCGCGCGAAGGGCCAAGTGATGGGGATAGTCTGCAGCGCTATAGGGGGGAGGTTTGAACCCTTGGCCATCTTCTGGCAGGCCTCGCACGTGGAGACAAGGTCTCGCGCGTCGCGAATCACCGTGGGCCAATAAAAACCCTGGTGAAGGGCCTTGGCCATGATGGCGCACGGGGCCAGATGAGACCCACAACTTCCCGAGTGAATATCCTCGAGAAGCCAGAGCTCTTCCGGCCGTGGAAGGCAGTGGAGCAAGGCGGAAGCCCCCCGCTTGTAAAGCTTCCCCTCCAGCAGGAGGTATGCTCGAGCCTTGGCCCGGAGGCACTTGGCCTCGGTCTCACTGGGATGGTCTCCCTCCCCCTTAATGAAGGAGATGAGGGGATCCATCCAGGATGAAGTTCGGGCAATTTCGGTGACTTCTGGGACACAGGGCACGTCGCTCGCATCCGGGGAGGTCACCGAGGGCTTCGCAATGATCTCCAAGAAAGCCCCTTTGGGGAGCGGTTTCCGGGCACTGGCTGCCCGAGCTAGGGCGTCGGCCCGATCGTTGTCCCTTCGCGGGATGTGCTGGGCCTCTAGGCCATCGAAGTGCTTCTCCATCTTGCGCACCTCCTGCAGGTAGAGGCTCGAGTTTGCGTCATGGCACAAGTAAGACTTGTCCATTTGGCAAACTACAAGCTAGGAGTCTCCTTTCACTAGGAGGCGTCGAATCCCCAGGGAGCGCGCGAGGCGCAACCCAAGGAGCAAGGCCTCGTATCCGGTGACGTTGTTTGTGGCAAGGAACTCGAGCCACGCCGCGTACTCCAGTTCCCTCCCCTCGGGGCTCCGGAGGACTACTCCCGCGCCGGCCCGGCAAGACACAAGGAGCCATCGAACATGAGTGTCCAATGGTCACTGCGTCGGGGCGGTGCGGGGAGGTTTTTGTCCCTGGGCCCGGAGGCAGGAGTCCACTCTGCCACAAAGTCAGCGAGGACTTGTGACTTGATGGCGGAGCGCCCTGTGAGGGAAAGGGAAAAGGGGGCAAGCTCGGCCCCCACTTTCCTATCCGGCCGGTGGCTTCCATGTTCCGGAGCACCTCCCCTAAAGGGAGGGACGACAGGACAGTGATGGGGTGCCCCAGGAAGTAATGACGAAGTTTCCAGGACGCCATCAGAAGGGCGTAGCAGATCTTCTCCATCTCCGTGTACCGAGTTTTGGCCCCTTGGAGGGCTTCACTCACATAGTACACAGGACGCTGTTGCCCGTCGTGCTCCTTTACCAATACCGCACTTATGGCGACCGGGGTCGCGACGAGGTAAAGGAGCAAAAGCTCTTCCGGAGATGGGCTCACGAGCATTGGGGGGCTAGTGAGATACTTCTTCAAATCGTCGAAGGCCTCTTGGGCCTCGGTGGTCCATTGGAACCCTTCGAGCCCCCGGAGGATTTTGAAGAATTGGAGGCCTCATTCCCCTGACCACGAGACGAAACGACTCAGCGCGGCCAAGCTGCCGGTGAGTCGTTGAACGTCTTTGACCGAGCGCGGCGGGGGCATGTCCAGGAGCATCCGGATCTTTTTGGGGTTGGCCTCTATGCCCCGCTGGGACACCAGGAATCCCAGAAGCTTCCCCCCGCGTACGCCGAAGGCGCATTTCTCCGGGTTGAGCTTCAACTCGTATGCGCAGAGGTTGCGGAAGGTCTTCGCTAAGTCGTCGATGTGAGCAGTCGCGCGGGGACTTTTCACGACCACGTCGTCGATGTAGACTTCGACGTTGCGACCGATTTGGTCCTTGAGGACTAGCGTCATAAGTCGCTGGAAGGTCACCCCAGCGTTCTTCAGCCCAAAGGGCATGTGGACGTAGCAGAAGGTCCCGAGGGGAGTTATAAAACTCGTCTTTTCCTCGTCCCCTTCTGCCATCCAGACTTGGTGATAGCCCGAATACGCGTCCAAGAAGCTCATCAACTCGCACCCTGCGGTCGAGTCGACCAGCTGGTCAATTCGCGGGAGCGAGAAGTTGTCTTTGGGGCAAACGCGGTTCAGGTCGGTGAAGTCCACGCACATCCGCCACTTGCCGTTTGACTTCTTCACGAGGATGGAGTTCGCAAGCCACTCGGGGTGGAAGACCTCCTGAATAAACCCCGCCTCTCGGAGCCTGGCGATCTCGACCTTGATCGCCTCTTGGCGTTCAAGGGAGAGTTTCCTCAGCTTCTGCTTGACTGGGGGGTGGCCGGGGGTCACTGCGAGCTTGTGCTTGATGACATTCCGGGCGACGCCTCGCATGTCGAAAGGCCTCCAGGCAAAACATCAGAGTTTTTGCGCAGGAAAGCCGTGAGTTGCTCCGCGTGCTGCTCATGGAGATCCGCCCCGATCCTGACGATTTTGTCTCCGTCATCCGGTGACAGCGGGATCTTTCGGAGGTCCCCTTCCGGACGCGGCTTGGGGAGGGACCTCCCGGAGGTATCGCGGCGGCGTCTGACTCCGGGGGAGAGGCCTCCCCCTCCCCAAGATTTTGATCACGTTGACGCTCCCGATCATTGTGGCGGCGCGCTCGTATAAAGAGCGGGCCACGTGTTGGTCTCCCCTGGCAGTGATCACACCATGAGGCCCGGGGATCTTCACACAGAGGTAGCTCTGGTGGATTGCGGCCCCCAAGCGGTTGATCGTGGTCCTCCCCATGATTGCGTTGTAAGAAGAGGGGAGGTCTACCACATCAAACCGGACCATCTTTGTCCGGTAGTTGTCCGGGGTGCTGAAGGTCATGGGGAGATCCACCTTCCCCACGGGGTGGATCGTCTTCCCCAGGACGAATCCCTACAAGGGCCCTGCCGTGGGCTGCAGGAGCTTCTCGTCCACCTGCATCTCCCTAAAAGCCTTTGGGTAGAGGACGTCGGCAGAGCTCCCACCATCCACAAGGATGCGGGCCAGATGGTAGTTGTAGACGGTAGCGGAGACGATGAGCGCGTCATCATGGAGGAAGCGAACCCCACGCACGCCTTCTACCGTAAAAGTGAGGGGGACGTTTGACCACTTGGGTTGCTAGGACGTATGCAGCACCCCCACCACTTTTACTTTGCGCGCGTATTCCTTGCGCTGACGCTTAGAGTCCCGCCCAGAGGTGGATCCTCCCATGATGATGTTGACACGTCTTTGGGAGGTTTGGAAGGGGAGAGCCTCTGACGGCTCCCCTTCCCGAGCTTGTCCCTGCTGTCCCCCCGCAGGGGTAGGAAGGACCGGTAAGGCCGACTGAGGGGGCAAGGAGGTAGGAGTCCCCCCTGCCCATGCTGGTCGAGGAATGCGGCGAAGTGTTGGAGCAGATGGTGGCATTCTCGGGTGGCATGGGTATTGGACTTGTGGAAGGTACACCACAGGCCTTCCCTGCCTCCTGCCGCGGGGCTTTCGCGACCGCGGGACGATTGCCCTCCCCCATGACCTTTTGGCTTGGGGAAGGGATGGTTGCCCTTGCGGGCATCGCGCGAGCCGCCTCCGCCCTCGAGGACAAAGGTGTCCCGAGGCCATGGCTCGCTACGATGGCCCCCCTTTGGGCGTTTGAGGGGGTCCCTGGCCCCTCGATCGACGGGGGCGGGGGCCTCCTGATTCTTCTTCCAGAGGTCATCCTCCCCCGCCCGAGTGTACTTCTTGAGTATGTTGAAGAGCTCATCAGCGGAGGAGGGGCAGATTTGGGAGAGTCTCCGATGGAGCTCTCCCGGGAGGATCCCGCTCTTACACGCCTCAATGACTGTGGAGTCAGGGATGTGAGCTACTTTGCTCTTGACCTGAGCAAAACATTTGAAGAAGCTGCGGATGGTCTCCCCCGTCCTCTGTCGGACGGTGTACAGCTGCGAGGAATCCAGGGGGCGCACATAGTTCCCCTGGAAGTTTGTGCAGAACTCAGGCTTGAGCTGCACGAAAGACTCGATGGAGCCGGCCTTCAGGTTGTAGAATCACGAGCGGGTGATCCCAGTCAGGTAGAGGGGGAAGACGTTGCATTAAACTGTCTCGTCCCCCCCAGTAGCCAAAATGGTTATGGAATACACCTGCACAAATTCATAAAGGTCGGCCTCACCATTGTAGTGTTCGATGTGCGGCGGGCGGTAAGGCCGCTGCCATCGAATGCACCGGAGTCTGCGGCACAATGGCTGGTTAGCCCCTTCCACTTCTCGGGGGGAGTCCCGGTCGCTGTCCCCTTTGACAGGGGACGCGCGCTCGTTGTCGGAGTTGGGGAGGGGCCCAAGAGGTCCGCCGGCATGGCGGTAGCGCCGCTTTTCCTCTGGGTTGGTGGAGCTGACCTCCAGGATGTCCGAGCACTCCCCAGGAGCGGTTGGCTCTTCGGCCAGTCTCTTCCCCCGCGCTAGAGCGGGAGCGGGGCTCCCCGTGTCCACTATCCGGGGGAGGCGCCTCCCCAGACTTGGTGGTACGCATTTGCTCAACCTCCTCCCGCCTGAAGCGGACTTGATCTGCCGGGGGAGCCCTCGGGGGTGGCTCCGGGGGTGGAGGGAGCTCGTGCGCGTCGACTGCGGGTGTGGGAGGCGCAACCGGGGTGTGGCTGGAATTCATTATCGAGCGGTCCCCAGTAGTACCGTCTGGAACCAGAGAGTGGGGGCCCTGCCGGGGAAGATCCGGCGACGGCGCAGGAGTCACTCGGTGGGCCACTTTCGGAACGACGGGCATAACCAGCGGGGAGAAACCAGCGTCCGTTCCCGGGAATGCGCCAGGCACGGAATGCACCATTGTCCCGAGGAGGACCCTGGGGAGGGGGTAAGACCCCGGTCCCAGGAAAGCTCCAAAGATCGGGAAGGCTCCAGATGACGAGACTGCCGGAGCATAGCCCCCGTTGGAGCCATAGGCCCCGGGGGCAACCGGACCTCCGAGGGTCGGAGGGGCCACCAGGTGCCTCATAAAAGGGCGCATTGCCCCCATGAACGGGAACTGTGGGTAGATGGGGGCCGGCGGCCGTGCCAGAACGCGGAGGAGTTCGTCCATCGAGTGTTGGGCGTGGAGCTGGCTCTCCACCAGAGCTTCGAGCACTGCGTCCCGGGAAGCCGGTGGAGCCGCCGAGGGGAAGCCAATCCCCCCGGGAGCATCCGAGGTTGCCGGGTTGGACCCGGAGCCCTGTCCACCAGAAATTACCAGAAGAGTTAGAGGCGGTACCTGGGTTTGGCCGTGTCCGGACGTCGGCGCCAGGACGGCCACGCTTCGGACGGGTGGCGCCGGGTCACTGGGACCGGAGTCACCGGGAAGGGTGCGAGCCCTCGTTCTTGGGGGAGCCATGGTGATTCGTCACAAGTCCCCATGGACGGCGCCGACTGTCATGGTATTATGAATACCCCGGCAGGTTTTGTGGAAGATCCTAGCGAAGAAAAGACGACACGAGCTGACCGAGGGACCGGTCCTCTCCCCTCGGGCAAACACAGCAAGTGACGCGAAGTTTTATAAATGTTCAGGCCTCAGTGGAGGCCCTAGTCCTGTCGGCGTGCTCCCAACCGGAGTTGGCTAGGGGAGCGCTCTCGGGGGAGAGATGGCTCCAGAGCACACCTGTTTGATTATCTATTAGAGTAAAAATGAATTGTCCTCCTTACATGAGGGGTTACAAGGGATTATATAGGCCCAAAAGATGCAAAAAGACTAATCTACCCCGCTACCCACCGTTGGATCGAAGGGCGCTGGCGTCCTTCTTCCGGTCAGGAGCCTTGGTTGCTTGACAGGTGTCCACCAGTTCCCGAGGCGCTTCTCGCGTGATCCTCACGTGACCCGGGACCTGGGACCCTTGTCTTCAAAGAACAAATTGGATGGCCTCTTTCCTGGACTTGATCCCACGGAGATTTCCCCCAACAGTTCTTGTCCTCCAGTGCCATTCCAATGCGTCGCCGTAGATCCAGCGCCGGCGTGCCGCCTCGCCATTGGATCCTTCACCATCAACTGCCGCCCCTGTTCCTCCTTCAGCCGCGCCACCCTCACTTCATTCTGTGGCCACACTGCTCCTATTCCACCATCCGCCTCCTTCGGCGAGCTCGCCACTACACGCTGCCGCTCCTCGCACCTCCCAAGCCGAATCCGCCGCCTCCCTCACCGATCACCTCCACCGATCCCACTCGCCTCCGCATCTCCCGCGCTGCACCGCCGATCCCGCGTTGCGCCACCACAGCCGCCACCGCCGCGCCCGATCCACCGCCTCCACCCTCCTCAACCTTACTGCCGGCCATGTCCCTTGGGCCGGCGATGGAAACGTCTTCTCCAACCCCGACGACTAGCTCCTCGACCACGACCTCCTCTACGGCTTCAACTGCCGACGACCACCTGAGCTACCTCGTCCACCTCCATCCACTCCAGCAGCAGTTGAGCTCCACATGCTTCCTCCACCTCGACGACTCTAGTTCCTCTTCCACTTCCACGGCCACAATTGAGCTCCAGCAACTCCAGCTGCTATCATGACTGGTTTAGTTCTTCTCACCTTCTTTGTCCTTGAATTCTAATGAACTGAAATGGATTCGATGTATGAGATGAATGCTTGTATGTAATTGTTGAATTGAATCCTCAATTTCCAATCTCTAAGTTGAATCAAAGTGAATATGTTCTGTGATTGCTTGGATAGTTTGATCTGAGATGAATTATACTGAGTTGAACTGAAATGATAGTCTACTAAGTTCTGAAGCAGTTTTCTTTTTGTTGTTCAAAGTGACTGTTTTGCACTGAATTTGTGTAATGAGCAATGAATGGTTTAATGCTTTTGTTGACTCATGATCAGATGAAATGAAATGTTGGTTGTCAATTCCAAACTTCAGTTAACATATGCTTCTATTGGGTAATTGTTAGACATTTGTGTGATTGATATTGGGGCCGCTTCTAGTTTTTCAATTGCTCTTGTGTTTCAGTATAAACAAAATTTTTCTTCTTAGATAAGTTGTTGTGGTTGTGGCTGAAGGAGTGGGGTCGGGGAATAGTCTGTGGTATTTCTTCACGCATTCGTTCATTGATACCTTCGATGGACGCATTCGTCTTAGTCGTTTTCACCTCCCAGTAGTGAGACTACTAAACGATTACGACTCTATCGCTTGTACTGATGAACATGCATATGGATTTAGCACGGATCACTTATCGAGATGACCACATCTTTTTTCCTTTTATTTTCTTCTGACATTTTCTTCTCTCCTTTCGTCTGTTTTAGTTTCATTTTCCATTGATTTAGTTAGTTTTACACACTTCGCTTCTCTAGTCCCTGAGGAAAGAACGACTGAATACTCTCCTTACTGCTCTGATCTCGTTCTCTTGCGAGACGGTCTAGGCCGATATCAATTTTTGGCGCCGTTGCAGGGGACTAGGTTGAATGCAAGTGTGTTCAACTGACTAGATCTTTTATTTTTGTTTATTTTTGGTTTTTGTTTGAGTCTTTTTCCGCCCCTTTTTTCCCTCTCCGCTCTTTTATTTCTCGCACTTCTTGTCCTTTTCTCGTTGATTGATTGATTTACATTGATTGAGGATATGGATGGTTTCTAATCTTTTTGTGATGCATGTGACAATCTTAGTGCTAAATTAGATGATTTGCCTCATCAGATTAATACAGCTCTTCATGGATTATTTGCTCATGTTAGTGTTGCTCCTATATGTTGTATTTGCGGTATTCGAGGTCATTCGCCCACTGCTTGTCAGCGTGGTTGAGCATCCACTACATATCATCCTGGATGGCTTGCATACCCAAATTCACCATATAGGAACAACCACCCTATTATCTCATTTGTTTCTACTAGTAATCTTTCACAGGGTTTTAGGAACGAAGAGCAGCCCCCATATACATCATATCAACCTCCGTACTCATCATATCATTAGTACTCACAGCAACCTCCTGCATACGAGGATACATCTAGATTCAAGGCAATGTTGGAGTCATATTTGAAAAAGCTGAACGAACATCCACTACTATAGCAGTCCCCACAGTCGCCTCCCGAAGTTGAGGATACATCCAAACTTGAGGCACTGATGGACGGCATGATTAAGCAGTTCGAGCGCTTCATGACGCAGCATTCAGAGGCCATGGACTTATTGCGGGCTGAGATGCAGGGTGTGCAATCTTGCATAGATGAGTTCAAAGGATATCGAGATTCAGTCCACATCCTACCATCTCAAGTACCTACATTTGAGACCATCACACCTTCGTTGAGTGTCCCGGAGCCCACCCATGACATCTATCCTGGAGACCCTCACGGAGAGACCACAGTATTGAGCGACGAGCTTCGACCCGATCTTGTTCCTTCGACGTTGCATCAATCACCTCTGCCTCCTGCTGATTTGATCATGTTTGATGATGATGGTGAACTTATTTTTGAGACACTCTGTGTCTGTTTGGACCATTTTCTTCTGATAATCCATTGATAGATGGACCAGAGATGGAGAGCATCAGTTTTGAGGTTGCAAACCCCCCGTGTCACACCTATGATCCTCTTACTGATGACATTGAGCTCGAGACAGTTTTGTTTGATGATGCGGATTTGAGCTATTTGGTTGATGATCCTGTTATCCCTCTGCTTGATATTGAGATATCTGATATTGAGGATATTTTTGCTGATGATTCACAACTTCAGGAGTCTGAATTGGAGAGCTTCACTTTTGATCTTACGGACTTCCTGGACGATTTTTTGAGTCACAAGATCGAGAGGGAGATGTTCATATTTGCTGATGAGGGACTTCTTTGTGACATAGGGGAGTCTGTTCATCTTCATATACCAGATACGACCCCCATGGATGTCCCCACTACCACCTTACCATTCATGCCATCTACTATTCAGGTAGACCTGAAACCCTTCTCGTATCATTCTGAGCTGTTTTGTTCTGATGAGACTTGTCATATCCCTATGAGTTTTCATTTTCCTTCTATCGACATATGCCATCTGATGTGAATGGTGTCCCGATCTTCCGATAGGTAGTGGTAAATTGATTGATGGAGAACTCGACGTTGACGATCCGGCTTCCAATCAGAACTGATTCGAACCCCTGCAATCACTACACCACTGCTCTGTTCGTTATCAACCATGCCAAGACACGATTGACCTCGCCAATAAGGCTTATCCCTGCATGAAAATTGAGAACACAAGCAAGAGCATGGTAGACGCAATCTAAATATTGCCAATTACCAATGAAGAGTATGAGTTGGGGTTCCACAAACCGATGAACGGTGAAAACTGTCTAAGCAGTATAATCTAAGCAAAACCCACCCAAAAGGCTAGGGGGTGGTGGCCATATGTAGTAGGAGTATGGCGGCTAGAGGTAGGCCACCGGCCAAAGAACCTACCCCCACATAACCCTAGGGATACACGAGCCTTGGGCCCTAAGTAGAGGTGGCATAGCACCCAGCACAACCTCTCCATGAATTGTTTTGTCGATTGAGGGAGATTCAGATGGAATTTGGCAGTGGGGCCAGATCCATTGGAAAGGAGGCATCGTGGGCTTCTCTGTAAAGTGCTCATTCACCCCAAACGGACTCCGTACGTGGCCTGGACGTCTGTTTGAAGTTGGCGTGCTCCTGGATGGCCGAATCGGGCTCGCGGATGACTTGGGCTTCATCTTGGGTTTGGCTTGGAGCATGGACAACTTGGGCTTCTTCTTGGGCTTGTCTTGGAGCGTTGTGGTATGTTGGACCTTCAGTGTAGATGGCTTGAAAGGCTTGATATGTGGGTTCATGCCGACTTGACGTTCTCCATGGTCTTCAGGCGACGGAGTGGGAGGAGTGGACGAAGCGGTGTTCGTATCTGTGTTGGTGATGTCCTCATCACCATCCTCATGACATGTATTATCGATTAGTCGATGCGAAGGGATTTTCATCCGCTGACCTTATGGAGGGCCTTGTCCCTACCATACACATGTGCTTGTTCTTTCTTGATCTTATTTGCAGGTTAGCATGTGTGGCTTCTCGACTGCGAGCAGACTTGCTCCAAGTCGGCATTCCCTGGGATCCTAGTGGATTCCCAGGCATGCTGATTCTAATCGGAGGGTGGACGTGGAACTTCTACCACATTCTTCACTAGCCCCTCCTTCTGTGCTTCAATTCCATATCCTTTGAAGGTTGAGCTTCTGACCTAAAAGAAGCGCTTCTTGGGAGGCAACCCGAGCCATTCTTATCTTTCTAACTCTTTTCTTTATTTCTTTTCATTTTATTTTGTAAATTGTAGTTAGTTTTTCTTTCTTTTTCTCTGTTCAGGACCTACTATCATCTGTACATGTGCATGAGATCTTTGGAATGGCACATCGTCACGATATTGTCTTCATTATATACCCGGTGAGCTATCTCGGACCTCATGTTACCCAATTGTGCAAAAACTTACTTTCTCGCGTCCACCCAACTTGTTTTGCATTCATGTATGCATCGAGACTATGCATGTTTTAAGCTTGGGGGGAGTGCATTCAAATATGAAATTTGGGTTAAATTTTTCAAAAATTCGGATGATTTTAGACTAAAATCAGACATTTGTGTATGTATGAGCTTCAATTCTCTATATTTGTGTAAATGTTGTGATTTATGACTATTTGTGCATGCTTGTACTTGTGTATGCGATTGTTGATTATCTAGCCGTGTTAGAACCATGCTTTTACAAATTTTCACAAAATAAGGTTGCAAATGCCGCTCTCTACCTAGTAGGCAACTTCCATTTCATCGCTTGATAAAAACTCCTCTACTCTCTGCTCCTTTGAGTTAGTCAATGTTTGACTTGTTTTTGCATTTTTAAAATGTTAGCTTGTTCATTAACAATCAAATTGAGCTCATGAGCATGTTGATCACTCTCTGGAAGACATCACCTAGTGCGATGGACCTAGGGTAGAGTACGAAGAGACCCACGATTAATAAGTCGAATGGTAAGGAGCTAGGTTAAGCACCAAATTTTGAAAAAATTTCAATAAGGTTAGAAAGTGATTAGTGTGATGTCTAGCGAGGCTGAAACATGTAATCATTGCAACTATCTGACTTTTAAACTGCTCTTTTGATATTCATATACATGTATATGCAATGGTGATTCGTTTGCATATTTTTCACTCACTTTTGCCATATTCGAATATGGTTGGTCGTGCATGATTTGTACATAATTCATAATCATTCGCAACCTCTCTTTGAGTTTTCTTGTGCTTGTGGAATAAATAGTTATAATACACTAGATTGCCGCATTTATACATTACTTGCTATCCTTGCTCTTTCATTGATTTTATTTTTCTTGAGGACAAGCAAAAGTTCAAGCTTGGGGGGATTCTTGTACTGAAAAGAAGAAGAAAGGAGTTCAATTGAAGTCATAAAGTTTGCAAAGGTAATGTAAATTTCTGCAAAAAGTAAATTACTAGCCATCCTATCTTGTTGCTTTTCGCAAAGAACCAGGAGACATTCAAAATTTTCTTGAAGAGACGTGTATAGCTCTGATGCTTACTCACTCGTTGTTTTTTCTTTAGCCTCCTTTAATTCATCTTCAAGGGCCAGAATTTTGGCAAGTCTTTTGTCATTTACCTTATGGGCTTCAGCTATTTCTCGTTTTAGAGCAATTTTTTCCCTGTGACAATGAATATTGTAACAGTCTCTAAAAGACTAAGATTAAAAGCATAATACTTGCTACTTTAAATGGCTATTGTCGGTTTGTGCGACCTTCAATTGCTCCACCAGCAGACCAGATGTGGTCGCTACATGAGCCATATTCTGCAGAAAACAAAAATACTAGGAATGACCTTCCTAAGGAAATAAAACGAAACTTTAAGGTTAAGGTTTTTACTTACCTCCAAGAATTCGTTTAGGAACTTCTCAGAGAGGTCCACAAATCCAGCCGCTTGGCTAGAAGAAGCCAAGCTGTGAGGCACCTGCTGAAGATTCAAATCTTGGGCAGAGTGCTGGATTTGGGCAATATTAACTACCATTTCTTCTATCCTCTCCTCTCCTTATTCTCGCAAATAGGAGGGAGGCACAGCTTCTTGAAACAGAGGGGGAGCAAAGATACTTGCCTGTTCATCCATCTCCATGGTCGAAGTCTCAGGTTCTTCCTCAGCTGCCTGTGAAGTGACCACTTCAACAGCTACAGCAACTTCATCTGCAGTGATGGGAAATGGTGCTCGATCTTCCGACAGGTATGGTAAGTCGATTGGTGGAGAACTCGACATTGACGATCCGGCTTTCGATCTAGAATCGATCCAAAACCTGCAACCGCTACACCACGGCTCCTTTGGTTATCAACCACGCGCACGCACGGATTGACCTCACCACGAAGGCTTGTTCTGCTGCAAATCGAGAACACAAGCAAGAACGAAGAAGAAGCAACTAAATTGCGAATTGTATTAAGCTCACGAGTTGGGATTTCACAAACCGAGTTCGGCGAAACTGCAATGGCAGAATAATCTAAGAAAATCCAAATCTAAATAGTGACGACTACTGAGTATATGAAGAGACAGCGTGGCTAGGGTTTCTCATGCCCTACTAGGGAATACATGGGCCAAAGGCCCGAAACAAGGTGTCGCAGCACCGACTTGGCCGAATCAGAATCTGGTCGAAAGTTGTTTTGTTAATTTCCGGCGATCCAGAAGAAATTTGGATGTGAGGCCAGATCCATTGGAAAGATCTCATCGTGGGCTTCTGCGTGGACTGTAAGAACATCCCAATCGGACTTCGTATGAGGGAGTTATGGTTGTTTGAAGGCAGGCTGCTCCTGGATGGCCAAACCGGACTCCAACTCGAATCCCTCTTCGACTCCAACTCTACTTGGGGTCCTTGCTGGTCCTCGCGTCCTTGCTGGTCCTCTCCGTGGTTCCTAAGTACAATATTATCACTATTAGGTAGTAAACCATTCTCCAAACCATATATATATATAAACTTAGGAACGAGTTCACCTGACAATGCAACAATCGGCCTCGGCCGCGCGTTATTGGTTCTTGTGTAACAAGCGGAGGATTATGGTTGGTGCGTATATCCGAAGGAGTGATGTCCTCATCATCCTCCCCCTCTTGAAGTGGAGCCATCCTCGGCTCAAGCTCGTCTTCCTCTCCCAAGTACGGCTTCAAATCTGAAATGTTAAATGTGGGACTAATCCCAAAATCTATGGACAACTCAAAACTTATATGCATTATCATTAATCTTCTCAAGTATTTTAAAAGGACCATCAGCTCAAGGCATTAGTTTAGACTTTCGTAGTTCTGGAAACCTATCTTTTCTCAAGTGTAACCAAACTAAATCACCTGGTTCAAGTTTTACTTCTTTCCTACCTTGACTGCCGCAATCCTATACTTTTCATTCATTCGCTCTATGTTTTTCTTAGTTGTTTCATGCAGTTTGAGTACAAATTCAGCGCGCTTTTTAGCATCAAAATTCATTCTCTCAGATGTAGGCAAAGGCAAAAGATCAATTGGAGCACGAGGGTTAAAACCATACACTACCTGAAAAGGACTTACCTTGGTGGTGGAGTGTACTGATCTGTTATAAGCAAACTCAATGTGTGGTAAACACTCTTCCCACATCTTCAAATTCTTCTTTCAAACAGCCTGTAACATGGTGGACAATGTGCGGTTGACAACCTCAGTTTGTCCATCTGTTTGGGGATGACATGTAGTAGAAAACAGCAGCTTTGTACCCAATTTATTCCACAAGCTTCTCCAAAAATGACTCAAAAAATTCGCGTCACAATCTGAAACAATAGTGTTTGGCACTCCATGTATGCATACAATCTCACAGAAAAACAATTCATCAATATGTGTAGCTCATCACTCTTATGACAAGGTATGAAATGTGCCATTTTAGAAAAATGATCCACAACCACAAAAATACTATCCCTCCCCCTCTTGGTCCTAGGCAATCCTAAAAAAAAGTCCATCGAAATGTCATCCCAATGAGCGCAAGGAATAGGAAGAGGCATATAAAGACCATGTGGATTTAAGCGAGACTTAGCTTTGTTGCAAGTAGTGCAGCATGACACGTAGCGTTCGACGTGACGTCTCATCTTGGGCCAAAAGAAGTGAGTGGACAGCACATCTTCAGTTTTCTTCACTCCAAAATGACCCATCAAACCACCTCCATGTGCTTCCTACAAAAATAAAAGGCGAATGGAGCTAGCTGGAACGCATAGCATGTTACCACGATAAAGCAATCCATCATTCAGCACATATTTATTCCATGTTCTCCCTTCCTTACAATTTTCAAAAGCTTCTTTAAAATCCAAATCAGTGGCATATAACTCTTTGATTGTTTCTAGGCCATAAATCTTGTTATCTAGCTGTAACAACATGGTATAACGCCTAGACAAAGCATTAGCAATAACATTTTCTTTTCCCTTCTTATGTTTAATGACATATGGAAATGACTCTATGAATTCAACCCATTTAGCATGTCGTTTATTCAGTTTGCCTCGACTTCTAATGTGTTTCAAAGATTCATGATCAGAGTAAATAACAAATTCCTTAGGCCAAAGATAATGTTGCCAAGTTTCCAAAACTCGCACTAAAGCATACAATTCCTTATCATAAGTGGAGTAATTCAGAGATGGCCCATTCAACTTCTCACTAATGTAGGCAACAGGCTTACCTTTTTGCAGCAGCACTCCTCTTATTCCAATTCCGCTAGCACCACATTCTATTTCAAAAGTCTTACCAAAATCTGGAAGTTGGAGTAGAGGTGCATGTGTAAGCTTCTCCTTAAGCGTGTTGAAAGCTTGTTCTTGTGCTGGACCCCATCGGAAAGGAACGCCCTTCTTTGTCAACTCATTCAGCGGGGCGGCAATGGTGCTGAAATCTTTCACAAAGCGTCGATAGAAACCTGCAAGACTGTGAAAACGACGCACCTAGGTGACTGCCTCAGGGGTCGGCCAGCTCTTGATAGCTTCAATTTTTGTTTCATCCACCTCGATTCCCTGTGGAGTAACAACATATCCAAGAAAAGAAACTCGATCTGTGCAAAAGGTGCACTTCCCAAGATTACCAAACAAGCGTGCATCTCTCAAAGCATTAAAAATAGCACATAAATGCTCAACATGTGCATCCAAAGACTTGCTATAGATCAAGATATCATCAAAGTAAACCACCACAAATTTTCCAATGAAAGCACGTAAAACCTCGTTCATCAAACACATGAAAGTGCTCAGAGCATTAGTTAAACCAAAAGGCATTACTAACCACTCATAAAGCCCGAACTTAGTTTTAAATGCAGTTTTCCATTCATCTCCCAATTTCATTCTTATTTGGTGCTCAATACCTCTAATTGGTGGCAGCCCCGGGGGTATCTCAGCGGGAAAAATATCCTCATACTCTTGCAAAAGGTTAGTGATAGGAGGGGGCAAAGTGCTAGATATATCATCAAGTGAAAACAAAGCATCTTTGCATATCAAAGCATAGCACATCACATCATTCTCTTCAATTTCAGCAAGGTCAAATTTGGTTGCAAGGAGAACTCCACTCTTCAACTTAATTTCAGTGGCCTTAGAGCTAGATGGTGCAACATTTTTTGCTATTTGTTACTTTCAGATTTCAAAGCATTCTCCTTTTTCTCATTTTCAATTCTCTCTATCAAAGTGCACAATTTCAGATGGTGTCATAGGAAGTAAAGTAATTTTCTTTCCTTTGTGCACAAAAGTATATTTGTTACTTCTACCATGATGAGTTGCATCAGTATCATATTCCCGTGGTCAGCCTAATAAAAGTGAACATGCTTGCATAGGTACTACATCAAAATCAGCAACATCATGGTATGATCCAATGAAAAATTGTAGTCTTGTAGTTTGTGTTACCTTTACTTTACCGCTTTTGTTGAACCACTGAACATGGTATGGATGGGGATGTGCACGTGTGGTCAAGCCAAGCTTCTTGACCAGATCTAAACTCACCAAATTGTTGCAGCTCCCACCATCAATTATGGTTCTAACATGTCGGTCCTTGACAATGAGGAACATCTAAAACAAATTGTGGCGTTGGGCTCTCTCTGCTTGCTCCATTTGTGTGCTCAACACTCGCTGCACAATAAAGGTCTGATAGTTATCCGTCACCACAGTGCCTAAAGTTTCCTCATCATCGCCGTCCGCATCATGCTCAAACTCATCATCACCTGCATGGTTAGCTGCAAGAACTAATTCATCTTCCACATCACTTGCACTAATGTACCCACCATCCTCAGTAGCAATGTATGTGCGCTGACTTGGGCAATCCTTCATGACATGTCCCATGCCCTTGCAGCGGTGGCACACAATCCCTGTCGTGTGACCCGTGGAAGCAACCGATGAAGAGCTATTTGCTGGTGCCTACACATTAGAAGTTTTGCTCACCTCAGAAGTTTGTGGAGGTGGAGGTGGTGTTGTTGATCGTCTCCTATTTGTTGAAGGTGCAGCAGACCGAAATGAAGAAGATAGGGCAGGTTTGTCTTGCCCCTGCGTCGGCCTTGATGTGGAGGTACCACCGAAATTGCTTCTTGTCCTTGGTTGTCTGTGTCGTCCCTGCAATTCTTTTTCTGCCAACATAGCAAGCTGGAACAACCTATTGATATTATTATAATCTTTGTAATCAATAATGTCCTGAATTTCACGTCGTAAACCCCCATAAAAACAAGCCATCTTTTCCTCCTGAGCCTCCACTACTCCACAACGCAACATGCCTATTTGCAGCTCTTGGTAGTATTCCTCTACAGATTTATTCCCCTGATTCAAGTGTTGTAATTTCTTAAGTAAATCACGTTTATAAGAAGGAGGAACAAATCTATTCCGCATAGCTCGCTTCAAGCTATCCCAAGTATTAGGCTCTACCCCAAGGTTCACTATTCGTTCCACCAAATGATAACAAATCTTTAAACTCACTGGTGGCTTGCCTAACTCTATGAATTTCAGGAACCAGATGGGAATTAAATTTTTGTTCAACAGTCATCTCCCAATCTAAGTAAGCGTCTGCATCATATGCACCAGAAAAGGATGGGATGGAAAATTTTACCTTAGCAAACGGATCATCATTCCCACGACAATAGTTACCTTCCATGCTGTGTCGATTGTGTTGCACTTGTTGTTGTTGGCGAATATCATGGGCAGCACGGCGCATGGTAGCCGTGTTGCGGGGCTCAGTTTATACAGCAACCTCCATGTCGGCGTCTTCAACTTCAACTTCATGGGAGGCAGCTTGCTCCTCTTCTTCTTCATCTCCATGAGGTGGATGCTGCTGCTCCATATTGTCCAACCTGGTAGCAAGGTCGGAGATGCGCCCGTCCATCCTCTCAAATGCAGTCTGGTTCTCACGGTTGGTTCAAGCCATGTCATCAATGTTCTTATCAAGTTTTGCACTGATGTCAGCCAACGGCTTGCAGATTTCATCTTTGTCTTCTACAGCTTGAGCTCTTGTTTGCAGTCCTGCCATGGTTAGTAGTAGAAAACAGAAGACAACACAAGAGTATAATCCCTATGACTACTAGGTGGTGACAAGTGGGACTCTCACAAAGCGTCTTACCACGCTCTTACTAAAGCAGTGGATGGCACAACCAGCAGGATGGTGACACCGTAGGTAGCGTGGGCACAACGATTACAAGTATGAACCTGAACTAATCAAAAGGAAGTGTAGCTCGGATGGCACAATATGGTAGCAAGGATTAGCAAAATTCGAAGACAGATTAGCAAAGCTGAATAAGTATCCGAAGTATTAGTCACAGCTGCTGGCCTATACGTGCACGTAGAGCTAGTTCAAATCAACAGGTTATGGAACAAGTGCTGAGAACTGATAATAGTAGATGCAAAACAAAAGTTCAAATCACCTTCTTTTCCTTTTTCTTCCTTTTACTTCTCTTTTTTTCACTCTTTTTCTATTGCTTACACACTAATTTAAGCAATGGTGTTGGAAACTCACACTTCTGGAAGCACCAAAAATGGATATGTGAAGGTGAAGCGATGGTGAAAATGGCGACAAAAACTTCAGAGGCCATAAACAACACCTTCCAAGCCGATTTTGGGCTCAAAAATTTTTCTGAACCCGACAAAGTGGGAGAGAATCAGATGTAACTTTTTCTGTAGATGTCTGTAGATATAAAGAACGTCCAAAACGGAGTCCGTATGCGAAAGTTATGGCCGTTTTACTGGGGATGGGTAAAATCACTAGCAGAAAAAGAAATTGATCTCTATTTTGGATAGGTTATGTGATCTCGGCTTGTGGCAGAGGTGTGGTGAATTTGGTAGTGGATAGGAGGGGTCGATATGGGCTCGATGTGGCTAGGTTTAGGTTTGCAGAAAAATGACGACAATGATGGCAACAAGATGGAAACTAGGGCACAGATGAACGAACACGACTCTAAACTAGCAACAAGACACTGACCACAGACACAAACTCAACAACGCAAAACTGAAACCGAAATTGCAAAGGCACAAAGTGGTTTGGATAGCTGAAAGACTATGAACCCTAACTTTTTTTAAGGCTTTTTCTAGACTCTAGGTGATGGAACAATGATAAACATATGGATACAAGGAATACTTGACGGGTAACTTGGCTCTGATACCACTTGATGGGAAACGATGCCCCGATCTTTTGACAGGTATGGTAAGTCGATTGGTGGAGAACTCGACATTGACGATCCGGCTTTTGATCTAGAACCGATCCAAAACCTGCAACCGCTACACCACGGCTCCTTTGGTTATCAACCACGTGCACGCACGGATTGACCTCGCCACAAAGGCTTGCTCCTGCTGCAAATCGAGAACACAAGCAAGAAAGAAGAAGAAGCAACTGAATTGCGAATTGTATGAAGCTCACGAGTTGGGATTTCACAAACCGAGTTTGGCGAAACTACAACGGTAGAATAATCTAATCAAAATCCAAATCTAAACAGTAACGACTACTGAGTATATGAAGAGGCGGCGTGGCTAGGGTTTCTCATGCCCTACTAGGGAATACATGGGCCGAAGGCCCGAAACAAGTTGTCGCAGCACCGACTTGGCCAAATCAGAATCTGGTCGAAAGTTTTTTGTTAATTCCCGGCGATCTAGAATGAATTTGGACGTGGGGCCAGATCCGTTGGAAAGATCTCGTCGTGGGATTCTCGGTGGACTATAGGAACGTCCCAATCGGACTTCGTATGAGAGAGTTATGGTCGCTTGAAAGCAAGCTACTCCTGGATGGCCGAACCGGACTCTAACTCGAATCCGTCTTGGACTCCAACTCGACTTGGGCTCCTTGCTAGTCCTCACGTCCTTGTTGGTTCTCTCCATGGTTCCTAAGTACAATATTATCACCATTAGGTAGTAAACCATTCTCAAAACCATATATATATATAAACTTAGGAACGAGTTCACCTGGCAATGCAACAATCGGGCTCGGCCGCTCGTTATTGGTCCTTGTGTAACAAGCGGAGGATTATGGTTGGTGCGTGTATCCGAAGGAGTGATGACCTCATCATGCAGCCACCATCCTTGTCGCTACCTCATATGTGGCATCCACCATTTTTGCTTCAGCTGATGGAGAAGGCAGTGCAGCAAACAAAGGATCCCTGTACTTACAGTCATAATAAATTATTCCTAACTAAATATTATAATTTACTAAGAGAAAAGGTGGATATTTATCTGATACTGAGTCCCATAAAATTACGAGAACTCAAGGCCACACCCTTAGGAGACAAGACAGTGGATAATTCCTCTAGAGCAAAATCGTCAAAGGAAGTTCTTGTCCTCCTTCTCAATAGAAACAAGGAGACATCTTTCTCCTCCTCTACATCACTTCCCTCTCCCTGCACGACCTCAAGTTGATTCATAATGGTATAAGGTAAAGTTTGAGAAGCTAAAAACATTACCACAACAATCCTCTTAGTCATGATGTCGAGGTCAATTGTAGTTGCAACCGCGACCTGCTTTTGTGGGCTTGCTGTTGCCCTAGTCGCAAAAATTTCTGTGGCCGCAGCTGCTGATGTCACCAAAAGGACCCCCATCGTGGTAGTTGTCACAGTCATCGCCGCTAAGGTTGTGGGAGGGGAGATGGGATTTATTTGCAAATTTCTCTCCTTGGCCAAAGTCTTGGTCGCAGAGGGAGCTTTTTTCGACTTTTTGATGAAGAACCACCAAAGGGTTCAACATCATCGCTGGTAAGCCTTTTTTGGACTGTTTGACACGTGAACAACTACGCAAATCAAAAATAAAGTTTTTTGGTAAATTATCCTTCAAAATCAAACATGCACAATCTTTTTGAAAGAGTAATACCTTTCGACGCACCTGCCCAAACTCATTGATGTTGCCGACCAAGCTTTGTGGCCTCGACGCATTGATATCGCCTTCCTTGACCAGATTGTAAGATTTCAAAAGAACCTTTGTCCTTATGTTAGCATCAAAAATAGACAGGTTTGCGAAAAAGAATAACAATCATGAGAAGACAACAAAAACTCAATTCTGAAGGAAAAACAAATTGAGAAAGAATTTACCAATCTGACCAATCCAAGGATTGGGACAATTACTCGGGTGGTAGTCCCTGGTAGCATCTTCCATAACCCTAACCTCCCAGGTAGGATGATCCCTCTTCCTAAGAGGGCTGATCCGGTTCATCACGAAGTCCTGGATCACATTGCGAGTAGTCAAGCCCTTATTCATCAGGTATTTGATTACCTGGGCTTGCCTCTTCTTTTCACCATCAAGGGGAGGAGCAACATCTTTCTCCCCACTCTTCCCTGGTCTCCAATCCACGAACCAGAGATGGCTCTCCTTGGGATCCAAACAATAGAACCACCGCTGGTACCACTTGTAAACAAAATCACGAAGTGAAAAGTGCAGGAAGTCCTTCCTCTGCCGCAGCCTGAAGTAGACGCACCCAGGAGCAGCGGTGCCTTTCAAGCTCACCTAGAAATAGTATTGGCGGAAAAGAGCCACACTGGGCAAAACCCCAATGTACGCCTCACAGAGATGCTGAAAAACCACAAGAAACAAAATGGAATTGGCATTCAAGTTTACCACTTCCAAGCCATAATAAGTGAGAACCTGTATAAATTTCTATGTCATCAGATACATACTTACAGTGATTTCTTTAGTGATTGTATGAATTGTCTCCCTACTAAACAAACTAAATTCATGTAAGTTCAACTAGGAACCCTGGTTCCAATCGTCGACAGGTGAGATCTAGAAGTGTTGGATTTTTCTTCTAATGGTTCCCTAGTATTACCCACTAGAAGACAGAAGCTTTTACTAACGGTCCATAAACTCAAACTGTTAAAATACACTTTGTGAGATCTAGACCGAAGTGTTGGATTTTCTTTTCATGTGACTTATACTGACAGTTTTTTCTGAGAATAGTTAGAAAAAGCATATATACATATAAATATATTGTGTTGTTTCATGTATTACTGGTAAAATGAACAGACATAGGTACAAGAGCATACATATATAAATATTTGTTGCATGTTCTTGAGTGCATAATCACAATAATCACAAGTTTCACACGATGAGTACATATTTCTTCAATTAAGACCCCCCAAGTAACATACATCAATTACAAAATAGTCAAGAATGGTTGTCAACCCATAATTCTTCTTTGTAATCATCTCACAAGTAACTTGTTTCGTCAATATTTTTGATAGGGATAGATTAATGGCATCTAAAAATGGAGGTATTTCATGAAACTAATTATACTCTTCTTCATCGACAACGTCTTCGACCCCAACAATATGTCTCTTGCTATGAAGGACAATGTGCAACCTTGGATTGGCCGGGTCAACGATGTAGAATACCTGTGTGGCTTGCTTAGCAAGTATAAATGGATCGTCTTGGTATGCAACTCTATTGTGATCGACGAGAGTAAACCCGTAATTGTCAACTTTAACACCTCGAAGGATTTCGACCCATTGGCATCGAAACAAAGGAATCTTAAATAATACGTAATCGAGCTCCCATATTTCTTCAATAACACCGTAATATGAGTTTAGTGCCCTTCCTGCCCGGGCATTCTCCAAAATAGAAAACAGTGTCACTCCACTACATTGCATAGTACTCTTCTCATCCTGACTTCTTGTGTAAAATGAATACTTGTTGATGTTGTATCCTGGTCAAGTCCCTATAGTAAATCTTGGCCCTCTAGCCAACCATGTAACAGTTTCACTTACAGAGCCCTCGGTAGCTAGCAAAACTCTATTTTTGATCCAGCCAGCAAATTTACTGTTTTGTTCTCTGGTGAGCAAAATCTCTGGCTTCGAAGGATTCTATTTCCATAACATTGCCTTGTGCTCGTGTATGTATGGCTCCAACTTCGTCGTGTGTTGTAAGACCCAAAAAAGTGCTTTTGCATACAGATCACTGGCGGGGACGGCTGCTTTGAATTCAATCGTTCTAATGCCCTAAAGCTTGCCCTCGTGTCGGGACTTAGAAACGCCAATTGGGTCAACCCCGGCCATATAATTGGTGCAAAATTCAATCATCTCCTCAGTGGCATAACCTTCGATGATACTGCCCTAGGGCCGATGAAGATTCCTTACATATCCCTTCAAGATACACATAAATCTCTCAAATGGATACATATAACACAAGAACACTGGTCCACAAGACTTAATTTCTCTGACAAGGTGAACAATTAGATGGACCATAACATCAAAAAAAGATAGAGGGAATACATCTCGAGCTGACAAAGAGTTGTAATCACATCACATTGGAAATCATCCAGTCCATCCAGATCAATTACCTACAAGGACACATTTGCGGCACATATTCAGATCAAAAAAATCTAGCAAGTTCAATGAACGGAGCTAACTTAGTAGGAGTACACTTACCTTGCAAGATATTGCATTGAAGAAATAACAAAGCTTTGTAATTGTCTCTCTGACTTTAACTGGGAGGATACCTCTGATAGCAATGGGAAGCATTGTGACATCAGCACATGACAATCATGGGACTTCATTCCAACCAGTTTCAAGTCCTTCGTGGACACAAGTTTTTTCAAGTTCACAGAATACCCACATGGAACTTTAACACCATACAGGCACCGACAGAGTTCTATTTTTTCACTTTTTGACAAAGTATAGCAGACTGGGAGGAGGTACATACGCTTTCCCTTCTCCAATGGTGCAAGCTCAGTCCTTATCCCCATTTCCACCTTGTCACGGTGAACTTTGATACCATCTTTTGTCTTTCCCGGAATGTTCAACAACAAACCAATCAAACTGTCACAAATATTTTTCTTTACATGCATGACATCAATGCAATGTCGAACTTGTAAATGCTCCCAGTATGGTAGATCCCAAAGAATCGATCTCTTCTTCCAAATATTTTTTTTGAGGTTTAGAACATTTACCGAACTCAACCTTGATGTCCTTCATGCGCAAGTAAAGCTCCTTACCGGTCACAAACACTAGGGTTGATCCTTTCTCAGGCTTCACGTTACATGATTTCCTCTTCATACAGTAGACGTGATGCATCGGAAGAAACTTGCGGTGACCCATGTACACTGTTTTTCTACAGTTCCGTAACCACATGCTCTCAGTTTCATCTAGGCAAGTAGAGCAAGCCTTACCTCCTTTTGTACTATAGCCCGACAAATTTCCCTAAGTTATAAAATCATTTATGGTGCAAAATATCATGGCTCGCAAGATGAAATTATCTTGCATATTATGCATCCCACACCTGCACCCCTTCACTCCACAATTTCTATAAGTCCTCAATTAAAAGCACTAGAAACACATCAATATCATTATCGAGATGTCTAAGTCCTGAGATTAGTAACGATATCATAATGTACTTGCACTTCATACATAACCAAAGAGGAAGATTGTAGATGCATAAAAGAACCAACCAAGTACTATGCCGACTGCTCATATTTCCGTGTGGATTCATACCATCTATAGTCAGCCCGAACCTTATATTCCTAACTTCGCCGCCAAACTCACCAAATGTTCTGCTAATGTTTCTCCATTGAATAGAATCAACTGGATGTTTGAGTTTTTTGTCTTGTTTCCAGCCTTCAGCATGCCAATGCAAGTACTTCGCATCTTTCGGATTTGCAAACAGCCATTTCAATCTAGAAATCACAGGCAAATACCACACAGTTTTGGCCATAGGTCTTTTCTTTACCTCGTCACATTCACTGTCAATTCAGTCCCTATGCTTATACCGCGATGCACCGCATCTTGGACAAACATGCAAATCCTCATACTCGTTATGGTACAGCACACAATCATTTGGGCATGCATGTATTCTTTCGATTTCCATTGCCAATGGACACAACAGTTTTCTGACTTGGTAAACTAATCTTGGCAATTCATTTCCCTCGAAAAGCATGTCTGCTAAAAGATCTAATAGTGCCATGAAACTGTTATCGCTCCAACCGTTGTTTTCCTTCAAGTTATATAATCTCAGCATAGAAGACAACTTTGTAAATTTTGCACATCCAGGGAACAAAGGCTTCTCAGAATCAGCAATCAATTTCTCAAATTTACCAAAGTCATTTTCGTTGTAATCTTCTTCTACATCACATAACATTTCATCTAAATTGTCATCATCTACATGATCAAAATTCTGATGATCATCAAAACTGTAATGCACTTCCGGGTCCTGCTGATTGGTAGCGGTGCTTGTTTCCTCAAGATCTTTACCATGCCATATCCAACAGGTATATCGTGTGTTAAAACCACAACGAATCAAATGACTCTTAATCTAATCAGAGTTGCTAAACCTCTTTAAGTTCATACAATCTGTACAAGGACAATGCATATCTTTTTCTCCCTTCTTTGCCTTTTCTTGCTCAGCAAATTTAATAAACTCGTTCACACCCTCCAAGTACTCAATAGTAGTACGTTTTATTCCATACATCCAATATTCCTAGTCCATCTACAATTCACAAAATTGACAAATTGAGAGAAATAATGAGTTAGGCATGCATGAAACTTGGCCAATTAAGCTATATATATACATGCAGCTACTTATAACTGATATATGAAACCCTAAATTAATTAAGTGATGAAACACTAACCTAGCTATACAATGCAAGCTAGTGAGCTCATAACCTTGCTTGGAGCTAAATTCCTAGCTTAACTTCAGCCATCAAACTATCTTAATTAGCTAGCTTCCTAGCTTGGAGCTACAGCTAGATTACATGTAGAGAGAGAGAGAGTGATGCGACAGTTGCCCGATCTTCTTAAACAAGGAACATATCAATTTGTGTTTCAATCTCCTTAAATTCATCACCTGCCATTATTAGTAGAAAACAAGAAACACACAAGAGTATATTTCCCTATCAACTACTAGGTGGCGGACAAGGAACAAAAGTCACTCTTGCTCAAGCTTCTTACAAAGCTCTTGCAAGTTTCTTACCAACTGTAATAGGCGAGGCAATCCGGTAGGCCGGTTCATGACAACTTGTGACAATGGTGGAGCACTCGCCGTTCTCTTTGATCTTCTCGTGGCGGTGAGGAATTGTTGAAGTAGTGGAAGGAGTGGATGGAGCCTTGTTCATATCCGAGCTAGTGATGTCCTCATCAAACTGATGCGACAGTGGCCCGATCTTCCGATAGGTTCTACTTTGCAGAACGAAGATGTTCACGTTTCAAGGCTTCCAATCAGTGGGGATTCAGTCCTTGCAATCGCTACACCCACACACCTGTCGTTATCAATCGTGCTCACACCCGCATGACCTTACCACGAGGGTAAATTCTTGCACGCAGTAGAAGAAACGAGCAAGAACAAGATGCAAAGCAATCTGAATTTTAGAATGATAAATTGAGGTTATCTTTCATCAAACCAGGTCTGGGGACACTACTCTGATGAACAACTGTTGAACACACAATGGGGGAACAAACTTAGCAAATAACCTAAGGAAGAACTTGAGGAGTTCAGCCATATAAAGGAGAGACGGGTACATGGGCCGTGGCCCAAAAGAGAGGTGACACAGCACCTAAGAGTCCTGGTTCTGTACAGTTCAGGTTCTGTACGTCAACTGTTTTGATAATTGCAGCCGACTCAGAAGGAATTTGAAGGTGGGGCCAGATCGGTTGGAAAGGTCTCAGAATAAGCTTTCCATCAAGTACTCATACACCTCAATTGGATTCCGTATATGGCCTGGGTGTCCGTTTGAAGTTGGACTGCTGCTGAATAGCCGAGCTGGACTCGCAGACAAGTTGGGCTTGATCTTGGGTTGGGCTTGATGCGTTGTGGATTGCTCCACCTTTGATGTAGCTCGCTGATCCTCCAGTGTGGGCATAGTGAATGGCTCAGCACATGGATTCATGCCGACTCGTCGTTCTCCTTGATCTTCTCGTGGAGGCAAGGAAATAGTGGAAGTAGTGGATGGAGCATTGCTCATATCCAAGTGAAGCCAACATGACCGACGGTGCACGCTAATCGAGGCCCGCTGCGTCATGATGATCGACGGCGCCACCATAAATGCGTGGTGCAACAACCGAAGCGTCGCCAAACGCCGAGGACCTCCTCCAGGGGAGATGTCCCCGGTGATGTAGACCATCCCCCCGGGGACTTAGGGCATGTCCCCGGAGGGCATGAGGGGCTGATATAGGGGGAAATCTCCACCCGATCAGTCTCGATGATAACGCCCCGGGGACCATGTCCCGAGCGCCTCCACTGGCCCGGTGAGTAGTGCCCCGGAGACCATGTCCCGGGCGCCGCCATTTACCGGGGGACCAGGTGTGGGACCCTCAATTGCGGAATCCGGTGGCAACCGCCCAGGTGGGTTGCACTCAGAAAAGGTACATTGCAGCTCACAACAACAAGATGCATTATATAAAAATGCGAGTAATTAAAAACAAGTGTTGATCACAAGGACCAACATTACAATAACTTAGCGTCAAAATGACGCATTTAAGTGTTGATACAAATTAAGGAGTTTTTGACACAAAGGTCGGGACAAAATAAAATGACAATAACAAACAAAAGACTTCATCAGTCTTCTTCTTCTGTAGCAGTGGTGTTGTACGGGCCTTTTCCACATCTGACTCCACCTTGGTACATAACCCTCTAGCAAGCTGGGTCTTCAGTTTCTTCTTCTTGTTCCACATTGGGTTCAAGACCGTAAGATTCGGGGTCGACGAATCCTTCTTCTAAATTTGTTTGTAAAAGCAAGGGTGAGCACATTGTCCACATGGTGCTCAACAAGTCCCAATTAAGAATGCAAGTACAAATAGATGAGGGGGCAATTTCTCAAAGAATAGCTCTTTGGCTTTATATATATATAGGATAGATTTTCGCACTTGGTTTTGAAGAAAAGATCTTTATTTTCGAAAGCGGTGCTTTTGAAACCCTAAGCTAAATTCTCAGAAAATGTTGTGTGTGGCGGTCTTCCATGAGTCACCACTTTATTCAGATTTTGTGAAAAACTTTCCAAAAGCTACTTGTGCTGCATCGACGTGAATAGAATCCACAGCGCGCAGACTCCATAACCTGGGAGCTCAGAGTATCCGATACTTTTTAAACTTTGCAAAGGTGTACCACCTTAATCCACCGATCATTCGGCTTTCAAGTCGGTACCTCTCCATGCGACTCTTACACATGTGACAAGGCCGAGATGACACAACAGTTTACAGTCCTAGCATTAACTATTCCCTGCCCGGTAAATAGAAAGTCAAGTCTCAAGTACCGTTGTGGGTCCTCCCCACTGCCTTACTTCCTAGCCTGGGTCTATGTTCTCGCAAGACACATAGCCTCTCTTGATTACAGTCGCGCACGACTTAATCTGGCATAGGGCGTCTTCCTTCTTTCCACCTTTTCCTCTCATGATTTTTCTGAACTCACATCACTCATGGCCTTCTGCGGCCCACCAGTTCTCGCAAGACACTGGATCGACAACCATTGCAGGGAAGAGCTAATACTAAAGAAAGCTACTAAGTTGCGCCCGTCCCATAACCGGGCAAGTGGTTGGTACGTTTTTCATGCCGCATAGAAGCACAACACAAGGTTCTAGTCCTTATGAATCTCTAGTGAGGAGTCTTTCACATTCCCAGTGCGCACACAGCACCATCCAATCAAACCATCCTCACTATCGATTCCAATCATATTTTCCTTCACAAAAGAGGTTTTGAACATGCTTTTCTCATATGTGACCATTCAACATTTAATATATAATCTTGAGTATAGCATAGCCTAAACATGATATTCTAGGGTAACAAGGGTGCAGGGATATTCAATGTCAAAAGGGGCTTCACAGTTATTTAGGTCATATCTAATCACTTTATTTGAATATAGTTCTTATTTGAATATAAGGCATGCATATACTTGAAAACAGTTAACATACTTCATTTCAAAATAATAGGCTAGACATGGTCAAGGGTTCGAGACTTGCCTTGCAGTGATGGGTCTAGCTGCTCAGGTGAATCCTCGAAGATCTCCTCTGTTCCTTCAACGTCTGGTTCCACGGCGGATACAAACAACACATACACACTATATAAGCACACAAGCACTAGAAAATAATACGTAATTACATCATGCATTCAGGGATAAGGGTTTGGAAAAGGTCACTTAATATTGATCGAAGAGATGGGCCCAAAAGGACTTGAATGTCGAAGGGCTGACATTCGGCTCATGGCTTGACATAGCCCTAAATTGGTTCTAGGTCTGATTTCTGGAGATGTGACAATAGGGAATATTGTAGAGCATGGTTAAAAAGGCTTAGTGGACAAAGTGGCATTTCAATTTCTCAAATGTAACAGGTCTGAATCATCCAATGCCACTGGTGGACATGTACTGACATAGTGCTAGACATGGCCAGAAACTAGGGCATTGCATAACTTTTAACTCAGGAATCCAATTGATGCACAACTTTGTCTGGGGTTTAGGCCTTGATAACAGCTACAAAACTCTCAACAGGCTCAAGGGCAGAAAGTGGCCGGAAGGTGGCCAAATCTGGTGAGCAAACACGGTGGCCTGAACTACTGGACAGTAATCTTGGCATGATCATAACTTTTGATCTAGGCTGATTCAGGGTTCGAGCCAGTGGAGTAAGTTGCTCAGGGGGTTGAGGCCTAGCTCGATGACAAGGTTTTATCGGCTAGTTTGGCCGGAAAACGAACTCCGGCGATCAGGGCCGAAGACGAAGGCACCGATTTGGGCGTTTTCGTTCCAGGGCGTTTGAACTTAATCCACGCTCAGGAAGCATCTAGGGGTCATCATGAAGCTATTGGTGTACTCAATTTTGCCAGAGAATGGCTGGAGAAACATGGCAGCGTTCTCCGGCGAACTACCGAGGCTCGAGCATGGGGATTCGACGCTCGGGGCAAAATTGGCGATTCCAAACTTGTAGGCTTGTTCCTCCTAGCTCACTGATCATTATTCTCTACTGGCACGAGGATCAATTTGTCTTGAATCACTCGGCATTAGGGAAACAGGGGATTACGGCTTTTCCGGTGATTGCCGGCGTTGAGGTTCGCCAGGGGTCAATTAACGGCTATGGCACATACAGGGGGTTAAGACTGGTGAAGTTGGTTCGGAGGGGGAAGCTGCGGGCGAAGCTGGCGCCGTGAGCTTCAGAGGTAGCTCGCTGGGGAAGAAGGCCTTCGCGACGGCGCTGAAGAACTGGATTGTTCTCTGGTGGTGAAGGCTAAGGCTTGTAGTTGCGAGGTGATGTGAAGAGATGCTGGGCAAAGGGGGGGCTTTATATAGCCGCGGGGTTGAGCTCTCGGGAGTTGCAGCAATTGCCGGTGAGATATTTTCTGGCGCTGGAGCGGTCAGCGAGGCACATCGGGACATGGCAGGAGCTCTGCCAGAGACGGGGTATCGCGCGGAATCTGGATTTTGTCAGGACGACGAGATAGCAATCTCCGGCATGGCAACCATGTGGCGTAAAGCTCCTGACAACGGCAGGCACGCGCGCGCGCAGGGAAGAACACGGCACAGCGAGGGTGAGGTGCTCCACGGTGGCGGCACGGTTGTGCGCAGGTGGTGGCTACGTGGCTGCGATGGTGGAAGCGCGGGAAACTTCGCCGGCGACGAGTCCAGCGGCGAGGCAAAGCGGCGAGGCGCTGGTCGAAATGCACCAGTCGTGGTCGAAAATGGCACAGGGACCTGGTTGCAAACTTTGGACTGATTTGCGAAGGTTTGGACTAAACTGTGAGTGTTTTGGCTCGGGGACTTGGGCCTATTTGCAATTCTGGAAATCTGAAGGGCTGATTTGAATTTTGACTTTGCAGCTGAGTGTTACTAAATGTCTTAGACTCATCCAGCAGGAAAAATGGTAAAATCCGATAAGATCTGGTGGTTTTGACAAAAATCGAAAACAGGGTAATTAGGGTAAACACGGTAATTAGGGTTTGAAACTTTTGTCGAGGCTAAAACTAGGGTTTCGGTTGAGATTTTGGAATGCTTCCAGAAGGGAAAAACGTTCAGAAAAGTGAAAGAATATAATCACTTGATCAGATTTGAATTTGGAGATGATCTGGGACTTTTAGCTTTTTCAAGCTTTTTGAAAATTCTGAAAGGACTAAATTGAAACACTTTTGGACTGAAATGTGAAAATGATCTAGGAGATGAAGTTTAGCTGCCAACTTTTTAGGTTAAGGTAGTGGCATACCTAAGATCAAGATAGGGTTGAGACATCAGGGATTCCAAAGAAGATATGCTGACTCACAAGCAGAAAAGATAGCGAAAACAGGGATGTTACAACCTACCCTCCTTAGGAATAATCTCGTCCTCGAGATTCCAATGAGTCTGAGAACAGGTAGGGAAAATTCTGACGCAGTTCTTCTTCTCTTTCCCAAGTCGATTCTTTTTCGGTGTGGTTATTCCATTTGACTCTGCAGAATTTTATGGTCCTTGATTTTAGTCTCTTTTCACTGACCTCTAACACCTTGACTGGATATTCCTGATATGTCAGATCTGGTTGAACTCTGTTTCTGTGGGGGACACTTGCTCCGTTGGTTTTCTCAAGCATTTCCTTAGTTGGGATACGTGAAGGACATCATGGACTCCTGCTAATTCGTGCGGTAGCTCCAGTTTGTATGCTACTTCTCCTCGCCTTTCCAAAATCTTGTATGGTCCCACGTATCTCGGGCTTAGCTTTCCCTTTATTTGAAATCGTCGAACTCCCTTGTAGGGTGTTACTTTGAGATATACGTAATCACCTATCTCGAAGGATAGTTCTCTCCTTCTTCTGTCGGCGTAACTTTTCTGTCGAGACTGGGCCGTTTTCAATCTCTCTTGTATGATCTTCACGTGGGCTGTGGCATCCTCCACTAATTGCGGTCCTAAAAATTGTTTCTGTCCCACTTCAGTCCAATATAGTGGCGTGCGGCACTTTCTTCCATAAAGCGCTTCATAAGGAGCCATCTGTAGAATCACTAGATAACTATTGTTGTAGGTGAATTTCGCGTACGGTAGAAATTGTTCCCAAGAATTTCCATAATCTAAAGCACACGCTCTCAACATGTCTTCTAAAATCTGGTTCACTCTTTCCGTTTGGCCTCTAGTTTGCGGGTGGTAAGCTGTACTGAACTTCAACTTCGTTCCCAGGGACTTTTGTAATTCTCCCCAAAATCTTGATACAAATTGTGCTCCTCTGTCTGAGATGATTGTTTTTGGCACTCCATGTAGCGTGACAATTCTAGTAAGATATAGTTCTGCCAGCTTTTTCGTTGTGTATTGCGTTCTTACAGGTAGAAAATGAGCCACTTTCGTCAATCTATCGACTATGACCCATATAGAATCGTATCCTTGCTGGGTTCTTGGTAAACCAACTACGAAATCCATTCCAATCTTGTCCCATTTCCACTCCGGGGTTGGTAGGGGTTGCAGCAGTCCTGCAGGTTTCTGGTGTTCTGCTTTCACTCTTTGGCAGGTGTCACAAGAAGCTATAAACTCGGCAATTTCCTTCTTCATTCCTTTCCACCAAAACCGATCCTTTAGATCTTGGTACATCTTTGTACTACCCGGGTGAATAGAGTACGGGGTACAATGGGCTTCTTGCAGTATCATGTTCTTGATTTCCTTGTCTTCTGGAACACAGATTCGGTTATGATACCACAAAATTCCTTCCTCGTCTTCACGAAGGTCAATTGCATCTTCGTATTTCATGTCCTCTTTCATCTTTTGAATACTCTGATCTACTTCCTGAGCTTTTCGGATTTGGTCCTTCAGCTCGCAATTCATTGTTAATGCGGCGACGGTTCCTTGTTCAACAAACTCTAAATTCAACTTCTCGAAATCTCTAAGCAATTGAGGTGATATTCCTAATGTCTTCGCTTGATTGCAGTAGGATTTTCTGCTCAAGGCATCTGCTACTACATTTGCTTTTCCACGGTGGTAGTGTATTCCAAGGTCATAATCTTTAATCAGCTCTAGCCATCTTCGCTGTCTCATGTTCAAGTCTTGTTGGGTGAAGATGTATTTCAAACTCTTGTGGTCCGTGTAGATTTCACATCTATTTCCAAGTAGATAGTGTCGCCAAATCTTTAGCGCATGAACAACGGCGGCTAATTCCAAATCATGAGTTGGATAATTCTCCTCATGTGGTCGCAATTGTCTTGATGCATAAGCTACGACTCTCCCTTCTTGCATAAGGACACAGCCTACTCCTTGCTTTGATGCATCGCAGTAGACTTCAAAATCATTTTTGTTATCTGGTAACGTAAGGACAGGTGCGGTTGTTAATATCTTCTTTAATTCCTCGAAGCTCTTTTCACATCCTTCTATCCAGTCAAATGGAACATCTTTCTTTAGTAGCCTGGTAAGTGGCTTTGTAATCTTGGAGAATCCTTTGACAAATCTCCGGTAATATCCGGCTAATCCTAGGAAACTTCTTACTTCAGTCACTGTCTCTGGTTGTTTCCATTCCATGATAGCCTGAATTTTTGATGGATCCATTGAGATTCCTTTGCCAGAGATAATGTGGCCTAAGAATGAGATTTCTTTTAACCAAAAGGCACACTTATCGAACTTGCCATACAGTCGATGTTCTACTAACTTTTCCAGCACCATCCTAAGATGTTGTGCGTGTTTTTCCTCTGACTCCGAAAAGATGAGAATGTCATCGACAAACACAATGACAAACTTGTCCAAAAATTCCATGAGAACCTTGTTCATTAAATTCATGAATACTGCTGGTGCATTCGTTAAACCAAATGGCACCACGGTAAACTCATGCAATCCATATCTCGTTATGAATGCAGTCTTTGGAATATCTTGTTCTCGAATCTTCAGTTGGTGGTATCCGGACCTCAGGTCGATCCTTGAAAATATCTTTGCTCCTCTTAGTTGATCAAAGAGATCATCGATCCTTGGCAAAGGGTACTTGTTCTTGATCGTCATATCATTCAGTTTCCGGTAGTCGACACAAAGTCGTAGACTGCCGTCTTTCTTTTTAGCGAAAAGCACAGGGGCTCCCCAAGGTGACGAACTTGTTCTAACAAATCCCTTTCTTTCCAATTCTTCCACTTGCTTTCTTAATTCTTCTTGTTCTTCACTTGTCATACGTGCAAGTTTTCTTGCGTAAGGGGCAGATCTGGGTTTTAATTCGATTGAGAATTCAATGTCTCGATCTGGTGGCATTCCAGGAAGCTCTTCAGGAAAAACTTCTGGATATTCATTTACTATTGGAACTCCTTCAAACTCAACTCCTTCTAAGCTGTTCAAACTACACACTCGGTTGTTCACCATTGATCTCTCTGCGTGGAATGTGACTTGTTTTCCTTCAGCATTCGTCAGGGTTATTGCTTTCTTTTCACAGTCCATCTGACCTTTATGCTTGGCTAACCAATCCATTCCAAGGATGACATCTAATCCTTGAAGGTCCAAAACTAGCAGGTTTGCTAGGAATCCTAGATTGCCAATACTAAAGGCGATATTTCTACAGATAGAATTGACAGGCATCCGAGCTCCAGGGGATTGAATTAAAATAGGGAACTCTAATGCGGATACTGGCAACTTATTTCTGAGCACGAAAGGTCTTGACACAAATGAATGAGTAGCACCAGGGTCAAATAATGCAACTGAAAGTTCAGAGTGAATAAAGATCCTACCGATCACGATGTCTAATGCTTCTCCTGCTTCAACGGCAGATGCGTAGTTGAGTCTTCCACGACCTGCAGCAGGTATTCCTCTCCCTCGGCCATTCTGGAATCTTCCTCCTCTAGAGGGCGAAGCATTTCTGGCGAAGCCTTGGGTTGGAACTGGGGGTCTTGTAGCTTGTGCTCGGGCAACATTGGATGGTAAGTGTTGTAGTGGACAGGTGTTTCTGCGATGTCCCTTTCTTCCACAATGAAAGCATTCTTCATTCTTCAGGGGACAATCCTTCAAGAAGTGGTTTCCTCTATATCCGGTACATTGTGCTATTGCAGTAGGCGCAGGCTTTTGGGGTCTTTGAGGTGGTCTGAAGGCTGGTCGGTAAGTAGGCATCGGTCTCCCTCGACTAGCACTTCCTTGGTAAGAGTTGGGCAAAGCCTTCCTCTTCCGGTCTTCTTCAATCACTCCCCTCTTCTCCTCCATCTTAAGCAGCCGGTTTATCAGGACGTGGAAGTCCGTAAACTCATGAGATGATAGCTGGTATTGCAAGGAGTTTTGTAGTCCTTCGCAAAACTTGTCGATCTTCCTTTCCTCTGTCGCAATATCTTCAGGGGCGTACCTTGCCAGTTGAATGAATTCATCAGGTACTGTTTGACGGTCTTGTTCCCTTGTCGCAGATTCACGAACTCTCGGCGTTTTGCTTGGACAACGCCTTTTGGGACGTGGTATCTACGGAATTCCTCCTTGAACTCGTTCCAGGTGATCGAATCTCTGTTGGAATGTACAGTCTGGTAATTCTCCCACCAAGCAGCAGCAGGTCCAGCTAGTTGATTTGATCCATACAGAAGCTTCTCTTCGTCGCTACACCTAACGGTGTTCAACTTCCTCTCCACGTCTCTCAGCCAATCGTCGGCTACTTGTAACACCCTAGTTTTGGGGGTGAAAAGTTTTGCATAAAAACCCTGCATGCATGTATCTCTGTAGTAGTAGCCAGATCAGCTGAACTCTAATCTCTCCCAAACCCTAAAAATCTCCAAGTCTATTCTCTAGATCCAGATCAAGATCTGACCATCCAGATTTAACCTATCAGTTACCCTGAAGATAAAAGTCTTCAGGAGCCAGATCAAATTCTGATCCTAACTCTCAGTACCTAAGCCTCTCTCTGTTTTCGAAAACAGGAAAATTCATATTTACCCTAAGTACCCCAGTTTCCAGATGATTGAATTATTCTGATTTAACCCTATTCAGACTCAAGTAACCCTGGAATATGTTCCTAGGTTCATCCTCAACTCACTTCAAAAAGTTGGGAGCCAGATTGATTCATCTAAACACTTTTCGCAGTTTAGTCCAAATTTTACTGCGAATAAGTCCTTTTCTGTTTACCTGGAAGCCTGAAAAGGCTAAAATCTGCAAATCAATTCCAACTCCAGAATTTCTTCAGGAAACACCTTCCAAATACTATTTGATACAGATCTCCCTTTTGATCAGACTTCAAAATCTCTCTCCAATCACCAGAATTCGAAATCGACAAAATCCAGATTTATTTTACCCTAATTTTACCCTATTTTCGAAAATAGGTGAAATCCCTCAAATCTTATCAAATTTTCTCTAAATTTGAGTTGGATGAGTACTAATAGAAATGTTATACTCAGCCATGAAATCAATCCTCAAATTAACCATCTCTAAGACAGAAATTACAAATCAGTCCAGATTTCAAATAAGAATCCTTGCAATTTGGTCCCTGGTTCGACCAGAGACACTGTGCACGACCAGCAGATGTGCACGACCGCGACCACCGCGCTGCCACGCCAGGAGCTTCGTCGCCGGTGAAGCCCCGTGGTCGCCACCCCTGCCACCGCGTTCCTGCCACGTGTGCGCACGTCGTTCGCCACCGTGGAGCCACCGCGGCCGCACCAGCATCTCCAATTTTGCCCGCGCGCGCACGCCATCGCTGCAGTCACTGCAGAAGCTCGGTGCCACGTCGCAAGCATGCCTTGAGGAGGCATCACTTCGCCTTCACCTCCACCAGAGCAGCAGCGCAGCCGACACGACCGGTGAAGACGTCGCTTCGCCGCCTGTCATCGCCGCCGGTCACTTCCCAGTCAATTCAAGCCGGCTTCAACTCCCCGTGCAATTGTAGACGTTGGGAGCCCCCGCAGCCTCGCCTATTTAAACCCCCTGGGCTAAGCAACCATCTTACACCCCTTCACACCAGCAATCAATAAAACTCGCCGTCTTCTTCGTCTTCTTCGGCGAGCTCGAGAAGAGGCTCACGGTGCCAGGCCAATCCACTGCACCGAGCTCCAAATTGAAGCTACCAGTAGGTAACCCTCATCCACTTACCTGTGTAGTAGCAGCCAATTGAACTCTATCGCACCACCTCGCCGGGAATTGCTGTTTTTCCCCGACAACTCCGGCGAGCAATTAAACCCCAATTAAACCGAATTAGCTCTCGAGCCTGTGACCAAACTTGATCAATGGACTGTGTGGAACACATCTAAGCAACCAGAATCACCAATTTCGCTAAAATATGAAAAACCCCAAGTTTACACCTTGCATGCACACTGGAACTCGCCGTTAAGCTTCTGTGGTGATTTTCCAGTTAAATTGACTTCACACCTAGCTCTGTTATGCCCCAGAGACCATCCTCAAGCAAAGATTCGAGTTCGTTTGCCCTAGAACAGAAATGCCCAATTTTGGTGTCTTCTCCCCTAGCTCTGGTCGCCGGATTTTGTTCCCGGCCGTTTCAACCCCAACCACCTTGTCTAGTAGATGTGCCTCGACCCCAGGAGTATTTTTGCCTTCTAGCTCGACACCTGGATCGGCCCAGATGAAGAGATATCACCATGCCAAGATTTTGTCCAGAAACTGTTGAAAACAGTTCAGCCACCGTGTTCTTCGCCGGTTTTCATCACTTTCCGGCCATCTCCTACCCTAGGTCCTGTTGAGACTTTTGTTCCTGTTACAAATGCCTAACCACCAGACAAAGTGGTGCATCATTTGGAGCTCTGAGTCAAAAGATATGGCTAACCCTAGTTTCTGGCCGTGTCAAACCCATGCCAGGCTATGTCAGCCAGTGGCATTAGCCCTGTTCGCTCACCTCTGGTCATGTAAAACAAAAATTACTTTGTCAAATAGTTGTCTCACTACCTTGTGCACCATATGCTTGAATCAAAACCTACTTTGGCCACTGGAAATTGCTCAAACCATGTCAATGCCATTCTAGAGCACTGTCAGCCTATGTCAGCCAGTGGCATTGAGCCTTTTCACCCACTTCCAGCCATGAACTTTGGAAATAACTTTGTCCCTTAGACTCCTGACATTGTGATCTACACTTTTCTCTACTGTCACAACTTGAGTTGAGCCCTCTATCACCCATCGACCTTATGTCGATGCCTCGAACCGAATGCCAACCTAAAGACGTTCGCTGTTTTTGGGCGAACCAGTCACCACCTTGATATTACCCTGATATTTTGGAACTTTGTAAACCTTAACAGCTAATTTTAACCCTGGTTTCCATAATTAAACCCAAATCGCTTTCAAACCTTGTATCACCAGAGTATTTTCTCCTTGCATCTTTGCATGTAGTGAATTAGTAAGAATAGGATTGATTGTAATGCCTGTTTGCTTGTTTGATCTTGTTCAGAGCAAGAGTCTGGGGTTGAAGATCTTGTCGCTGAACCGTCATCAACTGCTGATACTTACGACGCAGAAGGCAAGTCATACTTTGATCATATTGAAACCCATATTTTATGAATTGCTATGCTATTCCATGAACAGATATCTCATTAATATTGCATGTGTTGAGATCAATGATATTATGGCAGTGATAGATTGAATACTTGAGGAATGTGAACTTGATAAGATAGTAAGCCACGAACTAATAAAAGTATAAACATGTACATTTATATTCATGAAATAGAACCCCTAGCCGTGACCAGTATTTTGGTATGGAATGGTGGTAGCACTGGAGGTGCTTGGCTGCACTGAATGTGTAAGCACTGAAGGTGCATGGTTTGTGGTATGATCTGGTCACTGGCATGTAAGGACTAGAACCTTGTGTTATGCGTCTAGTGGCATGAAAAACGTACCAACCACTTACCTGGTATGGGACAGGCGCAACCTAGTAGCTTTCTTAGTATTATCAGTTCCCTGCATGGCTTGTCGATCCGGTTTCTCGCGTGGAAACTGGTGGGACGCAGTTCGTCCATGAGTGATGTGAGATCAGAAAAATTATGAGAGGATAAGGTGTAAAGAAGGAAGACGCCCTACGCCAGATTAAGTCGTGCGCGACTGTAATCAAAAGAGGTTATGTGTCCTGCGGGAACATAGACCCAGGCTAGGAAGTAAGGCAGTGGGGAGGACCCACAACGGTACTTGGGACGGTATTGTCCATTTACCGGGCAGGGATACTGTTAATACTAGACTGCAAAAACGTTGTGTGATCTCGGCCTTGTCACATGCGTATAAGTCGCATGGAGTTGGCCCGACTTGGAAGTCGAGTGAAAAAGTGGATTTAAAAAGAGGTACATCTCTGCAGAGTTTAAAAATGTATTCGAATACTTCGTGCTCCCGAGTTTTAGGAGTATGCCGCGGTGGATTAAATCCACGGGGTGTGACACAAGTATTGTTTTATAAACTAAAATTTGTTAGCTCAAGATTACCCAAGTGGCATGTGTTGTCATGATAAGGGGCGTTGCCGTGGGCTGTCATGTGTTGACGTGTCGCGGTAATACCATAATATAGAGATCATATGATAATCAAGAGGCATGTGGTTTATGCCCTAAGTTATGAAATACTGCTACGAGTAGATGATTGAAAGACTTGAATAAAAGTAGTGTGATATGAGATTATATCGCCTTGGATATGGGATATATGTATCACCATCAATATGATTTATTTACTGCCATGGGTATGATCAGAAGTTGAGTAAGAATTGAGAAAGAAATGTATTTTGGGAAAAACCTTTCACTCTTTCCCCAATAGCATAGGTTCATGTCATATATATAAATATGTATCTCTACCTTCCCTATGACTTGCTGAGTACGTAAGTACTCACCCTTGCAACAACTCCTCAATAGATGGAGCGTTCTACGACCTTGGAGGATACCCTGAAGATGCTGCGGACCCAGGAGATGATGAGCAGTTCCCTTCGGAGCCCTGATGTGGTGCTGTCTGCTATCAACCTCTGTTTCCTGTGGATTGCTTTTGGGCCTAGCTTCCGCCGACTAGATGAGTTATTTTGTTGACCCTTGTGCCTTGTTCGGCACTGTACCTCATTTGTACTAAGGCCTGATGGCCATACACTTATGACTACTGTATTATTTTGCTGCTGCAATGTAATCCTGTGATTGACTCATCCTGGGAAGTCAAGTGGTTTATGGGACCAGCTGCACCGAGCTGGGCTCCTCACAGGTGATGTCACAGTCGTGGCAGACGTGACACTACTATAGGGTCTTCTGTACTCGAAAAGGTCGGGGGCCGTGTCTTCTGAAAGTCAGTTAACTTTGCACCTGTTGCGGATCCTTCAGCTTGTCCAGATGCGATATGTTGCATAAACTGTCCCAAAATTTGGTTCTGTACAGTTGCTGATTCCTGTCGGTTTCGCTCCATCCATAGCAGTACATCATTGATGTCGCCTCCTTGTGGCATCGTCAAAGATCGTGGTCTGTCAGGGTTAGTGCGGCTTCTCGTTCCGGGTGTTGCCCTTGTATTGCTAGGATTTCCCTCTAGCTCTCCTTCTTGGGGTCTTGCACGTGTGTTAACCATCCTACTCAAACAGGGGGTTAAGAATAGAGACATTGATTCAGAAAGAATCATACACAGAGGTGCTAGCAAAATGCTGGCATTTAACTTAAGAGATAAGAGTAAGAATATGCAAAATGACTTTTTCATAAATCAGCTTTTCAAGAGATACAAAGCTTCTAGCCTCATCGGCTTACAGAGCTCATCTAACATCCAGCATACATCAACCATACTAAAACAACTACTACAAAAGGAAATCTAGCGTCTGCTGGGTTAGGCACAAAAGGTCGAATCGAAGGAAGTCTGCAGTCACTCCTCAGCATCATTAGAAGAATCACAAGGCTCTACCTCCTCGGGATCCTCCTCCTCATCGTCATCTGCATCCATCGGATCATCTTCCTTGTCGTCGTCAATGTTGACAATCTCCTTCCCTTTTCCCTCAGGGGTCTTCTCCTTCTTTGCAGTGCAGGGAAGCTCGATCGTCTGATCGTTGATGACTATGCCACGCGACGCAGGCGTGAAACCGCTGAGATACTCCTTTTAGTTTCCTACCCTCTTGCGAGCGGTGATCTTCAACTTTGGGCGACTCTTCTTGACTACTGACTCTGCAGCTTCGAGGTCCTTCTCTCCACTTGATTCAGCCAATTCTTGAATTTGTCTTTCCTTTTCTTGGAGACTCGCACGAGCCCTAATAAGCATGCCCTCAAGGTAGTGGCAATCATCGCGAACACGCTCGTAGTCTCGAAGTAGGCGGGTGTATCCAATCTTCGAAGCACGAACGACGTCTCGAGTCTTCGTCAGAATAGCGTCCTCCCGGTCGTTGGACGGAAGAACAAGTCGGTGCTCTGACCCGGGGACCTGGTAAGGCACGAAGCGGTAGGGGGAATCAGAAAGGTAGTCGCTGTACAACTGCCGGACGGTACCAACGGCACGACGGGCAGTGTCTAAGATAGCATCTTCTTCTTCTTCTCTGCGGGCTTGACGTCTTACTGAGCCTCTCCCGTGCTCGGGTATCTCATAGATAATCACTGAAGCCCGACAACCAATGGGTCGTCCGTTGATCTCATCCTGCCAGACACAATATACGGGCCTCTGACTGTCCCGTGCTCCAAGAAATTGCAGCATCATCCACAGCAACCATGCCCACGATCCAAACTCATCTCCGTGAAGGTATCTCCTGTCGGAAGCCATCTGAAGATAGAACGAAAGGCATCTATGAGTTTAAAGAGAAGTCTAAAGCCTTTTTCCAAAAAATCGAAAATAACATTTTTCTTAACGAAAATAGGTTTTCGTAAACAAATTTTTTTTGACAAAGAACTAGTGAACTTTTCTTCTAGGGACGCCAAAGTCTATCTAAGGGTTACGACCTACAGTCAAGCCTTTTGCTCTGATACCAGATTCTGTGGGACCTTCATTTGAGGAATCCGGTGGCAACCGCCTAGGTGGGTTGCACTCAGAAAAGGTACATTGCAGCTCACAACAACAAGATGCATTATATAAAAATGCGAGTAATTAAAAACAAGTGCTGATCACAAGGACCAACATTACAATAACTTAGCGCCAAAATGACGCATTTAAGTGTTGATACAAATTAAGGAGTTTTCGACACAAAGGTCGGCACAAAATAAAACGACAATAACAAACAAAAGACTTCATCAGTCTTCTTCTTCTGCAACAGTGGTGTTGTATGGGCCTTTTCCACATCTGACTCCACCTTGGTACATAACCCTCTAGCAAGCTGGGTCTTTAGTTTCTTCTTCTTGTTCCACATTGGGTTCAAGACCGTAAGATTCGGGGTCGACGAATCCTTCTTCTAAATTTGTTTGTAAAAGCAAGGGTGAGCACATTGTCCACATGGTGCTCAACAAGTCCCAAATAAGAATGCAAGTACAAATAGATGAGGGGGCAATTTCTCAAAGAATAGCTCTTTGGCTTTATATATATATAGGATAGATTTTCGCACTTCGTTTTGAAGAAAAGATCTTTATTTTCGAAAGCGGTGCTTTTGAAACCCTAAGCTAAATTCTCAAAAAATGTTGTGTGTGGCGGTCTTCCATGAGTCACCACTTTATTCAGATTTTGTGAAAAACTTTCCAAAAGCTACTTGTGCTGCATCGATGTGAATAGAATCCACAGCGCGCAGACTCCATAACCTAGGAGCTCAGAGTATCCGATACTTTTTAAACTTTGCAAAGGTGTACCACCTTAATCCACCGATCATTCGGCTTTCAAGTCGGTACCTCTCCATGCGACTCTTACGCATGTGACAAGGCCGAGATGACACAACAGTTTACAGTCCTAGCATTAACTATTCCCTGCCCGGTAAATAGACAGTCAAGTCTCAAGTACCGTTGTGGGTCCTCCCCACTGCCTTACTTCCTAGCCTAGGTCTATGTTCTCGCAAGACACATAGCCTCTCTTGATTACAGTCGCGCACGACTTAATCTGGCATAGGGCGTCTTCCTTCTTTCCACCTTTTCCTCTCATCATTTTTCTGAACTCACATCACTCATGGCCTTCTGCGGCCCACCAGTTCTCGCAAGACACTGGATCGACAACCATTGCAGGGAAGAGCTAATACTAAAGAAAGCTACTAAGTTGCGCCCGTCCCATAACCGGGCAAGTGGTTGGTACGTTTTTCATGCCGCATAGAAGCACAACACAAGGTTCTAGTCCTTATGAATCTCTAGTGAGGAGTCTTTCACATTCCCAGTGCGCACACAGCACCATCCAATCAAACCATGCTCACTATCGATTCCAATCATATTTTCTTTCACAAAAGAGGTTTTGAACATGCTTTTCTCATATGTGACCATTCAATATTTAATATATAATCTTGAGTATAGCATAGCCTAAGCATGATATTCTAGGGTAACAAGGGTGCAGGGATATTCAATGTCAAAAGGGGCTTCATAGTTATTTAGGTCATATCTAATCACTTTATTTGAATATAGTTCTTATTTGAATATAAGGCATGCATATACTTGAAAACAGTTAACATACTTCATTTCAAAATAATAGGCTAGACATGGTCAAGGGTTCGAGACTTGCCTTGCAGTGATGGGTCTAGCTGCTCAGGTGAATCCTCGAAGATCTCCTCTGTTCCTTCAACGTCTGGTTCCACGGCGGATACAAACAACACATACACACTATATAAGCACACAAGCACTAGAAAATAATACGTAATTACATCATGCATTCAGGGATAAGGGTTTGGAAAAGGTCACTTAATATTGATCGAAGAGATGGGCCCAAAAGGACTTGAATGTCGAAGGGCTCCAATTGATGCACAACTTTGTCTGGGGTTTAGGCCTTGATAACAGCTACAAAACTCTCAACAGGCTCAAGGGCAGAAATTAGTCGGAAGGTGGCCAAATCTGGTGAGTAAACACGGTGGCCTGAACTACTGGACAGTAATCTTGGCATGATCATAACTTTTGATCTAGGCTGATTCAGTGTTCGAGCTAGTGGAGTAAGTTGCTCAGGGGGTTGAGGCCTAGCTCGATGATAAGGTTTTATCGGCTGGTTTGGCCAGAAAAGGAACTCCGGCGATCAGGGCCGAAGACGAAGGCACCGATTTGGGCGTTTTCATTCCAGGGCGTTTGAACTTAATTCCACACTTGGGAAGCATCTAGGGGTCATCACAAAGCTATTTGTGTACTCAATTTTGCCAGAGAATGGCTGGAGAAGCACGGCGGCGTTCTCCGGCGAATTGCCGAGGCTCGAACATGGGGATTCGACGCTCGGGGCAAAATTGGCGATTCCAAACTTGCAGGCTTGTTCCTCCTAGCTCACTGATCATTATTCTCTACTGGCACGAGGATCAATTTGGCTTGAATCACTCGGCATTAGGGAAACAGGGGATTACAGCTTTTCTGGTGATTGCCGGCGTTGAGGTTCGCCGGGGGTCAATTAACGGCTATGGCACATACAGGGGGTTAAGGGGGTCTTACTGGTGAAGTTGGTTCGGAGGGGGAAGCTGCGGGCGAAGCTGGCGCCGTGAGCTTCAGAGGTAGCTCACCGGGGAAGAAGGCCTTCGCGGCGGCGCTGAAGAACTGGATTGTTCTCTGGTAGTGGAGGCTAAGGCTTGTAGTTGCGGGGTGATGTGAAGAGATGCTGGGCAAAGGGGGGGCTTTATATAGCCGCGGGGTTGAGCTCTCGGGAGTTGCAGCAATCACCGGTGAGATATTTTCTGGCGCTGGAGCGGTCAGCGAGGCACATCGGGACATGGCGGGAGCTCTGCCAGAGACGGCGTATCGCGCGGAATCGGGATTTTGTCAGGACGACGAGATAGCGATCTCTGGGATGGCAACCATGTGGCGTAAAGCTCCTGACAACGGCAGGCACGTGTGAGCGCGGGGAAGAACACGGCAGGCACGTGCGGGTGAGGTGCTCCACGGTGGCGGCACGGTTGTGCGCAGGTGGTGGCTACGTGGCTGCGATGGTTGCAGTGCGGGGAACTTCGCCGGCGACGAGTCCAGTGGTGAGGCGCTGGTCGAAATGCACCGGTTGTGGTCGAAAATGGCACAGGGACCTGGTTGCAAACTTTGGACTGATTTGCGAAGGTTTGGACTAAACTGTGAGGGTTTTGGCTCGGGGACTTGGGCCTATTTGCAATTCTGGAAATCTGAAGGGCTGATTTGAATTTTGACTTTGCAGCTGAGTGTTACTAAATGTCTTTAGACTCATCCAGCAAGAAAAATGGTAAAATCCGATAAGATCTGGTGGTTTTGACAAAAATCGAAAACAGGGTAATTAGGGTAAACAGGGTAATCTCATCCAAGCAAAATTGGGAACTTGTCTGAGTATGCAATCAATCTATCCTACTACAAAGTTCTCCATTTCATACATGTCATAATCTCATCCAAGCAACTCAAGATTCAATTCATCGAGAACAGGGGAATAGAGTAAGATATTTTATCACTAGTTCCTTGCTGCTGGAGCTTTGGCAGATGGTCGAGGCTTGCCATGGTCGATGCCGTGGGTTGCTGTGGAAGAAGTGGTCGAAGGAGAGGGCTGGAGCGGTTGAAGTCGCACCTAGAGCAGGATGGTCGTTGCCCATAGGACGTGTTCGTGGAAGCTGCTCAAGGTCACCGTCGAGGATGAGGTTGAAGAGGATCGGCGAGGATGTACTGGGGACCTCACTGGTGGCGTCGATGGAGGCGGTCGCGATGAGATGCAGTGGATCCGGTGGCGGCTATGGTAGTGGCGGCGCGTCGGATTTGGGGCGCCGGTACATGGGAGCAGCGGCGGGGTGGCGAGATCGGGAGGCGGTGGATGCGGCGTGGCGCTGGAGAGGCGGCGGAGCGAGATCGGTGCAGCGCGGGGCGATGGGAAGCTACGGCGGTATGGCGCGAGGAAGTGGCGGTGGGTGTAGATCTAAGCGGCAGGTGACATGGAGGCTCAAGGGGCAGTGGCGGTGCGACTGGAGCACGAGGTGGCGCAGTGTGGGGCGGAGGCGCGGCGACTGCGGCTCTTCACAACGGACCGACGGCGAGGCAGCAAAGGGGGCTGAGGAGATAAAGCTGGGGGCTAGAAGTCAGAACTCGGTGCGGATCACCAATCAGGAGCTTGTCGCCGGGGATGGAGAAGAAATGGGGAAGAAGGGAGGAAGAAGAATGAAAGAGGGAGGAGAGGAAAACAGAGAGGAAGGAGGAGGGAAAGAAAAGGGAGCTCGCCGACGGTGACGACGAACGGGATAGAAGAGGACAAAATGTGGTGAGAGAGGATGAAGGGGGAGAAAATCGATGGCCCACCGGAGAGGGAGAAGAGGAAGAAAAGGGGGAGGCACTAGTACAAAAAATCTTTCTTCTATCGGTAAAAAACACACTTCTACTATCGGTTTTTGTACTTTTAGAGATAGACACGATAGAATAAGACAGGTCATTTTCTAGCGGTAAATAACCGTTAGAAGAAGTGCACTATTCTAACGGCATTTTCGGCGACAACCGGTAGAAAAATTGTTCTAGTCTGATGGTTTTGAATGAGTTTACCGATAGAAATACTTACACTCTTCTAACGGTTAAATGAGAGTGTACCGTGAGAAAAAAGGATAGTACTCTCACGGTTGTGTAGGAGTTTACCGGCAGGAAAAGTTACACTCTTCTAACGATTAAGTAAGAGTGTACCGATAGAACAAAAGATAGTATTCTCACGGTTGTGAATTAGTTTACCGACAGGAAAAGTTACACTCTTCTATCGGTTAAGTGTGTACCGATAGAAAAAATGTTGTTGTTTTGTAACTCTGTTTGCTATTTAGCCGTTAGAAGAGTACATTCACAATACAGTACATTCACATATACAGTACAGAAGCAATACAGTACAGATTGGATACCCAATACAGTACAGATGCAAAGACGGGTACATTCACATATACAATTTATTCACATATATACGAACCAATACAAATTACAATCCAATATGGACAAATCTATGCACAGAGTATATATAAACAAATACTAGCCAATAAGACTATATATAAACAATCTATGCACAGAGTACACGAAAAAGAGAAAATTTACAACAAGTGAGCGAAAAGCTTGTCATGGCGGTTGGTTGGGTGCAACTTCCTCCATAACATATTGAGCCCAGATTTGTCAAAGATCTCTAATCTTTGCATTGTCGTATTGGTCTTTGGACATGGCGATCTGCAAGCATGTGTGAATACTAAGTAACTAACTTCCTAATTTTGAACGTGACACCCAATTTTCAAATTTGAGTTAGCTATCGATGCTTAACTGGGGGAATTGGGCAAAGTTTGTCTGCACTAGGTCATACATGTAGCACAACACATAAAACCTGCATTCCCAGGATTGCAGCTGCTGATGGCACTGAGATAATTGCATATGCGAAGACATGTTAGCTATTGTTTCCATAAACTAATTAAGCATAAACAAAAAGTCTCGTGGGTACCTCATATTCTTTCCAAGCTGTTAGGGAGCCCTACGGTGCGGCATACCTCCCTCCAACGGACACATATTTCTCAAAAGCCCTGCATGTCAGTTAGCATTGCCGGTTAATGTATTATCATTAGCTAGTGAGGTCAAAATTTAAATCAAACATGTTACTTACGCCTCCATATTCCCCTTGACCACATATTCGTTCGATAACCTGTCCCGCATCGAATCGAGGTAGTACACCTCTTTCCTCGATGGACAGATCACGATGAGGATCCAATGGCCCCTACATTGTACGTAAAAGAGGACCACTAGCTCAAAGTATATCTCAGGTGTAAAATACAAGATTGAGTTAAATTAGTACGAAATGCACTAACCTTTGGTGGTACGGCACCAGAATGAACTCCCTGTCCTGCTGTGCCATTAGCGCCTTGGATATGTAGTGCTCAGTGTGCGGGGCGTCGTGCTCTAGCATCGTGAGACTTATTTTCTCTGTGTCGAGGAAACCCACCATGTCACACGCAACCTCCGATGCTAGCCTGTACATGCACCTACATGCAAAGGACGACATTAGTATTGCACAGAAAGTTACTACATTTCAAATGAACTACAGCAATACAGAGTTAGAAAATAGAGTTAGAAAACAGCAATATATAGGATCAGCAAACTCACAGGACTCCAATCCGTATGATGGACATATCGAGCTCCCGCCAGTTGTGGAGGTCGAACAGATCCTCGTGTGCCATGGATATACTCCCGGGCTCACGGTGGAACTGCCTAGGCCTGTAGGGAACTAAGAAGTTCATGTTGCGCCGAGCTCGGTGTAGGTACCACTCATGGAGGTCTCTGGTTGATCGATCCAATTTGCGCAAAGCTGCCTCGAACACGAGTGGGAACCCGTTCCTGAACCTCTCCGGCTGTCCCTTTCGCCCTTTGCCCTTACCTTTTGTCGGGGACTGAGCGCGTACCTTCGAAGGCAAGGGCGAGGTGATGGCAGCTTTCTTCCGAGGTGAAGGCGTGGATGCACTTGCTGGGGTCGAGGCCATCTTTGCTGTGTTCAGGTCCGCAAGAGATCCCTCATGCCCTGCACTGGGGGCGCAGTCCCCTGGTAGTACACCGGCAGGCCACTTCAATTAATGAACACGTATGTTAGATTTTGCAAGTTGAGTGTACTTAGTAAGATGTAATCTAAAATGTGTAGGATTTACCTGCTGTATTACAACACACTTCTTGGGCCACTATACGTAGGAGCCCATTGCCTTAGTAAGTGCTCGCATTTCCTCCATTGGGACTGGTAACGGAGAATTGTTGTAGCCCGGCACGGCCATGTCCACCTGTACCTTTGCGAACCCCAACCTCAGAGGTATGCAGTGGATCCGGACATCCTCCCCAGACAGATATACGAACCCGTGGGCAACCACTACCTGCCGGTCACCTAGGTGAGTCAGTAGGCTGCAGCTCTCCGGCTTCTGCAAATTTTGAACAATTAAAACAGGTTAGCGAAACAACTCTAACATAACTTAAGTGCACAGCTGAAGGCTTGCAATACCTCAAGTAGATCCACTGGATCCGCGAGGACCTTCGAAGAGCAACTGCTCATCCGACCCCGCGGGGTACCATCGCCCTGGTCTGCATCTGCACTCTTGGCTAGCAATGCTTGTTTCAGCTGTGTAAACTGTTCCCTCATTTGTGTGACCTCAGACTGCACCTCAGCCCATATCTCCGCCCGTACCTCGGCCCATATCTTCTCGGAGAGGTCCGCTTCCTTCTCCTTCCGGGTGCGGGCCTTCTTCCTCGGTGAAGCCGTATCTGCAAAACTGGCCTTCCACGGCACAATGGCTCCCATGGTCCGTGTCCGCTCGAGATGCTCCTTATTTCCTAGAGCCCGGGTGAGGATGTCGTTCTCCCTCTACGGGATAAACAATCCCTCCATTGCCTCCTTCTCAAAAGAGATATGTTACATTTAAAGCTACCTTTTGAGACAAATACATATATACACTTGTGCGCACACAGTTTACGAGGTTAGCCAACTTACCATTCGCTTCACAACCTCGGCGTCCCTAGGGTTTGCGAACTCCACAGACCCCATGGATGACATGGAGCCTCTCCCCCTCCACCACCGCTTGCACCTCGCATCCCGGATCTCCGAGAGCGGCAACTCAGGGGAGTCGACGACAGAATTTTCCTCGTCTTCCTTTCTCCACTGCTCCTCCTTCCCCGCATAGCCCCGGGATCCGAGCCGATGCGGGTGGTTGTTCCTCTTTTGGATTGCCTTATTCTTCTCGCTAAGGGCCTTTAACTCGTCGGTCCCCTTCTGCTTGGTGAATTCCTCCCATACCTCCTCCAATATGAAGGGGTACTTCTCGCAAGGAGATTTACCCGTACCGAGGAAGGTATTGATGAGCCAGCTCTTAAAGGTTTTCCATGTTCTATTCATGTCCTTCAAGCAGGCCGTCCGAGGTTTATCATTGGGGATGTTCTACTTAGCCTGTTTTCAAACAATGCATACAATTAATCACGAGTTAGTTAAACTTTAGGATAAGCCAAGAGAACGTGATTACGAAAGAGTTCAGTGATTTCAATTAATTTAACCTTCACTTCCACCCACAACCTATCCCTCTCGTCCGCCATCACGTCCTACCAGCTCTGGACGGTGATCTTCACCCTTTCTTTTGCCAACAGCCCAGCATAGGCCACGTACTTCCCAGCATTATTTCCGATCGGCCTCCCAAATTGGTTGAACTCACAAGAAAGGTCGGTGCATTGGCCAAACAGTCCAACGTCGTCGTGCCCTCACCCCACCCTCTTGCGCTAGGATGAACCAGCATCTTCAGTTACGTTGGCCCTAGCCGAACCACTACTATCATCCAATGAAGACGACGACATGTCTTTCCCTACAAAACCAGCAAACCATCAAAAATTTAATGGAAACACAAACCAAATCGTTTTACAAAGCAAAAGTACCTATTTTAAATATTTGTTCTATCGGTAAACACAACAACTACCGATAGAAGATAAGATTCTATTTCTGAGCATTTTCATCTACACATTTTCATAGGAAGCAGGCAACATATGGCAATTAATTCTTCTTGGAGTTCCATAACTCAGTTGAGGATTGGAGACTAATTAGGGTTGCTAAAGGGATGTCCGAAGAAAATAGTACTAAAAGGCATGCAAAAATTGTTGAAGTGTTCAGCAATTTTTCTATCGGTAAACACATGAGCTACCAATAGAACATAACAATATTTTCTATCGGCAAATATATGAGATATCGATAGAAGATGTTTATAAACACCAACAACATATAAAGTACATTATATGGCAATTGGATACAATTGATCACACATACAGCATTATAGATAATTTCAAATCTCAAAATAGGTTCATGTGGTAATTAATTATTCTTGGAGTTCCATAACTCAGTTGAGGATTAATTGGAGACTAATTCTTCTTGGTTTCAATGGGGAAGGAGACTGGCGGCTTACCACTGGTGTGGACCTGGCTGTCGGCGGCAAGCTCACCGAGGTTGGGAGAGAAGTACAATAGGGGTTTTTTGGGGATAAACTAGGCCAAGGAACAATAGTGGCGGCTAGGGCAATTTTATTGTTTTGGCTGTTTTGCAAAAAGGCCCTCGGAGTTTTTAGTAATAACAATGGAATTCCTCTGAGTTGGGGTTTAGGATTTCTGTGTCTTGGCCTTTATGCAATTTAGTGTTCTAGTTTTCAGGGATTTGCAACTAGGCCCTAGGCTATTAGGTTTTTAGGGTTCTGGCCTCCGGAGACTCCGATTTCGACGTGGTCAGCTTCTACACGTCCATAATGACGCGTACTTCTCTACAAAATCATCCGTTGGCTAGATCCAGTCGATGAAACTCATCCATTTAGCCAAAATTACCCGTATTACGTCAACCTGCCATTAAAATGAACAAAACGCACAATCGAGGTCGAACGACAGCAAATAAAGCTATACTTGAGTATTTGATGATTTTTATGACTAAAATGAGCATGAATGAGGGGAAAATATCTAGACAATAAGCACAAATACGAAAGTTATCATCCCCCCAAGCTTGAACTTTTGCTTGTCCTCAAGCAAATAAAATCAGTGAATGAAGAACGACAACAAGTAATGTATGAATGCGGCAATCTAATGTATTATAGCTGTTTATTCCGCAAGCACAAGAAAACTCAAAAAGACGTTGCTAATGATTATGAATTATGTACAAATCACGCACGACCAACCATATTCGAATATGGCAAAAGTGAGTGAAAAAAATATGCAAACAAGTCACCAATGCATATACAGGCATATGAATATCAAAAGAGTAGTTTAAAAGTCAGATAATTGCAATGATTACATGCTTCAGCCTCACTAGACATCACACTAATCACTTTCTAACCTTATTGAATTTTTTTTGAAATTTGGTGCTTAAGCTAGCTCCTTCCCGTTCGACTTATTAATTGCGGATCTCCTCATACTCTACCCTAGGTCCATCGCACTAGGCGATGTGTTCCATAGAGTGATCGACACACTCATGAGCTCAATTTGATGATTGATGACCAAGTTAATATTTTAATAATGCAAAAACAACTCAAACATTGACTAGCTCAGAGGGGCGGAGAGTACAGGAGTTTTTAATAAGCGGTGAAAATGGAAGTTGCCTACTAGGTAGAGAGCAGCATTTGCAACTTTATTTTGCAAAAATTTGTAAAAATATGGTTTAATTAACTGACGAGGATTATCAGCCGAGATAGTTTGAGTAACACATATCAAGTTCAAGTCAGGTTCGAATATGATATGTGTATATAACAACCACTATGGTCACAGATGGGCACATAGTTAGTTTATGATCACAGCCCTTGCACGATCATGAGACCACAGACAGTGCGCGGTCAGAGGGTCGCTGAGTATACGTGACCAAGGTAGCCTGGGGGTGTTCAAAACTCTACTGGACACGTTCTCAGGCACGAAGAAACTTCTCCCACGTGTGAAGAAAACCGCCACAAGGTTAACATGTGCGATTATCCATGATTGCACGTGCTTAACCGGCGAAGGAGATGAGTGCGGTTATACAAATTGCACCAGGACAACCGTCCCAAACCGCTTCACATTTGACATCCTTTCATTTAGTATAAAAGGATGGTCGATGCATGATGTAAAGGGCGGTTAACAAGCAAGACAACGAGTCAACAAAGCTTGAAGACTTAGACATAGTTAGATAGACAAAAATATAAAAGAGATCATCGCCTATGATAATCTCTTCTCCCTGTAAACTGTTTTACTCCCATAGTGAAATAATAACAGGACGTAGGACTATTACTCCCACCATCGAGGGCCCGAACCTGTATAAATCTTTGCGTCCTTATCGTCATTGCTTACCCTAACTTACCTGAGGGCACGTTGAAAGGTCTCACATACAACTCACAAATCTGCATAAGATTGATAGGGGACCCCGAGTCCAAATCGTCGACAGCTGGCGCCCACTGTGGGGCCTTCACTACCACAGAAACAGACATCCAGGACGGCACATCACAGACAGTTATGAACTTTTCAATGGAACACCGTCTGCAAAGGCCTATCGGGAGAATATGTTCAGTTACCACAGTCGGTTCTGATGTCAAAACCAACTTTGATAGTCAAGCAGACGGTTTTGACCACGGAACCGTCTGTGATAGTCTACTTATCACAGACGGTTTTAAACTTAAAACCGACTGTGATAGTTACAATCAGTTTTCAACTGACAACCGTATATGATAACTAGAATATCACTGACAGTTCCGTTGTCAAAACCCACTGTGATAGTTACAATCGGTTCTCAACTAAGAACCATATGTGATAACTAGAATATCACTAATGGTTCCGTGGTCAAAACCGACTGTGATAGTCCAAACAGTTCCGGCGCTTTGAATTCTCAATAGTGTGTTATTTTGGTCTCCGATCTTCACGCGGCACCCTATGCTGGGAACACGAAGCGTCGCCTTGGAAATTCTATAATAGCTTGGCAGTGGAATAATTACCAACTACTTTACAGGTTTTTCTACTTCCCAAACTCTTCAACTCCTTAGTTTCTCTGCGCCAATGGCATCCTCAATGGCATCATCAGCCTCGCCCTCCCCGGTAAGAACTCTCAATCTTTTGGACTTACCCCTGTATTGTTAATTCCTGTTTAGTAGATTCTTGACCTATTGATTTGCACAGGGAGGGGGAGCAGTGGAGGACTCAGGCAAGGTGAAGGGCAAGCTGAGTGCCCTCCAGGAGGAGCATAAGCTCCTTACGGAGAAGCACACTCATCTACGGCTTGACCTGGACGATCTCTTCCAGCACATTCAGCGCATGAAGACGGATGGTGACAATGCTAGGGCGAGGACGAGGCGTCTTCGCAAGGAGAAGCAAGCCGCGGATATGACAATCACTGGCTGTGGTTTGACTATGAAGGATACCATCGCGAAGCTGAGGGAGGTCGCAGGCCTTCTCGACGCAGTAGTAGTTGATCATAAGAAGCACAACTTGTCGCTGGAGGAGTCCTGTATCCTGGCTGCAAGTGAAACTGACTTTATTCTAGATGCAGCCAGGGCTAAGATGACTCATTGACCTAGCATTTTGTATTTTTACTTTTTTTTTGTAAGTCATGAAAAATTAATGAAAAAATTTGATCTTATGTTTTCTAATTTTTCAGCATGTTCTTGGACTGCTAACTTCCCTATTTCTTTATCTTTCTTTACCTTTTAAAGTATCACAGACGGTTCTGATTTGAAAATCGTCTGTGATAGTTATATCACAGACGGTTTTGAGGTAAAAAACGTCTGTGATAAAAAACACATGGTATAGATCTCCCAAATGTCTAGTATTATAGACGATTTTGATTTCAGGACCGACTGTGGTAGTCCCAACAGTGTCCGATACTTCAAATTCTCATCATTCTTGGAATACCACAGACAGTTCAGATTTAAAAATCGTCTGTTATATCACCGTTTGAAGTTAGAGGGTTCTGATTTAAAAACCATCTGCGATATTTCTGTGATACACAAATAAGCCAGTTCACGCATTCAAGTACATGTTTGAAACAACAATACAAATATACAAATATACACCAATACAAATACACAAATACACACCAATTCACACATTCAAGTACATATCCCAAATAGCAATACAAATACGCCAATTCACACATTCGATGTATTACAAAAGTCACATCTGAAAGAGTACATTTGCAATCAAAAAAAAAATGTAACTACCTACTACAAGTTAGACCTGATACATCACAAATCCATTCATCTGAAACAACAAATGTATGAACCACGTTTGACTTAACCATAGGAGTTCAGTTCAGAGACGCCCGAGGAGCTGGAACTGGCATTGAGTTACATTTGTCTTAGTGATCTCTTCTGGCTTTCTCATCTTAGTTGAGTTGAGTTGCATTGAGTTGCGTTGAGTTGAGTTGAGTTGAGAAAGCCCGAGGAAATCACCAAGACAAATGAAAGATGCTTTCTATAGGTCCTGATTTGAGAAACACGCCCGGCTTGAGGATCTTCTCGACCTTCACATCCATCCAACTCTCGACGGTGATCTTCACCTTTTCTTTCGTGAACATCGTCCAAGGACCTACACAGAATCATATTGAAAAGAAGAAATATAAAAATGGAAGATACAGGAATTGGAGGATAATTTCCATCATAGGATTAGGATAATCCAACAAGGATACCATCAATTTTACTTGATTTGTTTGCAATGTTGAAATCTAGTCGAGGGAGTTGAAGCTACGATCAATGTTGGACTTGATTCACCAGAGAAACTAGTGGCCGTCGATGGAGGTGCGGCGGCCATCAATGGAGGTTACGGGTTAGGGCTTGTCGTGCCCAAGGAGAAAAAGAAGTCGAACGGTTCGACCAAAATTCCAGGCATATTACAGATGGTTCGGACCTTAGAACTGTCTGTGATATTCTAATTATCACCGATGGTTTATATCTCAAAACCGTTTGTGAAATTTTTGTCATAGTTCTACACAAATGCACCGATATTACCGACGGTTGATATCTCAAAACCGTCTGTGATATTCTGTCATAGTTCTACACAAATGCATCGATATTACTAACGGTCTTAAAGTGAAAACCGTCAGTGGTATTTTACTATTACAGACGATATTATGTAGAACCGTCTGCATTGAACCTGGTATAAAAGGTCTTTTGGTGGATGTTTCGAGCTAGTCGTACACTCTTGCTCAAAATACTGTCCAGTTGGAAGAGATCTGGGGCAAGGAAGAGCAATATCTCAAAAGGGGAGCATTTGGGGACAACAAATTTGAAGATCCAAGGTTGGTACTTGCTCCTAAGGCATACACATTACTTAATTTCATCATCAATATCGATCTCCATTGATGGATCAAATTAGAGGGAGAGGGAGGGGAAGCTAGAGTAGCAAATCTTGGTTGTAACTCTCATTTTTCGACCTGTAGCTATTTAATTGCTTTATGATGTGTGTTATCCATGCCCCCAATTAGTTACTAACTAATTTCTTGCAGTTCAAGTAGTAGTTAACTAGTTATACCACAAACTCCACATCAAACACTAGCTAGCTAGATTGATAATTTATTGCATGCCGACCGTACGTAGAGTATTACTTAGCATATGAATGAATTTAATTGCAGATGGTCCATCGAGACTGGATGTATAATGACAACCAAGTGAGTGAAGAATACATGAAAGGTGTTTTAGATTTCCAAAAAGTTGCTGAGCAAGACATGGCGAAGACGGGTTTACCATATATGTACTATCCTTGCATAGACTGCCAGAATCTTAAGATGTTCACCAACTCATCTCAAATTGTCACCCACTTGATCCAATGTGGTTTCAAAAAGGGGTACACGTGTTGGGTCTACCATGGCGAAGAGCAAACTGCAGAAACAAGTGCCACTCAGGTTGAAGAACAAGACATGTCGGATCCCAACAACGATTTCAATGAGGATATGCCAGAGGATGACAATTTAGATGACATGTTGCATGATGTGGAAGGAAATTACAGTGAAAGGGAGTTTGGTAAATTCAAGCGCTTGATTGAGGACTCAGAAAAGCCATTGTTCCCTAGTTGCAAGTCGAAGTACACAAAGTTGTTCTTCGTGCTTGAGCTGTTAAAATTGAAGACAAGTAACAGCTGGACCGACAAGAGTTTCACGGCACTGTTAGATCTTTTAGTGGACATGCTTCCAAAAAACACCTACCAAGCGAAAAAACTGTTGTGTCCTTTGGGAATGGAAGTAGAAAGGATACACACATGCCCTAATGATTGCATCCTTTACCGTAATGACTACAATGATATGTATGTTTGTCTGGTGTGCGGTACATCCCGCTATAAGCTTAAGGACCGAACCACGACGGCGACTACGCTGAGATAAAGCAAGGACCTCCTGCTAAGGTGTTGTGGTATTTGCCCGTCATTCCCCGCTTGAAGCGTTTGTTTGCAAATCGTAAAGAGGCAAAATTATTGTGTTGGCACTCGGAAGACCAGAAGAAGGATGGAAAGCTGAGACACCCAACTGATTCTTCGCAGTGGAGAAACATCGATAGGGAATTTGTTAACTTCGGAGCAGAATTGAGGGATATAAGGTTCGAGTTGAGTACTGATGGAATTAATCCTTTTGTTAACTATCCTCAAACTATCAATTTCGACTATCTGCAGGGCTTTCACGAACTACTTTGCCTAGGGAGCGCGACAGCATGAGCGGCGAGCCAATAAGTTTCACTGGTTACAATTTTCGGTACAAATTTCAACCGGCATCTGTTTTACTTTATAAGGTGTCCCCAGCTAACTCTTGGTCTGTACATTGGCAATGCCATCAGTAGTCGGACGACAATACATGTGGGTTCTACGTGATGCGCCACATGTACGACCTCATCACCCCTCACCGGCCAGATTTCCTTGAGGTATACAACTATTGCCCTTTGTATCGATTTGGCAGAATTTACAACTGCATTGTGATAATTTTTTCTGTACCAACTCTTGCTGCAGGGGGTCGACTTCCCTTCGGAAAGCTTTGACCCTCGGTAGATTGGTATAGTCCAAGGGATGCTCACTGAGTTTTTCCTTATGGAGGTCATATCAACCAAGGGGAAGTTTAGGGACCTGCAAGGTTTGTATTAGTGCGGCCTTACTAACTGAGGCTATTTGCAAGGCATCTAACTGAGAAATAGGTACAGATAGTATAGTACATCTAACATACTAACTTTAATTGTCGATTACATTTATTTGTTCAATCTCAATTGTACATATTTCTAAGTTCTGTGTTGTATATATGAAATGCATGCTATTGTACATGTTTCTAAGTTCTGTGCATGTATGAGATGAACTGTATATATTTCTGAGTACTGTGCATGTATGAAATGAACTGTATATATGAAATGCTATTGTACAGAGGGCATGGCTAGCATGATTTCGATCTCGATGATTATGCCCATATACGAATTTCCTCACCTAGCAATCCCGTTCCAATGGAAGAGGTTGATCGTGAAGATGTTCTTGAGGAATATCATGAGGATACGTCTTCTCCCACCCAGGTCATGTCTATCGACCAGGGGACAGAGAAGATAGATCAGGAACCCCATGTGAGTTCTACCACTTTGGAGGTTGAGTCTATACCACAACACGTTATTGTGGGGGACACGGGTAACGATAACCTAGAGCTTAGCCCTGAGAGGTTTGATCCTGATAACTTCCAGTCACTTTTTGATTTCGAATCCGATTTGGAACGAACAGCGATGTTTTCTCCTTTTGTGACCTTGCTTCCCTGAGAATTTGCTGCTTTGTCAGAGGAAACTCCTGAACAACGAATTGCTAGGGAGGAGCAAGAGCGCAAACAAAAGGAGGAACATGAGCGCAAGCAAAAGGAAGATCAAGATCATGAGCAGCGAGATAACGAACTTCACAAGATTGCTCTGGAAGCTTTGCAGCTCGCGCAGTCTCGTTATGATGCCATTCCAAGTTCTTCTCGTCGTCCTCGCAGTCGCAGACGTGACCAGACACCTTCCTTGGCCCCATATTATCCACCGGCAGATGAAGAAATGGTAACACCTGGTGTGCCCAGGAGGAGCACGCATGGGCGACTTCATTCTATCGCGGAGGTCCTACGTAATTTTCCTCCAAATGTCGAAGACGCGGACAAGCCAGCTTTTGCCAGAATCCTAGCGGATAAGTTAGATGAAGTTGCAGCTGATGCAACTCCAACTGCTTCATCCTGGTCTACGATTCGCTCCCATGAGAGGGAATATTCTTACTCTAGTAATGGCAGGCGTAATTGACTACCACCAGGATCAAATCGGCATGACAAATCCAGGCGAGTTGGAAATTCCCGCCATCGAGATCGCGTTCCTGTCCATTCTCATCTAGGACCGCGGGGCATATCCCTAAGCGTGAGGTCACCCGCGATCAGGTTGAAAGCCGCAGAACTATCCACAGTTCCTATGTTGGCTGCAAAGCTTTCTAGCCAGGCCTCCGTGCAGTGGTCTGGCCAGACAACTTCAAGCAAGGAACAATTGAAAGATTCGATGGACTCAGAATCCATCCGAATTCCTTCAGATCTACATCACCACTATTCAAGCAGCGGGTGGGGATGATCGTGTCATGGCAAATTATTGCCAATGGTCCTTGAGGGACCAACGAGAACTGGTTGTTCAACCAACCAGAGGGTTCAATTTATAACTGGGAAATGTTGTGTGATGCTATACTCAACAATTTCTAGAACTGCTACCATAAGCCTGGTAAAGAGGATGATCTTCATCGTCTACGCCAGACCTCTACAGAGACTCTTCGGTAGTTTTTCAAAAGATTTGTTGGAGTAAGGAATACCATTCCAAATATATCTGACAACTCCATTATTAGGGCATTTAAACAGGTCGTGCGATATCGGAGATTTACTGAAGATCTACTCATCCACCCACCTCAGTTAGTAGCCAATCTCTTCGACATGGCTGACCGCTATTCCGATGCGACTGAGGCCGTGGAATGGAATAGGATGGTGGATAAAGGAAACTTGCCGCCTCAGCCAGGTTTTAAAGATGTTAAGAAAGAGGATTTAAGCAAGAAGCCAGATCGTCATCAGGCGGAAAATCGAAAAAGTCCAAGAAAAACCAGACTAGACAATAACAGGAGGTCGTCGTTGCAGAGAAACCACCACCAGGAAAAGGTAACAAGTTTCCATTCAAGAATAAAACCTCTTCTGGTGGCCACGATAGCGACCAGCCAGGAAAACAAACTAACCCGCAGGGAAACAAAAAGTGGTGTCAGTTCCACAATTCTTCGGGACATGATCTCAAGAACTGCCAAAATTGATTGAAGCAAATAGATGACTTCTACCAAGGTATTGGGCCGATGCCAACTTTGCCACCAAAAGATCAGGCCTGCGGACTTAGAGACACCGATGGAGATGAAGAGATGTCCTATCAGGTACCCCATAATCACGTTAATGTTATTTTTGGAGGTTCCTCCTCTTTTGCTTCTAAGCGTTAGTTTAAGACATTTTACTGCGAGGTAAATCAAGCAGAGGCTCCCCTTGGTGAGCCTCAATACCCCCATTGATCGAAAACTCCCTTAGCTTTTGATTGAGCTGATTATATTGTTGAGCTTATGCGAACATTGAGACTGCCTTTGGTCATTACCCCAATTATCAGCAATGCTCGAGTTGAGAGGGTTCTAATCGACGGGGGGAGTTCCTTGGACATTCTGTTGGTCAAGGCTCTGGATGAGATGCAGATTCCTCGTTCAAAAATTAAGGCCGTAATTCATCCATTTTATGGGATAATTCCTGGTCCCTCCATGATGCCGATGGGACAGGTGGTACTTCCAGTAACGCTGGGAGAACCAGATAATTTCCAAACAGAATTGATTACCTTTGATGTAATGATTGTGATTCGGCTTATAACACAATTTTTGGCAGGCTAACTCTCGCTAAATTCATGATGGCGATGCACTATGCTTATCAGTGTGGCAAGTTGCCGGTCCCCAAAGGCGTTATCTCGGTCCGAGGTAGCCAGAACACGGTGCTAACTTGTGATCGGTTATCCCTGGAACTGGTGGATCAGCTTCCCCTTCGGGATGTCAAGATTGTGACCATGACTTCGGATACGATCAAACTTTCCCCGCGGCCAGACGAAAAGTTAAAACTAATTCCATTGTACCCAGATGATGCATCTAGAACCATTCAGATCGGATCAGGCCTGGACGACAAATAGGAACTCGAGCTCATTACTTTCCTCTAGGCTAATGCAGATGTGTTTGCGTGGAAACCATCCGACATGCCTCGAGTCCCAATGGAGGTAATTGAGCACAGGTTAGCAATTCGACCTGGACAGTGACTTATAAAGCAAAAGCTCAGATGCTTTGCTGTTGATCAGCAAGAAACCATCCGAGTGGAGTTGGATAAACTTCAGAAGGCAGGATTTATTCATGAGATCGATCATCCTGACTGGCTTGTGAACCCGATCATGGTCCAAAAGTCAAATGGTAAGTGGCGCATGTGCGTCGATTACACCAGCCCAAACAGTGGCTGTCCGAAGAATGATTTTCCCCTTCCTCGCATCGACCAGTTGATCGATTCTACAACAGGTTGCAAACTGAAGAGCTTCCTGGATGCTTACTCAGGGTACCATCAGATTAGCATAGCAGAAGAAGATGAAGAGAAAACTGCCTTCATCACACCATTGGGCACCTACTGCTACGTCAGAATGTCATTTGGTCTCAAGAACGCCGGTTCCACGTACCAGCGCTTGATGTAAAAAACCTTTCTTTCCCAAATGGGGCGTAATCTTGAAGCTTACGTTGATGATTTGGTTGTAAAAAGCTTGAAAAGATCGAATCACTTAGATGATCTTGCTGAAACCTTTTATAATCTAAACAAGCATGGAATAAAATTAAACCCGGAAAAATATTCCTTCGGGGTTTCTTTTGGCAAACTTTTGGGTTTCCTTGTTTGTTCAAGAGGGATAGAGGTTAATCCCGAAAAATCAGGGCCATTGAGCAAATGAGATCTCCTTCGACCATGAAGGACATCCAGATCCTAACAAGTCGCATGGTGGCTCTCAGCCGTTTCATATTGAAGCCAGGCGAACGAGGCTTGCCTCGCAAACACAATGGTTTTACCTGGTCGGATGAAGCCGAACAAGCTTTTCAAGAACTTAAAAAGTATTTGTCTAGCCCACCAGTACTGGTCTCTCCGAATTTGGGGGAACCACTACTTCTTTATTTGGCGGCCACCCCTCACGCGGTCAGCGTCGTTTGATCGCGAAAAGAGAATGTGTACAACAACCAATCTATTACGTAAGTGAGGTGCTTCATGGTCCAAAGGAGCGATACCCTGAGGTCAAAAAAATACTTTACGTACTTCTGATGGCTTCCCGTAAGCTACGACATTACTTTCAGGCGCACAAAATTATTGTGCCCTCGTCCTTCCCATTGGGAGATATAATCCACAACCCGGAGAAATCTGGTCTCATTGCGAAGTGGACAGTGGAACTTGGAGCATTTGATATCCATTTCACCCCTCGCACAATAGTTAAATCTCAAATCCTTGCAGACTTTGTGGTCGAATGGACTAATCCTGACCCTCCTGTGCAAGAATCCAAAGATTTACCATGCACCGACTATTAGACGATGTATTTTGACAGCTCTCATAGTTTTCAACACTCGGGGGATGGAGTGGTCTTAATCACGCCTCAGGGTGACCAACTCAAGTATCTCATTCAATTACACTTTGTTGTGATCAACAATGCAGCAGAGTATGAAGGTCTTATTGCAGGGCTCCGGGCAGCTAAGTTCCTTGAAGTCCTTCGATTAGTGGTGAGGAGAGACTCACAACTAGTCGTAAACCAGGTAAACAAGGAGTATAGCACCTCCGATGAGACAATGGCTCATTACCTGGGGAAGTGAGGAGATTGGAAAAATATTTTAGTCATTTCGAAGTCCAATATATCCCGCGAAAGGACAATATTCTCGCAGACCAATTATCTAAAATTGGGTCCTCACGCACATCCTCTCTAGCGGGAGTGTGCGTTGAACACTTAGAACATCCTTCAATAATGACTTCGATCGAAGACGACCCGGTGACAGTCTACGTCACCAACCTCGGACATGAAGGAGATTGGACCCATCCATTGAGGGTCTATCTCGAACATGAGACCTTGCCCAAGGATGAAACAGAGAGTGATCGGTTAGTTCGAAAAGCACACTTGTACAAACTCATAGAAGGGGTCTTGTACAGGAAGGATACTCAAGGAGTATTCATGCATTGCATATCCCAAGAGGAAGGTAAGTCCCTCTTGAAAGAAATCCATGACGGTGTATGTGGTGCACACGCGTCATTTCGCATACTAGCCGGAAAAGCTTTCCGCTAGGGTTTTTATTAGCCTTCGGCACTTGATGATGCCAAACATTTGGTCAAGACATGCCCACAATGTCAATTTCACGTGAGACAGGTTCATCAGCCCGCATATACCCTACAAACTACTCCTCTAACATGGTCTTTTGTTGTCTGGGGGATAGACATTGTGGGTCCTATGCCCCAAGCGGTCAATGGGTACAAGTTTTTGTTCGTAGCCATTGATACGTTTACAAAATGGATTGAGGCTGAACTAGTCCACAACGTTACCGCTACTGTGGCAAAAAAATTCTTCCATAAGACTATTGTCACGTGATTCGGTGTTCCAAGTCGTCTCATTACCGACAATGGTTCCCAATTTGTTATTGGTCTCTTTTTGGACTATTGCGACGATGTTGGAACCAAAGTATGATTTGCTTCTGTAGCTCATCCACAGAGTAATGGTGCTGTTGAATGTGCCAACGGGCAGATATTACAAGGCATAAAGAAACGTATTTTCAATCGCCTTAAGGTACGCTCGGGGGCTTGGGTAGATGAACTCTACTCCGTTTTATGGGCAATACGTACCACTTGCAGTCGGGCTACGAGTGAGACACCTTTCCAACTGGTATATGGCGCCGAGGCCGTATTACCTACAGAAATTCATATTGGTTCTGTTCGGGTAGATCATTTTGATCAAACTGATCAACTCAAACAACGTACCCAAGACCTAACCCTCCTCGAGGAAAAGTGTGATCAGGCGTTGATCGAATCCGTAGTATATTTAAAAGCTTTGCGTAAATATCACAGTAAGCGGGTGCGGCCTTGTATTCTCCACGTGAGTGACTTGGTTTTACGAAAAATACAAAACCAGTCTAACCGCAATAAATTCTCTCCTCAGTGGGAAGGCCCTTATACTGTAGTTTCAATACCGTGGCCAGGATCGGCCCGATTAGCAATGGAGGATGGAAGGATCTTGTCCAATACTTGGAACATAGATCAATTACGCAAGTTCTATGTGTAAGTTTCTCATTTCTTTTTTCCTTTTCAATTAGCATGATTTGTTAAAAAAAACTGTGTGTACTTCCCTTCGAATTATGTTACGGTTTCTTTCTCTTTTTCCACACTCATGCCGAGCTACTCTCAGGGGCTGGTCGCGACGACCATCTTATTATAATAACTATAATGGATTCGCGGGCCGATCTCATGGTCGCACCTAGATAAGACATCCCTAAATAAGCGGTTTCTAAACACACACGGGACTTACTAGCGTGTTACTGATCATCCGAGTGGCTGTCTATTCGTAATACACTACCACAGAAACAGACATCCTGGACGGCACATCACAGACGGGTATGAACTGTTCAATGGAAAACCGTCTGTGAAGGCCTGGCGGGAGAATATGTTCAAATATCACAGACGGTTCTGACGTCAAAAACAACTGTGAGAGTAAACCAGACGGTTCTGAACACAAAACCGTCTGTGATAGTATACTTATCACAGACGGCTCTAACCTAAAAACCGACTGTGATATATACAATCGGTTCCCAGCTAAGAACCGTCTGTGATAGTCTAATTATCACAGACGGTTCTAACCTAAAAACCGACTGTGATATATACAGATGGTTCGGAACGCAGAACCGACTGTGATTTATACAGTCGGTTGTAAACCACGAAGCGTCTGTGATAGTGTAGTTATCACAGACGGTTCTGATGTATGAACCGACTGGAAAAGTACCGGCGCTTCGAATTCTCAACTGTGATCATTTCTGTCTCCGATCTTCGCGCGCGGCGCCTAGGAGAACACGAAGCATCGCTTTGGAAGTTCTATAAATTGACAGTGGAAAAATTGTCATTTACTTTACAAGTTTTTATAGTTCTCAGACTGTTTGACTCCTTAGCTTCTCTGCGCCAATGGCATCCTCGATGGCATCGTCAGCCTCACCCTCCCCGGTATGAACTCTCAATCTTTTGGACTTACCCTTGTATTGTTAATCCATGTTCAATACATTCTTGACCTGTTGATTTGCACAGGGAAGGGGAGCCGTGGAAGACACTGCCAAAGTCAAGGCCGAGCTGAGGGCCCTCTAGGAGGAGCACAAGCTCCTCACGGAGAAGCACACTCGGCTACGGCTTGACCTTGACGATCTCTTCCAGCGCATTCAGCGCATGAAGACGGATGGTGACAATGCTAGGGCGAGGACGAGGCGTCTTCGCGAGGAGAAGAAAGCCGCGGATATGACCATCGCTGGCTGCGGTTTGACAATGAAGGATACCATCGCGAAGCTGAGGGAGGTCGCAGGCCTTCTCGACGCTGAAGTAGTTGATCCTGAGAAGGACAACTTGTCGCTGGAGGAGTCCTGCGTCCTGGCTGCAAGTCAAACTGACTTTATTCTAGATGCAGCCAGGGCTAAGACCACTCCTTGACCTAGCATTCTGTATTTTTACTTTTTTTTTGTAAGTGATGAAACAAATTATTGAAAACTTTGTTCTTATGTCAACTTTCTAATTTTCCAGCACATTCTTGGACTGCATGCAATCTTCCCTCTTTCTTTATCTTTCGTTGGCTTTTGTCGAACATTCGACCATACAAAGGTATGTACACTGTGTGCGATCAAGGAACGACTATCGCGATCTTTGGCTTGTGATCGGAGCCCTTGAAATAATATAGAAACAATATAGAGGTCGCAGGTCCCATGCAAATAATATAAAAAGAATATAGAAGTTATATATCAACGTGCTTTGAAATATCACAAACGGCTCTGAGGTAAAAAACATATGTGATAGTCACATTAGAGACGGTTTTTACGTAAGGCCCGACTGTGATGGTCCCAACAGTGTCCTCGAGTCGACTCGAATTCTTAACCTCTATCAATATCACAGACGGTTTTTAACTCCAAACCGTCTGTGATAGTAAACGGACATATTAAAGACGGTTCGGACATCAGAACCGTCTGTAATATTAAAGCAGACGGTTTTGATCTCCCAACCGTCTGTGATAGTCCCAACAGTGCAACTCTCTACATGCAATTGTTGATAACCGCACATAATAACTGAGCAGATGAAGAGACTTAATTATTTACTTCAAATTTAATTTGCATCGAATTATGTAATCTGACTCTTCAACTTCCTCGCCTCGAATTCTCGACCTCTATCAATATCACAGACGGTTTTTAACTCCAAACCGTCTGTGATAGTAAACAGACATATTAAAGACGGTTCGGACATCAGTACCGTCTGTAGTAGTAAAGCAGACGGTTTTGATCTCCCAACCGTCTGTGATAGTCCCAACAGTGCAATTCTCTACATGCAATTTTTGATAACCGCACATAATAACTGAGCAGATGAAGAGACTTAATTATTTACTTCAAATTTATTTTGCATCGAATTATGTAATCTGACTCTTCAACTTCCTTTGCCGTGTTGCAGTTTATCTCCCGAGAAGTTGTATATCATGAATTTATTGGCCTAGAAAACCAGTACTAGTGCGCTTTTTAGAACTCGAGGCACCCGCGCATATGAACCATCACCTTCTGTTTCTATAAATAGCGAGGCTCCTAAATCCCTGTCTTTATTCCCTCCTCAACTCCCACCTTGATGGCGAGCCGAGATTCCAGTGAGGTTATTGAAATTGAGAGTGATGAGGAAGAGATAAGGAATGAACTCGATCAGGATCTTCAGAAAGTAAGTCCTCTCTGAAACTCTAATGCAGATCTTTCTTTTATGACTTGATTACCTCGAAACAAATGCATTTCGAAATCCACAGGTGCTTGAGGAAATGCTCCCTCCAAAGAAGAGACTTAGAAATGATGAAAGATCGTACAGTGGAGCTGCAGCGAAGACTCTAGAGGGTGCTGAGGCCTGTGTTGCCACATTGCCCCTTGCAACCCCTCCAGTTGCATCGACTCCACCTTTGGAGATCCACAATAATCCTTCCAATATCCCCTCTCCAACACCTTTGTATCATCAGCTTTTCTGGGGTAAGGCTCACACTTCCACGTCCAAATCCACTCCGAAGCTTGGCAATCATCTTCACCCTCCCAGCATACGCCCCTAGGAGAAGCTGGAGAAGCATATGTGCAGGAGGAGAAAGTTGCCTTGTGCAGAACTCTCCAAAAAAAAAAAAGAGGCGCTGGAGAAGCATTCTGAGGGGATGTCTTTTGCCATTCTGCACTTGGCAGAGTGCATGCTTTGAGTTGCAGCTTCATCTCCACCTTTGTTGTATCAACTTTAATTTCTTGGATGATCCTACTGATGCCAAATCCACTCCTTTGGTGAGAGATGATGTTGATAGTCTTAGAGCCATTGGTAGTTCTCATGGGGCGGCCAGTGTAGATCCTACTGATGCCAATACGTCCGTAGGAGAACTTTGTAAATTACTTTCGAAACAGGTCGACACTAATCAATTGGTCGCTTAATTAATAGTATCTCTTATGTATGGAAAGATTGTAAGAAATAAGAAATTTCTTTTCCTTATATATCTGGCTTTCGATTGATTATGTAACTGATAATCACCAAATGATGTTCTGTGTAAAAATGTTAACAAGAAAATACTGCTGCGATCAAGACGGTTTTTAACTCAAAACCGTCTCTGCTTGAAAGATTACAGACGGTTTTAATTTCAGACATATATATAAAACAAATATGAAAAACAAGATAAAACCAAACAGTCTGAACGTTCATTTTTGTAAATACTAACATTCAAATAAGATAGAACCAAATATGAAAAACATGTGGAACAACTGATGACCAGTAGTCGAATGCAAACAAAAAAACTGGGATATTAAAGACGGTTCGGACTTTAAAACCGTCTGTGTTATCACAGACGGTGCTGAGGTAAAAAGCGACTGTGATAACAACATACACAGACGGTTCTAAGGTAAAAACCGACTGTGATAATAACGTAGACGATCGGATGTGATAACATAGACGGTTCAGATGTGAGAACCGACTGTCATAATCAAATACACAGACGGTTCTGATGTAAAGCGGACGGTTTGGAGTTCATAACCGTCTGTGATATTTCTTTCATACTTACACAAATTGCAGCGATATTACCGACGGTTGATAGATTGAAAACCGTCAGTAATATTCTTTTCTTCAATAATGCACCGATATTACCGACGGTATTATATAGAACCGTCTGTACTGAACCTGGTATAAAAGGTCTTTTGGCGGATGTTTTGAGCTAGTCGTACTCTCTTGCTCGACCTACACTGTCCAGTTCGAAGAGATTTGGGGCAAGGAAGAGCGAAATCTCGAAAGGCAGGGGGAGCATTTGGGGTCAAAAATTTGAGGATCGAACCAAGGTTGGTTACTTGCTCCCAAGGCGTACACATTACTTGATTTCATCATCAATATCGATCTCCATTGATTTACTAATTAGCATGTGTATGAATTTGATTTATTGCAGATGGTCCGAGACTGGATGTATAATGACAACCGAGTGGGTGAGGAATACATGAAAGGTGTTTTTGATTTCGAAAAGGTTGCTGTGCAAGACATGGCGAAGAAGGGTTTACCATATATGTACTGTCCTTGTGTAGACTGCCAGAATATTAAGATGTTCACCAACTCATCTCAAATTGTCGCCCACTTGATCCGACGTGGTTTCAAAAAGGGGTACACGTGTTGGGTCCACCATGGAGAAGAGCCAACTGCAGAAACAACTGCCACTCAGGTTGAGGAACAGGACATGCCGGATCCAAACAACGACTTCGACGAGGATATGCCAGAGGATGACCATTTAGATGACATGTTGCGTGATGTGGAAGGAAATTACAGTGAAAGGGGGTTTGGCAAATTCAAGCGCTTGATTGAGGACTCAGAGAGGCCGTTGTTCCCTGGTTGCAAGTCGAAATACACAAAGTTGGCCTCTGTGCTTGAACTGTTAAAATTGAAGGCAAGCAACAGCTGGACCGACAAGAGTTTCACAGCACTGTTAGATCTTTTGGCGGACATGCTCCCGGAAGGAAACGAGTTGCCAAAAAACACCTACCAAGCGAAAAAGCTGTTGTGTCCTTTGGGAATGGAAGTAGAAAGGATACACGCATGCCCTAATGATTGCATCCTTTACCGTAACGACTACAAAAATATGCATGTTTGTCCGGTGTGCGGCGCATCCCGCTATAAGCGTACTAAGGACCGAACAGACGACGGCGACTGCACGGAGATAAAGGAAGGACCTCCTGCTAAGGTGTTGTGGTATTTGCCAGTCATTCCCCGCTTGCAGCGTTTGTTTGCAAACCGTAAAGAGGCAAAATTACTGCGTTGGCACTCGGAAGACCGGAAGAAGGATGGAAAGTTGAGACACCCCGCTGATTCTTCGCAGTGGAGAAACATCGACAGGGAATTTGTTAACTTCGGAGCAGAATTGAGGAATATAAGGTTCGGGTTGAGTACCGATGGAATTAATCCTTTTGGTAACATGAGCAGTCGGCATAGCACTTGGCCGGTTCTTTTGTGTATCTACAACCTTCCTCCTTGGTTGTGTATGAAGCGCAAGTACATCATGATGTCTCTACTTATCTCAGGACCAAAACAACCCGTAAACGATATTGATGTGTACCTAGCACCATTGATAGAGGATCTCCTAACAATGTGGAACGAAGGGGTGCAGGTATGGGACGCATACAAACGAGAGAACTTCATCCTACGTGCTGTGATATTCTGCACCATCAACGATTTCCCTGCCCTTGGAAATTTGTCGGGCCGTACTACGAAAGGAGCCAAAGCCTACCCCCACTGCGAAGATGACACTGAGAGCGTGTGGCTGAAGAATTGCAGGAAAACAGTGTACATGCGTCACCGTAGGTTTCTTCCGAAGAATGACGCGTACCGTAAGAGGAAGAGGGAATTTGACGGCCACAACGAAGATGGTTCAGCCCCGAAGCCTACGCGCGGGAAAGATGTTTACTCACGGGTGAAGGACATAGACGTTGTGTTTGGAAAGGGTGGTAAATTGAAACCCCGCACGAAGAACACTTGGAAGAAGAGATCGATATTTGGGGACTTACCGTATTGGGAGCATTTAGAGGTTCGTCATTGCATTGATGTCATGCATGTAGAGAAGAATGTTTGTGACAGTTTAATCGGCCTATTGCTGAACATTCCAGGGAAGACAAAGGATGGCATCAATGTGTGGCGTGACATGATCGAAATGAGAATCAGGCCCGAGCTAGCACCGAGAGAGGACGATAAAGGCCGTATATACCTCCCCCCCGCATGCTACACTTTGTGCAAGGCTGAGAGGACAGAACTCTGTAAGTGTCTCCATGGTGTTAAAGTTCCATCGGGTTACTCCGCAAATATGAAAAAGCTTGTGTCCATGGGCGATTTGAAATTGCTGGGTATGAAGTCTCATGATTGTCACGTGTTGATGACACAAATGCTTCCTGTTGCCATCCGGAGTATTCTGCCGCATAAGGTCAGAGAGACGATCACGAGGCTATGTTTTTTCTTCAATGCAATTTCTTCCAAGGTCATTGATCCCGATGGACTGGATTCTTTGCAGAGCGAGGTGGTTCGAACTCTCTGTCAACTTGAGATGTATTTTCCTCCATCGTTTTTTGATATCATGGTCCATCTCACCGTCCACCTTGTCAGAGAAATCAAGATATGTGGACCCGTGTTCCTACGTTATATGTATCCATTCGAGAGGTACATGGGTGTACTTAAGGCCTACGTGAGGAATCGGTCCCGGCCCGAGGGTAGCATTGCCGAAGGTTATGCAGCGGAAGAGGTTGTTGAGTTCTGCGTCGATTACATGGCCGAGGTAGAAGCAATAGGAGTTCCTGTGTCTCGTCACGAGGGGAGGCTTGATGGTGTTGGCACTATCGGACGGAGAGCCATCACTCCTGATTTCGATATGTACTCGAAAGCTCATTTTTGGGTCTTGCAACACATGACGGAGGTGTCTCCGTACATCGACGAGCACAAGGAGATGCTACGACAAGACAATCCTCGCCGATCCGAGGTTTGGATCACGGGACAACATAACAGTCGATTCAACGCGTGGATGAAGGTGCGAATCACCGGAGAGTCCGCAAGTGAGAACCTTAAATGGTTGGCAAAAGGGCCCACGTTTACTGTACAGACATGACAGGGATACGACATCAATGGGTACACATTTTACACGAAAGCTCAAGATCGAAAGAGCACTGTGCAAAATAGTGGAGTGAGCGTAGAAGCTTTCCATGAGGGGTTCACCAAGACAGGCCCAACAAGGGTAGTACATGAATTGAACTCGTACTACGGGTTCATTGAAGAAATTTGGGAGCTCGATTACGTACTGTTCAAGATTCCCCTGTTTCGATGCCGATGGGTCCAAATCCCACAGGGTGTGAAGGTTGACAGTTACGGTTTCACTTCTGTGGACCTGGATCGCGTTGCTTATAAAGATAAGCCATTCATACTTGCAAATCAAGCCATTCAGGTCATTTATGTCACTGACCCGGCCAATAAGAAGTGGCACATCGTCCTTCATGGCAAGAGAAGGATTGTTGGAGTTGAAAATGTCGTAGACGAGGAGGAATACAATCAATTTGATGAGATTCCTCCATTTGGAGATGGCGTACAGGTCGATACTGAAGACACCGACGAAACCAGTTACGTGCGTATGGATCACCAGGAAGGGTTATACTTTAAAGGTAATCAACTGTACGTCTTATCTCTCTGTTTCCATCGGTATAGCTTATATCTCCTGTAATTCTCGTATTTGCAGGGCCGCGGCAAGTGGAAAGTTGAGGATAACATGGCTGTGTACGTGCAAATTGTCGGTGAAAGTTCCCATTTGTAAATTTAACATACAATTTACGTGGAGCATGCTCAAGTTACAGAGCATTTGGACTACATTGTAACCAATTATCGGATATACGTACATAGTAACCAATTTACAGAGTATTTGGACTACATTTGAAATATCTGAGTGTTCATTTAAAACATGTTTTCGAGCATTCAGAGTTGAAAGCTACAGATCAGTTTCAATTTGTAAAACTAACGTTCAATAGAGAGATTATCAAGGACGGTTTTGACCTAGCACAGACGGTGCACAGTCGGTTCTCAACTCACAACCGTCTGTGATAATCTCTCACTATGTAGATTACCACAGACGGTGTTTATTTGAGAACCGACTGTGATAATATTATCATAGACGGTTATATATATAAAACCGTCTGTGATATTTTCAACAGTGTCCGACTCTTCGAGTTCTTAACGTGCACCGTCGGTTCTCAATTCCAAACCGTCTGTGATAATCTCAGGCACAGTCGGCTCTCAACTCAAAACCGTCTGTGATAATCTCTCTGGTGACTACGATTATTATAGACGGTTTCGATGTGAGAACCGACTGTGATATATACTATTATAGACGGTTCAGATGTGAGAACCGACTGTGATAATACCGACGCGGTACATAGTTCAAGGCGGGCTTTATCCCGCTCATTCTACTTCGCCCTAGCTCTGTTTGCCCTAGCTCTCTCCGCCCTCGCACCGTCCGTCGCGATCACCTCCATCGCCTCCCACCTTCTCCTCTCTGTCCGTCGCGATCACCTGCATCACCTTTCCACCGTCAGGCGCGATCACCTCCATCGCCCTCCCGCCTCCGACGCGATCACCTCCATCGCCTCCCCACCGTTTCTGTCATTCTTGTATGGGTTTTGTTATAGAATTATTAGTTGCATATTTACTTAAACTGTTCTCTCTTTCACTTATGTTAGGAACTATGTCTGGTGACGAAATGCACCACTCGGGGACTCAGGGTGACCTCGCTGGCGATGAGACGCCTGGGCCGGAGGTCGCCTCGTCCGCCGTGACCCCGCAGAAGAAGGGAAAGGGGCGAGGCCGGACGACATGCGCGCGTCTGAACAAGGGGGAAAAGCATCACGTCCAGTTCGACGACAATGGTGTGCCGGAAGCTCCGCCCAAACTTGTCGGTCAGTACCGCTCACTATGCGGCAAAGTGGCAAGGGAGCGGGTGCCCATCACCACCTCCGACTGGGGTCAAGTGCCCCCAGAGTGCAAGGATGCGCTGTGGGAAGAAGTGCAGGCGGCGTTTCACATTCCGGAGGATCGCCACTTCACCGTCCGCCGGAGGACACTTATGTCAATAAACAAGGCGTGGAGGAACTTCAAGAGCGAACTTGTCAGGCACTATGTGAAGGAGTCGACGACCCCCTTCAATGACTACCCTTTCGTGACTCCCGAGGCATGGCAGCAGTTCGTAGAGATGAAGGGCAAGCTTGAGTTCCAGGAGCTTAGTGCGAAGGCCCAGGCTAACCAGGCCAAGAACACCCACCCACACAGACTAGGCACCGGTGGGTATGTGGGGAAGAAGGCGCTGTGGAGGAAACAGGACGAGGAAGCTTCACAGTCTTCAGCCGGCAGTCCTTATGCGGGCATAACGGACGTGCGCGCCCGCAATTGGTGCCGAGCTAGATCGACGATGGACTCCTCCGGAAGCGTCTCCGTGAATAACCCTGCGGACAGGGAAGTGATCGACCGACTGGTAAGATTGTCCGATCACGTACTATCCTCATAACACGCATGCAATGGGCTGTATTGCTAAGTTGTCCTGTTGCAGGTGACGCTGAGTGCGCAGGCGGCATCCGGAGAGTTCAACCCGAGGAGGGACAGGGATATCCTCACAGCGGCGCTAGGAAACAAGGAGCATCCAGGCCGCGTGCACGGCCTCGGCGCCACTGTGCCTTGGAGGCATGGTTTCCCCGATGATGAGGAGGCGGCTAAGAGGAGAAAGAGATCCCACCAAGCCCGCGATGAACGGCTCAAGGAGGAGATGCGATCGGAGTTCGCTGTTCGGGACAAAGCACTCCTGCAGCAGTTGTCGGAGATGCGGTCCATGTACGAAGAGCTAAGAAAGGCGACCCAGGGCACCCCTGTTCTAGCAGCTGGCGCAGACCCAGCGGAAGTACCGACCCCCATTCTTGGCCACCGTAGTAGCTGCGCGTCTGCGCCGGGGTCTTCGCAGATGGAGCCCTCTCCAAAGTATCTGGTGGACTCTCTGCAGGTAATGACCGTTAATGCGCACTTTTTGTCTATGTTAATTCATTCGAAAGTGAGAAGCGGTGAAATTCAACATGTTAATGCGCACTATTTGTAGGAACCCGCCTCCTGCAAGCTTATGGTGCTGGCCGGTGTCTTCCCGATCGAGGCTGCCCGTGGGATGGCGCAACCATGCACGGCGGGGGCCACAATCCATGGTGCCCCTCTATGTGAGGGTTTTGCACGTGTCCAAGTGGACAGTGTCTTTGACCATTGCAAGGGTTTTCCATTGGAGAAGCCGCCGAACGACGAGATTACCACTCTCGGGGATGCGGTGCACACGTTCGTGCAATGGCCCAAGAAAGACATCGTCCTGTATGAGGTAATTCCCCCACCAGTTTCATAATTTGTACTGTAATAATAGCCCTCAGAGTTAGTGTCCTAATACGTAGGTTCTTACATCGCAGACATCACAGACCGAGACGCGGCCTACTAGCCAGCATACCCCTTCGACGACGAAGCTGACTCCGAGTAAGAGGCAACCATTCAAGAAGCTGGCTATGAGGGGAAAAGCAAAGAAGAGCCCGTCGAAGGAGAGTGAGAAGAGTGCGCCAGCTCTCATGCCGTTCTCTCTGGGGATGCCCATGGCCTCCGATACCACAATTTCGAGCATGGGGTTAGCATGCCAGAGCCTGCATGCATGGTACATGAGGAGGACAAACCAGACTAGGACGCAACGTCCGACGCACATCATGGTCAAGTACACCGTGGCAGAGTTCCATCACGACGTTGGGACCTACTCGGTGACCTTCGAAGACCTGCACAATTTGCTAAACAAAAATGCGCTCGACTTGTCAATCCTACGGTCTTGGGTGCTGTAAGTATCCTACTATCCGTGCATATACGGATATATGTCATTTATTAATTGGTTACTTCCGTGCAGCTGCATGGCCAACTATGCCAAATCCAAGGGCATACCTGTTGGTTTTTTGGACCCCCAGATGGTAGCCGAGGTGATGTTTAGGACCGACACAGACTTCGTTGTCGACTACATCAAAAGAGGGTTGCTTGCTCAGGTCGACAAGGAGTATATACTTGTACCCTACAACCAGAGGTGAGTGCTTTCATCAGTACTTCACCCGTAGATTAGTGTCTCCATGTGCACACCCCCAAATTTAGATTAAATTTTTAATTCTCTACGTGTAATATGTAGCTACCACTGGATCCTGCTGCTACTTATTCCGAAAAGCAACAAGGTGTTCTACCTTGACTCATTGCAGAGGAAAGGGTACTCGTATTGCGGCGCACGAGATGTATTCGGAAGGTGATGTGGACCTATCTTGCATGCATCTAGATTTACTGTCCTCAAATTGTCAATTTCGGCTATCCTCAAACTGTCAATTTTGACTATCTACAGGGCTTTCATGAAGTACTTTGCCGAGGTAGGGAGACAACACGAGCGGCGAGCCGATAAGTTTCAGTGGTTACAATTTTCGGTACAAATTTCAACTGGCATCTGTTTTATTTTATAACTTGTCCCCACCTAACTCTCGGTCTGTAAATTGGCAGTGCCATCAGCAGCCGGACGACAATACATGTGGGTTCTACGTGATGCGCCACATGTATGACCTGATCATCACCCCTCACCGGCCCGATTTCCCCGAGGTATTACAACTGCTCCCCTTAATTTGTCTCGATTTGACAGAATTTACAACTTAATTCAGCTAATTTTTTATGTACCAACTCTTGCTGCAGGGGGTCGACTTCCCTTCAGAAAGCCTTGACCCTCGGCAGATTGGTAATGTCCGAGGGATGCTCGCTGAGTTTTTCCTTTCGGAGGTCATATCACCCAAGGGGAAGTTTAGGGACCCGCAAGGTTCGTATTAGTGCGGCCTTACATTTATTTGTACATCTAACACACTTTAATTGTCGATTACATTTATTTGTTCAATTGTACATATTTCTGAGTTCTGTGCTGTATATATGAAATGCTATACAGAGAGGGGTGCAAATATATTTGAGTACTGCATGTGCATATGAAACTGTATATATTTGAGTACTGTACAAATATAATTCTGAGTTCAATTGTACAAATATATATGCATGAGACTGTATATATTTGAGTACTATGCATGTATGAAATTCATGAACTATATATGAAAATGCAATTTGTACAGAGGACATCTGTGAATGTTATAATCTCAGACGGTTTGTAAGATCAAAACCGTCTGTGCATGCACAGACGGTTTTGATCTTACAAACCATCTGAGATTATAACAGTCACAGATAATAACACATCGCAGATGGTTTTGACCTCAGATCCGCCTGTGATATCAGACTATCACAGACGGTTCTGAGATAATAACACTATCACAGACGGTTTCAATATTAACACCGTCGCTGATATCGCAGATTGGTTTAACCTCCAAGCCGTCGGTAATAATATGAGTATCACAGACGGTTGTGAGATCAAAGCCGTCTGTGAATTATGAGTATCACAATCTGTTATAACATCAAAGCCGTCTGTGATACTCATACTAACACAGACGGTTCTGATGTCAAAACCGTCTGTATATACTAAAGTATCACAAACGGTTCTGTTCTCACACCCGTCTGTGATAGTACAAGTATCACAGATGGTTCTGATGTCAAAACCGTCTGTGTATACTCAAATATCACAGACGGTTCTGAGAACAGAACCGTCTGTGATACTTTAGTATATACAGACGGTTTTGACATCAGAACCGTCTGTGTTAGTATGAGTATCACAGACGGTTCTGACATCAAAGCCGTCTGTGATACTCATACTAACACAGACGGTTCTGATGTTAAAACCGTCTGTATATACTAAAGTATCACAGACGGTTCTGTTCTCACACCCATCTGTGATAGTACAAGTATCACAGATGGTTCTGATGTCAAAACCGTCTGTGTATACTCAAATATCACAGACGGTTCTGAGAACAGAACCGTCTGTGATAGTGTGACTATCACAGACGGTTCTGACCTTATAACTGTCTGTGAAATATGAGTATCACAGACGGTTCTGACCTTATCACAGACGGTTCTGACCTTATATCAGTCTGTGAATGGATATATCACAGACGGTTGAAAACATCAAAAACCGTCTGTGATAGTACATGATTATCACTGACTCGAATATCACTGACGGGTAAGAACCGTCTGTGATGTCTGTTTTGACCCGACTGTGATGATGAATTCTGTAGTAGTGATAGGACTTGGTATTATACTAAGATCAATGTCATTTTGACCAGATGATCGTATCTATGTGGAGTCATTTCTTTATAAACTGTTTCTAAACGTATAAGAAACTCACTGAATATTTTTTATCGTCAATAACCCATAACACTAAGTCTCTAGTACTTTTGATCTCAGGAGGGGGCTATGAGAATATGGCCATAATATAAAAAGAAATCAAGTACATCTTTTCAAAAAACTTAAGGCATGCATTTGCATAGTATAGCTGTATATTTACAGGTACCGTCAAAAATCAGAGGATCATTGTTCATTACAATGAGTCATGATAAGCCCATTTCTTTCAAAAGTTCTTCAATAAGAGGCTTGACTTCTTTGGATATGGCCTCAAACTGATCATCACTTTCGAACTCTGCATCTCCCACCACTAGATCCAAATTCAGATTTGGCCTGTGGTGAAGTCTCAATTTGCATAGAATGGCAGAGGCTACAGATCTTACATTGGTCTTCATTGCCTCTTCCTACCGTTTTGTATCTTCAGGGAGGTACTCGAGAAGTGATTCAGCCTGAGCCGCGACCAATGTGGCTAACTCGCTAAAGCTGGGGTAGACCTTTTGGGTTTCGACCACATCAGCCTTGAGCAAAGTCACCACCATCTTCAGTTTTTTGAAGATGACTGATTGAGCACTACTGCAGAATGAAATCATTGCCTTTAAGGTTCCATTCTCCTCACAAACAGTGTCAATTTTTGAGCTTTGAATCCCAATGGTCGCCCGAAGGTCATCTCTCTCCTTTGAAATAAGGCTTATTTGATCCTCTTGTACTGCATGAACACGGTAATTGATTTTACAGCAGTTCATGTAACAAAATAATTTCTCCTGGTCGGAAGTCAACTCACAAGAAAGCTTTGACTGCGCCTCGTGGAGTTCCTTCTCTAGAGAAGAAAATCTCGCGGCCGCAGATTCTTCCTGGTTTTCTCGATCAGCCATGCTCTTGTTCAAAAAGGCATTTTCCCTACGACAAGAAAGACAATAGTTATACTTAGATAAGAATTCAAGTTGGTATTGACAAGATGCATTACACTTATTGTTGTAGTCGGCTGATCTCCCATTGTGCGACCTCAATATGCTTCGCTAAAGCCTTTGACTTAGTCGCCACCCGGGTCAAATCCTGAAACACAGTAAGACTTGAATGTTCTTAAGTTCTATAATTTCAGAAACAATAAGAGAGTTTACTTGCCTCTACAAAATCACAGAGTGAGTTCCTCACCGTACTCTCAGATTCAGCTAAAGGTTGAACCTCGAGACTTGTTTTTTCCTTGGAAACAGGGGCAGCAGATGTTTTTCTTGCTGATCCACCCCTGCAGTCAGGATTGCAATTTCCATCCCCTGAGATTGGATGTCCGCTATTATTTCCTCCACAATGGCCTGAGAGGATTCCTCAGCCACGGGAGTGGGACCTATCTCACCCGCAACTTCTACGGTAGTTGATGCACTGACATTTGGCAAGATCGTCGGGGCACTATGTACAGGATCCCTATGCCTAAGTATCATAAATTAGAATACCTCTTGTTGATAACATAGAACTGACAAGAGATGATATTCTTACTTTATACGAAATCCTATCCAAGGTTCAGGTTTCGAACATGAGCTCTGGGGAGAAAGAAGCCCACTGGGTGCCCCTGCTGAAGTGTCATCAACATTGGTCCTTGTTTTCCTTTTCTTGAACAAGACAGTGTCTTTTTCTCCCTGCATGTTCACAACACGATTGGTATATATAGGGAAGTAGGAACTTAAAGATTGTGAAGTTCTTACCACAATCGTCCCTTCGATAATCGGAGGAGGGGTTGCCAGCCCTAGGTTTCTCGGGCCTCTGGATTAGGAGCCTCCTCCATGACCGTAAGATCTTCTGCGGCCACAGGATCCTTTGCTGCTATTTCTGTCCCCACCATGGAGGACAAGACTTCGGCGATCGTTGGATAGGTTGACCTCTTTGGAATTCTGACTTCTAGAAGGTCTGTTGTTTTCCTCTTGCGATGGATGAGAGGAACTTCGTCTTCCTCATCCTCGCTCCCCTCACCCTATATGACTAAGAAGTAATTCCTATTCGCACTTCGGAGTACAGGGGGCACAGAAAATCTTACCGCAATATTTTTTGCAGTTGTTGTTTCCTTCTTCGAAGAGGCCCCTCCTAGGATTTTTCTTGGATTTTTCAGGAGCCGGCTCCTCCATATTCCTCTTCGAAGAGGTTCTCTTTATCCTCTTCACTGCTGATCCCCCAAAGGATCGACCGTCATCACTGGGATGTTTTGTCCTAGTGATCCGCCCCTTCAGCAGCTGCATCATGAAATACTTGGCTTGGTGACCTGAACCAGTAGGCGATTTCAAACTAGTTCAGCAAAAAAAGGTCATACCTTTTGATGTTCTTGTTTCAAATCATCATTGCTATTTATTAAGCCCTGAGGACAGGGTGATCCTTGAGTTCCTTCTGTTGCAGCATTATAAGGCCGCAGGAGGCCGTTCGTCCATTTTTTTATCTCGGACAACGATAAAAATCCATCACAAAAATGTAAACTACTGGGTGTAATATTTTTCATCGATAGAAATGCACATTTTGTAGACCAGAGGACATACTGTATTATAATCCAGGGTACCATCTGCCATGGATTCTATTTCCCAAGCAGGGTGTTCCCTCTTCCGCAGGGGGCTCACCCTATTCTTCACAAAGTCGCAGATGATATCCCGTGTTGTTAATCCTTGATGGACCAAGTGAAGAATTGCCTGGGCCTGTTTCTTTAGCTCCGAATCAAGAGCGGGAACAGTGTTCATTTCGCTGCTCTTCTCTGGTCAACTGTTCTCGAACCAGAGGCTACACACCATTTGTGATGCCACCCATGCACCGAATCCCGCAGAGGAAGAAAAGGGTACTCTTTCTTCTCCCTTATGTAGAACTAGATGTAGCCCACGGCGTTGGCACTTTTTGACCATGCCGAGAAGTAGAAGCGCCAGAAAAGATTCATGCTAGGCATCACACCAATGAAAGCCTCGCACAAGTGCTAGAAAATCGCCAGAATCAAAATGGCATTTGGATGAAGATTCACCAGCTCCAGTCCATAATGTGCCAGGATCTCTTGGAGGAATCTACTCTCCAGGAGTCAGAACCTGCATCGCAAGAACTCCTTGAAGATTACTAGTTTGTTCTCACAAATGACTGGGGTTTCCTCGTTCTTTCCCCCCGACCGCCAATTGATTAGCAGCCGTGGAGGAAGGATCTCTTCTTTTTCAAGTGCTATCAGGCTCTCCTCATTATAATGGATCGATCTGCTCCAGGATGCCATTGCTATTTGGAATCGGTGGAGATGACAAGAGCAACGTGCGGACAGGAGGGTTTTTTGCGGCGATAATTCCTAAGGCAAAAGAGAGTTTTGGTTCTGAAGCTTATCAGATATGCACTTCTTCCTTTTATATGCCCGAGATGACTCCTCGCCAGGCGCATTATTTTAATGATTTCCCATAACGGATATCACTCCTATTGGAACCCATTATCATATCTATTACCTGGTTATGAATTTGAAGCAAAATGTATCTTTTTTAAAAAATTATTAAAGATCATTTTATTTCACATTCGGGGGCTATAGTACAGATAATCATATGAGAAATTTTCATGAATTAATACCTTATAATTTTATGGTAATATCATTGTTTCTGCACTAATCGCAATGCTATTCTGTGATAAGAGTGCAATTTATGGTCGCAACGCTATTCTGTGACCTCAATGCTATTTGTGGTCTCAGTGCTATCCTGTGACCGCAACACTCTGTATGGCCTCAACGCAGTTCTGAGACCTAAGAATTGTCCAACACTGAGTTCGGATAGATATGTTCTACCTGTGTTTTGGTCGCAGAAATATTTTTCTGTAATCAATTTTCCACACAAAAGATTTAAAAAGAACTCTAATTAGTGGTTGTAGATTATTTATAATCATTCAAGGAGTCAGATATGTAAGAAAAAGAGATTTCTTATTTCTTGCAATCTTTACATACAAAAGGGATACATGTGACCAGAACATCGACATGATCCGAAAGTAATTTACAAAGTTCTCCCAGGGACATGCTGGTATCAGTGGGATCTACACTGGCCGCCCCAAGAGAACTAGCGATGTCTCTAAGCCTATCGACGTCATCCATTATTAAGGGAACGCAGCTGTTCCTTATTGTATTGGAGAGTTCTCGCTGTTGTCGAGCATGATCTCTCTCCGTACAGAATCTATGTGCCTCTTCGCGAGAAGCATCATAACATTCTGCTAGGTGCAGAATGGTTGAAGGCATCTTCTCAGAACATTTCTCCAGCGCTTCTTTTTCTTTTTGGAGAGTTCTGCACAAGGCTACTCTCTCACCAAGAAGAGCCTGGATCTCAGCAAGCTGATCGCTGGGGGCTCCTGGGGCCTTCACCTCCAATGTATTCATGGTTAGTTCATAAAACATGCAACCAACTGGGAGGGTAAAGATAGCTATTACCTGAGAAGCAAAGGAAAAAGCCAAGCTTTGGGGAGGATTTGGACGTGGAAGTGTAAGAATTTCCCCAGAAAGTTGATCACCCAACAAAAGCTGAGGACTGCCTGGTTGCAGGGGTGTGAGACTTCCTCCAGAAGTGGGAAGGTTTGAAGGATTGTTGTGGATCTCCAAAGGTGGAGATGAAGATGCAACTGGATGAGTTATAAGGGGCAATGTGGCAACACAGATACCAGCACCCTTTAGAATCTTCGATGAAGCTCTTCTGGAGGATCCTTCATCATCTCTAGATCTCTTCTTTGGAGAGACCATTTCCTCAATCACCTGTGAAGTCAAAAATGAATTGCTCAGGAAAATCTTTGACTCAGAAAATCATAAGATGTTTTAGAAGAAGTTTACCTTCTGGATATCTTGTGTCTTTTCTATTTCTTCCTCATCACTCTCAATTTGAATAACTGTCTTGGGATCTTGGTTCGCCATCAAGGTGAGAGTAAAGGAGGAAATGTGAGACAGGGAGTCAGAAGCAGATTTTCTAAAGGACTTGCTTAAAATTTGTAAGTCTTAAGAACTAAGAGGCTGTGCTATTTATAGAGCCTGGAGGCGACAATTCGTTCCCATGAACATCTCGAGTTCTTAAAACGCACTTGCAGTTGTTGTCTTGATTAAACAAGTCAATAAATTCATCATTACCTATCGAAAAAAACTAAAAGGTTTTCCTCGGGAGATAAACCGCCATGCGGCGTATTACAATTGAAGAAGCTGAAGCGTCGGGTTATAAATTTGATGCAGGATTAAAATTTGAAGTAAATCAATCTTTTCGTTTTCTTCAAATTTGGGGGCTAGCTGACGAGGATTATCACCCAAGCTAGTTTGAGTAACACATATCGAGTTCAAGTCAGGTTCGAATATGATATGTGTCTATAATAACCACTATGGTCACTGATGGGCACATAGTTAGTTTATGATCGCAGCCCTTGCGCGATCATGAGACCGCAGACAGTGCGCGGTCAGAGGGTCGCTGACTATATGTGACCAAGGTAGCCTGGGGGGTGTTCAAAACTCTACTGGACACGTTCTCGGCATGAAGCAACTTCTCCCACGTGTGAAGACAACTGCCAGGAGGTTGACATATGCTGTTATCCATGATTGCACGTGCTTAACCGGCGAAGGAGATGAGTGCGGTTATACAAACTGCACTAGGACAACCGTCCCAAACCGCTTCTCATTTGACGTCCTTTCATTTAGTATAAAAGCATGGTCGATGCATGATGTAAAGGGTGGTTAACAAGCAAGACAACGAGTCAACAAAGCTTGAAGACTTAGACATAGTTAGATAGACAAAAATATAAAAGAGATCATCGCCTATGATAATCTCTTCTCCCTGTAAACTGTTTTACTCCCATAGTGAAATCATAACAGGACGTAGAGCTATTACTCCCACCATCGAGGGCCCGAACTTGTATAAATCTTTGCGTCCTTATCATCATTGCTTACCCTAACTTACCTGAGGGCACGTTGAAAGGTCTCACATACAACTCACAAATCTGCGTAAGATCGACAAGGGACCCCAAGTCCAAATCATTGACAGTTACTAGAAGTGATATCCAAGAGGCTATGTACATAAATCACGCAACTAGATGATCTAAACTAATCTTTTTAATATCACATATACAAGATAAACATGGTAACAAGGATGCCAAAATTTACACACATCGATAAAAGTTATGAAGTACTGAAAATCACCTCTAGCTGTTGAACTTAATGGTCCACATACATTGGTATGAACAAGGGCCAATAAGTCACTTGCCCTTTCACTTTCACTTGTGAAAGGTGCCTTTGTCATTTTGCCAAGTAAAAAAGATTCACACACATCAAATGATTGAAAATCAAATGAGTCTAGAAGACTATCTTTCAGGAGTTCCATTATGTGTTTCTCATTTATATGGCCTAAACGACAATACCAGATAAACGTGGGATTCAAATCATTGGACCTAAGCCTCTTAGTACATATGTTATAGATAGGTAATTCAAGATTTAGTTGATAAAGCCCATTATCCAATGTGGCATTGCCATAAAACATATCATTTAAATAAAAGGAACAACGATTGTTCTTTATTCTAAATTCATAACCCATCGTGTCCAAACACGACACAGATACAATGTTTTTGCTTATGGCGGGAACATAATAACAGTTATTAAGTTCTAAAACTAATCCTGAAGGTAAAGCTAATATAAAAGTTCCAACAGCTAATGCTGCAACTCTTGCTCCATTGCCAACGCGAAGTTGAACCTCGCCCTTAGCAAAATTTTTACTCCTTTTAAGCCCCTACATCAAAGTGCAAATATGAGCAGCCGATCCGGTATCAAATACCCAAGAGTCGGAAGGAGAAGTAGCTAAATGAACTTCTATAATATATATACCTGAAGGAATCTCACTTTCCTTCTTTTTCTTTAAATCTTCCAAGTACTTCTTACAATTCCTCTTCCAATGGCCAGATTCCTCGCAATAGAAGCATTTAGTAGTAGGGGTGGCACCTTGCTTGGACATTCCTTTGGAATTAGGCTTAGCGCTAGAGGATCTTTCTGGAGCTTTTCCCTTTCCCTTAGCCTTGCCCTTGCCCTTCTTCTTAAAGCTTTTTCCCTTTTGAACCATCAATACATTATTTGGAATTTTCTTAATGTTCTGTTCCGCTGTTTTAAGCATCACATGCAATTCGGTCAATGATTTCTCCAGATTATTCATGTTATAGTTCATGACAAATTGGTCATAGCTCAGAGGGAGTGATTGGAGAATCATATCAATAACCAACTCTTGACTAAGCGGAAAACCAAGCTTTTCCAAATTCTCAATGTAACCAATCATCTTGATCACATGAGGACTGACCGAGCTCCCTTCTGCCAACTTACAATCATGCAATTTCTTGGTGGTTTCATATCTTTCCACCCTAGCCTGCTCCTCGAATAAGTTTCTAAGAGACACGACCATGTCATAAGCTGTCATGTTCTCATATTGCTTCTGAAGCTCAGAGTTCATGGTGACTAGCATTAGACAGCTAGCATCAAGTGTGTCATCGGTATGCTTTTTGTAAGCATCCTTTTGAGCACATGGAGCACTAGTGGCTGGTTCATCAGGTATAGGAGTCTCTAGAACATAGTCCTTTTTCTCTTGTTTGAGGACAATTCTCAAGTTTCTATACCAATCAATAAAATTTGTTCCATTGAGCTTTTATTTATTAAGGACATATCGCAAATTGAAATTGTTTGAGGAGCTACCACTATCCATGGTCTACAATAGTAAAGAAATGCAAAATTTTAGCATTATATTTATGAAAAATCTTTTATTAAACGATTCAATAAAAGATGAACCAACTATATATTTTAGAACAAAAATCCCTCAAGAAATATATATAGTAGGCCAAGATCCATATTTCACTAAGTTCTAGTGAGTTTTGGCATCACTACTAGAAATCTAGTTATTTAGGTAAGCAACTCGTTACTAATTATATCATATATAATTCTTGTTTGTTGGGTGTCATCCCAACACCATGCCCCAAAGCCCAAAACCATTTTGATGGCCTAGTTAAGTTAAACCAATTCTATGCTTATGAGTGTCCAACACACATCCTACCTTATTAAGATAGTTGATGGTGCCCTGATTGTCAGGCCCACCAAGCAACGATCAAAATCTTGACAGGTGCAGCAATTGGAAGGGCATAATAAACACTTATTTTTTATGAGGGGTTAAAACATGGCAAAACATCCATATGCACGAAAATAACCATCCGCTAGATGATCTAACAGGTGCAACTTCGACTATATTTAACTTCCATTGGCAATAACCCTGGCCAGGAAAGACTGCGACTGTTTTCACTCACACCATGAAGGAAAGCGTTCCGCTGAGTGGGGATTATTAAGAAAAACCTTATGATGTGTTCTTTCCTTAGACACCAAAGTTGACAGCTTCTGGTTGTCAAGTATAATCTTCATAATGCATGAGGGGTTAAAAGATGTCACAACATCTATATGCATGAAAATAACCATCAGTTAGATGAGCTAACATGCATAACCACGACTATATTTAACTTCCGTTGGCAATAACCTTGGCCAAGAAAGACCGTGACTATTTTTGCTCACACCATGAAGGAAAGCGTTCCGCTGAGCGGGGCTTATTAAGAAAAACCTTATAATGTGTTTTTTCCTTAGACACCAAAGTTGACAGCTTTTGGTTGTCAAAAATATTATTATTATTATTATTATTATTTTGAATTAACCACAATAATCAAATTTTTGAATCAATCTGATTGGTTTAAATCCCCTTAAGTCATTCATATTAACTCCAATATGAATATCTAGAATAGACAGCTAATGTCATATATAGATCCAATCTATACATATATGATTTAGAAGATCCAATCTACTATTGTCATATAAAACCTAACATCACCTCCCTCTGGCCCATGCTAGGATCATTAGACATTAGTTCATATTAAAGTCGGCCAAAAAATAGTTCATCACAACAATTGGATGTCAAAACAAACATGTATAACGAAACTTATACGGTAATAGATTGAATAAACTAGTAGATCTAATCTACTACAACGTCATATATCACATATATATTATTAATTCAGATCTAACACTATACAGGATGGCTCTGATACCACTGTTGGAAACCAAGTAAGCTACACTAGCATAATTTCAAAAATTTTACTCGAAGACTGCAAGTAATAGATCATAGATTAGATTGTTACCAATAGCGAAGCAGATTTGGTGAAGCGTCGAATGTTCACAGCAACCGTTTGCGGATCATCCTAATCAACAGATGTAGATGACAACGACTGCTCACGGATTGTTCTAATCAGCGCAGCAATTGCAACAGCACCTCTACCGGTATCCACACGTACTGAGATACAACGTCGTACGATGGTATGCTAGCACCAACGCGTATGACAAGGGTTTAGGGGCAATCAAAAGAGATGGCAATTATGTCTTTTGTGGTGATTCTCAAAGCCCATCATACCTCTCTTTATATAGGGCCATGCAGAAGAAATCCTAACAGATTAGGTTTCCTGATGTGATACGAATCTTATCCAAACTGCCCATGCAGAAGAAATCCTAACATATTAGGTTTCTTGATGTGATTCAAATCTTATCCAAACTACCCATGCAGATGAAATCCTAACAGATTAGATTTCCTGGTGTGATTCAAATCTTATCCGAACTGTAGGATGAGTTTAATATTAAATCTTCGTATCTAATACATAAACTCCATAACACTAGCGACACTTATTATCAATTTACTATGGTCAAAGAACGTTCACTCTTGTTGGGAGTCTTACTAAATGGAACGTTGTTTGCCTCTTGTGGCCTCTTGGCGTATGAGGCATGTGTATTTTTTAGGGACTTACTAGATGCATCAAGTTTATGTTAAAATGTTGAATCATTCCCCAAAGGTGGTAAGTGCATTGGTAGTGTCATGGTTTAATACCGCCTTGTCAAACCCTAGAGGGCAGGGTGTTACATGTCAGCTAGATAGTTGGAGTGTGTCATGTTTCTGATGATTTTGTTTGTTGGATGTTCTCGGTAATTGTTGTCGCCGATCTTTGGTTTGTTGCCTTGCTGGATAATTGTTGCATCTAATTTTCATCCCAGAGACAATTTCTATTATTGTTGTTGTTTTTTAGTTTATTGGCAGATGGTAGTTTTGTAAATTATACTATGAGCAAAGTAATATAAGTCAAAAGAGGTGGTAAAAAAGTGACAACTACTTTTAATTTCATCCATTGGATTCATTTAGTGGTATTGAGATTGAAAATAGCTAGATTTTGTTAGTGAAAAATATTTTTAAAAAAGGTTAAATGAGAGAGATGAGACAACTACAAAGGGTCATTTTTAGGGATTAAGTGAGAGTTAGTTTTCTAACTAAAACTCCCTCAGTAGTATAGACAAGAGTGGCTATATGCAAGATAAGAAAAAACTGTATTTGCACATTTGAAATTTTTTTGTCCTATGGACGCTATGGCTATCTAAAATGCTTGAAGCTCGCAAGATATTCGAGCTCGACACATAACTAGGTTCGACTCAACCTCGACTTGAATCCAAATTGAATCAAACTTGTCGTGGTATTGCGAATACCCCGGCAGGTTTCGAGGACGATCCTAGCAAAGAAAACGCGGCGCGGGCTGACCGGGTGACCGGTCCTCCCCCGCCGGACAAACAAAAGAATTGACACGAGGATTTATACAGGTTCAGGTCCCAGTGGGGGCCCTAGTCCTGTCGGCGTGCTCCCGACTGGAGTCGGCTGGGGAGGCTCTCTCGAGGAGAGGCTTCCGGAGCACACCTGTGAGTTTGGCTATTCTAGAAATAATGAATCACTTGTCTTTACAACAGGGGGTACAAGGGCTATTTATAGCCCCAAAAAGAAGCAAAAAGACTAAACTACCCCGGACGCTACCGTCGGATTGAGGGGTAGCAACGTCCTTCTCCCGGTCAGGGGCCTTGGATGCTTGACAGGTGGTCGCTGATTCCCGAGGCGCTCCTCGCGTGACCTGCACGTGATCAAGAACCAAAGACTTTACGTTTAGAAGGGCAACGATCCCCGGGACATGCACCAGAGGCCAGGTTCCCAGGCAAAAGGCGGCGCCCGGGACCGGCACGGGAGGCCAGGTCCCCGGGAAAATGGCGGCGCCCGGGGCAGGCACCGAAGGCCACGTCCCCGGGCGAAAGGCGGCGCCCGGGGCAGGCATCGGAGGCCACGTCCCCGGGCGAATGGCGGCGCCCGGGACCGGCACCGGAGGCCAGGTCCCGGCAGCCAAAAGGCGGCACCCGGGGCAGGCACCGGAGGCCACGTCCCTGGACGAAAGGCGGCTCCCGGGGCAGGCACTGGAGGCCACGTCCCCGGGCGAATGGCGGCGCTCGGGACCGGCACCGGAGGCCAGGTCCCGGAAGCCAGAAGGCAGCGCCCGGGGCAGGCAACGGAGGCCACGTCCACGGGCAAATGGCGGCGCCCGGGACCGGCACCGAAGGCCAGGTCCCAGGAGCCAGAAGGCGGCGCCCGGGGCAGGCACCGGAGGCCACGTCCCCGGGCAAATGGCAGCGCCCAGGACTGGCCCCGGAGGCCAGGTCCCGGGAGCCAAAAGGCGGGGCCCGGGACATGCCCCGGAGGCAATGTCCCTAGTCAAATGTGATGCAACTTACCTGGACTTAGTCTCGTGGAGATTTCCCCCAACAGCAGCCCCCCCATGCCACCCGGGGACGATGCTCGAGTCCCCGGAGGGTATGGTACATGTCACCGGGAAAATCTCCGGGCCAAGCCACCGGAGTCACGACGTTTCGATTCTCGTGCCGCGCGCTTATGACAACGCCGTTGGGCCATAAATGCGCTCACGGTTCGAACCGGTGCCTTGGTTTGCGCGCCAATCCCTTCATTTCCGGCGCACGGTTTGAACTTCAACGGCCCAGATGTACCGCGAAGTGCCACATGGCGCCCATCTGGGCCATGCTTCGCCCCTATAAATAGGGCCTTGGGGGGTCCGGGAAGCTCATTCGAAACTTTCAAACTTCAGCGCCCTTAGCTCTCCCGATAGCCCCCTCCCGGCAGCTAGCTCCCGGAAGCTTTAGGTCCGGAACCTTTAGGCGTCTAGTTCCCAGAAGCCTTAGCCACCGGAAAAAACCAAAGCTGATGGCGCCCAAGGGTCGAGCGAAGACCACGGAGGTGCCCCCGGAGGAAATCGCTCCGGATTTCCTCTGGGCGTCGGAGTTCACGGCCGGGGACTTGGAGTCCCTGGTCGAACGCGGAGTCGTCGAGTACGGGGACATCCGGGTCCCTGTGAAGAAGGACGGAGCCTCCCGCCCCAGGCCCAGAGAGATTGTGGCCTTCGAGGCCTTCCTCGAGGCGGGGCTCCGGCTCCCGGTGCATCCCTTGCTCTGGGAGTTTCTGAAGGAGTATGGGGTGGCGCTGAACCACCTAACGCCGAACGCCATCGTCCGGATGGGCCTCTTCATTTGACTTTTTGAGATGGCGACCGGGCGGGAGCCCACCCTACGAGCTTTCCGGTACTTCTACGAGCCGGCGGTGAGGAGCTCCCAGTTGGTGAAGGGGGGAACCCAAGTCCCCCTTTGGCTCGGTGATGGCACAGATGCTACCATCCCGGGTATCCGATTACCCGGCGGCGGCCTCCCGAGACCACTGGGGCGACTAGATCCAGAGGTGGTTCTACCTCCGGGTCCGGGACGACGTTGTGGTGTACGCCCCAGAGGCCCCCGCCTACAGCAGGTCGTCCGCGCCAAATCCTCCGGTGTGGACGGACGAGGAGCTGGAGCTCCTTGGCAAGGTCATTATCTCCCGGGGCACCCGCTCTATGCGGGACGCCGCCGAGGAGACGATGCTCTTGAGGATCTCCCCCTTCTTGCGCGGGAGAAGGGGGATCGGGATGGGCCGTAGCAGCGGCCCCCGGTCATGCCAGTGACCCAACGTAAGTCTTCGTTACCTGGTTCATTGCAGTTACAAATTTTTGAAAATTTGACTCTCTTACCTTTCGCAGTCCGACCGTACCCGGCGGCACGGGAGAAGGCGGAGAACCTCCTGGGGAGGTACTTCGCCGACGAGCACGAGCGCATCGTGCGCGTCATGGGGGAGGGCCCTCCCCAGAACTTGGTAGCCGAGGCCTTCGAGCTGAAGCTGCCGGAGAGGAAGCCCCTCCCCACCCCCGGATCGTACAAACGGGGGAAGGACGCTGCCGGGGGCTCTGAGCCTAAGAAGGCCAGGGTCCAAAAAGCCCCCGGCCCATCGACGACGCCGGCTTCGACACCGGCAAAGGCCCAGGATGAGACCCCCGGGACCGGGCGCGCCCGGGCGCCGGCCCATAAGGAGGCAATGCCCCCTTGCCCGGAGAGCCCTGTTGAGGCTCGGGGGAAGGAACCGGCCGCGGGCGGGGCGGCGTCCGATTCAGCGGACTACGCTTCCTCGCCGCCTTCGGTGGCGGCCCTCCCGGCGCCCCCGGCACCTTTGGAGCCGGAGAAGCCGAAGGTGAGGTTTGCGGAGGCCTCGCCTCCGCGAGTGGAGTAGCCGGTGGACCAGGGGGGGAGCCCCTCAGTCTACGAGGTCCCTCCGGAAGTGGAGGCCCCGGGGGCCCTCCCGCCCGGGAAGGGGAAAGGGCTGGGGTTCCTCCTCGGGCAGGGACCCCTTCCGAGAGCTCCTCGGCCACTTCCATGGAGGCCACCTCCTCGGCGACGAAGACGCCGACCACACTGCCAGACACTCAGCTCCAGGGACCCCTCACCGGCCGCGACAGGACCGGCGTAGGGCGGGAGACCCCCCTGCTTTCCGCGGGGGAGGTCGCCCGCTACGCGGAGGGCCTGCAGACCCGGAAGGTGCAGGCCTACGTTGCGGAGGGGATGCTCCATGAGCATTTTGGAGAGCTCCAGTCTCTCCAGATTCAGGTACTTACCCGAGTCGATGACGCCTTCTTTCGGGCACCTACATTTGAATTTTTCTAACTCTGGAGTTTGTAGGGGGCGGCCATTACCTGGGGCCTTGAGCAGCGGATCAGCCGGCTGCTGAAGTTCGCGGAGGAGAGGGCCGCCACCTACCTGGGGCAGCGTGATGAAGCCCTGCAAGAGCTGGCCCGGGTCCATGCCCAAGTCCACGTCTCTGAGGCCGTCAACGGTCGCCTCCGGCAGGAGGCGAAGGCGAAGGAGGAGGCCTTCCGGGAGCTCGAGGGTTCGAGCGTCTGGGCGGTGATGGACGTGAGCCGTTTCGTCCGCTTGGCCCTCGAGAGCCTTGGCGTGAGCCTGGGCTCCGGGAGCACCTTGGAGGTGCCCCCGGCCACCCTCGCGGAGGCTGTGCGTTTTCTTAACGCACAGGTCTCCATGATCCCGGAGGCCGCAAATGCCCGGGCACAAGGCTGGGCAATCCCCGCGGTTGCGGCCGCGGCCAGGCTCGTGGAGCACCGGGGGGTGGGCGCCCGGGCGATCGGGGGCCGCATTCCCCGGAGCTTCCCCGAGTTCTTCGAGCCTTCGCACCGGGAGGTGGAGCAGCTCGCCGGGGGCTTCTACGACCAGATCATCCTGGTGAGATTTCCGGCACCGGCGCCTCCGACAGCGGATGCCCCGGCCCCGACCCCGGTGGAAGCCCCCCGGGGGGAGGACGCCAATGAGAAAGTATGAGCCTCCCCCCGGGTCTTAGATAGGACCCTTTTGCTTTCTTAGGATTTTGTTCCCGGTAGCTTCTTAGAAGAAGCCCCGGACACTTGTAAAAAGACATTTTGAAATGCAATGGAATTAGAAATTTTTCTGTCTTGAATGAATACATTTTTACCAGGATTCCCGGGAGGTTACTCCCAGGCGAAGGTCCGGAAGAGGTTCCCGGGGGCGAGGCCTTCGAGCCCCAGCAGGTGCCCCCCAGGGGAAGCCCAAGCCACTTTGATCTTGCTAATTCTCATCTCCGGGAAGCGCAGCAGGGACGCCGTCCGGGAGCCGATCTGGTTAAGATGGCATCCGGAGTGGCACTTGGACAATTTTGACAATCATCGCGCCGAATTATCCCCTCCGCGTTAGGGGTCCCGGATGATCCCCCCTCTTCGGATACTTCCGCCGGCGGGCTACGAGTATTGGCAAGAGGATGTGCTCTGGGAAGCTCAGTGCCGTGTACGCGCATTGTACCGGGACTTGGCCCGGGAGCTAGCGGAAGGCCTCCGGGACTATTAGGCATAGGAGCCTTAGGATGTAGAGAACTTCCGGGTTTTGACCCGGGTTGTACCATTTCCGATGCCTACCGGAAGGGGAAGATGTCCTCCGGTTGAATGATTAATAAAGCTGTGTTCACTTCTTGTTGCTTTGAGAGTCTTCTTTTCATATTTTTCTTGGATGGTCTGGACGACTTCTCTTGATAAGAATGAGCTAAGTTTGCTCGTGGATGGTGCGGTCGACACCCGGGGGTTCCTTATCCCCCCCGCCCACAGCAGGCCGGAGGGTAGCTCCGCGCGCTGTGGGGGTGACAAAGCCCCCAGGGTGAAGATGAAGACCTGTAACATAAGAATTTTTCTGAGTTAGAAAATTCTAAAACGAGGTTTTCTGGGAGAAACTTTCCGGGAGACAATCGTTCGGTCCCCATGAGAACGGGGAGCCGGGAATAAGGTCTGCGGGGAAGAAACATCCGAGAAAACCCGACGAGATTTCCGAAGGAGATTTCCCGGAGACAATCGTCCGGTTGCCGTGAGAACTGGGAGCCGGGAATAAGGCCTCCGGAGAGGAAATATCCAAGAAATTCGATATTTTTCTGGGAGACGATCATCCGGTCGCCGTGAGAACGGGGAGACAGGAATAAGGCCTCCGGAGAGGAAATATCAAAGAAAGCCCAAGACGTCCCACTGAGGAGACTGTCGACTCCCGGAGGAGGATGTGCCCGATGACGGGTCTAAGTGTTTGGGTAGGGGACTAGTCTCCCAAAGTGACTCGTTACCACGGTCGCTGGGGACCGGGTTGCCGCTTACACCCTCCGTCCATGAGGGCTGATCATAAGCCGCCCTGCAGGAGGGACTTGCTGGGTCTGAGCCCACTTCCTCACGGGGAGGGCATCCTCACGGGGAGGGCTTCCTCGCGGGGAGGGCATCCTCGCAGGGAGGGCATCCTCACGGGGAGGGCGTCCTCGTGGGGGGGGCATCGCCGTTAGGGGCGGTAATGAGAAGAACCTGCAATGAGATAGTTGAAGAGAAGAGTCCAATTGTATTGAATGAAATGAAATACAACGCCTCCCCCCGCGAAGTCGCGAAAGGGGAGGGAAAGGTAATTACATGTCTCCCTTCCCCCTCCGGCGTGATCGCTCCGGGGGAGGGGACAGTAAGTATGAGGTCCCCCTTCCCCCTCCGGCGTAAACGCTCCGGGGGAGGGGACGGGCCTGTGTAGGCTAGACATAAAACTTGCGAAGTAAACGCAAGTTCCACGTGTGCTTCAGCTCCTGCTCTTGGAGGTTAGAGAGTTTGTAAGCCCCCGAGCCCAGGACCGCGGAGATCCTGTAGGGGCCCTCCCACTTGGGGGAGAGCTTGCCCTGGGCTTGGGGGTCTGTGACGCGCTTGAGGACAAGGTCCCCAAGGCAGAAGGATCTTTCGCGCACGCACTGCTTGTATGCGCGCGCCATCTCGCGCTCGTAGATGGCGTGGCGGAGGAGCGCTCGGTCACGTTCCTCCTCCATGAGGTCGATCTCCAGTCGCTGGTTGGCCTCATTGGCCTGGTACGCTGCGGTCGTAGCTCCGTCTAGGAGCTCGACTCGCAGCCACTGGAAGCCAATCTCCGGGGGGAGGACTGCCTCCGCCCCGTAGACTAGGGAGAAGGGAGTACGTCCCGTCGCCCGGCTCAGGGTCGTGCGCATGGAGCAGAGGATGCTAGGGAGCTCCTCTGCCCATGCACCCCGCTTAGAAGCGGCTTGCTCGAGTCTCCGGCGCAATCCCTGTAGGATCACGCCGTTGACCCTCTCGACAGCCCCATTGCTCCAGGGATGGGCCACTGAGGTGAAGTGGATGATGAGCCCCAGGCCTTCGCAGAATTCCCGGAAATAAGCTGAGTCGAATTGGGTCTCGTTGTCAACGGTGATTTCCTGGGGGACACCAAAACGACAAACGACGTTTTTCCAGAAAAACCGCTGGACGGCCCGGGACGTGATGCTGGCCAAGGGTTCCGCCTCTACCCACTTTGTAAAGTAGTCGACTGCGACTACCGCATACTTGTATCCTCCGGGCGCTGGGGGAAGGGCCCTAAGAGGTCCATCCCCCAGCGCACGAAGGGCCAAGTGATGGGGATAGTCTGCAGCGCTACAGGGGGGAGGTTCGAACCCTTGGCCATCTTCTAGCAAGCCTCGCACGCGGAGACAAGGTCTCGCGCGTCCCGCATGACCATGGGCCAGTAGAAGCCCTGTCGGAGAGCCTTGGCCTCGATGGCACGCGGGGCTAGGTGAGAGCCACAGCTCCCCGCGTGGATGTCTTTGAGAAGTTGGAGTCCCTCCGGCCGGGGGAGGCAGCGCAGGAGGGCGGAAGCCCCCTGCTTGTAGAGCTTCCCCACCAGCAGGAGGTATGCCTGGGCTTTGGCCCTGAGGCGCTTAGCCTTGGTCTCGCTGGGAGGGTCCCCCTCCCCCTTGATAAAGGAGATGAGGGGGTCCATCCATGACGGAGCTCGGGTGATCTCGGTGACCTCCGGGACGCGAGGCTCGTCGCCCGTGTCCGGGGAGGCCACCGAGGGCTTCGTGATGATTCCCGGGCGCTTGCTGCCAAGGCCAAGGCATCGGCCCAGTCATTGTCCCCTCGCGGGATGTGCTGGGCCTCGAGGCCGTCGAAGTGCCTCTCCATATTTCACACCTCCTGCAAATAAAGACTCAAGTTTGCGTCATGGCACAGGTAAGACTTGTCCATTTGGCAAACTACGAGCTGAGAATCTCCCTTCACTAGGAGGCGTCGGATCCCCAGGGAGCGCGCAAGGCGCATCCCGAGGAGCAAAGCCTCGTACTCGGCGACGTTGTTGGTTGCGGGGAACTCGAGCCGCATCGCGTACTCGAGTTCCTTCCCCTCAGGGCTCCGAAGGACTACTCCCGCACCAGCCCCGGTGAGACACAGCGACCCATCGAACATGAGTGTCCAATGGTCACTGCGTCGGGGCGGCGCGGGGAGGTCTTCGTCCCCGGGCCCGGAGGCAGGAGTCCACTCCGCGACGAAGTCGGCGAGGACCTATGACTTGATGGCGGAGCGGCCTGTGAGGGACAGGGAGAAGGGGGCGAGCTCGGCCCCCCACTTCCCAATCCGGCCAGTGGCTTCTTTGTTCCGCAGCACCTCCCCCAGGGGGAGGGACGACGGGAAGGTGATGGGGTGTCCCAGGAAGTAGTGGCAAAGCTTCCGCGACGCCATCAGGAGAGCGTAGCAAATCTTCTCCATCTCCGTGCACCGAGTTTTGGCCCCCTGGAGGGCCTCACTCACGTAGTACATGGGACGCTGCTGCCCCCCTTGCTCCTTCACCAATACCGCGCTGACGGCGACCGGGGTCGCGGCAAGGTACAGGAGCAAGGGCTGTTCTGGAGACGGACTCACGAGCATTCGAGGGCTCGTGAGGTAGTTCTTGAGGTCATCGAAGGCCTCCTGGGCCTCGGGGGTCCATCGGAACCCCTCGAGCCCCCGGAGGATCTTGAAGAACTGGAGGCCTCGCTCCCCCGACCGTGAGACGAAGCGGCTTAGCGCGGCTAAGCGGCCGGAGAGTCGCTGGACGTCCTTGACGGAGCGCGGCGAGGGCATGTCCAGGAACGCCCGGATCTTTTCGGGATTTGCCTCTATGTCCCGTTGGGACACGAGGAAACCCAGGAGCTTCCCCCCGCGCACACCAAAGGTGCACTTCTCCGGGTTGAGCTTCAGCCCAAACGCGCGGAGGTTGCGGAAGGTCTCCGCCAGGTCGTCGACGTGGGCGGCTGCGCGGGGACTTTTGACGACCGCGTCGTCTACGTAGACTTCGACGTTGCGGCCGACTTGATCTTTGAAGACCAGCGTCATGAGGCGCTGGAAGGTCGCTCCCGCGTTCTTCAGCCCGAAGGGCATGTGGACGTAGCAGAAGGTTCTGAGGGGAGTTATGAAACACGTCTTTTCCTCGTCCCCTTCCGCCATCCGGACTTGATGGTAGCCCGAGTAAGCATCTAGGAAGCTCATCAACTCGCACCCTGCGGTGGATTCGACCAGTTGGTCAATCCACGGGAGTGGTAAGTTGTCCTTGGGGCAGGCACGGTTAAGGTCGGTGAAGTCCACGCACATCCGCCACGTGCCATTTGACTTCTTCACGAGGACGGGGTTCACGAGCCACTCAGGGTGCAGGACCTCCCGAATGAACCCCGCCACTTGGAGCCGGGCGATCTCCCCCTTGATTGCCTCTTGGCGCTCGAGGGAGAGCTTCCTCAGCTTTTGTTTGACGGGGGGGTGATCGGGGGTCACTGCGACCTTGTGCTCAATGACCTCCCAGGCGACGCCCCGCATGTCTGAAGGCTTCCACGCGAAAACATCGGAGTTCTCGCGCAAGAAAGCCGCCAGTTGCGCTGCATGCTCCTCAGGGAGCTCCGCCCCGATCCGGACGGTTTTGTCCGCATCGTCCGGGGACAGCTGGACCTTCCGGAGGCCCCCTTCCGGACGCGGCTTGGGGAGGGGCCTCCCGGGAGATATCGTCACGATGTCTGGTTCTGGGGGAGAGACCTCCCCTTGGGCTCCTTTATGAGGTTGACGCTTCCAATTGTGGCAGTGGCGCGCTCGTATAGAGCGCGGGCCATGTCTTGGTCTCCCCGGACGTTGATCACGCGGCGCGGCCCAGGGATATTCATGCAGAGGTAGTTTTGATGGGTGGCAGCCCCAGGCGATTGATTGTGGTCCTCCCCATGATCGCGTTGTAGGAGGAGAGGAGGTCCACTACGTCGAATCAGACCATCTCGGTCCGGTAGTTCTCCGGGGTGCCGAACATCATGGGGAGATCCACCTTCCCCACAGGATGGATCGCCTTCCCCGGGATGAACCCTTGCAGTGGGCCCGCTGCAGGCTGCAGAAGCTTCTCATCCACCTGCATCTCCTTGAAGGCCTTCAGGAAGAGGACGTCGGCGGAGCTCCCGCCATCCACGAGGATGCGGGCAGGTGGCAGTTGTAGATGGTGGCGGAGACGATGAGCGCGTCGTCGTGGGGCAAGCGAACCCCATGCGCGTCTTCCGCCGTGAAGGTGAGGGGGACGTCCGACCACTTGGGTGGCGGAGACGTGTGCAACACCCCCACAACCTTGACTTCGCGCGCGTACTCCTTACGCTGGCGCTTAGAGTCCCGCCCGAAGACGGACCCTCCCACAATGACGTTGATGCGGTGCTGAGAAGTTTGGAAGGGGAGAGCTTCTAAAGGCTCCCCCTCCTGCGTCTGCCCCTGCTGACCCCCCGCGGGAGCAGGAAGGGTCGGAACAGTTGGCCCAGGGGGCAAGGAGGCCGGAGTCCCTCCCCCTGCCCATGCTGGTCGAGGAACGCCACGAAGTGCTGAAGCAGCTGGTGGCACTCCCGGGTAGCGTGGGTACTGGACCCGTGGAAGCTGCACCACGGTCCTTCCCTGCCTCTCCCCGTGGGGCCTTCCCGACCGCGGGAGGACTGTCCTCCCCTATGGCCTTTCGGCTTGGGGAAGGGGCGGTTGCCCCTCGGAGGTTCGCGTGAGCCGCCTCCGCCCTCGACGACAAAGGTGTCCCGAGGCCGTGGCTCGTTACGCCCCCCCTGCCTGGGGCGTTTGAGGGGGTCCCTGGCCCCCCGGTCGGCGGGGGCTGGAGCCCCCTGTGTCTTCTTCCAGAGGTCGTCTTCCTCCGCCCGAGCGTACTTTTCGAGTACGTTGAAGAGCTCGTCTGCAGAGGAGGGGCAGCTCCGGGAGAGCCTCCGGTGGAGCTCCCCCGGGAGGATCCCATTTTTGCATGCTTCGATGACCGTAGAGTCGGGGATGTGGGCCACCTTGCTCTTCACTTGGGCGAAGCGCTTGAAGAAGCTTCGGATGGTCTCCCCCGTCCTCTGCCGGACGATGTACAGCTGCGAGGAGTCCAGGGGACGCACGTAGTTCCCCTGGAAGTTCGCGCAGAACTCACGCTTGAGCTTCGCGAACGACTTGATGGAGCCGACCTTCAGGTTGTAGAACCAGGAGCGGGCGATGCCGGTGAGGTAGAGGGGGAAGACGTTGCATTGTACCATCTCATCCCCCCCGGCCGGAGAGATGGCTGTGGAGTATACCTGCACAAATTCGTAAGGGTCAGCCTCACCGTTATAGTGCTCGATGTGCGGCGGGCGATAGGGCCACGGCCACCGAATGCTCTGAAGTCTACGGCACAGGGGCTGATTAGCCCCCTGCACTTCCCGGGGAGAGTCCCGGTCTCTGTCTTCTTTGACGGGTGACACGCCCTCGTTGTCGGAGTCGGGAAGCGGCCCAAGAGGTCCGCCGGAGTGGCGGTAGCGACGCTTGTCTTTCGGGCCGGGGCTGAGTTCCCGGATGTCCGGACTCTCTGCCGGAGAGGCTGGCTCCTCAGCGAGTCTCTTCCCCCGACCGTTGCGAGAGCGAGGCTCTCCGCGACCGCGGCCAGGGGGAGGTTCTTCCCCGCGCTTGAGTGAATGCATTCGCTCGACCTGGTCCGCCGGGGGCACACTCGGGGCCGGCCCCGGGGGAGGAGGGAGCTCATGCACTGTAGCTGCCGGCCCGGACGCTATCGGGGCCGGCTGGGGGGAGCCCCCTACGAAGACCCCCAGAACCGGAAAGGGGGAAGCCCCTGTATCATCCGGAATCAGGGAGGGGGCGCCCGCGGCGACGTTCGGGACCGAAGTGGAGGGAGCCCCTGTGGCGATGGCCGGAACCGTAAAGCGGGAAGCCCCTGTAATATCCGGAACCGGCGAGGGGGGAGCCCCCGCGGCGACGTCCGGAACCGGGGAGCCGATGCGGGGGGAAATCCGCTGAGGCACGGGAGCTGCTCTGTCGACCACCACCGGTGCAGTAAACGCGACACGCGGGGTGGGACTGGCTCCCGACACAGGGAAAACCCCCGGCATGTATTGGGGCCCCGGCCCCGGGAACTGGCCCGGAACGGGGTATCCCCCCGGTGCCAGCAAGGGCCCGGGCATGAAGTACCCTCCCGGCACCGGGAATGGCCCGGGTGCTGGGAAGGGTCCGGACATATGACCCGCAGGGGGAGGGTACCCCCCCACTGGGGTCATATGGGGCGGATAAACCTCCGGGGACCGGAGGGACCACCGGGTGACCCATAAACGGGGGCATGGCCCCTGGATATGGGTACGGCGCATATGTGGGGACCGGAGGGACTGCCGGCCGAGGTTCCCGTGGTCACCGGGAGTGACCCGGAGGTAGAAGCACCTAAATTAAGAGGAAAGACGGGAGGCGGTACCTGGGTCTGGCCGCCTCCGGGCAGAAGCGCCGGGGCAGTCGTGTCCCAGACAGGTGGTGCCGGGTCTCCGAGACCGGCGTCACCGGGAAGGGTGCGAGCCCTTGTTCTTGGGGGAGCCATGGCATCTTGTCACGAGTCCCCATGGTCGACGCCAACTGTCGTGGTATTGCGAATACCCCGGCAGGTTTCGAGGACAATCCTAGAGAAGAAAACGCAGCGCGGGCTGACTGGGTAACCGGTCCTCCCCCGCCGGACAAACACAAGAATTGACACGAGGATTTATACAGGTTCGGGTCCCGGTGGGGCCCTAGTCCTATCGGCGTGCTCCCGACCGAAGTCGGCTGGGGATGCTCTCTCAGGGAGAGGCTTCCGGAGCACACCTGTGAGTTTGGCTATTCTAGAAATAATGAATCACTTGTCATTACAACAGGGGGTACAAGGGCTATTTATAGCCCCAAAAAGAAGCAAAAAGACTAAACTACCCCGGACGCTACCGTCGGATTGAGGGGTAGCAACGTCCTTCTCCCGGTCAGGGGCCTTGTATTCTTGACAGGTGGTCGCTGATTCCCGAGGCGCTCCTCGCATGACCTGCACGTGATCAAGAACCAAAGACTTTACCTTTAGAAGGGCGACGATGCCCGGGACATGCACTGGAGGCGATGTCCCCGGGCAAAAGGCGGCGCCCGGGACCGGCACCGGAGGCCAGGTCCTCGGGCAAAAGGCGGCACCCGGGACCGGCACCGGAGACCAGGTCCCCGGGCAAATGGCGGCGCCCGGGGCAGGCACCAAAGGCCACGTCCCCGGGCGAAAGGCGGCGCCCGGGGCAGGCACCGGAGGCCACGTCCCCGGGCGAATGGCGGCGCCCGGGACCGGCACCGGAGGCCAGGTCCCGAGAGCCAAAAGGCGGCGCCCGGGGCAGGCACCGGAGGCCACGTCCCAGGGTGAAAGGCGGCGCCCGGAACGGGCACCGGAGGCCACGTCCCGGGAGCCAAAAGGCGGCGCCCGAGGCAGGCACCGGAGGCCACGTCCCCGGGCGAAAGGCGGCGCCAGGGGCAGGCACCAGAGGCCACGTCCCCAAGCGAATGGCGGCGCCCGGGACCGGCACCAGAAGCCAGGTCCCGAGAGCCAAAAGGCGGCTCCCGGGGCAGGCACCGGAGGCCACGTCCCCGAGCGAAAGGCGGCGCCTGGGGCAGGCACCAGAGGCCACATCCCCGGGCGAATGGCGGCGCCCGGGACTGGCACCGGAGGCCAGGTTCCGGGAGCCAAAAGGCGTCGCCCGGGGCAGGCACTGGAGGCCACGTCCCGGGCGAATGGCGGCGCCCGGGACCGGCACCGGAGGCCAAGTCCTAGGAGCCAAAAGGTGGCGCCCGGGGCAGGCACGGGAGGCCACGTCCCCAGGCGAATGGCGGCGCCCGGGACCGGCACCGGAGGCCAGGTCCCGGGAGCCAAAAGGCGTCGCCTGGGGCAGGCACCGGAGGCCACGTCCCAGGGCAAATGGCAGCGCCCGGGACCGGCACCGAAGGCCAGGTCCCGGGAGCCAAAAGGCAAGTCCCGGGAGCCAAAAGGTGACACCCGGGACATGCCCCAGAGGCAATGTTCCCGGGCAAATGTGATGCAACTTACCTGGACTTAGTCTCGCGGAGATTTCCCCCAACAAAACTCGAGCCTGGTCAAGAGCTCAAGACCCAATTCAAGCTGAGTTTGAGCTCAACCAAACTCAAAGCTCGATTGAGCTCTAACAAATGTATCATGCATATAATATGCATAAATATTGCATAAGAAAACTGATGAAAGCTCAATTAGGCCTAAAGCCCACCTAGGTGTCCCCAACCACTCTCCATCCAGTCCACCCTAGCCCCCAATTTGTGCTTGCCTCGTCCAAAGCTCTAGGAGCCTTTGTCTTCTGTAGGTTCGAGGATGCCGACTAGAGGGGGTGTGTAACACCCTGGTTTTTGGGGTGAAAATTCCTTTTCATGAAAATCATGCATGCATGTATCTCTTTAGAAGTAGCAAGATCAGTTCAATTCTAATATATCGTAAGCCCCAAAAATCCCAAAATCTATCCTGAAGAACCAATTCAAGATCAGATTATCCAAATATAATCTACTATCTATCATGAGTATAAAAGCCTTCAGAAGCCAGATCAAATTCAATCTCTAACTCCCAGAATTTTCAAACTCTTTCTTTTTTCGAAAACGAAATTATTATATTATCCTAATTACCCTAAATACCCTGAGTTTCAGAATAGAGATTTAACCTAATCTAGACCAGATTATTCTTGGATTGTAATCATGGGTATGCCAATACCTTAACCCAAAAAGTTGGCAACCAGATTCCATCATTTAAGCCCTTTTCACAAGTCAGTCCAAATTGTATTGCAGATTAGTCCATTTCTGATTTCCCAGAGCCCGAAAAGGCTAAAAGCCACAAATCAGCTCCAAATCTCAATTTGATTCAGGGAATACCTCCCAAATGCTATTCAATACAAAATCTCCTTTTGTCAGAACATCAAAATCTCACCCTAAGTCTCAGGTTTCCAGATCTCGACAAAAGTTAGATTTGAGATACCCTAAATTACCCTGTTTTCACTTCAGTTCAAATTTGATCAAAAGTTCCCAGATTTTATCAGATTTTCTCCCAAATCATCCATTGAATAAAGTTCTTCAAATCTGTAAAGTCAAAATTAGCCCAAACTACCAAATTCTCAGAAATTATGAACAGGTCCAAATTCAAAACCAAAATCCTTGCATTTCAGTCCCTGAGCTTTTTGACCAGATCCAGCCTCTTGTTTCGACCGGCAGCACCGCCTTCAACCAGCGCAGCTTCGACCAGCGACCAAGAGTTGTGCCGTTTTTCGACCTCAGGCCCATCCGCGACCAGGAGCACAACTCAACCGCGAACTTTACCGCCGGTGGAGCTCCGCCGTTGCCAGCTTCGCCCCAACCTCGTCGCCACATGCGTGCACCAGATTGGCCGTGGTGGCAATGCTACAGCAGCACCAGCATCGCCCGAATCTTTCCCTCATACACGCGCGGGCTCGCCTGCAACTATTTCAAAGACTTTACGCCACATTGCCTCCATGCTGGAGCCGCCAGACGCTTTACCACTGCACCAGCCAGAGCACGCATCGACCATGCTGTAAAGCCGTCGAGGCCGCTGCACACCGCCACCGTAGCCAACCAGATGGATATCCTCCCGATTACTCCAAGTCTCGAGAGCCATCTTCTACTATTTAAGTTCCCCTGTAGCTCGCAGCAACTTCATCCTACTCTAGAACCAGCGAAGCCTCATTTCTTCTCGTCTTCATCTTCTTCTCCGGCAAGCCGCCGAGGGGGAGAACGACGACAGGGAGCTCCGCTGCATCAACCTCCGATCCAACTTCACCAGTGAGTGTCTCTACCTCACCTCTTTATGCTGTACCAAGTAATTGAACTCTGGTGGCTCCTGTCGCCGGTGATCGCCGGATTTTGGATTTGCCCTGTTCCAGCTTTGTAGCCTGATTTAGCCAGAATTAGCTCACCTCTTAGTAGAACTTTGTGATCAGTAGATCCTTCTTTGCAAGCCCATGCTACTAGATTTCAAATTCGAGCTTGCATGGAGGTTTTCCCTGTTTTCATGCGCCGTCGTGAGCAGTTCATGTCGCCGGCCCGTGCCACTTCACCTCTGACCAAATTGACCACATCAACGTGATCCTTGAACTCCGTAGATGGTGTAGCCGAACCTAATTAACCGGAGCTATCTTATATCAGTGGCGCCCCAGTTGCCGTCTTCTTCGAGTCCGGCATCAACGCCGGCGAGCTCCAATACTTGATTACAACCCAATTTCTCGCTGGAGAATGATCAGCAACACCCCAGGAGCATTAACCCTCAACCAATTTCAAGTTTCATCCTCTGAAGCTCGTTGCCGCCTTAGCTCACCTCATTTTCTAAAAGCCGACTAGTTCGACCTCGCCATTCGCCGTCGTCTCATCGCCGTTGTTCAATCTACTTTGTCCTGTAGATTTGCCTCAACCTCCTTAGCATATCACTCCACTGCATCGCCCTTCGATGCTGTGCCAAACCACAAGTAATCCCCATGCCAAGATCTGTCCACTACCTGTGTCTTGCCGTGTCGCCACTGTGGTTTCTCGTCGCCGTTCATCATCGTCCGGCCATCTCAGTTCCTGAAACCTCCACCATTGGATTCCTGTTGTCCTCGCCTGTCTCCTAGACATAGTTGGCGAAGCAATTAAAGCCTTGAATCACTTCCACAGCTGTGCCCTAGTTCTTGACGGTGACAGACATTCAGTTCACTGTGTCCAGGGGCCTCTTTGCAAAACTTTTGGAGTTTATGGACTTTTCTGTGAAAACCACCTTGTCAAATAGTTACCTTATTACATTTTGCATCTAATGCTTTGATCAAATCCCATTTTTCCCACTGGAAATCTCCTAAAACATGTCAATGCCATTTCTTGACAATGCCAGCCCTTGTCAGTTCATGTCAGCCAATGGCATTAGGCCAATTTAACCACTTCTGGTTATGCAACCTAAAAACCACCTTGTCCACTGAACTTGTAGAGCTATGTTCTACATTTTATTCAACTACCACACCTTGAGATAAACTCTTTAGCATCCTCTGAAGCTATGTTAGAGCCCTGAACCGAATGTCGACTATTGACGTTCGTCGTTTTTGAGCAAAACAGCCGCGGACTTGATGTCCATATTGCAGCCTTGAAACCCTGAGAGTCTCTAGCATTCGTCCTCAACCCTGATTCCATGAATCTCCAAGATTAACTCAAATCCAGCTTTCAAGCTTACCTGTTCCAGTATCGCCGAGAGTATTTCTCTTTTGCATGTTGCATATAGATTATTATTGGATTGTGATTCCTGTTTGCTTGTTTGATCTTTGACTAGAGCAAGAGCCTGAGTACGAAGATTTCGTCACAAACCTGACATCGACTGCTGTACCTTACGACGCGGAAGACAAGTCATATTCTTGAACATCTTGAACCTATATTTTATGAATTGCTAAGATATTGCCTTGACTATAAGCAGTATTGCATGTGATGAAATGAGAAAAGTATGATATGGCAGTAGTAGGCTATATGCCGACAAAAGATGAGGAGATTCTTTATAAAATGATCAAATTGTGAGCCATAACTAATATATATGTATATATGTATATTCATGAAATAAAACCCTTTTGTCGTGGCCAGAGTTTGGTATGGGATGGTGGTGGCACTGACGAGTGCAGGGTTTGTGGAATGCACTGGTCACTGTAACACCCTGGTTTTGGGGGTGAAAAGTTTTGCATAAAATCCTGCATGCATGTATCCCTGTAGCAGTAGCCAGATCAGCTGAACCCTAATCTCTCCCAAACCCTAAAAATCTCCAAATCTATTCTCTAGATCCAGATCAAGATCTGACCATCCAGATTTAACCTACCAGTTATTCTGAAGATAAAAGTCTTCAGGAGCCAGATTGAATTCTAACCCTAACTCCCAGTATCTAAGTCTCTTTCTGTTTTCGAAAACAGGAAATTCAGATTTACCCTAAGTACCCCAGATCCCAGATAACTGAGTTATCATGGTTTAACCCTATCCAGACTCATGTATCTTTTGGAATATGTTCCTAGGAATACCCTCAACTTACTCCAAAAAGTTGGGAACCAGATTGTTTCATCTAAACACTTTTCGCAGTTTAGTCCAAATTTTACTGCGAATAAGTCCTTTTCTGTTTACCTGGAAGCCTGAAAAGGCTAAAATCCACAAATCAACTCCAACCTCAGAAATTCTTCAGGGAACACCTCCCAAATGCTATTTGATACATATTTCCCTTCTGTTTAAACTTCAAAATCTCTCCCCAATCACCAGAATTCAAGATCGACAAAATCCAGATCTATTTTACCCTAATTTTACCCTATTTTCGAAAATAGGTGAAATCCCTCAAACCTTATCAAATTTTCTCCAGATTTGAGCTAAATGAGTATTAATAGAAATATTATACTCATCCATTAAATCAAATTTCAAATTAAACCTCTCTAAGATCAAAATTACAAATCAGTCCATCTTTCAACCGAAATCATTACAATTTAGCCCCTGGTTCGACCAGCACCTCAGTTCTCGACCGGAACCAGTGCAACCGACCAGCTGCTACTTCGACCAGTGCTTGGGACTTCGACCACGACCTGGTTACAGCCCACGATCACAGCCCCAGCTTGCATGCGGCCATGTGCACCACTGCAGCTCCCATCGACTTCGACCTCGCCACTGCTGTGCTGTGTTTGCCTCGACCTCGAGCACGCACTGCTGCTTCAAGCTTCGATCACTTCACCTGCTGCCACGTGTGTGCTCGGCGTTGGCTACTGTGGATCTTCCCCGGCGCAACTCACAGCCTGTTGTTTTCTCCCGGTTGCACGCCACCGGCAACGGCTACAGCAGGAAAGCATAGCCACGTGGAGAACTCGCTGCGGCCAGCCATCAACTTGCCTTCACATCACCTGTAAAGCCTTCACGGCAGCTGAACCAAGTCACCTCGACGCCAGCTCGCCGTGAAGTCGCAATCCTGTCATTTCTTGCCGGCTTCAACTCCCCGTGCACATCTAGCCGTTGCAACACCTCCAGCCTTACCTATTTATACCCCCTGGGACTTAGCCAGCTTCACCACACAACAAAACACCAGAAAAACCAGCAGCAATACTGTGCCTTCTTCTTCCCCGGTGAGCAGCAAAGAGGGAGCACGGTGCTAGCTTCAACCACTGCTTCCTTCTTCGATCCAACACCCCCAGTGAGTTTCCCTCATCCCCCTCATGCTTCTCGAGCTTGGAATTTAGTCTAAATACCCTCAGTCGCCGGCAATTTCAGTTTTACTCCAGTAGCTCCGGCGAGCAATTAACTTCATTCCAGAACGAATTGATCTTCGAGCCAGTAGTGAAAGATGCTTAGAATAGCTCACTTAAGACCCCTGAGCTATTGTTTTGAACAAATTCGTTGTAAAACAAAAACCCCCAATTTCCAGCCATGAACATGAACTTGTACTTGCTGATTTAGCTTCTCTGTTGAGCAATCTGTTAATCTAACTTCACCAATGCATTTCTAGTACCCTGAGGACCATACTCAAGCAAGGAATTGAGTTCAATCACTTTAAATCAGAAAATGCCCAAATCAGATTTTAGTTCATCTTTTCTCCAGCCAGTATCTTCTAAATCCAGCCGATCTAGCCCTAACCACTTTGCCATTTAGATGTTTTGGACCATTTTGAGCAACTTTGTCTTCTACCACGACTTCTAATTCGGCCTAGATTGTGAGATATAGCTATGCCCTAGTTGGCTGTACTATTTATGTTGCATATGCTCCAGGCCAGTCAACTTCCTTGCCGGTTTTCATCACTTTCCGGCCATCTCCTGCCCTAAATCCTGTGGAGACATTTGTTCCTGTTACAAATGCCTAACTACCAGACAAAGTGGTGCATCATTTGGAGCCCTAGATCAAAAGATATGGCAAACCCTAATTTCTGGCCATGTCAACTCTATGTCAAACTATGCCAGCCAGTGGCATTAGCCCTGTTCACCCACCTCTGGTCATGCAAACCAAAAATTACCTTGTCAAACAGTTGCTTCACTACCTTGTGCATCATATGCTTGAATCAAAACCCATTTTGGCTATTAGAAACTGTTCAAACCATGTCAATGCCATTCTTGGGCATTGTCAGCCTATGTCAGCCAATGGCATTGGGCCATTTTGACCCCTTCTGGGTATGCAAACTGAACATAACCTTGTCCCCTAGACTCCTGATGTTGTGATCTACATTTTATTCTACTGTCACAACTTGAGTTGAGCCCTCTATCATCCATCGACCCTATGTCGATGCCTTGAACCGAATGTCGACCTAAAGGCGTTCGCTGTTTTGAGCGAACCAGCAGCAGCCTTGATATCATTCTAATATTTTGGAACATTTGGAACCTTGTAAACCCTTGACAACTAATCTTAACCTTGGTTTCCATAGTTTAACCCTAATCGCTTCCAAATCTTGTATCGCCTAAGTGTTTCTCCTTGCATTATCGCATATAGTGGAATAGTAAGAGTAGGATTGATTGTAATGCCTGTTTGCTTGTTTGATCCTTGTTCAGAGCAAGAGTCCGAGTTCGAAGACTTCGTCGCAGACCCGACATCAACTGCTGTTCCTTACGACGCGGAAGGCAATTCATATTCTTGAACATCTTGAACCTATATTGTATGAATTGCTAGAATATACATTGATTATAAAATAATAATATTGCATGAGAAAGATTGAGAATAGTTGAATTATGAAATGGCAGCATCAGGCTGATGCCTGTGAAATGCGAATTGATCAAATAATGAGCCATGAACTAATATATTATGTATATTTATATTCATGAAATAAAACCCCTAGCCGTGACCAGTATTTTGGTATGGAATGGTGGTAGCACTGGAGGTGCTTGGCTGCACTGGTTGTGCGGGCACTGAAGGTGCATGGATTGTGGTATGAGCTGGTCACTGGCATATAAGGACCTAGAACCTTGTGTTGTGCGTCTAGTGGCATGATTAACGTGCCGACCGCAAGCCTGGTATGGGACAGGCCTGAACAAGTAGTATGTGGATCACACATGAAACCCCTATATGACAAACTCACGATTAACACGGGGTGCGCTCCAACACATATCACAGGATGTGATCATGCACGTTGACCCTGAGGGGAAGACGCCAATTAGTGGGGGTTGTGAAACCCTGCCACAACTGTGGTTTGCGTGAAGAAAACCACGGGGTCTGGGGTGAATTGTGTGTGAAACATGGCAAAAGTTCTTGTTATCTCCACCTTGCCACTCACAGTATGAAGTGAGTTAGGGGTCCAATCCTTGTGATAGGAAGGGCATGAAAGTGGATATATCTTGCGGGTAAATTGGTACCCCTCTGCAGAGTTAAAAATGTATTCGAATACTTCGTGCTCCCGAGTTTTAGGAGTATGCCGCGGTGGATTGAATCCGCGGGGTGTGACACAAGTATTGTTTTTATAAATTAAAATTTGTTAGTTCAAGATTACCCAAATCACATGCGTTGTCATGATAAGGGGTGCTGCCGTGGGCTGTCATGTGTTGACGTGTCGCGGTAGTACCATAATTTAGTGATCATGTGATATCTAAGAGGCATGTGGATTGTGCCCTAAGTATATGAAATGCTGCCATGAGCATGAGATTCGAAAAGCTTGGAAGAAAAGTATTTGTGGAAAAACCCCCTCACCTCTTTCCCTCAATAGCATAGGATCATGTCATCTCTACTATACGTATCTCTACTCTTACCTATGACTTGCTGAGTACGTAAGTGCTCACCCTTGCAACTTATCAACAATAGATGGAGTGCTACAATACCAAGATGAAGGCTTGGAAGATTTCGTGGATCCAGAAGGAAGAGAGCCAGTTCTGCCAGAACCCTGAAGTGTGCTGTTCTGCTGTCAACTTCTTACGACTGTGGGGGTTTCGCCTAGCTTCCGCCGAGTAGTTGTCTTTTGTTTTAATTAGACCATTTGTGCCGTGAAGGCATTGTATTACTCTTGTTGTACCAGGCCAGCAGGCCATACTGTTATCAATGATATTTTGTAAGTTACTCTGCTGCAATGAACTCCTGTGCTTGACTTATCCTGGGAAGTCAGTGGTATGTATGTATGAGGCCAGCTGCAGCGAGCTAGGTCTCCACGGGAGTAGTCGTGGTACCCTGTGCGGGGCGCGACAGTCACAGGCATGTAAGGACTAGAACCTTATGTTATACTTCTATGCGGCATGAAAAACGTACTAACCACTTGCCCGGTATGGGATGGGCGCAATATAGTAGTTTTCCCGGTATTAGCTTTTCCCTGCAATGGTTGTCGGTCCGATTTCTCGAGAGGAAACTGGTGGGCCACAGAGGGCCATGAGTGGTGTGAGATCAGAAAAATAATGAGAGGAAAAGGTGTAAGAAGGAAGACGCCCTACGCCTGGATTAAGTCGTGCGCGACTGTAATCAAGAGAGGCTATGTGTCTTGCGAGACGATAGACCAAGGCTAGGAAGAATTGGCTGTGGGGAGTACACACAACGGTAATGAGGACTGAAATGTCTATTTACCGGGTAGGGAATTGTTAATGCTAGGATTGCAAACTGTTGTGTGATCTCAGCCTTGTCACATGTGTAAAAGTCGCATGGAGAGGTCCCGACTTGAAAGCTGAGTGATCGGTGGATTAAAGTGGTACACCTTTGCAAAGTTAAAAACGTATTCGAATACTCCGAGCTCCTGGGTCTATAGGAGCCTGCGCGCGGTGGATCCTATCCACGTCAATGTGACACAAGTATGTTTTCCTAAATAAAATTGGCTAGACTTAGCTCATGTGTGCTTGACATGTGTTGTCATGAAATGAGGTGCTAACATGGGCAGACATGTGTTGTCGTGCTATGGTAGTACTTCTAAGAGTTTATAAAAGATATTAATGGTATGTCATGATGAGCACTGCCATAGATTTGGAAAGAGAAAAAGTATTTTGCAACCTTCCCTCATTCCCTAATAGTATAGGTTCATATCATTTCTACTATATGTACATACTCTTATCTATGACTTGCTGAGTACGTAAGTGCTCACCCTTTCAATTCTCTATCCAATAGATGGAGTGTCCCTTGATCAAGACGAAGTCATGGAGAACTTCTTGGATCTTACAAGGGAGAGAGTCAGTTCCACCCAAGTCCTGAAGAGTGTTGCTCTGCTTTCAACTTCTTGCTGTGGGGGTTCACTTAGCTTCTGACGAGTAGTTGTTCTTCTGCAACCAAACTTATTTATGCCATGATGGCTTGTAATTTATTATGTTGTAATGAGGCCAGTTGGCCATACTGCTCAATGTAATGTAAGTTAAATTGATGCAATATGCTCCTGTGTTTGACTCATCCTGGGAAGTCAATGGTTGGGATCAGCTGAAGTGAGCTGGGTCCTCATGGGAGTAGTCGTGTTCCCCTATGAAGGCGGGGCGCGGCAAGGGGTGAATAGGAGGCTTTAAAAATTTTGACTAAAAACAATTTTAGCAAAGAAAATACTAAGAGCAAATAAACTAAAACAATTTAATAATATTTTGCACTTATGAAAGAGTGAAAGAATTAAACACGATGATTTATCCTGACGTCTCATGTGACGCCCTGGTTTTGGGGTGAAAACTTCATTTTTCATGAAAAATCATGCATGCATATGTCTCTTTAGAAGTAGCAAGATCAATTCAAATCTATTCTATCCTAAAGTCCAAAAATCTCAAAATCAATGCCTTAGACCCCAAATCAAGATAAGACTATCCAGATATGGCCTACTAATTACCTTGAGTAGAAAAGCCTTCAGAAGCCAAACTAGAGTCGATCTCTAACTCCCAGAATTATCAGTCTCAATCTATTTTCGAAAACAGAATTAATTGAATATCTTAATTACCCTAAATACCCTGAGATCAAAACTCTGATTTAATCAAATCCTGACCTGATCCAGACCAAATTTTTCTTGGATAATGATCCGGGGTATGCCAATACCTTAATCCAAAAAGTTGGCAGCAAGACTCCATCATCCAAACCATTTTTGCAATTCAGTCCAAAAGTATTGCAAATTGATCCTTTTCAGATTTCCCAAAAGCCTGCAAAGGCTAAAAACCTCAAATCAACTCCAAATCTTAATCTAATTCAAGGGATATCTCCCATACGCTATTCACTGTAAATTCTTTTTCTGTAAGGATCTCGAAATCTCACCCTAAGTCTCAGAATTTCAGTTTCAACAAAACCTATATCCTAAATATCCTAATTACCCTGTTTTCACTTCAATTCAAATTTGATCAAAAGTTTCCAGATTTTATCAGATTTTCTCTCAAATAATTTGTTGAATAAAGTTTATCAAATTTGTGAAGCCAAATTCAACCCTAACCAGCTATTTCTCAGAAATTGCAAATCAGTCGAAGCCAATTTTTAGAATTTGCGTTTCAGTCCAAATCCCAAATCAACCAGCTGGCACGCCTTCGACCAATGCCTCGCCGCGATTCTTTGCCACTGGTGAAGTCCAGCCGTTGCCAGCGTGTGTGATCACTCGAGCCTGCATGCACGCACGCGTTCATGCCAGAGCCGTTGCTGTGGCGGCACCAGCGACCAGCAGCAACTGCGCGCACTAGCAGTAGCCTTGTTAGAAGCTTTGCGCCACGTCGCCATGCCGGGCCAGCTTCATCGCCTCTGCCACTGTACCGGCCAGGATCAAGTTCCAACGAAGCCGACTACTCCTAACAAAATTGGGTAGCCGCCTGCACGCCGTAGAGTCGTCGTCACCGCTATTCCTCTCCCGCCCGTCTAGTCGCGTCACCGGCTCAAATTTCACTGCTTACCTCCCTCGCAAATCTCCGTTTTGGTCCTATTTAAACCCACCCGCGACCAGCTCCATCTTTGCACACTCCAGAATCAAGCTTAGCAGCAGTTCTTCTCACCTTCTTCTCCTTTCTTCTTCTCCGGTGAGCCGTCGAGGAGGAGCACGTCGCCAGAGCTCATCACTACATCAATCTCCAAATTGATTCAACCAGTATGTGCCTTCTGTCTATCTTATCATGCCATAGCAGCCAATTGATCTCCGGTGGACCTCAACGCTGGTGATCGTCGTGAATTGGATTTGCCCTGTTCCGGCTATCGAACTCTCTCCAGCCCAAATTAGCCTCCCCTTCTGTGGAAGAAATTGATCCCTAGAGCCCCTTGAACAAGCCTGTTCAATCTGAATTTGAAATTAACCTGTGATTGCTAATTTTCCATTTCTTCGCGCACCGCTGTGGATAGCTCACGTCGCTGGCACGCCTCGCCGTATCTCTGACCCAATTGTCTACACCTACACACTCCTTGGATCCCATAAATGGTGTAGCTGAATCCAATTGACCAGCATTGCTCTAGAACAACGGCGCCTCTTTCCACCATCGTCTTCGAGTACGGCGTCAACGCCGGCAAGCCTCAAAACGCCACTGCAACCCAATTCCCTTCTTCAGCACCATCAATGTACTCCTAGGAACAAAAGCCCTCGATTAATTTCAAGTTTTGTCAACCTCAGTTCTCTGTCACCGTAGCTCATCTCGGGTTCTCAAAACTGACGACTTCAACCTCACCGTTCACCGTCATCCAGCCACCGCTATCCAATTAACTTCACCAACAACATTCTTGTAACCTCTCCTACATGATTGACAAAGTTGGCGAAGCAACGCATGAGCAAATCGTCCAGAAACACAAACCCTAAGAAACGCCAATGCACTGGCACTCAACTTTCTGTGACAGGGACTTGTCTGCAATTTCTGTGAATTTTTGGACTTTTCTGCAAAGACCAGTTTGTCAACTAGCTATCTTATATCATTTTGCACCCAATGCCTTAAGACAAACTTGTTTTGTCAACTGAAAACCTCTTAAACCATGTCTATGCCATTCTTTGACTTTGTCAGGCCACGAACTGAATGTCAATCAACCGACATTCGTTGTTTTTGAGCAAACCAGCAGCGAACCGAATGTCTAATCTTATGCCTTGAAGCCCTAATGACCTTTAGCATCCAACCTTAGCCCAAATTCTATCAATTCTAAAGTTTCCACCGAATTTCAGATTGCAAACTCAGTCAACCGTAGCATCGCCAAGTTAGATTCTTTTTAAAGCATATCTGCATACAGGTCATAAAACATTTTAATATAATTAGTAATCATTTTGTGTTTGATTTTTTGCTGAGTAGATCCAGAGTCAGAGTTTGAGGACGTCATCACCAAGACAACACTAGCAACTGATTTTTATGACGCAGAAGGCAAGTCATATTCTTGAACATCTTGAACCTATATTTTATGAATTGTTAAGATATTACTTTGACTATAAGTAGTATTGCATATGATGGAATGATAAAAGTATGATGTGGTAGTACTAGGCTGTATGCTGATGAAATTTGATGTGATTCTTTATAAAATGATTAAACTGGGAGCCATAACTAATATATATGTATGTATGTATGTATGTATATTCATGAAATAAACCCTAGCCGTGACCAGAGTTTGGTATGGAACGGTGGTGGCACTGACGAGTGCAGGGTTGTGGAATGAAGTGGTCACAGGCATATAAGGACTAGAACCTTGTGTTGTACTTCTATGCGGCATGAAAAACGTACTAACAACTTGCCCGGTATGGGACAGGCGCAACATAGTAGTTTTCTCGGTATTAGCTTTTCCCTGCAATGGTTGTCGGTCCGATTTCTCGAGGGAAACTGGTGGGCCACAGAGGACCGTAAGTTGTGAGAGATAATGAGTGAATCAGGAGTATTGAAGGAAGGCGCCCTAGGGCCGGATTCTGAGTCGTGTGCGGCTGGATCCACAGGCTATGTGTCTCGCGGGACCATAGACCAAGGCTAGATAGATTTGGTTGTGGGGTGCGCTCCACAACGGTAACATGGACTAAATTGTCTACTTACCGTGCAGGGAATTGTTAATGCTAGGATTGCAAACTGTTGTGTGATCTCAGCCTTCTCACATGGGTAAAAGTCGCATGGAGAGGTCCCAACTTGAAAGCTGAATGATCGAGTGGATTAAAGTGGTACACCTTTGCAAAGTTAAAAACCTATCCGAATACTCTGAGCTTCTGGGTCTATAGGAGCCTGCGTGCGGTGGATTCTATCCACGTTGATGTGACACAAGTATGTTTTCCAAATAAAATTTGTTAGACTTAGCTCATATGTGCTTGACATGTGTTGTCATGAAATGAGGTGCTGACATGGGCAGACATGTGTTGTCGTGCTATGGTAGTACTTCTAAGAGTTTATAAAAGATATTAATGATATGTTATGATAAGTACTACCATAAGTTGTGAAGAGAAGAAGTATTTTACAACCTTCCCTCTTTCCCTACTAGCATAGGTTCATATCATCACTATTATTTGTATATGCTCTTATACACTATGACTTGCTGAGTATGTGAGTACTCACCCTTGCAATCTACTATCCAATAGGTGGAGTGTTCCATGATCAAAACAAATGCCTGGAGAACTTTTTGGATCCAGAAGGAGGAGAGCCAATTCCACCCGAGCCCTGAAGAGTGTTGCTCTGCTTTCAACTTCTTGCTGTGGGGGTTCACGTAGCTTCCGACGAGTAGTAGATGTTTTGCTGCAACCAGACTTATTTATGCCGTGATGCCTTTGTAATTTATTATGTTGTATTAAGGCCAACAGGCCATACTGCTGATCTGTTTGAGACCTAGTCTTAGTTTTCGCACTAGGCTCACCCAGATACTAATATGCGGAATAACGGGATCTTACTCAAAAATACCGAAACCCAAAGGTTGATCGAAAACACAGCTCAAAATCATTGCACAACTCTTTATTTCAAAGAGGGCTTTACACGTCGAATGTTAGACACACTTGCCTACGTCGAAGCAACTATAAGCTGGATATATGATCCAAAGCTATAATAATATTCGATGATTTAAACTAGACCTATTACAAGGTATTTATAGTCCAATCGTATGAGTACGTATCAGACTCAATAACCTAAACGTATTAGACTCACATAACTAACTAACCCTAAACATATAAATTTAGATATATATATATATATTCGGATCGGATTACAATTCCGACTAGAGGACGTATTCCTTTTCATGGTCACGAACCAATCCATGGTCGCGAAACCTTTCCGAACACGGTTAGGGTTGCGAAGTCGTATGCGACTCGACCTGAAGATTCTCCCAGATTATGACTCCCTTGTTGAGAAGGAGCCAACCCCTATTGCGACCTCTTGATCAAATTGGAGATGTGAAAATTGGGCTTGTCCATGTTCTCCAGAATCACACTTCGCGTAGAGGTTCGTCTCTTTGATAGACCAAGTCTTCAACACATGGTACTATAGTATCTAGCTCATCATCCAGCATTGAAGGTTCAAAGAGTTTAAGGTGCTCAACATTAACAACCGAGTAAATATCCATGTATGGAGGTAACTCGAGCTGACAAGCATTATTACTAACTTTCCGCAAAATTCGAAAAAGACCATAACGAATGGGTTTGAGTTTCTTACCTTCACCTTTAAGTCTCTCCTTACTTAGATGTAACCATACCATATCACCTTCTTCAAATTGAGCATCAACTCAGTACTGATCATGTCACGCCTTGTACTTGAGTTGAGCTCGCAGCAAGTTTTGTTTAACCTCACGATGGAGCCGTTGAATACCTTCTATGAACTTTTGTGATCGATCCTAATCAGATGTTTTCTTGCTGTTCTGTGCTGAGGTAGGGATCACAAACTCCATGTCAAATGGACTGTGGTAGAAATCCTAAACATACCTCAAACGACGACTTTCCAATCGAACCATGCACTGCTCAATTAAAGCAAACTGCATGTACAATATGCTTTCATCCCAGGTCTTTGGGTGCTTCGAGTTATATCCTCTCAAAAGATGAACGACTGTGCGATTTACCACCTCGATTTGACCATCAGTTTGCGGATGAAAGGCAGTACTCCTCTTTAGCTTGGTGTTCATCATCGTCCAGAGCGATCGCCAAAAGTGACTAAGGAACCGGGTATCGTGATCAGACACAATAGAACTCGGCAATCTGAAGTGTGTCCAAACGTGTTGAAAGAATACCCGAGCTGCTTCTTCTCCCATTATAGTCTTTCGACAAGGTATAAGAATAATCATTTTGGAGAACCGATCAACGACCATGAATAGATAGTCGTTGCCACGTCCGGTCTTAGGAAAACCTCCCAAGAAATCCATGGATATGCTCTCTCATGGTCGTGATGGAACTGGTAAAGGAGTGTACAAATCTAATTTCTAGTTTGCTGGTTTGAGATGCTGCAGAGACCACAGCCTCGAACAAAACTAGCCACATCTTGTTGCATACACGGCCAGAACACATGTCGGTGAAGATTTTGCAACGTCTTTGTAACCCCAAAGTGACCAGCTACCTTCGATGCGTGCGCTTCTCGCAACCATTGAATTTGAGGTGCTCCTCGAGGTATGCAAAGTAAGTTTCCCTTGTACAAGAGTCCTTCTCAATGAATGAACTCTGTAGGTTTCCCTGTTTCAAGCTTAGTCAGTGTTGTTTGAAAATCAGGGTCTTCACTGTACATAGTTGCATAGTCATCATGACATGAGGGCTCAATCTGCATAAACGCTGATAAGCAAAGGGTCGTAACCGGTGGTCGCAACTACATGTCCACCAATTTGTTGTGTACGCCCTTCTTGTACTTAATCACCAGATTAAACTATTGCAGATACGACATCCACTTCATGTGCCGAGCTTGCTGTAGCTTGGACTGAGTTTGCAAATATTGCAACGGTTGGTGGTCGGTGTGGACAACAGTCTCTTTACCCAAAAGGTAACACCGCCTGATGCAGTGTGCACAACTCCTTATCATACGTCGGGTAGTTCTTCTAAGCTCCCTAGAATAACTCAGAGTGATATGCCACTGGTCAACCTTCTTGCATGAGTACTGCGCCCATATCATAACCTGAGGCATCGGTTTCTAGCTCGAATGGTTTATGTACATTCTGCAAAGGTAACACAAGCGCCTCGCTGATCTTCCTCTTCAGCAAAAGAAATGTGTCCTCATGTTTCCCTGTCCACTCGAACTTCTGATCGATCTTGGTTAATGCATGCAACGGAGAAGCCACAATCGAGAAGTGTCGTATAAACTTCCAAAGGTATTGGCATGCTCCCACAAAACTACGCACATCCATAACTGTTCACGGTCGTGGCCACTTGCGAATCACGTTTACCTTATCTGGGTCGATTTGCAACGTACCTTTGCTGACCATGAATCCGAGGTAAAGTAGAGTTTGCTGGCCGAATTCACACTTCTTACGGTTGAGGCAAAGTCGAAGTCACCAAAGCTATTCGAACACCTTTTCGACATGAATGAGGTGCTCATCCCATGAAAGAGTCCGGGGCGTTGCAGAGACCAAACGGCATGAACAGCCATTCGAACAGACCTTGTCGTGTTTTGAATGTGGTCTTCCACGTACCCTCCTCTCGGATGTTGACTTGATGAAATCCTGACTTAAGATCCAATTTGGAGAAGACAACAGCATGCTTTAATTGGTCTAGCAGGTCGTCAATACGAGGAAGGGGGTACCAGTTCTTGATGGTGATCCTGTTCAGTGCTCGGTAGTCAATGCACATACACCAAGTCCCATCTTTCTTTGGCACTAACACCACAGGAGATCCACAAGGTGAACTACTCGGTTGAATGACACCACCGTTCAACAACTCACCAAGTTGTCTCTTGATCTCTTCATTCTCCAATACTGAGTTGCGATACATACTCAGATTGGGCAGTGTCAAATCGGACACAAGCTGAATTTCGTGCTCGACTGGATGTTTTGGCGGACGACCCTGGGTAGTCTTGAACAGATCACTATATTTCTCCAGCAGTCCCGACAAACAACCAGAATCCTCTCTGCACGCCAATGACAACGCTGGTCGAGTACCCTCACCTTGACCAATGGGTCGAATCATGACAAGCACGTACTTGTGACATGCATTAACAATTCGTTTGGATTGATTTGCGGTAATTAAGTTCGAAGTGTTGACGTGGATGTCTCTACTGAGCACGAACTTAACTCCATCTTTGGTGAGGTCATACTCTTGCGCATGCCGATGGAAGTGAGCGTCTCGATCATACAGATACGGACTCCCAAAGATCACCTGACAGATATCAATAAGGACAACATCGCACTGCACCTCGTCATATATCGTGCAGAGATTGCAAACTTTAGCACACACTAACTCATAATCTATTGGATCAGGTCAGATGTAAACCAACCCAATGGATATGGTCACGGGTGTGTGGTTGTCTTCAAACCAAGTCGCTGAACCAGTCCAGCGAATACCAGATTCTTCTGACTTCCAGGATAGAATATCACTGTGACCACTTCGTGCTTCACCTAGATGTTGATGGTGAACAAGTCCTCCGTTGGGTGATGGTCGTTCGGTGGATCGGAACCCTTCTCCTTCGGCATTGCCATCAGAGACAAGGTCATATCCGCCTCATCAATCGAATTCACTCGGACAACCTCTTAATCAGGTGAAGTCGCAGTAGCCGTGGCTGTTCTTTTCCCTGGTTCGTTTTTCTTTGATCAAAGTTCAGGATGAAGCTTGTAGCATTTATCTTTGGTGTTTCCCGCGACTTGACAATGGTCACAAAAAGTACCCGTGCCCGGCTTCGAAGCATTTTTCTTCGGACTCGGTTTTATTTTTGTCGAGGTCGCACTGTCCTTCGTGCCTTTGTCGTCGCGGGATTTGTTCTTCTTTTCAATCGCCATAGCAGTTGTGCTCGCGGTCGCGATGTCTTGGACATCGAACAGACTTAGCTCAGTACTAATCGATTTCTAAAGTCCAGATGTGTATTTCCAAAATACCTGAGGATCGAATAGCAATATGCCAATGACCATTGCTTGTCTCTGGAACTTCGTAGTATAGTCTTGGATGGTCTGGTCGTGCAATTGGTACAATCTGTGCCAACGTTCCCATCTCTCCTCAAGGTAACCCATCGGATAGAATTCTTATCACAAGAGTCGTTTAAATTGCCCCCACGCAAGATTGTCAGCTTCACCATTGGCGACAAGAGCCTTCCGCCATGTTTTTCCATGGTCTTTCATCTTCAAAGGTGCAAATTTGACCTTTTGAGCGTTACTGAACCCTTTCAGGTCAAAGTAGGTTTCAAGCTGATCGATCCAAGAATCTAGCTTCCCGGCACCGATCACCCCATCATATATGGGTATTTCAATCTTAGCGTCGACCTTGAAAGATCCGACAGCTAAGGAGGTGTTGGCAAGGTCGTCGGTCTTATGGTCACCTTCGTCTTCATCTTGGTCTGCCCTGCACAAGTCTTCACCAGTCTTCACACCCATAACCTTCCCTACTTTAGGAGGTAAAATCATTGCTTGCTGCTTAATCCAAGCAAGCACAGTTTCCATGTCGATGGAGAGCTTAGCCACTTGTTCGGCTCGGTTAGCTTGAACGGAGGTATCGTCAGAGATTGTCGGAGATGCGGCTGTAGGAACCTTCAATTGATAGCCTGGAGTTTCACCAGAGGTTTTGTAACCCTGGTGAGTCTTCACCATCCACAGGATAGGAAAGTTGCTCTGATACCAACTTGATCCTTTTGAGACCTAGCCTTTGTTTTTGCACTTGGCTCGCCCAGATACTAATATGCGGAATAACGGGATCTTACTCAGAAATACTGAAACCCAAAGGTTGATCGAAAATACAGCTCGAAATAATTGCACAACTCTATATTTCAAAGAGGGCTTTACACATCAAACGTTAGACACACTTGCCTACGTCGAAGGACCTATAAGCTGGATATATGATCCAAGGCTGTAATAATATTCGATGATTTAAACTAGACCTATTACAAGGTATTTATAGTCCAATCGTATGAGTACGTATCAGACTTAATAACCTAAACGTATTAGACTCATATAACTAACTAACTAACCCTAACCAGATAAACTTAGTTATATATATTCGGATCAGATTACAATTCCAACCAGATGACGTATTCCTTTTCATGGTCGCGAACCAATCCATGGTTGCGAAACCTTTCCGAACACGGTTAAGGTCCCGAAGCCGAATGCGACTTGACCTGAAGATCCTCCTAGATCAACTGCTCAAAGTGATGTAAGTTAAGCTGCTGCAATATACTCCTGTGCTTAACTTATCCTAGGAAGTCAAATGGTATGTATGTATGGGACCAGCCGCAGCGAGTTGGGTCCCGACGGGGGTAATCGTGGTTCCCAAGGAGGGGTGCCGCGACATCTCAGAGACTCGCCCGGTCTCTCCTACCCCTCATTGAAGCACTCAAATGAATGAGTCTTGCTTCAATATCCACGAAGGATATTTTTCACTAAGGATGCTCCTTCTCCACTCCAGATAGGTGAGCACCGATGCCTTTCACAAATACACCGAGTCTCTCCGACAACCTCCGTTAATGGAGAGGTCAACGGCCACGCCTCCAAACCATCTAGGTGAGGGCGTTCACCAAGAATAACAAGTTGCGAGATCTTCTCTTAATCTCTAACAAACTCCGAGAAACTCTAAAAATGCAAATGAAAATGAATAACTCTCAGTGGATCTTTTCTCCAACACAAAACTCAAGACTTGATCAAAAGATCAAGATTTTTGCTCTAGGGACTAAGGCTCAAATGTATATCAGAATGTAGCACTTGGTTGTTCTCAAAAACCTACTCAAGGCTCATATTTATAGCCCAAGCCTCTCAACTAGCCGCTATGGTCGAGTAGAGAAAAAACAGTGCCTGCTGATAGTCAGCCTTGGACGCTGACAGTCAGCATCGACTGTGATCAGCTCGAGAAGATATGAGGAGAAAACTCAGCTAGCCGTTGTGGTCGTATATGGAAATAAATTTGCACATGCTGACAATCAGCATCGACCTCGAATGGTTAAAAACAAATTGATGACGACATCACTCCTTCGGATACATGCACCAACCATAATCCTCTGCTTGTTACACAAGGACCAATAACGCGCGGTCGAGCCCGATTGTTGTATTGCCAAGTGAACTCGTTCCTAAGTTTATATATATATGGTTTTGAGAATGGTTTACTACCTAATGGTGATAATATTGTACTTAGGAATGTAGGATCAAGGATGCCAACTAGAGGGGGGTGAATAGGAGGCTTTAAAAATTTTAAATGAAAAACAAGTTTTTGCAACAAGAAAAACCAAAAGCAATTTATATGTTGAAAAGACAAGATAGAGAGAGCAAACACCGATTTTTACCGAGGTATCAGAAACTCGCCCAGTCTCCACTAATCCTCGTCGAAGCACTCAATCAAATTGAGTCTTGCTCCAATATCCACAAAGGATATTATCAACTAGTGGTTGCTCCTTGTCCACTCCGGAAAGGTGAGCACTGATGCCTTGTACACTTTTGCCGAGCCTCTCCAACAATCTCCAAACTGGAGAGGTCAACGACCACGCCTCCGAACCGTCTAGGTGAGGGCTCTTACCAACAATAATAGGCAGCGAGGTCTTCTCTAGACCTCCAAACACGCACCGAGAAACTACGAGTATGCAAATGCAATGAACTGAAATGCTCAGTGGATCAGAAAACACTCGACTTGATCAACAGATCAAGATTTTGTGTAGAAAACTAAAGCTCAAGAGTGTATAAGAGAATAATGATGCTGGTTGTCTAAAACTCATGCCCAAAGCCCCTATTTATAGCCTCAAGAATCAAAAGAATCGTTGGAGCTAGGGCTGAAAATCAATAACACAAACTGACAGTCAGTTTCGTGTACAACGGCCGACAAAATTTACCGATCAAAAGATGCTAGCCGTTTGTAGTCGTATAAGGAAACTTGAAACCCCCAACTGACAGTCAGGTCGACCAAAAACTCAACCAAAGAAAATAGAAACTCAGATAAAAACAACTGTGGTCGAAACCCCAACTGACAGTCAGTATGGACAAACTGACAGTCAATTTAGTACAAAAATTTTGAGCCCGAAAAACACACTCTCTGGACATTTGTCAGTTAACACAAACTGACAGTCAGTTCAGCAAACTGACAGTCAGCCTGAACTAAAATAGTTATAACTTTAAATCCAAAAATCCAAAAGAGGTATTTAATAGCTCGTTTGAAGATAATTTTAAGGGCTACATTTTTGTCAACAGAAGAAAAAACCAGATCTTCCTAGATATTTCTAGAAATTTGAAAAACTCTTCTGCTATCAAAAACTCAACTGAAAATCCAAATCTTTCAAACCAAAAAATCAGATCAAATCCAACCAAAAAGATGCAATGCAATGACCTAAGTTTCTCGGTTTATGTTGAAGATGTAGAGAGAACTTTTTCCACCCCTCTTTATAGTACAGTTAAAAACTAAAAACAATTTTCCTAAACCGATCAACTCCAAACACCGAAATCGGTAAAAATAAAAACAATATTACCTTAGGTCTTTTGCGCTTTTGCGACTTGCGTCTCGACTTCATTCCTTGCAACTTGTGCTTTTACTTCTTTTGTGTTGGGTTCGTCTTGTTCATCTCGACTATCTTCCCAACGGAGCTCTATATCAAACAATCTCAAAAACACAGTCAGTCTGAAACACTTAGTTTTAATTAATCATCAAAATTAGGGTTAGGCATGAAGGCCTAGATGCAACAATCTCCCCCTTTTTGATGATTGATGACAACAAGTGTTCAATAAAAGATAAATGAAATAACTCCCCCTGAATATATGCATCTCATCATATAAGCAAATATCAGAGTATAAACCAATCACACATATATATCAGAGCACAGATGAAACACATATACACAATATCGTAACATCACAAAAACATCATCAAGTATCAGAGCTACATAAAACAAAAATATCATATCCATAATAATCAACATCATCCACACAAAAACATCATCCACATATCCATAATAATCATAAAACATATAAAAATTCATACATCCAGGGTCACATATATAAAATACTTCTCCCCCTTTGGCATCAAGCACAAAAAGGGAGGCAATGCATAAGAATAGAGCCTAATGCTCATCATCAGAAGAGATCCCTAGAACAGCTGTATCTCTGGAGCCTGCTGGAGACGCAGTCGAGTCGATGACTGGGCACGCAGCAGGAGTAGCAGCTGCAGCTGGAGAAGCAGGTGCTGGTGCTGCAGAGGCCGGAGCAGACGGTCCTGGAGCAACTGGAGCTGATGCAGAGCTCGGAGAAGAAGAAGCTGGTCGGGCCCTCTTGCGAGGGACCGGAGAACCTGAAGCAGGCAGACGATGCAGTATCTCCTCCTGCTGAGCAAGCAAGACAAGCAACATCTGATGATGCTCCGCCTGGGTGCTGAGCATCTGCTGCTGCACCTGGATCACCTGATCGAGGCGAGAAGCGGAAGAGGAGGCAGATCCGGTGCCTGTCCCTGCAGCCGGAGCTGGAGCAGTCTCCTGAGCTGGAGCCTCATCCTCTGACTCCCCCGCAGCATCATCATCTGATGCGGGAGAATCAGGGCCAGCGGCTGCGGCAGGGCGAGCACCAAGCTGCCGATCAGCCTGACCCGGAGGATAGAATAGCAGAGGATGATGGGACCTCGGGAGCTCAGAGTCGACGACCTGAATATGCAGGAGCACCGCCATGATATACGGAGCGTATATCAACTAACGGCGTGAAGAGAGAAGGACGTGCTGAATCTCACTGATGATGAGATTAGCAACATCAAATGGCTCCTCCTAAAAGATAGAGATCAGGACGTGGAGGGCCAGATTGGTGATCCTAGCCCTGTCTCCGCTCATGGGAACAAGTGTGAGACGGAGGATCCGCAGGGCTAGGTCAACATCGCGGCGCAGGCCAGCAATGTGACGGAGCTGGAAGGGGCCGGAATAAAGCATGGCCACCTCCCGATGCTCGAGATCTGGAAGGGTGTGGAGCTGGCGCCCAGATGCGGGACGAACCAATCCTAGCGCAGACTCAATCTGCTCCTTCGTGATGGTGTGAACCTGGAGGACCGTCATGAAGGTGATGAAGTCGTGCTGGAGAGAAACGAAGACGGTGGAGTAGAACTGACGGATGGGTCCGTCAGCCCAGTGAAGAGAGGAATCGATGACAAGGTCGCGGATCCCTACGGAGCCAAAAAGGTCAGCGAGGGTGACGATGCCTGTGCAAGAGGCGATTGTACCCCACGATAGAGAGCGGTGAGCGAAAATAGGTGCGCGGCTGTAAACACTAGTGAACAGATCTAGGTGGAGGTTTGTGTAAAAGGTAAGGACGTCGCACGCGTCGCGACCAGTGGGACACGGCAAGAGATACGGGTTTGCAGCGCGAAGGGAGCGAAGGTGGCTCGCGTGCCACCGGGAATAGTCCACGGGCACGCACTTAGGCGGAGGCGAAGGCCGGGTCTCAGACGTCTGACCCGATGAACACTCGACTTGATCAAAAGATCAAGATTTTGTATAAGAAACTAAAGCTCAAGAATGTGTATGAGAGGAGGCTGCTTGTTGTGTAAAACACGAGCTCAAAGCCTCTATTTATAGCCTCAAGAATCAAAAGAACCGTTGGAGCTCGGGCTGAAAATCAGCAACTCAAACTGATAGTCAGTTCACTAAACTGACAGTCAGTTACATACACAATGGCTGACAAAATTTACGGATAAAAAATAGCTAGCCGTTTGTGGTCGTATATGGAAACTGAAACCCCAAACTGACAGTCAATATGCAAACTGACAGTCAGTTCGACCAAAACATCGACCAGATCGAATAGAAACTCAGATAAAACCAGCTGCGGTCGAAACACAAACTGACAGTCAGCATGGGCATACTAACAGTAAGTTTAGTACTAAAAAATTTGGCTCAAAAAACAACCTCTCTGGACAATTGTCAGTTAACAAAACTGACAATTCAAACTAACAGTCAGTTTAGCAAACTGACAGTCAGTATGGATAAAAACAGCTATAACTTTTAATTCAGGGATCCGATTGAAGTGTTTGATAGCTTGTTTAAAATATATTTTAATGGTCTATCTTTTTGTCAACAGAAGAAAAAGCTAGATCTGCCTAAATCGTTCCAGAAAATATAAAAACTCTTCTGCTATCAAAAACTCAACTGAAAAACCAAATAACTGACAGTCAGTTAAAAACATCCATAAAGTTTGATCCAGAAATCCAAATTGAGATTTTAATAGGTCGTTTGAAAGATAATTTAAAGGGCTACATTTTTTTCAACAAAAGTAAAAGTCAAATCTACCTAGATCTTTCTAAAAAAAGCAAAAACTCTTCTGCTTTCAAAAACACAACTGAAAATCCAAATCTTTCAAACCAAATTCAAATCAATCAATCCGAAATGAATGCAATGCAATGACCTAAGTTTCTCGGTTTATGTTGGAAATGTAGAGAGGACTTGCAACCCCTCTTTATAGTACGGTTAAAACTAAAAACAAATTTCTATAAACCGATCAAACTCCAAACACCGAGATCGGTAAAATAAATATGCATTTTATCTTAAGTCTTTTGCTGCTTTATTCTTGGCGACTTTGCACTTGCGACCATGGCTCACGACCTTGTGCTTACGACTTGCAGATCCGGACTGCTTTCTTCTTGCCGACCTTGTGCTTGTGACTTTGGGTAATACTGCGACCTTAGGCAAAATAGGTCTCTGCATACAAATAGCTCAAAGACATGATTAGATAAAAACACTTAATGTCATCAATAATCAAAATCAACAATAATAGGGGCCTAGATGCAACAATCTCCCCCTTTTTGATGATTGATGACAACAAGTGTTTAAATGAATAAAATCAAATGACTCCCTCTAAGTATATGCATAATTAACCGATATTCAGGAACTCCCCCTAAATGCATGCATATATAAATACTCATATGAGTCATTTGAGATTTGAGAGCGAATCTATAATGATGAATCTATAATGATGGATCATTAGATATCTCAAGAATCTTTCTCCCCAATCATAAACAATGTCTTTAATAAAGCTAGAAACTCAAGAATCTCTCCCCCTTTGTCATCAAGCACAAAAAGGCGGGAGGACAGGAAAATCAGACATTTATCTTAGATCAACTCGCATTTGATATATCAATAATGTTCAATTCACCTCTGAGAAAACAGAATCTAGTCTCATCTAGGGGTTTGGTGAAAATATCTGCTAGTTGCATGTCTGTTCTAACATAGCTTACATCAATATCTCCTTTTCCCACATGATCTCTAATAAAATGGTGCCATATTTCAATATGCTTAGTTCTAGAATGCTGAACAGAATTATTTGAAATTTTAATGGCACTTTCATTATCACACAAGAGTGGCACTTTATCAAATTTAATTCATAATCCAAAAATGTCTGCTTCATCCATAATAATTGAGCACAACAACTGTTTGCAGACACATATTCAGCTTCAGCTGTGGAGAGATCTACAGAATTCTATTTCCTAGATGACCATGATACTAATGATCTCTCCAACAACTGACAGCTACCAGATGTACTTTTTCTATCAATCTTGCACCCTGCATAATCAGAATCAGAATATCCAATTAATTCAAAATTTGCATCTTTCGGACCTAAACTGGGATAGCATTTTAAATACCTAAGGATTCTTTTAAGAGCAATTAAATGACATTCCTTAGGATCTGACTGAAATCTAGCACACAAGCACACACTAAACATGATATCAGGTCTAGATGCAGTGAGATACAACAAGCTACCAATCATAGACCTATAGAGTTTAGAATCGACCGATTTACCGCTTTTGTCCAAGTCCAGATGTCCATTTTTCACCATGGGGGCTCTGATTGCCTTAGCATCTTCCATCCCAAAGCGCTTGAGCAAGTCCTTCATGTACTTCGTTTGACTCACGAACGTACCGTTCTTGAGTTGCTTGATTTGAAGTCTGAGGAAGAAGCTTAGCTCACCGATCATTGACATCTCGAATTCCCAATACATCATTTCTCCAAACTCATGACAGAAATATTCATTAGTAGATCCAAAAATGATGTCATCAACATATATCTGACAAATGAACAAATCTTTTTCAATTTTCTTTGTAAATAGAGTTGTATCAACCTTCCCAATTTTAAAACCTTTTGATAAAAGAAAGTCTCTAAGTTGCTCATACCAAGCTCTAGGAGCTTGCTTGAGGCCATAGAGAGATTTAGACAATTTAAATACATGGTTTGGAAATTTAGGATCTTCAAAACTAGGAGGTTGTTCAACAAAAACAAGTTCAGAAATTTCACCATTTAAGAAAGCACTTTTAACATCCATTTGAAATAGTTTGATATTGAAACATAATACATAAGCAAGAAGAATACGAATAGCTTCAAGTCTTGCTACAGGTGCAAAAGTTTCACCAAAGTCTAAACCTTCGACTTGAGTGAAACCTTGTACAACAAGACGAGCTTTATTTCTAATTACTACTCCATTTTCATCTTGCTTATTTCTGAAAACCCATTTAGTTTCAATTACATTATGATCCTTGGGTCTTTCAACTAAAGTCCAAACTTCATTTCTAGAAAAGTTGTTAAGTTCCTCATGCATAGCATTAACCCAATCAAGATCATTTAAAGCTTCATTAACATGTTTAGGTTCTAAGGAAGATACAAATGAATGATGTTCACAAAATGCAGCAATACGAGAGCGAGTTTGAATACCCTTACTGACGTCACCCAATATTTGATCTAGAGGGTGATCCTTGGTGATCGTTTGATGTTGCCTCGATACTTCATCTTGTCCTACTTCTTCTTGACTTGGTTCTAGAGGATCAACATGAGATGATGATGCATTTTGATCGTCATTCTCAATGACCTCATCATCTTCTTGATCAGCTTCTCTTGGCTTGATGTCTCCAATGGTTATGTTTTTCATGGCTTCTTGAAGATCTTCACCTAAAACTTCACAAGAAACTTGCTCCTTTTGTGAGCCATTAGTTTCATCAAATTCGACATCACAGGATTCTTCAATACAACCAGTATTTTTATTAAAAATGCGATAAGCTTTGCTAGTGGTGGAGTATCCGACTAGAAAGCCTTCATCTACTCTTCTTTGAAACTTACCACCAAAATTTCTTTTCTTAAGAATATAGCATTTGCATCCAAAAACTCTGAAATAAGAAATATTTGGCTTACACCCAATAAGAAGTTCATAAGGTGTCAAATTCAGAAAAGGATGCAAATAAAGTCGATTTATAGAATAGCAGGCGGTATGCACGGCTTCAGCCCAAAAGCGAGTAGGAGTATCATACTCACTTAACATAGTCCTTGCCATTTCTATAAGTGTTCGATTTTTTCTTTTCAACGACTCCATTTTGCTGTGGAGTGTAAGAAGCAGAAAATTCGTGTTTGATTCCAATAGAGTCACAAAAATCAAATACAGTTGAATTAACGAACTCTCCACCATGATCACTACGGATTTTCTTGATGGAAAGTTTGAATTCAGTGGAAACACATTTTGCAAAACTTTTGAAAACATCGGGGGTTTCAGATTTTTGGGAAATAAAGAAAACCCAAGTGTATCGAGTAAAATCATCAACAATTACAAAACCATAATTGCTACCCCCGATACTTTGGAACTCAGAAGGTCCAAATAAATCCATATGCAATAGTTCCAAAGGTTTGCAAGTCGAAAGAATGCGCTTAGTTGGATGTGAAGTAGCTACTTGCTTGCCAGCTTGACAGGCACTACAAGATTTGTCCTTTTCAAAATTCACATCCTTTAAGCCAACAACCAAATCACGTTTTAAAAGTTTTCTCAATTGATGCATTCCAACATGTGCAAGTCGTCTATGCCATAGCCAACCTTTTGAGGTTTGAGAGACAAGACATGTTGAAAGAGATGCATCTTTTGAATGAAAATCAACCAAATAAAGATTTCCAAAACGAAAGCCTTTAAAAATCAAAGAATTGTCTTTCAAACTTTCAACCAAAACTTCTTTTGGATAAAATGTGCATCGAAAACCAAAATCGCAAATTTGTGCAACGGAAAGCAAATTGAAATTCAGAGATTCAACAAGCAGAACATTTGAAATTGAAAGATCGTTTGAAATTGCAATTTTACCCAAGCCTACCACATTTCCTTGACGGTTGTCGCCAAAGGTGATCTTTTGATTTTCGCTTGAGTTGTCTTCAAGTGAGATGAACAACTTATTGTTACCGGTCATGTGTTCAGAGCATCCGTTGTCTAGCACCCAATGACTCCCACAGGTCTTGTAGTTCACCTACATAAAAAGAATTAAGTTCTTTTAGGTACCCAAACCTTTTTGGGTCCTTCAATGTTAGCAATCAAAGTTTTGGGCACCCAAATAGATTTCTTCTTTTTATGTAACATGGGTGAGCCAACATACTTTGCTATAGCATACCCTTTCCTCGACTTTTGAAGCATGTAGCAGGTATCAAAATAATTTTGAGTCATCAATGGACAAGCCTCATTTGAATGACCAGTTTCATGGCATTTATAACAAAATGCGTTGCATGCTTTAACAAAAACAGTTTTAGAGTTTGGTTTCTTTCCTTTCTTCGGAAAGTATCCTAATCCTTCTTTTCTAAATGAACATTTTTGTTTACTAAGGATTAGATCAAGAGATACTTTGCCTTTGTAGCAGTTTTCTAAGCCTTTTCCAAGTCTTTCAACTTGTTCCTTAAGTTCATTATTTTCATTCAAGATATTATGATTTGAAGCACATGGAATATGATGACTACTAGAAGGAGAATCATCTAAATCACATGAAGTGGATATATCAACTTTAGATGGAGCATGAGTAATGTCTTTAATAAGCAAACTTTCATATGAATCTTTCAATTCGGAGTATTGAACGTATAGAGAAGAATGTTCTTCCTTAAGCACCTTATACTTCTTTTTAGTCTTTCCAAAAACTTCATTTAATTCTGTTATCATTTCAACTAAATCATCATATGAAGGATTGTTAGAGTGTACCTTTTCATCGCCTTTAGCCATAAGACAAAGGGATGGTGTGTTGCCAAGAGCTAGTCCGACTAGCTTCTTGGAGCATCCTTCATCGTCAGAGTCGGAGTCGGAGCTCTCTCCGCCGGACATCCACTCTCCAAAGCATGCTTCTTTGGTTTCTTCATTCTTCTTTTTGAAGAATTTCTTCTTTTTGTTCCATGCCTTGTTCTTGTTTGGGCATCTTGAAGCTATGTGTCCCTTCTCATGACATCCATTGCAAATGATGTCCTTGAAGTTGTTCTGCTTTGGTCCCTTTGATCGTGTGTCAATGTTGACACCCTTCTTGTGCAACCTGCGGAGAAGTTTTTGAGTATTTTTTACCATGAGTGCTAGATCTTCATCTGAGGAGCCATCACTTGAATCGTTCTTTGTGTTGGCTTTGAAAGCCAAAGCCTTCTTCTTCGTCTCCGAGGGTTCGACTGCTTCCTTCTTCTCCTTTTTGTGCATCTCATGGGTGATGAGGTTCCCATAGAGATCAGTCGGTGTTGTGGTCGACAAATCGGAGTTTGTGTGTACCGTGACCAAGGTGTCGAAGCTTTCAGGTAAGGCCCTAAGCATCTTTTTCACAATATCAAGGTCAGTAAAAACAACTCCAAGCCCCTTGAGTTCATTCACAATATTATTCAACCGAGTGAACATGGAGTCCACGGACTCAGTTGATGACATGGTGAATGTCTCATATCTTTGCCTCACCATAAGCAGCTTTGCCTCTTTGACTTTAGTTGTGCCCTCGTAAATTTCTTCGAGGGTGGTACAAACCTTGTGAGAAGTCGTGAGATTGCTTACACGGTTGAACTCGTTTAGAGACAAACCCGCAAAGAGTGCATTTTTCGCACGGGTATTTAAATGCAGTTTTCTCCTGTCGTCCTCAGAGTGACTTGCCAGATCATCTGGAGGAGTAAAACCGAGTTTAACAATATCCCATACGTCAAGCCCCATGGCCTCTAGGAATACCGACATGCGCACTTTCCAATAGGGATAATTTGTCTAATCAAAGATCGGCGCACAACTGGTATGACCAAGAGAGAAACCATCAGTAGACGACATCCTCTCTCTAGGCGGTAAAGCTTAATGAATTGAGAGACCACACTCTGATACCACGTGTAGGATCAAGGATGCCGACTAGAGAGGGGTGAATAGGAGGCTTTAAAAATTTTAAATGAAAAACAAGTTTTTGCAACAAGAAAAACCAAAAGCAATTTATATGTTGAAAAGACAAGATAGAGAGAGCAAACACCGATTTTTACCTCTCCAACAATCTCCAAACTGGAGAGGTCAACGGCCACGCCTCCAAACCGTCTAGGTGAGGGCGCTCACCAAGAGTAATAGGCAGCGAGGTCTTCTCTAGACCTCCAAACACGCACCAAGAAACTACGAGTATGCAAATGCAATGAACTGAAACGCTCGGTGGATCATAAAACACTTGACTTGATCAACAGATCAAGATTTTGTGTAGAAAACTAAAGCTCAAGAGTGTATAAGAGAATAATGCTGCTGGTTGTCTAAAACTCATGCCCAAAGCCCCTATTTATAGCCTCAAGAATCAAAAGAACCGTTGGAGCTAGGGCTGAAAATCAGCAACACAAACTGACAGTCAGTTTCGTGTACAACGGCCGACAAAATTTACGGATAAAAAGATGCTAGCCGTTTATGGTCGTATAAGGAAACTTGAAACCCCCAACTGACAGTCAGTTATGCAAACTGACAGTCAGTTCGACCAAAAACTCGACCAAAGCAAATAGAAACTCAGATAAAAACAACTGTGATCGAAACCCCAACTGACAGTCAGTATGGACAAACTGACAGTCAGTTTAGTACAAAAATTTTGAGCCCAAAAAACACACTCTCTGGACATTTGTCAGTTAACACAAACTGACATTCAAACTGACAGTCAGTTCAGCAAACTAACAGTCAGCCTAAACTAAAACAGTTATAACTTTAAATCCAAAAGAGGTGTTTAATAGCTCGTTTGAAAGATAATTTTAAGGGCTACATTTTTGTCAACAGAAGAAAAACCAGATCTGCCTAGATATTTCTAGAAATTTGAAAAACTCTTCTGCTGTCAAAAACTCAACTGAAAATCCAAATCTTTCAAACAAAAAAATCAGATCAAATCCAACCAAAAAGATGCAATGCAATGACCTAAGTTTCTCGGTTTATGTTGAAGATGTAGAGAGAACTTTTGCCACCCCTCTTTATAGTACGGTTAAAAACTAAAAATAATTTTCCTAAACCGATCAACTCCAAACACCAAGATCGGTAAAAATAAAGACAATATTACCTTAGGTCTTTTGCGCTTTTGCGACTTGCGTCTCGACTTCATTCCTTGTGACTTGTGCTTTTACTTCTTTTGTGTTGGGTTCGTCTTGGTCATCTCGACTATCTTCCCAACGGAGCTCTGTATCAAACAATCTCAAAAACACAGTCAGTCTGAAACACTTAGTTTTCATTACTCATCAAAATTAGGGTTAGGCATGAAGGCCTAGATGCAACAAGGAACCATGGAGAGGACCAGCAAGGACGCGAGGACCAGCAAGGAGCCCAAGTCGAGTTGGAGTCCAAGACGGGTTCGAGTTGTAGTCCGGTTCGGCCATCCAAGAGCAGCCTGCCTTCAAACGACCATTACTCTGTCATACAAAGTCCGATTGAGACATTCTTATAGTCCACGGAGAAGCCCACGATGAGATCTTTCCAATGGATCTGGCCCCACATCCAAATTCCTTCTGGATCGCCGGAAATTAATAAAACAATTTTCGACCAAATTCTGATTCGGCCAAGTCGGTGCTACGACACCTTGTTTCGGACCTTCGGCCCATGTATTCCCTAGTAGGGCATGAGAAACCCTAGCCGCGCCGCCTCTTCATATACTCAGTAGTCGTCACTGTTTAGATTTGGATTCTGCTTAGATTATTCTGCCATTGCAGTTTCGCCGAACTCAATTTGTGAAATCCCAACTCGTGAGCTTAATACAATTAGCAATTCAGTTGCTTATTCTTCATTCTTGCTTGTGTTCTCGATTTGCAGTAGGAACAAGCCTTCGTGGCGAGGTCAATCCGTGCGTGCGCGTGGTTGATAACCAAAGGAGCCGTGGTGTAACGGTTGCAGGTTTTGGATCGGTTCTAGATCGAAAGTCGGATCATCAACGTCGAGTTCTCCACCAATTGACTTACCATACCTCTCGGAAGATCGGGCACCGTTTCCCATCAAGTGATATCAGAGCTAGGGTTGCCCGATAGGTATTCCTTGTATCCATCCGTTTATCATTGTTCCATCACCTAGAGTCCAGAAAAAGCCTTAAAAAAAGTTAGGGTTCATAGTCTTTCAGCTGTCCAAATCACTTTGTTCCTTTGCAATTTCGTTTTCAGTTTTGCGTTGTTGAGTTTGTGTCCGTGGTTAGTGTCTTGTTGCTGGTTTTGAGTCGTGTTCGTTCATCCGTGCCCTAGTTTCCATCTTGTTGCCATCATTGTCGTCATTTTTCTGCAAACCTAAACCTAGCCACATCAAGCCCATATCGACCCCTCCTACCCACTACCAAATTCACCACACCTCTGCCACAAGCCGAGATCACATAACCTATCCAAAACAGAGATCAATTCCTTTTTCCGCGAGTGATTTTACCCGTCCCCAGTAAAACGGCCATAACCTTCGCATACGGACTCCGTTTTGGACGTTCTTTGTATCTGCGGACATCTACAGAAAAAGTTACATCTGATTCTCCCCCACTTTGTCAAGTTCAGAAAAATTTTTGAGCCCAAAATCGGCTTGGAAGGTGCTGTTTCAGGCCTCTGAAGTTTTTGTCGCCGTATTCACCATCACTTCACCTTCACATATCCATTTTTGGTGCTTCCAGAAGTGTGAGTTTCCAACACCATTGCTTAAATTCGTGTGTAAGACAACAGAAAAAGAGTGAAAAAAAGAGAAGCAATAGGAAGAAAAAGGAAAAGAAGGTGATTTGAACTTCTATTTTGCATCTGCTATTATCAGTTCTCAGCACTTGTTCCATAACCTGTTGATTTGAACTAGCTCTAAGTGCACGTATAGGCCAGCAACTGTGACTAGTACTTTGGATACTTATTCAGCTTTGCTAATCTGTCTTCGAATTTTGCTAATACTTGCTACCATATTGTTCCATCCGAGCTACACTTCCTTTTGATCAGTTCAGGTTCATACTTGTAATAGCTGTGCCCATGCTACCTACGGTGTCACCATCCTGCCGGTTGTGCCATCCACTACTTTGGTAAGAGCCTTGTAAGAGCGTGGTAAGATGCTTTGTCAGAGTCCCACTTGCCACCACCTAGTAGTCATAGGGATAATACTCCTGTGTTGTCTTCTGTTTCTACTACTAACCATGGCAGGACCGCAAACAAGAGCTCGAGCTGCAAAAGAGGAAGATGAAATCCGCAAGATGTTGGCCGACATCAGTGCAAAACTCGATAAGAACATTGATGACATGGCTCAAACCAATCGTGCGAACCAGACTGCATTTGAGAGGATGGACCGGCGCATCTCCGACCTTGCTACCAGGTTGGACAATATGGAGCAGCAGCGTCCACCTCATGGAGATGAAGAAGAAGAGGAGCAAGCTGCCTCCCATGAAGTTGAAGTTGAAGACACTGACCCGGAGGTTGCTGTACAAACTGAGCCCCACAACACGGCATGGAAGGTAACTATTTTCGTGGGAATGACGATCCGTTTGCTAAGGTAAAATTTTCCATCCCATGGGAGGCAACATGATATTCACCAACAGCAACGAGTGCATCACAATCAACACGGCATGGAAGGTAACTATTTTCATGGGAATGACGATCCGTTTGCTAAGGTAAAATTTTCCATCCCATCCTTTTCTGGTGCATATGATGTAGACGCTTATTTAGATTGGGAGATGACTGTTGAACAAAAATTTAATTCCCATTGGGTTCCTGAAATTCATAGAGTTAGGCAAGCCACCAGTGAGTTTAAAGATTTTGCTATCATTTGGTGGAACAAAATAGTGAACCTTGGGGTAGAGCCTGATACTTGGGATAGCTTGAAGCGAGCTATGCGGAATAGATTTGTTCCTCCTTCTTATAAACGTGATTTACTTAAGAAATTACAATGCTTGAATTAGGGGCATAAATCTGTAGAAGAATACTACCAAGAGCTGCAAATTGGCATGTTGCGTTGTGGAGTAGTGGAGGCTCAGGAGGAAAAGATGGCTCATTTTTATGGGGGCTTACGACGTGAAATTCAGGACATTATTGATTACAAAGATTATAATAATATCAATAGGTTGTTCTAGCTTGCTATGTTGGCAGAAAAAGAATTGCAGGGACAACACGGACAACCAAGGACAAGAAGCAATTTCGGTGGTACCTCTTCATCAAGGCCGACGCAAGGGCAAGCCAAACCTGCCCCATCTTCTTCTCTTTGGTCTACTGCACCTTCAACAAATAGGACACGATCAACAGCACCACCTCCACCTCCACGAACTTCTGAGGTGAGCAAAACTTCTAATGTGCAGGCGCCAGCAAATAGTTCTTCATCGGTTGCTTCCACGGATCGCACGACAGGTATTGTGTGCCACCACTGCAAGGGCATCGGACATGTCATGAAGGATTGCCCAAGTCAGCACGCATACATTGCTACTGAGGATGGTGGGTACATTAGTGCAAGTGATGTGGAAGATGAATTAGTTCTTGCAGCTAACCATGCAGGTGATGATGAGTTTGAACATGATGCGGACTGCGATGATGAGGAAACTTTAGGCACTGCGGCGACGGATAACTACCGGACCTTTATTGTGTAGCGAGTGTTGAGCACACAAATGGAGCAAGCAGAGAGAGCCCAACGCCACAATTTGTTTCAGATGTTCCTCATTGTCAAGGACCGACGTGTTAGAACCATAATTGATGGTGGAAGCTGCAACAATTTGGTGAGTTTAGATCTGGCCAAGAAGCTTGGCTTGACCACACATGCACATCCCCATCCATACCATGTTCAGTGGTTCAACAACAGTGGTAAAGTAAAGGTAACACAAACTGCAAGACTACAATTTTTCATTGGATCATACCATGATGTTGCTGATTTTGATGTAGTACCTATGCAAGCATGTTCACTTTTATTAGGCCGACCATGGGAATATGATACTAATGCAACTCATCATGGTAGAAGTAACAAATATACTTTTGTGCACAAAGGAAAGAAAATTACTTTACTTCCTATGACACCTTTTGATAGAGAAAGAACTGAAATGAGAAAAAGGAGAATGCTTTGAAATCTGAAAGTAAACAAATAGCGAAAAATGTTGCACCATCTAGATCTAAGGTCGCTGAAATTAAGTTGAAGAGTGGAGTTCTTCTTGCAACCAAATCTGACCTTGCTGAAATTGAAGAGAATGATGTGATGTGCTATGCTTTGATATGCAAAGATGCTTTGTTTTTACTGGATGATATATCTAGCACTTTGCCCCCTCCTATCACTAACCTTTTGCAGGAGTATGAGGATGTTTTTCCCGCAGAGATACCCCCAGGGCTGCCACAAATTAGAGGTATTGAGCACCAAATCGACTTGATTCTGAGAGCATCATTACCAAACCGTGCTGCATACAGGACAAATCCAGAGGAGACAAAGGAAATTCAGCGACAAGTCCAAGAGCTTTTGGACCGCGGGTATGTACGAGAAAGCCTTAGTTCTTGCGTTGTTCCTGTGCTTTTGGTTCCAAAGAAAGATGGTAGTTGGCGTATGTGTGTAGACTGTAAAGCCATTAACAATATTACAATAAGGTATCGTCATCCTATTCCTAGGTTAGACGACATGCTTGACGAGTTAAGTGGTTCTATTGTTTTCACAAAGGTTGACTTGCGTAGTGGATACCACCAAATAAGAATGAAATTGGGAGATGAATGGAAAACTGCATTTAAAACTAAGTTCGGGCTTTATGAGTGGTTAGTAATGCATTTTGGTTTAACTAATGCTCCGAACACTTTCATGCGTTTGATGAACGAGGTTTTACATGCTTTCATTGGAAAATTTGTGGTGGTTTACTTTGATGATATCTTGATCTATAGCAAGTTTTTGGATGCACATGTTGAGCATTTGCGTGCTATTTTTAACTCTTTGAGAGATGCACGCTTGTTTGGTAATCTTGGGAAGTGCACCTTTTGCACGAATCGAGTTTCTTTTCTTGGATATGTTGTTACTCCACAGGGAATCGAGGTGGATGAAACAAAAATTGAAGCTATCAAGAGCTGGCCGACCCCTGAGACGGTCACCCAGGTGCGTAGTTTTCACGGTCTTGCAGGTTTCTATTGACGCTTTGTGAAAGATTTCAGCACCATTGCTGCCCCGCTGAATGAGTTGACAAAGAAGAGCGTTCCTTTCCAATGGGGGCCAGCACAAGAACAAGCTTTCAACACGCTTAAGGAGAAGCTTACACATGCACCTCTACTCCAACTTCTAGATTTTGGTAAGACTTTTGAAATAGAATGTGATGCTAGCGGAATTGGAATAGGAGGAGTGCTGCTGCAAGAAGGTAAGCCTGTTGCCTACTTTAGTGAGAAGTTGAATGGGAAATCTCTGAATTACTCCACTTATGATAAGGAATTGTATGCTTTAGTGCAAGTTTTGGAAACTTGGCAACATTATCTTTGGCCTAAGGAATTTGTTATTCACTCTTATCATGAATCTTTGAAACACATTAGAAGTCAAGGCAAACTGAATAAATGACATGCTAAATGGGTTGAATTCATAGAGTCATTTTCATATGTCATTAAACATAAGAAGGGAAAAGAAAATGTTATTGCAGATGCTTTGCCTAGGCATTATACCATGTTTTCACAACTAGATCACAAGATTTTTGGCCTAGAAACGATCAAAGAGTTATATGCCACTGATTTGGATTTTAAAGAAGCTTTTGAAATTGTAAGGAAGGGAGAACATGGAATAAATATGTGCTGAATGATGGATTGCTTTATCGTGGTAACAAGCTATGCATTCCAGCTAGCTCCGTTAGTCTTTATTTTTGCAGGAAGCACATGGAGGTGGTTTGATGGGTCATTTTGGAGTGAAGAAAACTGAAGATGTGCTGTCCACTCACTTCTTTTGTCCCAAGATGAGACGCAACGTCGAACGCTACGTGTCACGCTGCACTACTTGCAACAAAGCTAAGTCTCGCTTAAATCCACATGGTCTTCATATGCCTCTTCCTGTTCCATGCGCTCCTTGGGAGGACATTTCGATGGACTTTGTTTTAGGATTGCCTAGGACCAAGAGGGAGAGGGATAGTATTTTTGTGGTTGTGGATCATTTTTCTAAAATGGCACATTTCATACCTTGTCATAAAAGTGATGATGCTACACATATTGCTGAATTGTTTTTCCGTGAGATTGTACGCATACATGGAGTGCCAAACACTATTATTTCAGATCGTGACGTGAAGTTTTTGAGTCATTTTTGGAGAAGCTTGTGGAATAAATTGGGTATGAAGCTGCTGTTTTCTACTACATGTCATCCCCAAACAGATGGACAAACTAAGGTTGTCAACCAAACATTGTCCACCATGTTGCGGGCTGTTCTAAAGAAGAATTTGAAGATGTGGGAAGAGTGTTTACCACACATTGAGTTTGCTTATAACAGATCGGTACACTCCACCACCAAGGTAAGTCCTTTTCAGGTAGTGTATGGTTTTAACCCTCGTGCTTCAATTGATCTTTTGCCTTTGCCTACATCTGAGAGAATGAATTTTGATGCTAAAAAGCGTGCTGAATTTGTACTCAAACTGCATGAAATAACTAAGAAAAACATAGAGTGAATGAATGAAAAGTATAGGATTGTGGGCAGTCAAGGTAGGAAAGAAGTAAAACTTGAACCAAGTGATTTAGTTTGGTTACACTTGAGAAAAGATAGGTTTCCAGAACTACGAAAGTCTAAACTAATGTCTCGAGCTGATGGTCCTTTTAAAATATTGAGAAGATTAATGATAATGCATATAAGCTTGAGTTGCCTGTAGATTTTAGGATTAGTCCCACATTTAACATTTCAGATTTGAAGCCGTACTTGGGAGAGGAAGACGAGCTTGAGCCGAGGATGGCTCCAGTTCAAGAGGGGGAGGATGATGAGGACATCACTCCTTCGGATACACGCACCAACCATAATCCTCTGTTTGTTACACAAGGACCAATAACGCGCAGCCGAGCCCGATTGTTGCATTGCCAGGTGAACTCATTCATAAGTTTATGTATATATGATTTTGAGAATGGTTTACTATCTAATGGTGATAATATTGTACTTATGAACTATGGAGAGGACCAGCAAGGACGCGAGGACCAGCAAGGAGCCCAAGTCGAGTTGAAGTCCAAGACGGATTCGAGTTGGAGTCCGGTTCGGCCATCCAGGAGCAGCCTGCCTTCAAATGACCATAACTCCCTCATACGAAGTCTGATTGGGACATTCTTATAGTCCACGGAGAAGCCCACGACGAGATATTTCCAATGGATCTAGCCTCACATCCAAATTCCTTCTGGATCACTGAAAATTAATAAAACAATTTTTGATGAGATTCTGATTCGGCCAAGTCGGTGCTACGACACCTTGTTTCGGGCCTTGGGCCCATGTATTCCCTAGTAGGGTGTGAGAAACCCTAGCCACACCGCTCTTCATATACTCAGTAGTCATCACTGTTTAGATTTGGATTTTGCTTAGATTATTCTGCAATTGCAGTTTCGCTGAACTCTGTTTGTGAAATCCCAACTCGTGAGCTTAATACAATTCCCAATTCAATTGCTTCTTCTTCGTTCTTGCTTGTGTTCTTGATTTGCAGCAGGAACAAGCCTTTGTGGCGAGGTCAATCCGTGTGTGTGCATGGTTGATAACCAAAGGAGCCGTGGTGTAGCGGTTGCAGGTTTTGGATCGGTTCTAGATGGAAAGCCGGATCGTCAACGTCGAGTTCTCCACCAATCGACTTACCATACCTGTCGGAAGATCGGGCACCGTTTCCCATCACAAATCACGGAGAAAACTTAGCTAGCCGTTGTGGTCACAAAAGGAAAGAAATCAACTCATACTGACAGTTAGCATCCAAGACTGACAGTCAGCATCGACCACAAAAACGACTAAATAAAACACTCAGAAAGTACATGATTTTTTTGTCATGACTTGTGCTGACAGTCAGCATAGGCAAAAATTATTTGGCTTAAAAAACACCCCCTCTTTGGACAAATGGCAGCATTGAAGCTGACATTCATGCTGACAGTCAGTGTCACATGCGGACAGTCTGCATGGATCTGTGTAACAGACTGTAAAACAAGTATAACTTTTGATCCAGATATATGATTAAGACAATTTTCGGCTTGTTGGAAAGATAATCAAAGGGATACAATTTTGTCAACAGGAGCAAGACCTAGATCTTTCTAGAAAATGCAAAAAAAATTTCTACTGCCAAAAAATCCAACACAAATATAATGCTGACTGTCATCATTGAAACTGACATTCAATGCTGACTGTCAGCATCGACCACGACCAACTGGTTGATTAAACTAGAATTTTGAATAAGCAAAATTGGTCAAAAATTATTTGGTCGAAAGCTTCTGGTCGAATGGCAGCATGAGAGGCTGACTATCAGCATCCACTGCCAATTTTAAAAATCAGATTTTAAGACAAGTTTCAAACCCTTTTTGAAATATATATTTTTCTCAGATTTTACCAAGATTAAGAATGAATGCGAATGCAACATATGACCTAAGAGTTTCTCAGTTTTCGCCGGAACTAAAAGAGATTTCGCAACCCCTCTTAATAGTATGGTTAAACTAAAAAGAATTTCTCTAAAATCGGTCAAACTCCAAACTCCAAGACTAGTAAAATAATCAACCACTTACCTTAGGTCTTTGCGGCTTCTGTCTTGCGACTCCCATTTGACATTTCTACTTTTCACCTGAGGTCTTTGGGGCTTCTGTCTTGTGACTCCCATTTGACATTTCTTCTTTTCACCTGATCTTATACTTAAAGCAAATAGATTAGTCCAAGACACTTGTTGTCATCTATCATCAAAATAAAAATTAAGGGCCTAGATGCAACAATCTCCCCCTTTTTGATGATTGATGACAACAAGTGTTTAAATAAATAAAATTTAATGACTCCCTCTAAATGCATGCATAGGCATCAAATATACCAGAGCTCCCCCTGAATGCATGCATATACAAATACATATGTGAGTCATTTGAGAACCAGATACGAATCTCTCCCCCTTTGACATCAAGCACAAAAGGGCGGGAGGACAGCAAAATAGACAATTAACTTGCATTTGATATATCAATAATATCCAATTCACTTCTAAGAAAGCAAAATCTAGTCTCATCTAAAGGTTTGGTGAAAATGTCCGCTAGCTGCAAGTCAGTTCTTATATAATTCACATCTATGTCCCCTTTTGCCACATGATCTCTTATAAAATGGTGCCTAATATCAATATGCTTGGTTCTAGAATGTTGAACTGGATTATTTGCAATTTTTATGGCACTTTCATTATCACACAAGAGTACCACCTTTTCAAAGGAAATTCCATAATCCAAAAAGGTTTGCTTCATCCATAAAATTTGAGTACAACAACTACCTACTGAAACATATTCTACTTCAGCAATGGAGAGAGCTATAGAATTTTGTTTCTTAGATGACCAAGAGACTAGTGATCTCCCCAAAAGTTGTCAACTACCAGATGTGCATTTTCTATCAATTTTGCAACCCGCATAATCCGAATCCGAGTAAACAATTAATTCAAAATTTGCATCTTTAGGGTACCAAAGTCAAATATTTGGATAGCATTTCAAGTACCTAAGGATTCTTTTAAGAGCAATTAAATGACATTCCTTAGGAGATGATTGAAATCTAGCACATAAGCAAACACTAAACATGATGTCGAGCCTAGATGCGGTAAGATAGAGTAAGTTACCAATCATAGATCGATAAAGTTTAGAATCAACCGATTTTCCGTCGTTGTTCATATCGAGATGTCCATTAGTGGCCATGGGAGTTTTGATGGCTTTAGCATCTTCCATCACAAAGCGCTTGAGCAAGTCCTTCACATACTTAATTTGACTCACGAGCGTTTCGTTCTTGAGTTGCTTGATTTGAAGTCCAAGGAAGAAGCTTATGTCGTGGTATTGCGAATACCCCGGCAGGTTTTGTGAACGATCCTAGCAAAGATTACGCAGCGCGGGCTGATCGGGTGACCGGTCCTCCCCCGCCGGACAAACACAAGAATTGACACGAGGATTTATACAGGTTCGGGTCCCGGTGGGGGCCCTAGTCCTGTCGGCGTGCTCCCGACCGGAGTCGGCTGGGGAGGCTCTCTCCGGGGGAGAGGCTTCCAGAGCACACCTTTGAGTTTTGGCTATTCCAATAAATGAATCACTTGGTTACAACTGAGGGGTACAAGGGCTATTTATAGCCCCAAAAAGAAGCAAAAAGACCTATCTACCCCGGAAGCCACCGTCGGATTGAGGGGTAGCAACGTCCTTCTCCCGGTCAAACGCCTTGGATGCTTGACAGGTGGTCGCTGATTCCCGAGGCGCTCCTCGCGTGACCTGCACGTGATCAACAACCAGAGACTTTACCTTTAGAAGGACGACGAGGCCCGGGACACGCACCGGAGGCCAGGTCCCCGGGCCAAGGGTGGCTCCCGGGACCAGCACCGGAGGCCAGGTCCCGGGGGCCAAAAGGCGGCGCCCGGGGCAGCCACCGGAGGCCAGGTCCCCGGGAAAATGGCGGCGCCCAGGGCAGGCACCGGAGGCCACGTCCCCGGGCAAATGGCAGCGCCCGGGACCAGCGCCGGAGGCCAGGTCCCGGGAGCCAAAAGGCGGCGCCCGGGGCAGCCGCCGGAGGCCAGGTCCCCGGGAGAGGCCACGTCCTCGGGCGAGTGTGACGCAACTTACCTGGACTTAGTCCCGCGGAGATTTCCCCCAACAGCAGCCCCCCATTCCCCCCGGGGACGATGCTCGAGTCCCCGGTGGGTATGGTACATGTCACCGGGAAAATCTCCGGGCCAAGCCACCGGAGCCGTGACGCTTCGGTTCCTGTGCCGCGTGCTTATGACTGCGCCGCTTCGCCATAAATGTGCTCGCGGTTCGAACCGGTGCCTCGATTTGCGCGTCAGTCCCTTCGTTTCCCGCGCACGGTTTGAACTTCAACGGCCTAGATTGCCCCACGGAGTGCCACGTGGCGCCCATCTGGATCACGGCTCACCCCTATAAATAGGGTCTTGGGGGGCCGGGAACTTCATTCCAAACTTCTCAGCCTTTGCGCGTTTAGCTCTCTCCCGGTAGCAGGCGTCCGGAACCTTTAGGCGTAGCCTCCTGAAACGTTAGCCACCGGAAAAAACAAACCTGATGGCACCGAAGGGTCTAGCAAAGACGACCGAGGTGCCCCCGGAGGAGGTCGCTCCGGACTTCATCTGGGCCTCTGAGTTCACAGTCGAGGACGCGGAGTCCCTGGTCGAGCGCGGGGTCGTTGAGGACAGGGACATCCGGGTCCCCGTGAAGAAGGACGGAGCCCCCCGCCCCAGGCCCGGAGAGGTTGTGGCCTTCGAGGCCTTCCTGGAGGCGGGGCTCCGGCTCCCGGTGCATCCCATGCTCCGGGAGTTTTTGAAAGAGTATGGGGTGGCCCTCAACCACCTCACCCCGAACGCGATCGTCCAGATGGGCCTCTTCATTTGGCTCTACGAGACGGCGACTGGGCAGGAGCCCACCCTACGCACCTTCCGGTACTTCTACGAACCGGCGGCGAGGAGCTCCCACCTAGTGAACGGGGGACCCAAGTCCCCCTTTGGCTCGGTGATGGTGCAAATGCTGCCGTCCCGGGTGGCCGATTACCCGGCGGCGGCTTCCCGGGACCACTGGGGCGACTGGATCCGGAGGTGGTTCTACCTCCGGGTCCGGGACGACGAGGTGGCGTACGCCTCGGAGCCCCCGTCTTACAGTCGATCGTCCGTGCCGAAGCCTCCGGTGTGGACGGACGAGGAGCTTGAGCTCCTCGGCCAGGTAATCATCTCCCGGCGCACCCGCTCTATGCGGGACGCCGCCGAGGAGATGATGCTCCTGAGGATCTCCCCCTTCTCAAGCGGGAAGAGAAGGGGGATCGGCATGGGCCCGGAGCAGCGGCCCCCGGTCAAGCCGGTGACCCAACGTAAGTCCATTACCTGCTTCATTGCATTTACAAATTTTTGGAAATTTGACTAACTCTTTACCTCTTGTAGTCCGGCCGTACCCGGCAGCGCGGGAGAAGGCGTAGAACCTCCTGGGGAGGTACTTCGCTGACAAGCACGAGCGCGTTGTGCGCCTCGTGGGGGAGGGCCCTCCCCGGAACTTGGTGGCTGAGGCCTACGGGCTGAAGCTGCCGGAGAGGAAGCCCCTCCCCACCCCCGGGTCGCATAAGCGGGGGAAGACGCCGCCGGGGGCTCTGAGCCTAAGAAGGCCAGAGTCCAAAAAGCCCCCGGCCCGTCGACGACGCCGGCTTCAACACCGGCGAAGCCCCGGGAGGAGACCCCAGGGACCAGGCGCGCCCGGGCGCCAGCCCGGAAAGAAGTGACACCCCCTCCCCCGGAGAGCCCCGTTGCGGCCCGAGGGAAGGAGCCGGCCGCGGGCAGGGCGGCGTCCGATTCGGCGGACTACGCCCCGTCGCCGCCTTCGGTAGCGGCCCTCCCGGCGCCCCCGGCACCCTTGGAGCCAGAGAAACCGGAGGTGAGGTTCGCGGAGGCCTCGCCTCCGTGGGTGGAGTGGCCGGTGGACGAGGGGGGGAGCCCCTCGGTCTATGAGGTCCCTCCGGAAGTGGAGGTTCCAGGGGCCCTCCCGCCCGGGAAGGGGAAAGGTCTAATGATCCCCCCCCGGAAAGGGGCCCCCTCCGAAACGTCCTCAGCCACTTCCTCGGGGGGCACTTCGGCGACGAAGATGACGACGACCGCCACCCCGACCGAGATCATGCCGGGCACCCAGGTCCGGGAGCCCGTTACCGGCCGCGGCGGGACCAGCGCCGGGCGGGAGACCCCCCTGCTTTCCGCAGGGGAGGTCGAGCGTTACGCGGAAGGCCTGCAGACCCCAAAGGTCCAGGCCTTCGTCGCGGAGGGGACGCTCCACGAGCGCTTCGCGGAGCTCCGGTCCCTTCAAGTCCAGGTATTCGCCCGAGGCGGTTGTCGCTTTCTTTTGGCTCCCTGCATCCAAAATTTTTCTAACTCTGGAATTTGTAGGGGGCGACAATTACCTGGGGCGTTGAGCAGTGCGTCATCCGGCTGCTCAAGGACGCAGAGGACAGGGCCGCCTCCTTTTTGGGTCAGCGGGACGAGGCTCTCCAGGAGCTGGCCCGGGTTCGAGCCCAGGTCCACGTCTCGGAGAGCATCAACGGCCTCCTTCGGGAAGAGGCGAAGGCAAAGGAGGAGGCCTTCCGGGAGCTCGAGGGATCGAGCGTCCGGGCGGTGGTAGACGCGGGCCGCTCCATCCGCTCGACCCTCGAGAGCCTTGGCGTAAGCCTAGGCTCCGGGGGTGGCTCGGAGGTGCCCCCGGCCACGCTCGCGGAGGCTGTGCATTTTCCTAATGCACAAGTCTCCGTGATTCCGGAGGCAGCGGACGCCCGGGCGCGAGGCCGGGCGATCCCCGTCATCGCAGCCGCGGCCGGACTCGTCGAGCACCAGGGGGTTGGCGCCCGGGCGATCGGGGGCCGCATCCCCCGGAGCTTCCCCGAGTTCTTCGAGCCCTCGCGCCGGGAGGTGGAGCAGCTCGCCGGGGGCTTCTACGACTGGATCATCTGGGTGATGTTCCCGACTCCGGCGCCTCCGGCAGCAGATGGCTCGGCCCCGGCCCCAGCGGAAGCCCCCCGGGGGGAGGACACAAATGAAAAAGTATGAGCCTCCCCCCGGGTCTTAGTTAGGACCCTTTTTGCTTTTTTAGGATTTTGATCCCGGTAGCTTCTTAGAAGAAGCCCCAGACACTTGTAAAAAGATATTTTGAAATGCAATGGAGTTAGAAATTTTTCTGTCTTGAATTGAATGCAATGTTACCAGGGTTCCCGGGAGGTTACTCCATGGCGAAGGTCCGGGAGGGGCTCCCCGGGGGACGCCCAAGCGGCTTTAATCTTGCTAAGCCTCATCTCCGGGGAGCGCAGCGGGGACGCCATCCAGGAGCCGATCCGGTTGAGGTGGCGTCCGGAGTGGCACTTGGACAATTTTGACAATCATCGCACCGAATTGTCCCCTCCGCATCCGAGGTTCCGGATGGTCCCCCCACTTTGCATTCTTCCACCGGCGGGCTACGAGTACTAGCCCGAGGATGTGCTCTGGGAAGCTCGGCGTCGCGTGCGCGCATTGTACCGGGACTTGGCCCGGGAGCTAGCAGAGGGCCTCCGGGAGTATTAGGTGTAGGAGCCTTAGGATGTAGAGAACTTCCGGGTTTTGACCCGGGTTGTATCGTTTCCGCTACCCACCGGAGGGGGAAGCTGTCCTCCGGTTTTGACAATCAATAATGCTGTGCGCTTTCTTCTTTGAGAGTTTTCTTTTATTTTCTTCTTGGATGGTCTGGACGACTCCTTTTGGCAAGAATGAGCTAAGTTTGCTCGTGGTCGGTGTGGTCAACACCCGGGGGTTCCTTATCCCCCCCGCCCACAGCGGGCCGGAGGGTAGCTCCGCGCGCTGTGGGGGTAGCAGGGCCCCCGGGGTGAAGATAACCTGTAGCATAAGAATTTTTCCAAGTTAGAAAATTCTAAAACGAGGTTTCCAAGGGAAAGACCTTCCAGGAGACAATCATCCGGTCGCCATGAAGACGGGGAGCCGGGAATAAGGCCTCGTGTGGAAGAAACCCAAGAAAACCTGATGAGATTTCCGGAGGCGAGCTTCCTGGGAGACGATCGTCCGGTCGCCGTGAAAACGGGGAGCCGGGAATAGGGTCTCCGGGAAAGAAATGTCCAAGAAATCCGTAACTTCTCTGGGAGACAATCATCCGGTCGCCATGAGAACGGGGAGCCGGGAATAGGGTCTCCGGGAGGCAATCATCCGGTCGCCGTGAGAACGGGGAGCCGGGAATAGGGCCAGAAATCCTGAGGAAGATTCCGGAGAAAATCCTTCCAGGAGACAATCATCCGGTCGCCGTGAGAACGGGGAGCCGGGAATAAAGTCTCCGGGGAAAAGATATCCAAGAAAGCCATTAGACGTCCCGCTGGGGAGAGCGTCTACTCCCGGAGGAGGAAGTGCCCGATGACGGGTCTGAGTGTTTGGGTAGGGGACTAGTCTCCCAAAGTGACTCGTTACCACGGCCACTCGGGACCGGGTTGCCGCTTACACCCTCAGTCCACGAGGGCTTATCGTAAGCCGCCCTACAGGAGGGACTTGCTGGGTCTGGGCCCACTTCCTCACAGGGAGGGTATCCTCGCCGGGAGGGCATCGCCGTTAAGGGCGGTAATGATAAGAAGGACCTACAATGAGACAGTTGAAGAGCAAGATCTATGTATTGATAACAAAATGAAATACAGCGTCTCCCCCTGCGAAGCCGCGAAGGGGGAGGGAAAAGCAAATACAGTGTCCCTCCTCCCCCTCCAGCGTGATCGCTCCGAGGGAGGGGACAAGCCCGTAAGGCTAAACATAGAACTTGAGAAGTAAACGCAAGTTCCACTTGTGCTTCAGCTCCTGCTCTTGAAGGTTGGAGAGTTTGTAGGCCCCCGAGCCCAGGACCGCGGAGATCCTGTAGGAACCCTCCCACTTGGGGGAGAGCTTACCCTGGGCTTGGGGGTCCATCACGCGCTTGAGGACAAGGTCCCCAAGGCGAAAAGCTCTCTCGCGCATGCGCTGGTTGTATGCGCGCGCCATCTCGCGCTCGTAGATGGCGTGGCGGAGGAGCGCTCGGTCGCGTTCCTCCTCCACGAGGTCGATTTCCAGCTGCTGGTCGGCCTCATTGGCCTGGTACGCTGCGGTCGTGGCTCCGTCTAGGAGCTCGACCCGCAGCGACCGGAAGCCTATCTCTGGGGGGAGGACTGCCTCCGCCCCGTAGACCAGGGAGAAGGGAGTACGCCCCGTCGCCCGGGACGGGGTCGTGCGCATGGAGCAGAGGATGCTAGGGAGCTCCTCTGCCCATGCACCCCGCTTAGAAGCGGTTTGCTCGAGTCTCCGGCGCAATCCCTGTAGAATGACGCCGTTGACTCTCTCGACGGCCCCATTGCTCTGGGGATGGGTCACTGAGGCGAAGTGGATGACGAGCCCCAGGCCTTCGCAGAATTGCCAGAAATAAGCCGAGTCGAATTGGGTCACGTTGTCCATGGTGATTTCCCGGGGGACACCAAAACGACAAACGACATTTTTCCAGAAAAACCGCTGAACGGCCCGGGACGTGATGCTAGCCAAGGGCTCCGCCTCAACCCACTTTGTAAAGTAGTCGACCGCGACCACCGCATACTTGTATCCTCCGGGCGCTGGGGAGAAGGGCCCTAAGAGGTCCATCCCCAAGCGCACGAAGGGCCAAGTGATGGGGATAGTCTGCAGCGCTACAGGGGGGAGGTTCGAGCCCTTGGCCATCTTCTGGCATGCTTCGCAAGCGGAGACAAGGTCTCGCGCGTCGCGCATAACCGTGGGCCAGTAGAAGCCCTGTCGGAGAGCCTTGGCCGCAATGGCACGCGGGGCTAGGTGAGAACCACAGCTCCCCGCGTGGATGTCTTCCAGAAGTTGGAGTCCCTCCGGCCGGGGGAGGCAGCGCAGGAGGGCAGAAGCCCCCGCTTGTAGAGCCTCCCCTCCAGCAAGAGATACGCCCGGGCTTTGGCCAGGAGGCGTTTAGCCTCGGTCTCACTAGGAAGGTCCCCCTCCCCCTTGATGAAGGAGATGAGGGGGTCCATCCATGACAGAGTCCGGGTGATCTCGGCGACCTCCGGGACGCGAGACTCATCGCCCGTGTCCGGGGAGGCCACCGAGGGCTTCGTGATGATTTCCAAGAAGGCCCCCTTGGGGAGCGATTCCCGGGCACTGGCCGCCCGGGCCAGGGCGTCGGCCCGATCATTGTCCCTTCGCGGGATATGCTGGGCCTCGAGGCCGTCGAAGTGCCGCTCCATCTTCCGCACCTCCTGCAAATGAAGACTCAAGTTTGCGTCATGGCACAGGTAAGATTTGTCCATTTGGCAAATTACGAGCTGAGAATCTCCCTTCATTAGGTGGCACCGGATTCCCAGGGAGCGCGCAAGGCGCATCCCGAGGAGCAAAGCCTTGTACTCGGCGACGTTGTTGGTTGCGGGGAACTCGAGCCGCGCGGCGTACTCGAGTTCCTTCCCCTCGGGGCTCCGGAGGACTACTCCCGCCCCAGCCCCGGCGAGACACAGCGACCCATCGAACATGAGGGTCCAGTGGTCACTGCGTCGGGGCGGCACAGGGAGGTCTTCGTCCCAGGACCCGGAGGCAGGAGTCCACTCTACAACGAAGTCGGCGAGGACCTGTGACTTGATGGCGGAGCGGCCTGTGAGGGACAGGGAGAAGGGGGCAAGCTCGGCCCCCCACTTCCCAATCCGGCCGGTGGCTTCTTTGTTCCGCAGTACCTCCCCCAGAGGGAGGGACGACGGGACGGTGATGGGGTGTCCCAGGAAGTAATGGTGAAGCTTCCGGGACGCCATCAGGAGGGCGTAGCAGATCTTCTCCATCTCCGTGTACCGAGTTTTGGCCCCTTGGAGGGCCTCACTCACGTAGTACACGGGACGCTGCTGCCCCCTTGCTCCTTCACCAAGACCGCGCTGACGGCGACGGGGGTCGCGGCAAGGTAGAGGAGCAAGGGCTCTTCTGGAGACGGACTCACGAGCATTGGAGGGCTCGTGAGGTACTTCTTGAGGTCGTTGAAGGCTTCCTGGGCCTCGGGGGTCCAGCGGAACCCCTCGAGCCCTCGGAGGATCTTGAAGAACTGGAGGCCTCGCTCCCCCAACCGGGAGACAAAGCGGCTAAGCGCGGCTAGGCGGCCGGAGAGCCGCTAGACGTCCTTGACGGAGCGTGGCGGGGGCATGTCTAAGAATGCCCGGATCTTCTCGGGGTTTGCCTCAATGCCCCACTGGGACACGAGGAAACCTAGGAGCTTCCCCCCGCGCACCCCGAAAGCACACTTCTCCGGGTTGAGTTTGAGTCCGAACGCGCGGAGGTTGCGGAAGGTCTCCGCCAGGTCGCCAATGTGGGAGGCTGCGCGGGGGCTTTTGATGACCGCGTCGTCTACGTAGACTTCAACGTTGCGGCCGACTTGATCTTTGAAGACCAGCGTCATGAGGCGCTGGAAGGTCGCACCCGCATTCTTGAGCGCGAAGGGCATATGGACGTAGCAGAAGGTTTCGAGGGGAGTTATGAAACTCATCTTTTCCTCGTCCCCATCCACCATCCGGACTTGATGGTAGCCCGAGTAGGCGTCTAGGAAGCTCATCAGCTCGCACCCCGCGGTGGAGTCAACGAGCTGATCAATCCGCGGGAGCGGGAAGTTGTCTTTGGGGTAGGCGCGGTTAAGGTCGGTGAAGTCCACGCACATCAGCCTCCTGCCGGTTGACTTCTTCACGAGGACGGGGTTCGCGAGCCACTCGGGGTGCAGAACCTCCCGAATGAACCCCGCCTCTCGGAGCCAGGTAATCTCCACCTTGATTGCCTCTTGGCGCTCGAGGGAGAGTTTCCGCAGCTTTTGTTTGATCGGGGGGTGACCGGGGGCCACTGCGAGCTTGTGCTCAATGACCTCCCGGGCGACACCCCGGATGTCCGAAGGCTTCCACGCAAAAACATCGGAGTTTTCGCGCAGAAAAGCCGCAAGTTGCGCTGCATGCTCCTCGGGGACCTCCGCCCCGATCCGGACGGTTTTGCCTTCATCGCCCGGGGACAGCAGGACCTTCCGGAGGCCCCCTTTTGGACACGGCTTGAGGAGGGGCCTCCCGGGCAGTGGCGCAGCGACGTCTGGATCCAGGGGAGAGGCCTCCCCCCCGGGCGTCTTTATGAGGTTGACGCTTCCGATTGTGGCGGCGGCGCGCTCGTACAGAGCACGGGCCATGTCTTGGTCTCCTCAGACGCTGATCACGCCATGCGGCCCGGGGATCTTCATGCAGAGGTAGTTTTGATGGGTGGCACCCCCCAGCCGGTTGATTGTGGTCCTCCCCATTATCGCGTTGAAGGAGGAGGGGAGGTCCACTACATCGAAGCGGACCAGCTCGGTCCGGTAGTTCTCCTGGGTGCCGAACGTCATAGGGAGATCTACCTTGCCCATAGGGTGGATCGCCTTCCCCGGGACAAAACCTTGCAGGGGCCCGGCTGCGGCCTGCAGGAGCTTCTCATCCACCAGCATCTCCTTGAAGGCCTTCAGGAATAGGACGTCGGCAGAGCTCCCGCCGTCCATGAGGATGCGGGCCAGGTGGCAGTTGTAGATGGTCGCGGAGACGATGAGCGCGTCGTCATGGGGGAAGCGAACCCCTCGCGCGTCTTCCGCCGTGAAGGTGAGGGGGACGTCCGACCATTTGGGTGGCAGAGACGTGTGTAGCACCCCCACAACCTTAACCTCGCGCGCGTACTCCTTACGCTGGCGCTTAGAGTCCCGCCCGGAGGCAGACCCTCCCACAATGACGTTGATGCGGCGCTGAGAAGTTTGAAAGGGGAGAGCTTCTAAAGGCTCCCCCTCCTGCGTTTGCATCTGCTGACCCCCAGCGGGAGCGGGAAGGGCCGGAACAGTTGGTCGAGGGAGCAAGGAGGCCGGAGTCCCCCCCTGCCCGCGCTGATTGAGGAACGCCGCGAAGTGTTGCAGCAGCTGGTGGCAATCTCGGGTAGCGTGGGTACTGGACCAGTGGAAGCTGCACCACAGTCCTTCCCGGCTTCTCCCCGCGGGGCCCTCCCGGCCGCGCGAGGACTGTCCTCCCCCATGGCCTTTCGGCTTGGGAAAGGGGTGGTTGCCCCTCGGGGGGTCGCGCGAGCCGCCTCCGCCCTCGAGGACAAAGGTGTCCCGAAGCCGTGGCTCACTACCCCCCCCCTGCCTGGGGCATTTGAGGGGATCCTTGGCCCCCCGGTCGGCGGGGGCGGGAGCCCCCTGGGTCTTCTTCCAGATGTCGTCTTCCTCCGCCCGAGCGTACTTTTCGAGTACGTTGAAGAGCTCGTCGGCAGAGGAGGGGCAGCTCCGGGAGAGCCTTGGTGGAGCTCCCCCAGGAGGATCCCGCTTTTGCAGGCTTCGATGACCGTAGAGTCGGGGACGTGGGCCACTTTGCTCTTCACCTGAGCAAAGCGCTTAAAGAAGCTTCTGATGGTTTCCCCAGTCCTCTGCCGGAAGGTGTACAACTGCGAGGAGTCCAGGGGACGCACGTAGTTCCCCTGGAAATTCGCGCAGAACTCCCGCTTGAGCTGCGTGAAAGACTTGATGGAGCCGGCCTTCAAGTTGTAGAACCAGGAGCGGACTATGCCGATGAGGTAGAGGGGGAAGACGTTGCATTGCACGGACTCGTCCCCCCCCGGCCGCAGAGATGGCTGTGGAGTATACCTGCACAAATTCGTAAGGGTCTGCCTCACCGTTATAGTGCTCGATGTGCGGGGGGCGGTAGGGCCGCGGCCACCGGATGCTACGAAGTCTTCGGCATAGGAGCTGATTAGCCCCCTGCACTTCCCGGGGAGAGCCCCGATCGCTGTCTTCTTTGACGGGGGACACACCCTCGTTATCGGAGTCTGGGAGCGGTCCAAGGGGTCCGCCGGAGTGGCGGTGGCAACGCTTCTCTTCTGGACCGGGGCTGAGTTCCCGGACGTCCGGGCTCTCCTCCGGAGAGGCTGGCTCTTCAGCGGGTCCCTTTCCCCAACCGGTGCGAGAGCGAGGCTCCCCACGCCCACAGCCAGGGGGAAGTTCTTCCCCGCGCTCAGGTGAATGCATTCGCTCGACCTCCCCCCGGGCGAAACGGACCTGTTCCGCCGAGGGAGGGAGCTTATGCACTGTAGCTACCAGCCCGGAGGCTTCCCCGGAAAGGGGGAAGCCCCTGTATTATCCGGAACCGGGGAGGGGGCGCCCACGGTGACGTTTGGAACCGAAGTGGAGGGAGCCCTCGTGGTAGCGACCGGAACTGGAAAGGGGGAAGCCCCTGTAACATCCGGGACCGGCGAGGGGGGAGCCCCCGCGGCGACGTCCGGGACCGGGGAGCCGATGCGGGGGGAAGTCCGCTGAGGCACGGGAGCTGCTCTGTCGACCGCCCCTGGTGCGGTAAACGCGACGCGAGGGGCGGGACTAGCTCCCGGCGTAGGGAAAACCCCCGGCATGAAATGGGCCCTCGGCCCCGGGAATGGGCCCGGAACGGGGTACCCCCTGGTGCCACGAAAGGGCCCGGGCATGAAGTAGCCCCCCGGCACCGGGACTGGCCCGGGTGCCGAGAAGGGTCCGGACGTATATCCCGCAGGGGGAGGGAACCCCCCGGCGGGATCATACGGGGCGGCCAGACCTCCGGAGACCGGAGGGGCCGCCGGGTAACCCATAAACGGGGGCACAGTCGACGGGTATGGGTGCGACGCAAATGTGGGGGCCGGAGGCCGCGCCAACACCTTTGAGTTTTGGCTATTCCAATAAATGAATCACTTGGTTACAACTAAGGGGTACAAGGGCTATTTATAGCCCCAAAAAGAAGCAAAAAGACCTATCTACCCCGGAAGCCACCGTCGGATTGAGGGGTAGCAACGTCCTTCTCCCGGTCAAACGCCTTGGATGCTTGACAGGTGGTCGCTGATTCCCGAGGCGCTCCTCGCGTGACCTGCACGTGATCAACAACCAGAGACTTTACCTTTAGAAGGACGACGAGGCCCGGGACATGCACCGGAGGCCAGGTCCCCGGGCCAAGGGTGGCTCCCGGGACCGGCACCGGAGGCCAAGTCCCAGGGCCCAAAAGGCGGCGCCCAGGGCAGCCACCGGAGGCCAAGTCCCCGGGCAAATGGCGACGCCCGGGACCGGCGCCGGAGGCCAGGTCCCGGGAGCCAAAAGGCGGCGCCCGGGGCAGGCACCGGAGGCCACGTCCCCAGGCAAATGGCGGCGCCCGGGACCACCGCCGAAGGCCAGGTCCCGGGAGCCAAAAAGCGGCGCCTGGGGCAGCCGCCGGAGGCCAGGTCCCCGGGCAAATGGCGGCGCCCGGGGCAGCCACCGGAGGCCAGGTCCCCGGGCAAATGGCGGCGCCCGGGACCGGCGCCGAAGGCCAGGTCCCGGGAGCCAAAAGGCAGCGCCCAGGGCAGCCACCGGAGGCCAGGTCTCCGGGCAAATGGCGACGCCAAGGCAGGCGCCGGAGGCCAGGTCCCGGGAGCCAAAAGGCGGCGCCCGGGGCAGCCACCGGAGGCCACGTCCTCGGGCGAGTGTGACGCAACTTACCTGGACTTAGTCCCGCGGAGATTTCCCCCAACAACTTAGCTCTCCAATCATCGACATCTCAAATTCTCTAGACATCATTTCTCCAAACTCATGACAAAAGGATTCATTAGTAGACCCAAATATGATATCATCAACGTATATTTGACATACAAAAAGATCTTTCTCAACTACTTTTGTAAATAAGGTTGTGTCTACCTTCACAATTTTAAAACCTTTTGAAATAAGAAAGTCTCTAAGACGTTCATACCAAACTAGAGGAGCTTGTTTAAGTCCATAAAGAGTCTTAGAGAGCTTGCATACATGATTTGGAAAATTTGAATCTTCAAAACCGGGAGGTTGTTCCACAAACATTAATTCGGATATTTCTCCAATTAAAAATGCACTTTTCACATCCATTTGAAATAATTTTATGTTAAAATTTGATGCAAATGCGAGAAGTATGCGAATAGCTTCTAATCTTGCTACGGGTGCAAAATTTTCACCAAAATCCAATCCTTCAACTTGAGAATATCCTTGTGCAACAAGACGAGCTTTGTTTCCTACTACTACATTTTCATCTTGTTTATTCCTAAAAACCTATTTTGTTCCAATCACATTATGATCCTTAGGTCTTTCTACTAATGTTCAAACTTTGTTTCTAGTGAAATTATTTAGTTCTTCATGCATGGCATTTACCCAATCCGGATCACTAAGAGCTTCATCTACAAGTTTAGGTTCTAAAGAAGATACAAAGGAGCAATGTTCACAAAAAGAAGCAATTCGAGAGTGAGTTTGAACACCCTTACTGACATCACACAATACTTGGTCTAAAGGGTGATCTTTGACAATGGCTTGATGTTGTTTTGGTGCTTCAACTTGTGATACTTCCACTTGATTTGACTCCGGTGGATTAACAATAAGAGGTGATGATGTATGTTGTTCATCATACTCTATATTGTCATCATCTTCTTGATCATCATCTCTTGGTTTGATGTCTCCAATAGTAATGTTCTTCATAGCTTTTTGAAGATCTTCACCTACAACATCACAAGAGACTTGCTCTTTTTGAGAGCCAATAGTTTTATCGAATTCTAAATCACAACATTCTTCAATGCAACTTGTATTTTTGTTAAAAACGCAATAGACTTTGCTAGTGGTGGAGTATCCGACTAGAAAGCCTTCATCAACTCTTCTTTGGAATTTTCCACCAAATGTTCTTTTTCTAAGGATATAGCATTTACATCCAAAAACTCGGAAATAAGAGACATTTGGCTTACGCCCAATAAGAAGCTCATAGGGAGTTAAATTTAGAAGAGGATGCAACTAAAGCCGAATAGAATAGCAAGCGGTATGCACGGCTTCGACCCAAAAGTGAGTAGGAGTATCATACTCACTTAGCATTGTTCTTGCCATTTTTATTAGTGTTCGTTTTTTCTTTCTACAACCCCATTTTGCTGTAGAGTGTAAGAAGTTGAAAATTCGTGTTTAATGCCCAAAGAGTCACAAAAATCAACTAAGGTCGAATTCACAAACTCTCCACCATGATCACTATAGATTTTCTTGATGGAAAGTTCAAATTCGGAGGAAACACGTTTTGCAAAACTTTTAAAAACATCGGGGGTTTCAGATTTTTGGTAAACAAAAAAGACCCAAGTATAATGTGTAAAATCATCAACTATGACAAAACCATAATTGTTTCCCCCGATACTTTGGAACTCAGAAGGTCCAAATAAATCCATATGCAAGAGTTCCAAAGGTTTGCAAGTTGAAAGAATACGCTTAGTTGGATGTGAAGTAGCTACTTGCTTGCCCGCTTGACAAACGCTACAAGGTTTGTCCTTCTCAAAATTCACATCCTTTAAGCCAACAACTAAACCACGTTTTAAAAGGTTTTTAAGTTGATGCATTACAACATGTGCAAGTCTCCTATGCCATAGCCAACCTTTTGAGGTTTGAGAGACAAGACATGTTGAAAGAGATGTATCTTTTGAATTAAAATCAACAAGATAGAAATTTCCAAAACCAAAACCTTTGAAAATCAAAGAATTATCTTTCAAGTTTTCAACTAAAACATTTTTAGGATAAAATATGCAACGAAATCCAATATCACAAATTTGTGCAACGGATAGCAAATTAAAGTTCAGAGATTCAACAAGTAAAATATTTGAAATTGAAAGATCATTGGATATAGCAATTTTACCCAAGCCTACCACATTTCCTTGACGATTATCGCCAAAGGTGATCTTTTAGTTTTCACTTGAGTTATCTTCCAATGAGGTGAACAACTTTTTGTTACCGGTCATGTGTTCGGAGCATCCACTATCTAGCACCCAATGTTTTCCACCGGTCTTGTAGTTCACCTAAAAAACAAAAAATCAAGTCTTTTTAGGTACCCAAACCCTTTTTGGTCCTTCGATGTTAGCAATCAAAGCTTTGGGCACCCAAATAGATTTCTTCTTTTTGTTTAGCATAGGTGCACCAACAAACTTTGCTATCGCATATCCTTTTTTTGACCTCTTAAGCATGTAGCATGCATCAAAATAAGTTGAAGTCATTAAAGGACAAGAAAATATGGCCTCCCCCCATTCCATCAACCTTCGGCAAGAGCTTTGTCACCTCTTGTTAGATCTGTCTCTTATTGTTGAAGCACGCAACCTCCATGTTCCAAATCTATAGGCCGTCTCCTCCATGTCTAGTAAGCAAGCTGTGTTGCTGTGTTCTACTGTGTTGCTTTGTTTAGGCTTTTGAGCTGAGCTCGAGTTTTTTTCAGCTTCAGTAAATCTGAGCTCAGAATCTAGTTCTCATCAAGCTCAAGCCAAGCTCGATCTTGTTTCGGCTCGATCCGAGTCTTAGTGTTGGTTCATTGATAGCCCTTAAAATTACAAAGTGAGCGCGAATAGAAAAGAGACAAGAGTAAAAAAACAGAAAAAAGCAAAATTGTTGTGCGTTACACTGCTATTGCAATCGAATTTTTTATAAATAACCCCCAGAAAATAATTATGATCTGGGAGAATCTTTGGGTCTTTCAGGTCGAGTTCACAAAAGGCTTCGCAACCTAGACCTATTCGAGTTCGGAAAGGCTTCGCGACCTCGACAAGGGTTCACGACCTTAGAAAGGGTTTGCGATACGGATCCGATCTCTAGTCGGATTGTATTCCGATCAATCTATATATAACTAAGTCTTATCTGTGAGTTTTAGTTGTCTGGGTCTAATACATTTAGTCGGTTATTGAGTCTAATACGTATTCATACAATTGGACTATAAATATCTTGTAATAGGATATATAGATTATCTACCTAAGTATCTACTTTTGCATAGATCAAACCGAATAGTTCATCGACGTAGGCAAGTGCGTCCTAACATACGACGTTTACAAGATCCCTATTTTCAATAAAGAGCGTGCTATCTTTTGAACTGTGTTCTGATCAACTTGGGTTTCAGTAATTCTGAGTAAGATCCTGTTATTCCGTATAGTAGCATCTGATCGAGTATCGAGAAGCCCGTTTATAGTTCAATCAGAGCAAAGCAGCATCTGGTCGACGCTAGATCGAAACCCGGTCCAGCCCGTAATCAGATCAAATTGGTATCAGAGCAACTACCATGTCTTGTGGATGGTGAAGACTTGCCAGGGTTACAAAACCTCCAGCGAAACTCCAGGTGATCATTCGATGGTTCCCACAATCACATCTCCGAAGATATATGATGATACTTCCGTTCAAGCTAACCTAACCAATCAAGTGGCTAAGCTTTCCGCCGACATGGATACCATGCTTGCTTGGATTAAGCAGCAGGCCATGGTTGTACCTTCTGAAGTTGATGCTTCAAAAGGCAAGGTTAAGGGTGCGAAGATAGGTGACAACTTGCGCAGGCCAGATGAAGATGAACAAGAAGATGACCATAAAGCCGACGACTTCGTCAACACCTCCTTAGCTATCGAATCTTTCAAGGTCAAAGCTAAAGTTGACATACCCATATATGATGGGGTGATCGATGCCGGGAAGCTAGATTCTTGGATCGACCAACTTGAGACCTACTTTGACCTACGAGTGTTCAATAGCGCTCAAAAGGTGAAGTTCGCACCTTTGAAGATGAAGGACCATGCCAAGACATGGTGGAAGGCCCTTCTCTCCAGTGAAGCTGACGACCTTGCGTGGGGTCAATTCAAAAGACTTCTACAACAAGAATTTTACCCAATGGGTTATCTCGAGGAGAGATGGGATCGTTGACACAGATTGTATCAGCGTCGCGACCAATCTGTCCAGGATTATACGACGGAATTTTGGAGACAAGCAATGGTCATTGGCATCTCACTCTCTGATCCTCAAGTCCTCCGAAAATACACATCTGGATTTCAGAAAACAATCAGTGCTGAGTTAAGCCTGTTCAGCGTCCAGGACATCACGACCGTGAGCACGACTGCTATGGCGATTGAGAAAAAAATAAATCCCGCAATGACAAGAAAGAGAATTTGACCTCATCAAAAGGAAAGTTGAGTCTGAAGAAGAGTACGTCCATACAATAATCTCTTGTGATCATTATCATGTTGCCGGGCATACAAAGGATAAGTGTTATAAGCACCATCCTGAGTTTCAACTAAAGAGAAATGGACTAGGGAAAAGAACAGCTACAACTACTACGACTCCACCCGAAGAAGGAGTTGTCCGAGTAAATTTGGTCGATGAGGGGGATACAACCTTGTCTCTGATGGCAATGCCGAAGGAAAAAGGTTTGGATTCACCAGATATCATCACTCAACGGAGGACTTCTTCACTATCAATATCCAGGTGAAGCACAAAGTGGTTGCAGCCATCTTCGATCCCGGAAGTCAGAAGAATTTGGTTTCCACTGGACTAGTTCGACGACTTGGTTCGAAGAAGACCACACACCCACGACCATATCCACTGGATTGATTTACATATGATGTGAACCAACAGATTATGAGTCAGTGTGTGTTGAAATTTGTGATCTCTGCTCGATATATCGACGAGGTTCAATGCAATGTTGTTCCTATCGATATTTGTCAAGTGATCCTTGGAAGTCCGTTCTTGTACGATCAAGACACCCACTTCCATCGACGAGCGCAAGAGTACAAGCTCACTAAAGATGGAGTTAAGTTCATGATTGGTAGAGACGTCCACGTCAATACTTCGAACTTGATTACTGCAAACCAGGCCAAAAGAATCGTCAATGGATGTCATAAATACGTGCTTGTTATGATTCGACCAGTTGATCAAAGTGATAGTACTCGAGCAGTGTTGTCGTTGGTGTGCCGAGAAGATTCTGGTCGTTTGTCAGGACTGCTGGAGAAATACAGTGATCTGTTCAAAAGTAACCAGGGTCGTCCACTGAAACGTCCAGTCAAGCACAAAATTCAGCTCATGTCTGATGCGACACTTCCCAATTTGAGTATATATCAGAACTCGATATTGAAGAATGAAGAGATCAAAAGACAACTTGGTAAGTTGCTGAATGATGGTATCATTCAACCAAGTAGTTCACCTTGTGGATCTCCTGTGGTGTTAGTGCCAAAGAAAGATGGAACTCGGCGTATGTGCATCAACTACCAAGCACTAAACAAGACCACCAACAAGAACCGGTACTTCCTTCCTCATATTGACGACCTGCTAGACCAATTGAAGTATACTACTGTCTTCTTGAAATTGGATCTAAAATCATGGTATCATCAAGTCAACATCCGAGAGGAGGATACTTAGAAAACCGCACTCAAAATGCGACAAGGTCTGTTTGAATGGCTGGTCATACCGTTTGGCCTCTGCAACGCCCCGGCTACTTTCATGCATCTCATGAATGACGTATTACAACAGTTCATCGACAACTTTGTGATCGTTTACCTCAATGACATACTGGTCTATAGTCATTCGTGGGATGAGCACCTTATTCATGTCGAAAAGGTGTTCGAACAGATTCGGCAACATCGACTTCGCCTCAACTGTAAAAAGTGTGAGTTCGGCCAACAAACTCTACTATACCTAGCATTTGTGGTCGGCAACGGTACGTTGCAAATCGACCCGAATAAGGTAAAAGTGATTCGCAAGTGGCCTCGACCGCGAACAATTACAAAAGCGCGTAGTTTTGTGGGAGCATGCCAGTACCTTTTGAAGTTCATATGACACTTTCCGATTGTGGCTTCTCCGTTGCATGCATTAACCAAGATCGACTAAAAGTTCGAGTGGACAGAGAAACATGAAGACATGTTTCGCTTGCTGAAGAAGAAGATCAGTGAAGCTCCTATTCTAGCTTTGCCGAATCTACAGAAACCATTCGAACTAGAAACTGATGCCTCAGGTTATGCAATGAGCATAGTGCTCATGCAAGAAGTTCGACCGGTAGCATATCACTCCAAGTTATTCTAGGGAGCTCAGAAGAACTATCCGACTTACGACAAGGAGTTATGTGCACTGCATCAGCCTAAAACATTGGCGGTATTACCTTTTGGGTAAAGAGACTACTATCCACACCGACCACCAACCTTTGCAATATTTGCAAACTCAATCGAAGCTACAGCAAACTTGACATATGAAGTGGATGTCGTATCTGCATCAGTTTAATCTGGTGATTAAGTACAAGAAGGGCGTACACAATAAACTGGCTGACATGTTGTCACGACCACCAGTTACGACCCTCTGCTTATCAGCATTTATGCAGATCGAGCCTTCATGTCATGACAACTATGCCACGATATATTATGAAGATCCTGATTTTCGGTCAACACTGGCTGAGCTCGAAACAGGGAAACCTACAGAGTTTGTTCGGCGAGACGGACTCTTGTACAAGGGCAATTTACTTTGTATACCTCATGGAGCACCTCGAATTCAGTGGCTGCGAGAAACGCAAGCATCAAAGATTGCTAGTCACTTTGGGGTTATGAAGACTTTGCCAAATCTTCATCGACATGTATTCTGGCCGCGTATGTAGCAGGATGTGGCTAGTTTTGTTCGAAGCTATGGTCTTTGCAGCATCTCAAACCAGCAAACCGAAAGTTAGGTTTGTACACTCCTTTGCCAGTTCCGTCACGACCATGGGAAAGCATATCCATGGATTTCCTGGGAGGATTGCCTAAGACCCGACGTGGCAACAACTATCCCTTTGTGGTCGTTGATCGGTTCTCCAAAATGATAATTCTCATACCTTGTCGTAAGACTATCACGGGAGAAGAAGCGGCTCCGGTATTCTTTCAGCACGTTTAGACACATTTCGGACTGCCAACTTCTATTTTTCCTGATCATGATACCCGGTTACTTAGTCACTTTTGGCGATCACTTTGGACGATAATGGACATGAAGCTAAAGAGGAGTACTGCTTTTCATCCTCAAACTGATGGTCAAACCAAGGTGGTAAATCAAACAATCATTCATCTCTTGAAGTGCTTTAACTCTAAGCATCCGAAGAGCTGGGATGAAAGCATACCGTACCTACAGTTTGCTTTTATTCGAGTAGTGCCTGGTTCAACTCGAAAGTCACCATTTGAGGTCTGTTTGGGATTTCTACCATAGATTCCATTTGATATGGAGTTTGTCATCCCTACCTCAACACAAAACAGCAAGGAAACATCTGATCAGGATCGAGCACAATGGTTCCTGAAAGGTATTCAACGGCTCCATAGTGAAGTTGAATAGAACTTGCTGAAAGCTCAACTCAAGTACAAGGCGCGACATGATCGGCACTGAGTTGATGCTCAATTCCAAGACGGTGATATGGTATGGTTACATCTCAGTGAGGAGAGGCTTAAAGGTGAAGGTAAAAAGCTTAAACCCATCTGTTATGGTCCTTTTCAGATTTTGTGGAAAGTTGGTACTAATGTTTGTCAGCTCGAGTTACCTCCATACATGGATATTTACTCGGTTGTCAATGTTGAGCACCTCAAATTCTTCGAGCCTTCTATGCTGGATGATGAGCCTAATACCATAGCATCATCTATTGAAGACTGAGCCTATCAACGAGAAGAACCTCTACCTGATGACATGATCTTGGAAAAGAAGGTGACAACCATCCACAGCGGCACATGAGAATCTTTTCGAATCGGCCAAAAAGATCAACGAGCACGAGCGCCAAAGTGGTACACCCGAGAATATGGTCAAGCTCAATTTCCACATCTCCAATTTTGATCACATGGTCGCCAACGGGGGTTGACTCCTTCTCAACAGGGGAGTCATGATCCGGGAGGATCTTCGGGTCTTTCAGGTCGAGTTCGCAAAAGGCTTCGTGACCTAGACCTATTCCAGTTCGAAAAGGCTTCGCGACCTCGACAAGGCTTCACAACCTCGGAAGGGTTCGCGACCTTAGAAAGGGTTCAAGACACGGATCCGATCTCTGGTCGGATTGTATTCCAATCAATCTATATATAACTAAGTCTTATCTGTTAGGTTTAGTTGTTTGAGTCTAATACGTTTAGTCGGTTATTGAGTCTGATACGTATTCATACGATTGGACTATAAATACCTTGTAACAGGATAGATAGATTATCTACCTAAGTATCTACTTTTGCATAGATCAGATCGAATAGTTCATCGAGTAGGCAAGTGCGTCGTAACGTTCGACGTGTACAAGATCCCTCTTTTCAATAAAGAGTGTGCTATCTTTTGAACTGTGTTTCCGATCAACTTGGGTTTCGGTAATTCCAAATAAGATCCCGTTATTCCGCATATTAGAATCTGATCGAGTATCGATGAAGCCCATCTATAGTTCAATCAGAGCAAAGCAACATTTGGTCGAGGCTAGATCAAAACCCGGTCCAACCCGTAATCAGATCAAATTAATTGCAAAAATGACCACAGTTGCCGTATTTTGCAAAAATAGCTCACCACATCAGCCTGTCGAGTCCAGATACTCGACAAGTGACCTATCGCGTGGAAATCATCTTGTCGAGTTTTGAGCACTCGACAAGCCTCTTGTCAAATGGTGAGACCACGACAAGCCGCTTGTCGAGTTCTAGAGCCACGACAAGAGATTTGGAGGCTTGTCGAGTACCCAAAACACGATCGACAAGCCCTGTACCTCCTTGGTTCCGGCTATAATCGATCAAAGACAAAAGACAAAAGAAAAAAAAAGAGAGAATTTGTTATGGATAGTGAATTTTGGTTTGTTTTCTCTCTTTTTTTCTATTTTATTTCTTGTCATAAATATTTTTTCTCATGACATCAATCGAATTTAGAATTGAAATTTTCTGTGATAGTAGATGATTTATAGGAATACTATACAAATTTTTTTGAGAATTTTTCATGATAATTTTGTGATTTAACCATTGTGGTGATCCAGTTAGCACCTAATTGGAAATAGGCACTAAATCAAGTGGGAAGATAAGACTCCAAAATGCATTATATTTTATGTTAGTCTTAGTGAAAAAAAAACACATAGAATGATGATTCAGCCGAGATATATTTGGTGAGAGTTGCCTAGTTCGTACGCATGTAGTTAAATGGAGATATATTATTGAAAATGGAGAAAGTACATGAGTAAGCAAGCAACACTAAAGGAAACTAAGCAAGAAAATTATCTAGAAGGGCCAAGATGGGGAAAGCTACGAGAAAGCTTTGGTTCCAGTTTCAAAGTACGATTAGCTTTGCGACGACACTCTAATCTTTGTTCCTCTACAAGTCGGTCTGGTGCCAAACGCCATTCTGCGTCACAGTATGGGTCGACCTCATTCGGACCCTAGTTCTCCGCGAAACCGAAGCTCCTGTGGCGAGCCTTTTCTTCTTGCAAAAACTTTATGCGTTCCTTGGCTTCCTCCAACATCTCGGTATCAATCCACTGAACAAAGTTGCACTTGCGCTCGTAAATCTAAAGAACAAATGTGATAAATCAATAGGTCAAATAGTGTACAAGAGAACAATAACAATAGTAGAGCACTCACATCAGTTTGCCAAGGTTCTTGGACGTCGCGCAGCCGTAGAACCTCATCCGGAGCAACCATTCATCAGCGAACATGTGCTCCATGCACATCTTGTTGCAGTGGCAACGCAGTGGAAGCTCATATAGCTCCGTATCTTCATCCTTGTTTACTCCGGAGGACGATCCAGAAGCAGTCATAAGATCACACAAGGAGTAATTACCTATGAGTGTGTTATGAGCAAGTAGATAGGTTCAGTGCGGAAATGGGGGGGGACACTTCATATTTGTAGGTCAGAGGCAGAGACTTTTGAAACGGTGGAGAGGCGTTTTTCTTTAGGTACGAGGTTTTGTGACGAAACTATGAAAAGATGAAAAAGTTGAGGTGACAACTCGAGCTGCTTTCTGTCGAAAAGTTGTAAAGTCAAAAAAATGGAAAATACAACTCAGTTCTGCAGGTCTTTTTGACACAACGCTTAAAAGATGAAAAAGTTGACATGAAAACTCGGGCAGGTTGTTGTCACAGAAAGTTGCAAAATTGACAAGCATGAGTTTGGGTGTTTTAACAGGTGTTTTGACTGTTTCATATTTTGTACAAGATTTTTGAAATATTCCAGCATTCATATGTTTTAAATTATAACTCAAATTGACAATTCATTTTGACCATTTGAATTATGAAGTCAAAACAATAAGATTCATAAACGGATCATCAATCGAAGTGACATATGACAGGATATCATATTGTATTATATCTTCAGATATATAAGTCCAGTTAACAATCCGATTATGTTGATGTGATCATTTTGATTCATTATTCTATTGGGTTGAGTGGCTGGTCAATTGGAGTTACATATCTTAAAACGACCCAGTTCATACAATTTAATCCAGAAAATAATGCATTTACTAAAATAAATAATATGAAAAATTGAAGAAATAAAGGTGTTAGTACATGTTCGAGATGGAAAATAGAACATATGGTATGCTAAGAGTTCGGACGACCCCTCTTATGTCCATGCCTATCTCTCTGAAAAGGCGGCGGGGAATATGGATCAGGTGGCATATGCGATCGCCGCCCAACCGCTGTAGATGGATCGTGCCGCTCAGTATCTGCATGGCCCTGAGATGGTTGTGTCAGTGGAGGAGGATATCCGATCTCGCATGGTGCTAACCATTTGGTGGGTAGTACTGATGTGCATGAGGGACATGTATCCCTAGCATGTTCGAGACCCAGTCCTCGTTGTCTCGCTGGTGTGCTACCCACTCAGCCTTGTCCCCCTACGGAGCGTACAGGTCGGGATCGCCCTTGTGATAACTGTAGGATCAAGGATGCCGACTAGAGGGGGTGAATAGGAGGCTTTTAAAAACTTCAAATTAAAACAACTTCGACAAAGAAAAGAACCAAATGTAATTTAATATATTAAAAAGAAAAGATAGAGAGAACAAACACAGCGATTTTTCCTGAGGTCTCGGAGACTCGCCCGGTCTCCCCTAATCCTCGTTGTAGCACTCAAATAAATTGAGTCTTGCTTCAATATCCACGAAGGATATTTCTCACTAGTGGTTGCTCCTTTTCCACTCCGGAAAGGCTAGCACCGATGCCGTGTACAATCTTGTCGAGCCTCTCCAACAATCTTCGAACAGGAGAGATCAACGGCCACACTACCGAACCGTCTAGGTGAGGGCGTTTACCAAGAGTAATAAGCAGTAAGGTCTCTTCTAGACCACCAACAATCACCGAGAAACTAATATGATGCAAATGATGCGAACAGAAAGCACTCGGTGGATCTGAAAAGCTCACGACTTGATCAAAAGATCAAGATTTTAACTCCAAAAACAAATGCTCAAGTATGTGTATGAGAGGAGGCTGATTGTTATACGAAACAATAGCTCAAAGCCTCTATTTATAGCCTCAACAAACAAAACAACCGTTAGAGCTCGAGCTAAAAATCAGCAACTCAAACTGACAGTCAGTTCACCATACTGACAGTCAGTTTAGGTTATGACCAGAAAGAAATAAAATCCAGAGATAAATCAGCTAGCCGTTTGAGGTCGAAAAAGGAAACAAAATAGTGCAAACTGACAATCAGTATATCACACTAACAATCAGTCTCAAACTCAATGGCTGACAAAATTTACGGATAAAACTTTGCTAGTCGATATGGAAACTTAAAGCTCAAACTAACAATCAGTCTCGACCACAAAATCGACCAGATCAAATAGAAACTCAAAAAAAAAACTCGTGGTCGAAATACAAACTGACAGTCAGTATGGACAAACTGATAGTCAGTATAGGTCAAAAACTTTTGCACAAAAAACACACTCTCTGGACAACTGTCGTTTAAACAGACTGACATTCAAACTGACAGTCAGCATAGCAAACTGACAGTCAGCATGAATAAAAACAGTTATAACTTTTGATCCAAAGGTTCGATTTAAGAGTTTAATAGCTCGTCTGAAAGATAGTTTAAAGGGATATCTTTTTGTCAACAGAAGAAAAAGCCAGATCTACCTAGATATTTCTAGAAAATACAAAAACTCTTCTGTTGTAAAAAACGCAACTGAAAATCCAAATCTTTCAAAACCAAATCCAACCGAAATGATGCAATGCAGTGACCTAGGTTTCTCGGTTTATGCTGGAAATATAAAGAGAACTTTGCAACCCCTCTTTATAGTACGGTTAAATCTAAAAACAAATTTTCCTAAACCGATCAATCTCCAAACACCAAGATCAGTAAAAATAAAAACTCAATTCTTACCTCAGGTCCTTTGCAACTTTATTTTTGTGATTTGCGTCTCATATTACGACTTGTGCTTTATATGTTGGGGTCATCTTGATCTTTTTGTACATCATTCCAATGAGTCACTGTATCGAGTATCTCAAAAACACAATCAGTCCAAAAACACTTTGTTTTCATTAATCATCAAAATTAGGTCAGGCATAACAGCCTAGATGCAACAATCTCCCCCTTTTTAATGATTGGTGACAACAAGTGTTCGATACAAAAAATAATAATAATAAATGAATAACTCTCCCTGAGTGTATGCATCACATATGATATGTATAATTACAGATATAAGTTCAGAGCATAAATTCAGAGCATACATCAAAAGCCAAAACATCATACATATATATCACAACCAAGACAAATATCAGAGCATAGACAGATATCAGAGAACATCACACATATATAAATATAAACCATCATATCCACATAAGAGATCTCAGAATAATTATCATCCAGACATCATATATAAAAGATCAATATCCATATATCAAAATTATCCAACATAACAATATCCATAAGCATCCACAAAACATAAAGTCATAAAATATTCTCCCCCTTTGGCATCAAGCACAAAAAGGGAGCTAATACAATAAATAGAGCCTAAGGCTCATCATCATCAGAGAAGCCGAGGACTGCTGTATCTCTGGAGCCAGCGGGAGATCCAGTCGGGTCAACAGCTGGGGACACTGGAGGTGTAGCAATTGGAGCTGCGGAGGCCGGTGCAGCAGGAGCCAGAGCAGCAAGACCGGAAGCTGATCCCGGCAAGGAAGATGCTGGGTAGGCCCTCTTGCGAAGGACAGATGCGCCTGACCCAGGCAAGCGAGTCAGAATCTCCTCCTGCTAGGCAAGAAGCCAAAGCAGGATCTGATGGTGCTCTGCCTGGGTGCGCAGAATCTGCTGCTGCACCTAGATCACCTGATCGAGCTGAGATGTGGAGGAGGATCCGGTGCCTGTCTCTGCAGCAGGTGCTAGATCAGACTCCTGAACTAGAGCCTCATCCTCTGACTCCCCCGCAGCATTATCATCAGATGCGGGAGAATCAGGGCCAACAGTAGCCGCAGGCCGGGCACCGAGACGACGATCTGCCAGACTAGGAGGGTAGAACTGGAGAGGATGGCGGGGCTGCGAGAGCTCAGAATCGACAGCCCAGATATGAAGAAGCACCGCCATGATGTATGGAGCATACACCAGTTGGCGGCGTGGCGCAAGAAGGACATGCTGAATGTCACTGATGATGAGATCAGCAACGTCGAATGGCTCCTCCTGGAAGATGGAGATAAGAATGTGGAGGGAAAGATAGGTAACTCTAGCCCTATCTCCGGTCATAGGAACTAGAGTGAGATGAAGAATCCGGAGGGCGAGGTCAACATCACAGCGCAAGCCAATAATGTGACAAAGCTGGAAGGGGCCGGAGTAAAGCATGGCCACCTCCCGATGCTCGACATCAGGAAGGGTATGGAGCTGACGCCCAGAGGCAGGGCGAACCAATCCAAGTGCGGCCTCTATCTGCTCCTTCGTGACAGTATAGACCTGGAGGCCTGTCATGAAGGTGATGAAGTCGTGCTGAGGAGAGATGAAGACAGTGGAATAGAACTGACGAATGGGCTCATCGGCCCAGTGGAGGGAGGAATCGGCGACAAGATCGCGGATCTCGACAGAGGCAAAGGAATCTGCCAGGGTGACGATGCCTGTGCGAGACGCGATCGTCTGCCAGGAGAGGGAGCGATGGGCGAAAATGGGGACGCGGGTATAGACACTACTGAAGAGGTCGAGCTGTAGGTTTGTGAAAAAGGTCAGAACGCTACAGGCATCGGGACCAGAGGGACGCGGCAACAGATAAGGATTTGTGGAACGCAGGGTGCGGAAGCGACTCGCATTACACCGGGAATAATCCACAGGAACGCGCTCATGTGGAGGCGAAGAGCGGGGCTCAGTCGGCTGACCCGATGAACGACGGCTATTTGCCACGTTCTTCCGTCGAGCAACACGACGAGATGAGGACCCGGGCTGATCAGACATGGTGAACAGAAATAGACGAGAGAAAACAGAGAACCTGAACAGAGCAGAGGGCACCGAACAGAGCAAAGGACACCGACAAAGAAGCAGTGGCGACGATCAGATCGGCTGGAGACAGAAGGCACGGCACGGGCTGGAGAATCACAAAGGTGGTTCACATCGAAGAGGTGTGGCACCGGAGAAAAGAACCCCGAACAGAGGAGCGGCGGTAGACGAGGTCGTGACGAGGTGAGGCGATGGCAACGGGGCAATGGTGCGATGAGATGGTGGTAGAGCACGGCGGGGAGGTACGGTGAGGAGATGGCACTGCACGGCGAGGCTAAGAACGGCGGCGGCAGTGAGGGAGGCAACGGCAGTGATGGGAGGAGGCGAAGGGACACGAAAAGGAAACAGGGTTTTTAGGGTTCAGGGCCCCCAACTGACAGTCAATTTTATATACTGACAATCAGTTCCAAAACCAGAAACATAGAACTAACAATCAGTGTACCACACTGACAGTCAGTTCCCAGAACTGAGTTTTGAAGCTGACAGTCAGTGTATGAGACTGACAGTCAGTGTGGGTCACCAACTTTGACTGGGAGCTACGACCAGAAGTGAAGCACATAACTGACAGTCAGTTTGTGGAACTGACTGTCAGCGTGGTCAACGATTTCGACCAGAGGCTACGACCAGGCTCCTGAACAAAGGAACTGATAGTCAGTTTGTCATGCTGACTATCAGTTTGGACAAATTCGACCAGAAGGAGGATTTGACCAGAGAGGGAATAAAAATATATTTTAATATATTTTAATACACTTATCACATTAACTAGCATTCGATATATCAATAATATTCAATTCACTTCTAAGAAACCAAAATCTAGTTTTATCTAGGGTTTGGTGAAAATATCTGCTAGTTACAAATCAGTTCTAATATAACTCACATCAATATCTCCTTTTGCCACATGATCTCTTATAAAATGGTGCCGAATTTCAATATGTTTAGTTCTAGAATGTTGAACAGGATTATTTGCAATTTTAATGGCACTTTCATTATCACACAAGAGTGGCACTTTTCAAATTTAATTTCATAATCCAAAAATGTCTGCTTCATCCACAGAATTTGAGCACAACAACTTCCAGCAAACACATATTCCGCTTCAGCTATGGAGAGAGCTACAGAATTTTGCTTCCTAGATGACCATGATACTAGAGATCTCCCCAAAAGCTGACAGCTACCAGATGTACTTTTTCAATCAATCTTGCAACTAGCATTATCAGAATCCGAATATCCAATTAATTCAAACTTTGCATCTTTCGGATACCAAAGACCTAGGTTGGGCTAGCATTTCAAGTACCTAAGGATTCTGTTAATAGCAATTAAATGACATTCCTTAGGGGCTGATTGAAATCTAGCACATAAGCACACACTAAACATGATATCAGGCCTAGATGCAGTGAGATAAAGCAAACTACCAATCATAGACCTATAGAGTTTAGAATCAACCGATTTTCCATTGTTGTCCATGTCCAGATGTCCATTTGTGGCCATGGGGTTTTGATTGCTTTATCATCTTCCATCCTAAAGCGCTTGAGCAAGTCCTTCACGTACTTCGTTTGACTCACGAACATACCGTTCTTGAGTTGCTTGATTTGAAGTCCAAGGAAGAAGCTTAGCTCACCGATCATTGACATCTCGAATTCCCTAGACATCATTTCTTCAAACTCATGACAAAAGTGTTCATTAGTCAATCCAAAGATAATATCATCAACATATATCTGACATATGAACAAATCATTTTCAATCATTTTTGTGAAGAGAGTTGTGTCAACCTTCCTAATTTTAAAACCTTTTGATAAAAGAAAGTCTCTAAGTCGCTCATACCAAGCTCAGGGAGCTTGTTTGAGACCATAGAGAGCTTTAGACAATTTAAACACATGGTTTGGAAATTTAGAATCTTCAAAACCGGGAGGTTGTTCAACAAAAATAAGCTCAGATATCTCACCATTTAGAAAAGCACTTTTTACATCCATTTGAAATAACTTAATATTACAACTAGAGGCATAAGCAAGAAGAATACGAATAGCTTCACGTCTTGCTACAAGTGCAAAGGTTTCACCAAATTCTAAACCTTCGACTTGGGAAAAACCTTGTGCAACAAGACGAGCTTTATTTCTAACAACTACACCATTTTCATCTTGCTTATTCCTGAAAACCCATTTTGTTCCAATTACATTATGATCCTTGGGTCTTTCAACTAAAGTCCAAACTTTATTCCTAGAAAAATTATTTAGTTCATCATGCATAGCATTAACCCAATCAGGATCATTAAGAGCTTCATCCACATGTTTAGGTTCTAGAGAAGATACAAAAGAATGATGTTCACAAAATGAAGCGACGCGAGAGCGAGTTTGGACACGCTTACTGACATCACCCAATATTTGATCCAGAGGGTAATCCTTGGTGATGGTCTGGTGCTGTCTTGGTGCTTCATCTTGTGCGGCTCCTTCTTGACTTGTTTCTGGAAGATCAATTTGAGGTGATGATACATTTTGATCATCATTCTCAATGTTCTCATCATCTTCTTGATCATCTTCTCTTGATTTAATATCTCCAATGGTAATGTTCTTCATGGCTTCTTGAAGATCTTCACCTGAAACTTCACAAAAGACTTGCTCCTTTTGCGAGCCATTAGTTTCATCAAATTCTATGTCACAAGATTCTTCAATGCAACTCATATTTTTGTTAAAAACACGATAAGCTTTGCTAGTGGTGGAGTATCCGACTAGAAAGCCTTCATCTACTCTTCTTTGAAATTTGCCACCAAAATTTCTTTTCTTAAGGATATAACATTTGCAACCAAAAACTCAAAAATAATATTTGGCTTACGCACAATAAAAAGTTCATAAGGAGTTAAATTCAGAAGAGGATGCAAATAAAGCCGATTGATAGAATAGCAAGTAGTATGCACGGCTTCAACCCAAAAGCGAGTAGGAGTGTCATACTCACTTAGTATTGTTCTTGCCATTTCTAATAATGTTCGATTTTTCCTTTCTACAACTCCATTTTGCTATGGAGTGTAGGAAGTAGAAAATTCGTGTTTGATTCCGAACGAGTCACAAAAATCAAATAAGGTTGAATTAATGAATTCTCCACCATGATCACTACGGATTTTATTGATGGAAAGTTCGAATTCAGTTGAAACACGTTTTGCAAAACTTTTGAAAACATCGGGGGTTTCAAATTTTTGAGAAATAAAGAAAACCTAAGTATAGCGAGTAAAATCATCAACAATCACAAAACCATAGTTGTTGCCCCCGATACTTTGGAACTCATAAGGTCCAAATAAATCCATATGCAAGAGTTCCAAAGGTTTGCAAGTTGAAAGAACACTCTTAATTGGATGTGAAGTAGCTACTTGCTTGCCAGCTTGACAAGCGCTACAGAGTTTATCCTTTTCAAAATTCACATCTTTTAAGCCAAAAATCAAATCACGTTTCAAAAGCTTTTTCAATTGATGCATTCCAACATGTGCGAGTTTCCTATGCCATAACCAACCCTTTGAGGTTTGAGAGACAAGGCATGTTGAAAGAGATGCATTTTTTGAGTGAAAATCAACCAGACAAAGATTTCCAAAACGAAAGCCTTTAAAGATTAAGGAGTTATCTTTTAAACTTTCAACTAAAACCTCTTTGGGATTAAATGTGCAACAAAATCCAAAATCACAAATTTGTGCAATGGAAAGAAAATTAAAATTCAGAAATTCAACAAGTAAAACATTTGAGATTAAGAGATCATTTGATATTGCAATTTTACCCAAGCCTACCACATTTCCTTGACGATTGCGCCACAGGTGATCTTTTGGTTTTCGCTTGAGTTGTCTTCTAATGAGGTGAACAGCTTCTTGTTACCGGTCATGTGTTCGGAGCATCCGCTATCAAGCACCCAATGTTTTCCGCCGGTATTTTAGTTCACCTGCATAAACAAAAGAATCAAGTCTTTTTAGGTACCCAAATCTTTTTGGGTCCTTCGATGTTAGCAATCAAAGCTTTGGGCACCCAAATTGATTTCTTCCTTTTATTTAGCATGGGTGCACCAACATACTTTGCTATAGCATATTCTTTCTTCGACCGTTGAAGCATGTAGTAAGAATCAAAGTAGTTTGGAGTCATTAGAGGACATGCTTCATGCGAATGACCAGTTTCATGGCATTTAAAACAAAATGAGTTGCATGCTTTTACGAAAACAGTTTTTGTATTTGGTTTCTTTCCTTTCTTCGGAAAGTATCCAAGTCATTCCTTTCTAAATGAACATTTTTGTTTGCTAAGAATAAGATCTAGAGATACTTTTCCTTTGTAGCAGTTTTCTAAACCTTTTCCAAGTTTTTCAACTTGTGCCTTAAGTTCATTATTTTCATTCAAAATTGTTTCATTTGAAGCATATGGCATATCAAGAGAATTAGTAGGAATAGCATGAGAAGGAATGTCATCTAAATCACATGAAATGCCTACATCTACCTTAGATGGAGCATTAGTAATATCTTTGATAAGCAAGCTTTCATATGAATCTTTTAGTTCTGAGTATTGAGTGCATAAAGAAGAATGTTCTTCTTTAAGCGCTCTATACTTCTTTTTAGTTAGTCCAAAAACTTCATTCAACTCAGTAATCATTTCAACAAGTTCATCATATGAAGGGTCATTAGGATGTACCTTTTCATCACCCTTAGCCATAAGACAAAGGGATGAACCAGTTGAAATGTTGCCGAGAGCTAGTCTGGCTAGCTTCTTGGAACAACCTCCTTCATCGTTGGAGTCGGAGTCGGAGCTCTCACCTCTGGACATCCATTCTCCGAAGCATGCTTCCTTGGTTGCGTCATTGTTCTACTTGAAGAACTTCTTCTTCTTGTTCCAAGTTTTGTTCTTGTTTGGACATCTTGATGCTATGTGTCCTTTTTCGTGACATCCATAGCATATAATATCCTTGAAGTTTGTTTGCTTTGGCCCCTTTGTTTGAGTGTCAATATTGACACCCTTCTTGCGCAACCTGCGAAGAAATTTTTGAGTATTCTTTACCATGAGAGCTTGATCTTCGTCAGAGGAACCATCGCTTGAGTCGTTCTTGGAGCTGGCTTTGAAAGCCAACACCTTCTTCTTCATCTCCGAGGCTTTTAAAAACTTCAAATTAAAACAACTTCGACAAAGAAAAGAACCAAATGTAATTTAATATATTGAAAAGAAAAGATAGAGAGAACAAACACAGCGATTTTTCCCTAGGTCTCGGAGATTCGCCCAGTCTCCTCTAATCCACATTGAAGCACTCAAATGAATTGAATCTTACTTCAATATCCATGAAGAATATTTCTCACTAGTGGTTGCTCCTTGTCCACTCCAGAAAGGCGAGCACTGATGCCTTGTACAATCTTGCCGAGCTTCTCCAACAATCTTCGAACAGGAGAGATCAATGGCCACGCCACCAAACTGTCTAGGTGAGGGCGTTCACCAAGAGTAACAAGCAGCAAGGTCTCTTCTAGACCGCCAACAATCACCGAGAAACTAATAGGATGCAAACGATGTGAACAAAAAGCACTCGGTGGATCTGAAAAGCTCACAACTTGATCAAAAGATCAAGATTTTAACTCCAAAAACAAATGTTCAAGTATGTGTATGAGAGGAGGCTGCTTGTTATACGAAACAATAGCTCAAAGCCTCTATTTATAGCCTCAACAAACAAAAAAACCGTTAGAGCTCGAGCTAAAAATCAGTAACTCAAACTGACAGTCAGTTCACCATACTGACAGTCAGTTTAGGTTACGACCAGAAAGAAGTAAAATCCGGAGATAAATCAGCTAGCCGTTTGAGGTCGAAAAAGGAAACAAAATAGTGCAAACTGACAGTCAATATATCACACTAACAGTCAGTCTCAAACTCAATGGCTGACAAAATTTACAAATAAAACTTTGCTAGTCGAATATGGAAACTTATAGCTCAAACTGACAGTCAGTATCACAAACTAACAGTTAGTCTCGACCACAAAATCGACCAGATCAAATAGAAACTCAAATAAAACATCTCGTGGTCGAAATACAGACTGACAGTCAGTATGGACAAACTGACACTCAGTATAGGTCAAAAACTTTTGGCACAAAAAACACACTCTCTGGACAACTGTCAGTTTAAACAGACTGACATTCAAACTGATAGTCAACACAACAAACTGATAGTCAGTATGGATAAAAACAGTTATAACTTTTGATCCAGAGGTTCGATTCAAAAATTTAATAGCTCGTTTGAAAGATAGTTTAAAGGGCTATCTTTTTGTCAACAGAAAAAAAAGCCAGATCTGCCTAGATATTTCTAGAAAATGCAAAAACTCTTCTGCTGTAAAAAACGCAACTGAGAATCTAAATCTTTCAAAACCAAATCCAACCGAAATGATGCAATGCAGTGACCTAGCTTTCTCGGTTTATGTTGGAAATGTAAAGAGGACTTCGCAGCCCATCATTATAGTATGGTTAAATCTAAAATCATTTTTTTCTAAACCGATCAATCTCCAAACACCGAGATCAGTAAAAATAAAAACTCAATTCTTACCTCAGGTCCTTTGCAACTTTATTTTTGCGATTTGCGTCTCATCTTACGACTTGTGCTTTATACGTTGGGCTCATCTTGATCTTTTTGTACATCATTCCAACGAGTCGTTGTATCGAGTATCTCAAAAACACGATCAGTCCAAAAACACTTTGTTTTCATTAATCATCAAAATTAGGTCAGGCATAACAGCCTAGATGCAACAATAACTCTGATCATCAACGGGCTCCCCCCAGCTCGACTGCGAAGGCATCCAAGGTACTGTGTGTCCCTGGGCCATCTTCTCAATATAAGTCTGGTCCCAAGACTCATCAGCCGCAAGCCGCTCCACAAACACCCTACTTGCAGCCTCCTAGGCTCGACGGATGTCATCCTCATCATCAGAGTCATTTGCAGCGGGAGTGCGATGTCTCGATGAGCCTCCTATCTGCAGATCTCCATGTCGACCAGTGTGCATCGGTGATGAATGACAAAGCTGAGATGGGCCAGCAGACATACCTGGTACGTCACCTCCCCAAGTCGACAATGTGCCGTGCTGACTGGGCCGTGCCGATGATGCCCTCGGTAGAGCACCACTCAGGCTAGGCCTAGATGACATCGGGCTAGGTGGCTAGGCCCCTCTCTAGTGTGGAATAGATGCGTTCGTCTTTCGGCCACAGCTCAGGTCCGAGACGAGTAGCCGTGCTTCGATGTTGATGGTGTTGGATCTAGGTAGATCTGAGTATCTAGATTTTGATGATTTGTCGTGGTATTGCGAATACCCCGGCAGGTTTTGTAAACGATCCTAGCGAAGAAAACGCGACGCGGGCTGACCGGGTGACCGGTCCTCCCCCGCCGGACAAACACAAGAATTGACACGAGGATTTATACAGGTTCGGGTCCCGGTGGGGGCCCTAATCCTGTCGACGCGCTCCCGACCGGAGTCGGCTGGGGAAGCTCTCTCGGGGGAGAGGTTTCCGGAGCACACCTGTGAGTTTGGCTATTCCAATCAATATGAATCACATGTCTTACAACAGAGGGGTACAAGGGCTATTTATAGCCCCAAAAAGAAGCAAAAAGACCAAGCTACCCCGGACGCTACAGTCGGATTGAGGGGTAGCAACGTCCTTCTCCCGGTCAAGCGCCTTGGATGCTTGATAGGTGGCCGCTGATTCCTGAGGCGCTCCTCGCGTGACCTGCACGTGATCAACAACCAGAGACTTTACCTTTAGAAGGGCGATGAGGCCCGGGGCATGTACCGGAGGCCAGGTCCCCGGGCCAAAGGCAGCTCCCGGGACCGGCGCCGGAGGCCGGGTCCCGGGAGTCAAAAGGAGGCGCCCGGGGCAGGCACCGGAGGCCACGTCCCCGGGCAAATGGCGGCGCCCGGTACCGGCGCCGGAGGCCAGGTCCTGGGAGCCAAAAGGCGGCGCCCGGGACCGGCCCTGGAGGCTAGGTCTCGGGAGCCAAAAGGCGGCGCCCGGGGCAGGCGCCGGAGGCCACGTCCCCGAGCAAATGGCGGCGCCCGGGACCGGCCCCAAAGGCCAGGTCCCGGGAGCCAAAAGGCGGCGCCCGGGGCAGGCACCGGAGGCCACGTCCCCGAGCAAATGGCGGCACCCGGGACCGGCGCCGGAGGCCAGGTCCCGGCAGCCAAAAGGCGGCTCCCGGGACTGGCCCCGGAGGCCAGGTGCCGGGAGCCGAAAGGTGGCGCCCGGGGCAGGCACCAGAGGCCATGTCCCCGGGCAAATGGCGGCGCCCGGGACCGGCACCGGAGGCCAGATCCCGGCAGCCAAAAGGTGGCGCCCGGGACAGGCCCCGGAGGCCAGGTCCCGGGAGCCCAAATGCGGTGCCCGGGGCAGGCACCGGAGGCCACGTCCCTGGGCAAATGGCGGCGCCCGGGACCGGCGCCGGAGGCCAAGTCCCGAGAGCCAAAAGGCGGCGCCCGGGACCGGCCCCGAAGGCCAGGTCCCTGGAGCCGAAAGCGGCGCCCGGGGCAGGCCCCGGAGGCCACGACCCGGGAGCTGAAAGGCGGCACCTGGGGCAGGCCCCGGAGGCCACGTCCCCGGGCAAATGGCGGCGCCCGGGACTGGCCCCGGAGGCCAGGTCCCGGGAGCCAAAAGGCGGCGCCCGGGGCAGGCACCGGAGGCCACGTCCCCGGGCGAGTGTGACGCAACTTACCTGGATTTAGTCTCGCGGAGATTTCCCCCAACAGCAGCCCCCCATGCCCCCCGGGGACGATGCTCGAGTCCCCGGTGGGTATGTTACATGTCACCGGGAAAATCTCCGGACCAAGCCACCGGAGCCGTGACGCTTCGGTTCCCATGCCGCGCGCTTATGACCGCGCCGCTTCGCCATAAATGTGCTCGCGGTTCAAACCGGCACCTCGGTTTGTGCGCCAGTCCCTTCTTTTCCCGCGCATGGTTTGAACTTCAACGGCCCAGATGTACCGCGAAGTGCCACGTGGCGCCCATCTAGGCCACGCTTCGCCCCTATAAATAGGGCCTTGGGGGGCCCGGGAGGCTCATTCGAAACTTTCCAAACTTAGCGCGTGTAGCTCTCCCGGTAGCTCTCTCCCGGTAGCAGGCGTCCAGAACCTTTAGGTGTCCTGTTCCCTGAAACTTTAGTAACCGAGAAAACCAAACCTGATGGCACCGAAGGGTCGAGCGAAGACCACGGAGGTGCCCCCGGAGGAAATCGCTCTGGATTTCCTCTGGGCGTCGGAGTTCACGGCCGGGGACGCGGAGTCCCTGGTCGAGCGCGGAGTCGTCGAGGACGGGGACATCCGGGTCCCCGTGAAGAAGGACGGAGCCCCCCACCCCAGGCCCGGAGAGATCGTGGCCTTCGAGGCCTTCCTGGAGGCGGGGCTCCGGCTCCCGGTGCATCCATTGCTCCGGGAGTTTTTGAAGGAGTATGGGGTGGTCCTAAACCACCTCACCCCGAACGCGATCGTCCGGATGGGCCTCTTCATTTGGCTCTTTGAGACGGCGACCGGGCGGGAGCCCACCCTACGCGCCTTCCGGTACTTCTACGAACCGGCGGCGAGGAGCTCCCACCTGGTGAAGGGGGGACCCAAGTCCCTCTTCGGCTCGGTGATGGTGCAGATGCTGCCGGCCCGGGTAGCTGATTACCCGGCGGCGGCCTCCCGGGACCACTGGGGCGACTGGATCCGGAGGTGGTTCTACCTCCGGGTCCGGGACGACGAGGTGGCGTACGCCTCGGAGCCCCCCGCCTACAGCAGATCGTCCGCGCCGAAACCTCCGGCGTGGACAGACGAGGAGCTCGAGCTCCTCGGCAAGGTGATCATCTCCCGAGGCACCCGCTCTATGCGGGACGCCGCCGAGGAGATGATGCTCCTGAGGATCTCCCCCTTCTCACGCGGGAGAAGGGGGATCGGCATGGGCCCGGAACAGCGGCCCCCGGTCAAGCCAGTGACCCGACGTAAGTCCCGGTTACCTGATGCATTGCAGTTACAAATTTTTGGAAATTTCACTAACTCTTTACCTTTTGTAGTCCTGCCGTACCCGGCGGCGCGGGAGAAGGCGGAGAACCTCCTGGGGAGGTACTTCGCCGGACGAGCACGAGCGCATCATGCGCCTCGTGGGGGAGGGCCCTCCCCGGAACTTGGTAGCCGAGGCCTTCGGGCTAAAGCTACCGGAAAGGGAGCCCCTCCCCACCCCCCGGCGCCAGAGGCCAGGTCCCGGCAGCCAAAAGGCGGCGCCCGGGACCGGCCCCAGAGGCCAGGTCCCGGGAGCCCAAAGGCAGCGCCCGGGGCAGGCACCGGCGGCCACGTCCCCGGGCAAATGGCGGCACCCGAGATCGGCGCCAGAGGCCAGGTCCCGGAAGCCAAAAGGCGGCGCTCGGGACCGGCCCCGAAGGCCAGGTCCCGGGAGCCGAAAGGCGGCGCCCGGGGCAGGCCCGGGAGGCCACGTCCCCGGGCAAATGGCGGCGCCGGAGGCCAGGTCCCGAAAGCCCAAAGGCGGCGCCCGGGACCGGCCCCGGAGGCCAGGTCCCGGGAGCCAAAAGGCGGCGCCCGGGGCAGGCACTAGAGGCCACGTCCCCGGGCGAGTGTGACGCAACTTACTTGGACTTAGTCTCACGGAGATTTCCCCCAACATGATTAATGACGATTTGGATAAATCCATGATGATTAATGTTAATCTGGAGAATGTCAGATTGGATGATTAAATGACAACATAGATAAATCCTGATTTAGCACAAGTAAATTGAATTGATTATTGATAAAACCTTGAATGAATGTTTCCTCGGTTGCGGGTTTGATATTGATGCATATGTAGAGGAGGAGCTCGGTGATTGCATCAAGCTTGTACTGATTGATTAATCAAAATGTCATGAGATAAATCCTAAAGGTTGATGACTCCAGTAGTGGATTTGATATCGATTCATATGTTGAGGGGGAGCTCATCATATTAGTCATCTTTGCTTATCTTTATTATAACATGAGCAGTTAGATCGTGTGCATATGTCCTTATCATATACGGATCTATATGATTGTATTTCATCTCGCACTCATCTATTGATTGTTGAATATGGTTTTGTCATTTCACTGGAAAGAGAAACTATTGAGCTAACTCCTGTGTGGAGTAGTTTCTCTAGTGGTGATTACTGACGACTCATATATGAGACTAATGTTGTGCATTAAGTGTACGTATTGTAGTCTCGGTTTGATTGCAGGATAAAAGCAAGCAAGGGCGTGAAGTGGATGAAGTCGATATGAATCATCTCGAGCGAGATCAAACTTAGCAAGGTCGAGCTTTGCGAGGACAAGCGTCAAGTGGTCGAGCTTTACGAGGTCGAACTTCACCAAAGGTAAAATCCAAGATTAAGGATTGTTTTCTTAGGATTTTACCGGTCTCGGTGTTTGGAGACAGACCGGATTGATAGATTTCTTTTTGCTAGTTTGACCATACTATTAAGAGGGGTCAGAAACTAGTAGCTTGAATCTATCTAGTGTGGAAGCTCAAATGTATTCATATCATCTTGCACTAGTATCTTTATTACTCTTGCATTGCTAGAGAATCTAAGTGTAGTTTGTGTGAATTAGAGAAAATGTTTTGAAAACTGCACTTAGTCGTGATCGCCAGCTATTTATTCTGGTTTATTATCTAGAGCTGGTTGTGGATGTATTTGCACATTCTGATCGTATCCATGGTTGATACGTGGTCGTGTCGCTTGTTTTGCGGCTTTCTGTTTAGGGTTTAGGTGTGGTCGTAGGAGCTCGAGCTGGTCGTACCAGTCTTCGGCTCGCTTGCGTATGCTTGACTAAACTCTCTCGACCACCTGCTTTCGATCGGATATCAGACCTGTGTGGTCGTGGTCGTCGCTGAGTGTCAGTTGAGATATCCGCGAGAAAACAATAAATTCATATGTGCAAATACCCTAAATTGCATTTGAGATGATTTTTGTGTTGGACATTTTGGCAATAGAAAAGTTTTTGAGTTTTCTAGAAATATCTAGGCATTTGTAGGTCTTGCTTCTGTTGACAAAATTGTAGTTCCCTGAGCTATCTTTCCAACAAGCCAAAAATCACCTCAATCGGATCTCTGGATCAAACATTATACTTATTTTACTGTCAGTGTATAGTGGCCGAACTTTGTCCGGGCATGGCCAGACATTGTCCGGCCTGTACAAATTTTTTCAGCCTTTTGCAAATGAAACCAGAGATGTTTGCATCCGTCCGGGGCATTTGTCCGGGAAGGTCGGACTTTGTCTGAAATGGCCGGACATTGTCCGGCCTGTATAAATTATTTGAGTCGAGAAATGAAACAGAGACAAATGCAATCGTCCGGAGCTTTTGTCCAGCCTTTACAGAAAAAGCTCCCAACGGTCAGTGACACGTTTGCAACGGCTGTTTCATTGTACTGGCCGGACAATGTCCGGCCTGTACAAATCTGGTTCAGTTTGTTGCAAACGGCTAGTTTTTTTGAGGCTATAAATACTTCGTGTTTGGCTTCATTTGTTTGTGCTCAAAGAGTTCATATATCAACTGAAAACCTAGCCATGTCATTTGCATTTGAGTTATTGCATCTAGAGGCTAGAATTGAGCCCAAAATCCTTAGTGGATTTGATAGAAAGTTTGTGGGAGAGTTTGTGAGTGTTTAATGCACTTCATCTCCATTAGCTTGCTAATGCTAGAGTGTTGATCATCTCTTTTGCATCATCGAACTTCTAGCACGAGATTTGTTCAAGTGAGCGCATCCGGCTTGTTACTCTTGGCGATCGCCTTCACCTAGACGGTGTCAAAGGAGAGTCGCGATCTCTCCATTGAAGTTTGTCGGAGAGGCCGGCAAAAGCTTGTGAAAGGTATGGTGCTCGCCTATTCAGTGTGGAGAAGGAGCAACTCTAGTGAGATATCCTTCATGGATATAGAAGCGAGGCTCCGAGTGGGCGCTTCAACGAGGAGTAAGGGCGACTAGGCGAGTCTCCGAGACCTTGGTAAAAATATTGTGTCAAATTGCGTATTTCATATTTGCTTTACCTTCATCTTGACATAATTGCTATATTTACCATTGTTACATGTCTTATTAAATAGTTCATTTGATTGAATACAACTAGTTGATTAAAATTTCTTTTAAGCCTCATTGTATAATTTAGGTCTCTCAATTATTCTTTAAAATTGCTTAATTGAAAAGAAATTTTAAAAGCCTCCTATTCACCCCCTCTAGTCGGCATCCTTGATCCTACAGATGGAACGTAGAGCGCCATGTAGCTCCGTCTGAAATTGTCGTCCTCCCCGAGCAAGGCCGGATAGCAGGGAACGTGTCTGCATCTCAATGGCCACCGCTATGTCAACCTACACATGTGAAATTACTACGGAAACTCTGGAAAAATAGATAAGAGACCAACGTAAGGATCCAGTCAACACGAACATACCGAACGATGGATCCAGTCCAGGAACTCAACATGAAGGCTTGTTCAGAGACTATCTTGATGTGATAGATGTGTCGACGAAGGTGGGGGTGCACGAGCAAGTTGCATACGAGTGCGTGGCACGTACCAGTTAAAATAAGCATGGTACATCGTAGGGTCGTAGGGCCTCTCCTCCACAAAAACATCGGTCGCTGCGTTCTCCTCCCACATGTTGATCCATTTGGCATTCTTACGATGCCAATTGTTTGAGTGTTTCCTTTTCCGTGTTTGTCTGCAGAAAGTAATGCAATGCACATAAATACGAAGAAATAAAGAAATGTTCACTACGTAATGGAGATATAGCAAATGTTGCAGACATACATGTGAATCTCCCACAGGAGATGGCGTTGTCGATCTCTGTCTGGGGGCGGTATATGCTGGTGTAGCCCGAACTGATGCATCACCCTATTTGGAAAATATGGCTCCACTATATGTGAGAAAACCAGGTGTTGGAGCATCATCCAGCAATCCTGGCCAGCGGTGCACTGTGACGAAATGCCATACGGTGCAATCTGAGATATGTGCTTAGGTGTTCACGATCTCCATATAACGTGTGCATCTAGCAGAAGATCAAACTCTCCCTGGTACGCCATGTAACAGCAGTAAATCTGAGACAATGACCACCTAGGCTGACGTCCCAACCAACGGGCTCCCATGGTGGGTCGATCAACCAAATCCTGGTAGTCCGCTGGCATACCATACAGATGGATGGGCTACTCCAAATACGGCCGACCAACAGGGAAGTGCTCCCATGACCACAGCTGTAGCAATACAGGGCATGCAGACAACAATGACCCGGTCAAGGTCTTGGCACATGCCTTGCATAGCCCCTTGTATGTCGCACACAACACTACCATCACCCAGTTGTAATGTGGCATGGCCGATAGGTCTGCATCGACAATACCCTCTACTAGAGGAATGAACCATGTGTATATAGTGTCACCGTGCATCGAAGGGAATAAAATGTATTGCAGCGTGACCAGCAAATAGGAAAAAAGATGTCGCTGAACTACATCACCCGGGGCATCAGGTGGGCACACATGATAGCGTGTCAGAAATCTATGAGGGACACCACATTTGGATGCTGGGATCTCATCACCGTGGTTATTGATATGGAATTGGAGGTGCATCTGTGTGCACCAATCTCCGTGCGCAGGCAAGGGATGATGGGATGTCCCCTGGCAAGTAAACCAAGCAGCATGGTCACATCCTCCAGCATGATCGTTATCTCCCCCCAGCGGAAGTGGAAAGTGTGGGTCTTTGGATGCCATCGATCTACCAATGTGGTGATCAATGACCTGTCCAGCGTGATGTGATGACCTATCAGTAACATACGGGCGAATGATAGTAAACCTACATCCCTAAGGATGGGGATGTAGACCTTATGGAGAGGCCAGTAGTCCACAGGACCACGCACTACAAGCGGCTCCAAGTCCCGACCATCGGACAACACACGCCCGCAATGTCTGCAATCATATATGCCAGTGAGCAGCTCCGGAAGATCTCTGTCCTCGCCGACCATGTCTGTGGAAACTCTAATCCATTAGTGCAAAAATGAACCATTAACATGTCAACACGAAAATAAAATACAACATGAAGATAATACACAACATGAAAATAAAATAACAGACAACATGAACCATTAAACCATTAAGATGTCCACATGACAAAATAAAATAACATATGGATTACAATCATAATGCAAGTTGAGGACTGCTGGTCGAAATGCAAGTTGAAGATCGCTGGTCGAATCAAAGTGCAACTCAAAGAATTCTGGTCTAAAGGGACTTCTGATCGCTGGTTGAAATGCAACTTGATTCGACCAGAACTAAAGTCTTGGTCGAAGTGCAACTTGATTCGACCAACAGTCTTCATCGTGGTTGAATTGCAACCTGATTCGACCAGCAATCTTCAACTTGTTCGAAATGCAACCTGATTCGACCTAGCAGTATTCAAGTTGGTTGAAGTGTAGCCGTGGCCTTTGATCCAATCGAATTGGCAAAACTTGATCGATTTCGACCGAAAATACAACTTGATAGATTTCGACCAAACTAAAGTCTAACTCAACCAGCTCGAATTTAACCTGGCTCAGCCAGTGCAAAATTTGATCAGGTTTTGACTGTTTGCAAACTCAAGCCTAACTCGGCCGATTTTATTACAAAATTTTGTCGAACACATACAACATAGCTAAGTGGATGGTCCGGGTGCATTCAAACAACCCTTCCTGCTATGTTTATGTTGTCTGCAAATCGAGCATTTCCTAGCTCGTGAGCTACCCCTCTTCGACTCATCCATGTCTTATGTATTCGGCGTGTCTTCCGTCACTCAGGACCCTTTCACCTAAGATTTACATCTGGGATCCATATTGCCTCACCTGTAGAGATAACTCTGTACTCCCAAGCATCATGAAAACTCTCCACACGCCACTCCATGTCTTAGAAAGATTTTTAAGACTGAAGTACTTCAAAAGGTAAGGCGCTGGGCTCACACCAAGCACCGCACATGAAGCAAGGACATGCGAGTAGGGTTTGTGTAGTAGCTTTGGTTTGTTGCATGTACATTCAACGACATCCCCAAGAATGACCTCGTGTACCCGTCCAGGCCTGAGTTGGCCGCCCACATTCTTCTGTCGGAGGCGGACTTGAATTATTCGGTGCATCCTGTTATTACTGTCACCTCGTGCTTCTGGGTCTTGTCTACATGAGCAGTCATGTACGACTGTACAACATTGGGCAAGATTCTCATGAGATCATCGACTAGCATTTGACTGCAATGCTTCTATTGTTGAAGTGCTCGGTTGTGCCGTACCATGTCATCTCCAATACAGCAGTCACCGGCAAACACCTCACTCCCTTTAACACATAATTGCACACCTATGATTGGTTGGTTATCATTATCCCATACCTCATGCCATCTTCGTCGTGCAACAAGCACCACTTGTCGATGTCCTTGTCCAGAATCAATTGAGAGAATTTGCTTAAGTTCACAGCATTGGCCTTATTGGTGGCCCTCCTCGTGGAGTACTTCACTGTCAATGCCTCCAGTTTGTCGAACACGGCCTAAAACTTGTTGGGTTGGCTTTGCGAGCATAGCCTCTTGAAAAGATCCATGATATGTTTGCTGCAGAATTGTGTGAAAAGGTTTGCTACAATGTGCCGCATGCACCAACAGCTGCGCACATCCTCCCATTTGTAGGGAGCATTTGGGGCACCGTGCATTACCTCAATGGCGGTGAGCAACCCTCGGTATCGGTCCAATATGATGCAGACTTTCTCTCAATCACCGACAATCACTCGCTTCACATTGACCAGAAACCACAACTAGTTTTCTATGCTTTCTGTCTCAACGATCGTGTAAACTGATGGAAGAAATTGGTCATTACCGTTCGCAGTAACAACAATGAGAAGCGTGCCCTTGTACTTCTTAGTCAAGAATGTATCATCCACGCATATGACCGGACAACAATAAACAAATGCCTCGATGCACTGGCGGTATGACCAGAACAATCAATGGAGTACTCGAGTGTTCTCTATAGGGCTGCCGTCTTGATGTACAGTTGGCTGATTGAAGACATCCATAAATGTGCCTTGGTTGGTTTGAGTAATGTTACGGAGCAACCACATTGCAGTGTTGTAGGCATCGTCGAATGTGCCGAACATACCCTCATGGCCTTCTGTTTGCTCTCCACGCCTTTGCGTACCGTATAGTGTATCCACACCTATCGGCCACTTGTTTCATAATTTATCTTGATATTATGGAGATGTTCTCTCGCACGGCCGATTGGATAATATTACTAATGTACGAGGACGTCATGTTCCTATGCTTGTCCAATGCCTCCGTAAATATGCATGTGTGCGCGGTAACTCTTGTCACTACAAAATCAATGTCATCCTTCGGTAGCATGGCACGAACCTTCCATGGACAGTCGGTGTTATGCAGGCTGCAACATATAGGTTGAGGTTTGACTTCACAACTCTATATTGCTGGATCATTGCGAGGGACTAGCTCGCCACGGCATTCTTCAGATTTTCTTTGCGTTGAAACTCCTGCTCTAGTTGTATGCCACCTCGATCGAAAGACCACCTGGAATCCTGATTTGTTGGCAGCACAGCTTGACCATATGCAGAATGATTGAGCCACTCATGTGGGAGACCAAGATTATCCTCATTAGAGCCATCGGATACCTTCAATTCCGTCGAATCATCTTTGTCGGATATTGATGGAAGGTAATCCAATACCTCGCACACATCCACATGGGTGTGGCAGAATACATCTGACCACTCGCTAGTCTTGAATATTGTCGGACCGGACACGTTGCTTGGCTCACCCTTGAGCTCATGCTCGCCTGGTTCTATGTTGCAGAACTGTACATATATCGCGAACTGGTCGAGCAGTCCGCCATGGGGTCTTTCACTCTTTGAACATAAGAGCTCTAAGATTTGTCCCCTTTTATTTTGCGCAGTATCCAAGATAGCTTGTTATCTGTCTCCCTTACGATCAACCCTTCAATTAGAACCATTTCATCGTGAGAGCTCTTCCCAAACAGATTCGGGATCCATAAATTCACGTCCACGAATGAGGTGTTATGTAAACTCAGTTCGCCTATCACATACTGGCAACGGCTCATATCAACCCCGTTTGGCCCCTCGCGAACTAAGCCATTGTCGTAAAATATGCAAAATTTTTCCGGAATCTCCATTCTCTACATACATTTATCCCACACATAATAAATAACATGATACCATTATGTTTAACAACCCGAACTCTATGGACCAATTTTTTTTAAGTTCGGTAACCATGCATCCATGTATTTTCATAATTTACGAATATATTCTTTCCTATTCCAAAAACTTCCCACTCCTTCCTAATATTTCAGATCTGTGTTCAGAATGCACAGATGTGCATCATTATTATGTATGTTATACAAATTTGCTTTCTAAAAGCAGATCAAATTAATCTCCTATAGCTCTCAAACTAAATACAGTTTCGTTTTCAAAAACAGAGTTTCCTAAATTACTCCAATTAGCCTAATTACCCTATAATTACAACTAAATTATTTAGTTTTATAGTAATAAATTATTTTTATTGTAACAAATGATGCATTACATTTATCCAAAAATTTGTTGGAATACATTGTAATTTCTTCTGACCTACACATATACATTAAAAATCCTAATTTCTAAACATAGACCATGCACATAATTCTTAAACATACATATGCACATAATTTCTAAAACATACACATACACATAATTCCTGAAAACATATACATATAATTAAAAAAAACTAATTTCTAAACATAGAACATGCACATAATTCCTAAATATACACATGCATATATATATAATTCCTAAAAACATGCACATACATATACACATAATTCCTAAAAACATATACATATACATTAAAAAACTAATTTCTAAACATAGACCATGCACATAATTCCTAAACATACATATGCACATGCACATAATTCCTAAAAACATACACATACACATACACATAATCCCTAAAAACATATACATATAAATTAAAAAAACCTAATTTCTAAATATAGAAATGCACATAATTCCTAAACATACACATGCATATACACATAATTCCTAAACATATACATGCACATACACATAATTCCTAAAAACATACACATACATATAATTCCTAAAAACATACATACATACATTTTAACAAAAATCAAATTTCTAAGCATAGAACATGTACATGATTCCCAAATATACACATGCACATGCGCACTACTCCTAAAAACATACACATACACATAATTCATAAAACACATATACATACACATGAACAAAAACCTAATTTCTAAACTTATACATACACATAAACATGTAAAAAACATAATACCTACACATAGACCCTAATTCTTTCATATTATTACTAATTACGTGATTACCAATATACTTAACAAAATCATAATTGTATTTCAAAAAAAGTACCTCCTTTCAAAAAGTTCGGCATCTTCTACAAATTTCAATTTGCTAGATCTAAAAGACAAAATTGAGATGAGGGAGAGATGTGTCTCGGGTGTATGTGAGAGATGAGTGAAACGAGGGGAAGAGGGGCAGACCGAGTATTAAAGTGACAAGAGGAGCTTGTTGAGTGTCCACACTCGATAAGTCGATTTACACGTGATAAATCACTTGTTGAGTATGACAGGTTGATATAGTGAGTTATTTTTATAAAATAGGGGTAAATGTTGATAATTTTTATAATTAATTATTTTGTATGAGTTATTTATAAAAAAACTGACTGTGTGCCTTGCGTGCCCGACTCACTCCCCCCCCCCCCACCCCAGCGCGCGCGCGAGAGGGAGTAGGAAGGAAGGGGAAGAAGCCCAACGAGGAGGAGGTGGTGGTGGAGGAGGAGAGAGGAGGGTGGCGGGGTTGGGATGGCGTTGGTGGCGTCGATTAGGGTTCGGATCCCGGTGGGGGTGCGGAAGACTATCGAGGCAATAAAGGAGATCGCCAGCGGGCACAGCGACGAGGAGGTCTACGCCATGCTCCGCGACTGCAACATGGATCCCAACGATACCGCCCAGAAGCTACTTCTCCAAGGTCCCATCCCTATCTCTCTCTCTCTCTAATCCCCCTCTCTGCAGTTGATCTTTTCGTGTGGTTATTTGAGTGAGCGAGGCGTATGAGATCGCATTAGCAGCTCTCGGTTTGGTTCGCTTTCTTGTTTGATTTGACTCGGTGTGAAGAAGGTACAGTGAGGATTGAATCCAGGTGGCGACGAGGACTTCCATTTTAGGTTTTCCGGGATTCTGGGGCGATTTGGGGCATTCTTGTGAGATTTTTGTAGTGGGGTGAATCATGGGGAAGCGATTCTTTTCTTGAGGTTTTGTGGTTTTCGTGCGAGGGTTTGAAGGTCTTGATTAGCCTTTTTTTTCTTCAAAAAATTTCAAACAAATTTTCCTAATTCTTATGGGTGGGGAGAGGTTGGTGTTAAAATCTGCATAGTTTTATTTGAAATGGGCGTGTGTTTTGATGGGTTTACGGATGGCAATATTTCCCCAGACCTTATTCTGGATGCATATGTGGATACACAAACCCTAGCCATGTCACTTGTAAATCCTTACTAAGACATAAATAGCTATATATGCATGTAGATTAATATTTGCTCAACTAGACTATTGTATCTTTATTGTCTGCTAGTTTTTCTTATTGAATGCTCTTCCTAATTCTTTTCATTTTGTTATGTTGTTAATAAACTAGCTTATGTCTACTGAAGATATGCTACAGAGTTGTATAATGTACCCAATTTAGAAATTGGGATTGAGCAATCCCATTTTGATAAAACATATTTCCATTTCAGTTTGCATCCCCCCTCCCAATTTTCCTCTCAGTGCGATTCTTGCAGCCTTCCAAGAGCCATTCTTGCTGATTTGAGCATGACATGAACCTCATTGCGATTGCTAATCAAGGATGACATCACGACACTTGCCTCATTGCTCATTGCTTATGCTGGAATCAAGAAAGTCTCACTATACCAGGGCAGCTGCAATGACTGATTAATGCACCGCTTTAATTTAGGTCATTTTGGGTACATAAAGTTATGAAATTGCCATGCATGTATATAAGTATGCTAGAGAACTGTAGTTGGGAAAAAATTTCACATATTTTGATGTCCATAAATATAAATTTTTAGTTTTGCTGAGAGCAGCGTAATGTACATCTTAAACAAGAGTTTTGCCTTAGTCCTTTAATACCTACTTCCTTGAGCGTAATGTTGGGTTTGCTCTTTGAGAAATTTAATTTGGGAATTTCCGTGTTTACTTACTAAATGGCCATTTTCATATTGTATTCCTTGGAGATTATGTTGAGGTAAGCATAATCCATGATTATGGCACAGAGTACGGTTTGGGGTTACCTTAGTCTTCTCGGTATCACTTTCATGCTTCACTCTATGCCCATGAAATTCGTGTATGCAATTTATGCATGTTTGATTGTAATGCACTCAACTTTTAACAAAAGTTTTTGTTTATTTCAGATACCTTCCATGAGGTGAAAAGGAAGCGTGAGAAGAAAAAGGAGGTAGGGCACTCATCTCCCTCTCCCCTTCCCCCTATCTCTTTCTCAACATGATTCCACCATTAATATATAGTTTTTGATGTGACAAAAGTAAAATTGAAAATATTAGCCAAATCAATTGACTTGAGCATACAATTAAATAATAATTTGTAATTGGCAGTTTGCACATCATTATTTTCAGTATCACCTGTATTCTTCTAAACCTATTCTAGGGCGAGTGTTGTTTGAGGTTAAATTTGCTAGTCGAGGCTATTTTGGTGCCTAAGGATTACCTAATTATAGGTAGCCTATGTTAGTTGAAGTGGGTTATTTTCTTGCTACATATATATTTTCCTATTTGAATCTAGGCATGTTAAACACGAACTTCAGCTTCACCTTATGAGCTTATAAGATGAAGCTGGGTCCAAATGATTGGCTTGTTTTGTGCTTATTCAATAATCTTAAGGGGGTGTTTGCCGAGTTTGAGCTTAAGCTTATTGGGAAAATAGATTGAAGTTGAGGCCAGATACCCTTCTTATTTTGGTGGCTTAAGGGGGACTTCAGCTTATTTGCACAAATGAGCTGCAGCCGCTCACCCCTGGCTCATTGCTCTCCCCTCCCTCCCTCTTAACATGTCTTATCTAATAAGCCCAAATTCTTGCCAAACAACCTTTTGGGTTTATCAAATAAGCTAAACTTTTGGGCTTATAAGCCGTGAACTAGGCTATTTGATAAGCTCAAGCCTAACCAAAAATGCCTTAAGCCCTCTTTCCAGTAGAACCCCAAATAAGCTTTAGGCCTTCATTAGCCTAGCTTCAGCTAGGCTTATGAGCCAAAACTGGGGCCCAACAGGTGACTTATGTTTTGGGGCTTATTCTCAATAAGCTTATGCCATCCTTCCACTAGAAGCCTTAGATTTAAGCTGGTGGGAGGAGGCTTTGGGGCTATCAGCTGAAACTTCAATAAATTGACTTGTTGGAGAAGTTTCAGCTAGGCTAAACAAGTTCTTAAGCTGGTTGGGGAGCTTGTAGGGCTTTATGAGCTGAAGCCCCAATAAGCTAGCTTATTAGAGAAGTTTTAGCTCAGCCAAACAGACTCAAAAGTTTGTAGAAGCAGCTAATTCAATTCCATAGAAGCAGCGGTAGTAGTTTATTAGCTATAGCATATTGGAATGGGTGGTTTGTTAAAATTTTTATGGAAACACAATAAGACATATAATATTGTATTAGAGTATGCTACATAGTTATCACTTGAGTAATATTGTTATACCAATTATCAATATGTAGTTTCTACATGTTTGAAGTGCATTCATATGCATGATGGCCACGTTAAAATTTTTCTGGAAACACCATAAGACATACATAATACTGTATTAGAGTACACCACAAAGTTAATCACTAGAGTAATATTGTTATAACCAATTGTCAATTTGTAGTTTCTGCATGTTTGAAGTGCATTGATATGGATGTTGGCTGCTTGGACTTGGTATGCTATGCTCTGCACTATTGTGAAACTTTATGCAATGTTAATAAAATCATGGGCTAGCTTGTAGTTTACAATGCAATATAAGACTCAATGTCATTTATTTAGATGTCTAAATAAATGCCCCCTCTATTCTATCTTACAGGGCAGCAAAGAACCTGCTGATTCTCGACTGAGACCTGGGATGCTGGGGCGAGGTGGAAAGGGTGGCAGAGGGAACTATTGTTCACACTATCTGTTCAAATCTAAAGGTGCGCTTGACCACTTGTCATTCTACGAAATTAAGACACTGATAAGGGCAGTGGATTTTAGACCAGAAAACATTCATGTTTTGCTTTATGTACACCACTTGTTTTTTTTATTGTTTGCTTGGAAGGCTATAAATGTGTCAATATGTTTATTTTTGGAACATTTAGATGGTCTGATGAACATATTCAGATTATGGAAATTTTGGTTTACAATCTAGAGCTGCTTTTTGATTCTTGGTAATCTAACATGAAATGTATGAAATCAGATCATCATTGATTGTTTTAAGTATTCTTCTGCTTGCTAAAGTCCTATGGTCATAGTGATTTTTTTCCATGTATGCTTTTGCACTTTGAAATATTACAGAACTAATTTATAGTCTATAGATTTGCATGTATTCAAATTCGGTGAAACTTCAGACCTTAGTGGACGAAATGCTATTCCTGGAAAGCAGAATGGAGCAAATCAGAACTCGGACAAAGGTAGTAGTTCTTCTCCACCCATCAATCCGTGCACGGTCACCAAAACCTCAACTTTGATTTCAAGGTATCTATATGGATTTGGGGCCAGCATGTTATGTTGTCTTACTTTATTCAATTCTCTTTTGATTCATACATTCTGCATATTGTTTTGTTCAGTCCATCATGTTTCCTGTGTCCTGCTCTGCATCTCTCCTTTTATGCCCAGTTCTATTATATAAAAGCCGTTTTCAAACATCATTGTGGGTGTCTTATTCTTTGTTCTGTATGTTTCATTGACATGTCTTATTTTATCTTGATTTTTGGAAGGAACTTGTTTTGGTGCTATGACAATAGAAGCATGCTGTGCATATTATAATTATATGAAAAATGTCTCATATCAATGTGTCATTTCAATTACATCAGAACATTAGAGTAGTGATGCATCTCTTTTTTTTGAGGAAAGGATAATGAAAGGGAGTAACTCTGGGTTGCCTTGACATTTCCACTGTTAGGAATTGCAAAATCACTGATGTCATTATCGTGGACCAAATGAGGTCTATGGAAACGTATCAAATGAGAACCACTCTTAAAGTAGAAGAATAAGAACTAACAATCTTGACTGTTGGATTATATCCGAATGGCTTAGATCATCCACTAAAAGCTGTTGGCATCTTCCAAAAGAACCCCTCAACATTCCACTTTTACTCTTCCATCCTTCCACCTTCTAGTGATATGAGCTGTCATATCTGATTTGCACCACTCAAATTTGATCGATTGGCGAAGATTGTAGTTCTCATCTTCTTATGTTAAGACTAGTTCCTATTAGATGCACCCTCACAAGGTCTATATATGTAGTCATGTACAAGAGAATAGGAAAAAGATAATACAATATGGGCGTTAATCTGAATACAACTATATATGTTAACACCCCTCCTCAAAGTAAGGCGGGTCACTAGTCTTGAGTTTGAAAAGAAGAAAAGCATGCTGCTCTGAAATTTAGTAAAGAAATTAGCAATATGAAGCTCTAGGGAAAATAGCGAAGAGAAATAGTCTTCTGATGACAGTGAGATCGAGTGAATGAAGCATCAATATCAATGTATTTAGTCAACTCATGTTTCACTGGAACAAAAGCAATCTGGATAGCCCTGGTGTTATAACAAAACAAAGGAGTTTGGTGCAGAGAGCACAACACCTAGATCAGCAAGTAATCAATAGTAACCAATGTAGCCGGATTACTTCAACAGTAGTAGCTGATAGAGCTCACAACTTAGCCTCACTGGAGCGAGAAACCGCAATTTCTTGGACTTGCATACAAAGAGAGATGTATCAAGAAAAATATATTAAGTAATGATGTAGTGACTATCAACAAGATCGCTTGCTTATGTAGAATTAGAAAATAGGCCTGTAGTTGGAGAAAATTATCACTGGAGAAGAATAAGTTACGAGAAGATGTCCCCCGTAGATAGTATAACACACAAAGAAAATGAGCATAATTAAGAGAAGTAGGAGCACTAACAAATTGACTGAGCACATGAACAACATGAGATAAATTTGGTCTAGTAGTAGTGGGATAGACAAGCCTGCTCGAAACCGATCATCATGGTTTGGAACAAGACATCTAATTTTGGCCGGAACTAGGGATGTTAGGTTGCTATAATGCAAAAATGAACATTCTGGTGATTATACAAGGTTGGGAAAAATACAAAATTTGAAAAAATACAAAGAAGAACCAAAAGAAATCGTGAGCTTGCCAACAATCTTGTACTGAGAGGGATCCGAATGAGGCGTGCCATCAGTTAGTTGTAGCTGAATATGAAACCCCATGGGAGTAGTAGTGGTCTTGTTATCCATAAGACTAGAACAAGAAAGTAAGTTCAAAGTATACCGCTATTGAGAAAGGCAAAACCATCATATGTGGAAGTGACCTCAATGCTAAGAAAATACTGAAGTGGTCCAAGATCATAAATCATGAACTGGTCACTAAGACAATGCTTCACAAAAGCTATATGAGAAGGATCATCACTAGTACTAAACATATCATCGACATATGATAAGAGTATCATTCAGCCTCGTGAAAATGTATGAATAAAAAAAGCAAGATTATGCTCACTGGTGACAGAGCCGGCCTTCAGAGCAATCAAACTAAAGTGCACTCAAACCAAGCTCGTGGAGCTTGTTTGAGACATAAAGAGCTCGACAACAATAAGAGTGCTAATAGTAGTCATATGAGCAATAGGAGCAAAAGTCATCATAATCATGACCATGTTTCTGCTAAAAAACCACGAGCAATCAAGCGAACCTTGTAGGCTCAATAGAGTGAGTCTTCACTTTAAAGACCCATTTGCAAGTAATTAGAATAGCTTGCTAAGATAGCAAGCTCCTCAGTCATGACCAACTGGCACTCAGGAATAGTCGCAGCCTCCCGATAAGTACGAGGTTCCCGAATACCACTAACATGACCAAAGCCATAGTGATCAGGAGCAATAAGAGTACCACAGTCACAGAGATCTTATCGAGGTGCAGAAGGTGCAGGAGGATCATCAACATGGACCTCATAGACATGCTAGGGAGAGAGATTATCTGGTGAAAGAGATTGAGCATCCGTAGAAACACAAGAACGGCAAGTATAATGAAAAGGATAAGGTGTAATAGGGGACGATGTTGATGAAGTCTCAACAGGCTTAGGAACAACAGAAGGAGAAAGTTTAGATGAGGGAAGAAAGAGAAAAGACACTATCTCCGTAGGAGAGGACCGTGTAGGAGGAGATACATAGAAAGGACGATATTCAACAAAAGAAACATTCTAAGGAAAATGAATCCAGCGAGCAAAGGGATCATAACACCGATAATCTTTATACTCAAGATTATAACCAAGAAAAACACACTCAATAAACTGAGTGGATAACTTGTTTCACTCATATGGTGGGAGAACATAGCAAGTATTACCAAAGACACAAGGACGATCATACCGTGGTGAAGGGAATAGACATTCACCAACACTAGGTCGCTGAAGAATATGCTTTCTCCGAAGAGGCACGAAACTCGGAAGCTACTTAGACAAGGAATATTAGCTGCATTAAAACCAAAGATTGCTGAAGTTTCTGCTCTAGGATTTTTTAATACATGATCAAGGTCATAAATTGTAAAATATTTTGTGTTATTTGAACATAAAATATATGATACAAAAGGTACTTAGTTATGCATATATGTATTGAAGTGCTTGTACATGAGAGCACTGTGTTTGAATATGGAATTTAGGTGTTCTTTTATGTACTTTCTATGAGCCAAAATTACCACTGGTCCACAAGGAGCTCTCTTTTTGCTAAAGGAAACAAGCTGACGATCGAGGTCAAATTTGGCTCATTTTTCCCCTTTGAGTCAAGGCTGACCAAGCTGATCTCTGACTTGAGTCCATGCAGCTGACAAGCCACTAGCTTCCTGAGTTAAGGCTGACCAAGCTAATCTCCGACTTGAGTCCATACTGCTGACAAGCCACTAGTTTTTGGTCCACCCCTAGGAAGGAACAATCCATGTGGTTCCAAAAACTTTGGATGACTGTTGCGATTCTGTCACCAGTGATGTGTGTCTTAGATGGTAGATCACTCGGGAATGTGGTGTACTTGAGTAAGAAGGAAAAGAATGTGCTTTTCTTGTTTTGTCATCTTATGTTGACATTTGCCATCTTTCTCATCTTTACCTTCAATTGTGGGAAGCTGTTCTGTTGGTGTTTTGTTGAAACTTGTTCATGTTTGGTGCGTGGTAGGTGGTGATAATCTTGCTGATCTAAGATAAGGGCACGAACATGTTTGCTTCACATTGAAGGTCTCATTTTTTTTATAGGATAATAGGAAGCAGCAAAATGGTGTTTTACATTTTCTATGATCATTTGTTTTTAAGTAGAATATCCTAACTTGTTATTAATTCCTTTGACCCACACATGGAATTGCTTGAATGCCAAATTAGTTGGTCTAATATTTATCTCGTGATCTTTTAACTTTAGATGGTTTCATATAAATTCTCTTATCCACAAAAGGGTATTACTTTGACTGAGATCTAAATATTTTGACATCTATTTCTAGTACCCATATATGCATAGTTTTTTATTGGAAAAGACAATGTTTTTGTTATGTAGAACCATGGAAGTCACATGTCACTTGCTTATGGGCAAGCACAAGTTGCAGAATAAATATTCACTGTTGCTATTGAACTGCACTTCCTCTTTTTTAGTTCTCTAACCAATTTATGAAAGTTAAGTGCAAGTTTGAATGTGTCTCGTGGTCCTGTCACAAGTAGATACAACTGAAACTATCTCACTTTATTGCCAGTTCATCAGGTGATATATCCAATGGGCCAACTCAACCAGTTGCTCCTGTTGCTGTGGTGGAGGAAAATTCACCTGCTGTTGATACTATCCTGAAGTTTACTTCATCAGCCTCGTCCGATCGGAAGGGTGGTCCTCCGTCTGAAGAAGTGGTTAATTTTTTAGGTCCAAATGCAACTGAATTATCAAAGCCACCACCATCTGTATCTGGATCTTATGCTTCAGCATTGGACTCTGTACATATTCCATCCCTTGAATCTTGCAATCTTGTTGGTGTTGGTGCTGTCAAACAAGCTATTGGAAGCCAGCAGGCAGTAAGAGAACATGGGGTGATTTCTCGTGATGTATTAACAATCACTAAAGGTACTTGATTGACCTCAACTGGAATGTTGCTCTGTAGTTTGAAATAGACATTTGATAACTCTAGTGTAAACATATTTTTTTACATACTTTTAGATTCCTCTGAACCATCTGGTTCATCATCCATTGGGCGACCATCTGGTAGTAGGCCATCTTCTAGCTACAGCAGTTGTTCACAACAATTAAGTGGCTCACAAAAAGGTTCTAGCTATATTACTGACCTTATTGGATGAAGTCCTATCCATATTACTATTTGGAGAGTCTTTTGTTCATTGAGCACATTAGAACTATTAATAGTCTTCCTCATATGGCACTTAGCCTGCTCAGTGACCAGGTCTTTTTTAGCTCTGGAGTATCAAGTGCTTATGGTTCATGTTTCAAGGGATTTATAATTTCAGCAGTGTGTATCAAGTAATGTTTGGAAAGTTTTATATTCTCAGCAGAATCTGTTTTCTAGTTTTGCATCTCACTCAGTTTTTCGGCCCCTTGTACACTAAATTTATGATGATTGATGTATGATGTCAGGATGGTGATAAGGTTGGACAGAGTTTTGTTTTTTTTTCATGGTCACATGGCTTTTTTGTAGAGCACACTGCAATAAATATTGTTCTTGCCATTTTAGTTGGAAAGTACTTGCTAGCATGATTTCGAATGCAGTGCTGTATCCCAGAACTGCTGGGCTGCTCGTACTGATTTTTGGTTGGTTCCCAGCATTTTTTGGGTGAACTGGTAACAGGAAACTCTGCTGTACTTGCTGTTTATCATCCATAATTAGTGTAAAACGTTACCTTAAACTGTGCAGTTTACCTTATCATGGTCCATGGAGGAATTGTTTTATTAAATAATCATTTTTAAATAACATTTGAAATATGGTCCCTAGGGCAGTTTATTTTCACAAAATGGACCTCGGACTTTTGGAGTTAACACCACAATGTGGAGTTATGTTACTGAAGGTAACGCCCATAGCTATAAAAATCCAGATCACCGGTTCAATAAAAAAAAAAACCATAACCGGTGCTTGCTCCGGTCTGGTTTGAGTATAAAACCGGCAGCATATTAAACCTGCAAAAAGTATTTAGAAATATTGCCCACCTGTACCTTTACAACTGCATCCAGAGACCAACTCAGCTGCTGTTGTGTTGTTTCACATGGAGGAATTGATATTTATATTATAGGATAATTTTGTCATGGCATGACAACAGAACAATACTTTCTTTACACAAATTGTACACAAGAGCACAAAGCTAAGAATGTATACACATAAACACATAAATATAATCTTATATTATGATATGCATGAAAATATAAATTATTTTCAAATATTCTATATTGTCTGTATTGTTTTTATTATGTATATTGTTTTGCTATCTTTATATTTAAAACATGCAGTTTGATCAATGAACTAGTGAATTGAGAGTCTGTCCAAGTCAATTGTTGATCCAATTTTGATAACTATGCGTCTAACAAAAATATTTATTTCTGATAAGTGATCCCAATGTTTAAAAAATGAGTGCATAAATATTTTCTCTCTCTAGTGAACACACCATTGGTGGTGGTAGACCCTCAACCCATGCATCATAGTTTGTTATCCACTTTTTCGCACACATCAGAAAGGTCTACCGCTATATTGGATGGCATTTGTATTGCTATGGCTTATGCTGTAGAGGACGATGTAAGCCTCCTAACTTAGCGAATTTTTGAAAAACACACATCTTGATGTGGGTTGTTGAGGCTAATGCCACTTGGAATAGTGTTAGCCTCAGCATTGCTTGCGCCATGTTTATTTCAATAACGCACATCAATTTGTCATGTGTTCTTCCCTCGGAATTACTAAGTGTAGATCTAACGTCATTGACATTGGCTAGCATTCCTAACACCACAACATGATGTGGCGTTAGCAGCGACCTTTGTGACAGCATTGGCAATGGATAATGCTGTGTGGCATGGGTTTGGAGGGCCAACACCACCTTTCTGACCTTAAGGACCGTAATGTCTAGTGCTGTGGCGTTTCTCCTGTGGTCCATCCTGTGGAAATAAACTGCGATAGGGCCCATTTTTCAAAGTTAAAAGTGATTATTTAATAAAAAATTCCCCAATGCAGGAAATTTGGTTAGTGCATGTTTTCCAAACCTTGCTTACTACTGCTAAAGTCGGAGAAATCTATTCGAATGTCTATACCTCGTACCCTTGTTCTGTCATGATCATACTGGTGAATGAAAAAAATAATTGATGTTTGCTAGATGTGTAGTTCATTATTACTGCTTGCTGTTTGAGCTGGTCAGATGTTATTTGACATAGAAACTATGCATTTTCCTTATCTATCATGATTTAGATTTGTATGGGACAGTCAATCCTCACATAACTAATTGAAACTTTGTTGTTTAGTTGTTCCTAATAAAGAACGGAAACCAAAATCAATGAGCACAACTGCTGCCCAAGCAACTGAAAATGTCAACATCTCTGCCGATGTACTTCTGACTGTTGAACCTATTCCTCAGTCAGTTCCAGTATCAAATTCAGTTAGCAAGGAAGATCTATTGTCTAAGGTGGACACAAGGCTGAATGATCTGTGGACATTAGATAGGCAACATGTCATAATTCCAGATCACCTTCAGGTCTCAGAGTCGGAAAAATATGGGCCTAGTTTTGGCAGTTTTGACCCAAGTTTTGGACATGCTATGTGCTCTTCGAAAAATCTAGAAACTGTGAAGATCTCTAAACCATCTGTATATGAACCATCTCAGGAATTTAATGACATTGTTGTGCGCCTACCTCAAGGTTTGTTTTTAGCTCTTTAAGACTCATCACAGACATATTAAGCTGTTTGTTATGTAATGTATGGCCAGTACAAGTATATCTTATTTCTGTTTATTTGATGAAAACTATGTGTACAAATTACTTTATGCTGGATTTGTATTTTTTTTCTATTAATATCAACCAAGTATTGACATCATTTCATTTTGCTGTTGCATTTCTTGGGGAATCTTAGATATTTTTACCTGCCATATATTATGTTAGTACTGTTCCAGAGCTTATTTGAGAACCCAATTGACTTGTGGGAGTGTGCCTGTGCATTAAATGTCTTGCCATGATTTCTTCGATTGTAGGGATGTCATACTCTTTTAGATGCACATGCTCTATTAGCATGCAGAATATTGGTGAAGCTAGTTTGTTCTTGTAGTACTACCATTGAATATATTCTACTGATGCTTATTAACTGTAGTTTTTTTAAGTGTTTGTTTACAACAGTGATGTTTGAAGATTGTAGGTGCATTTCTATCTGTGCTTACATGATACTCCTGCATGGGTTCTTAAGTTCTTATTAACCCTGAAATTTACTCCAATTTTTTTGCCCTCAAATTTGTTTGGTTGAAATTCAAGAAGACTAGATTGTATCAGTCAGTATGTACATGTTGATTTGTGCTTGTGTTCTTGTTACAATAGTAATGTTTGAAGTTCCATGATCTTCTGGCACACATCTATTTGTGGTTCTATGATACTCTGGCATGGGGTTCATAAGTTAATATTTTTTGAATCATACTTTATTTTCTTGTCTTTAACTTGTGCTATAAATTCAAGGAGACTAAATTGTGACAGTAAATATATACATGTGAATTTATGTTTCAAAAGCCATCATTTTTATTCTTGGACATATGATAGGTGGGCTTCCAGATGATCTCTGCTGTTTCGTGCAGAAAATATTTAGGTCTATTAGAATAATTAATGTGTTGTGTGGATTGATTGGTACTTCTAGGTGTTCATGTGTTTCTGAGGTATCAAAAATGTTGCCTCTGCACTATGTCCAAGCTTTGTCCTATTTACTGCATGTCATTAGAAGTTTGTGATAATTGTCAATTGTATGTGCCCTTAATTGTTCTTATCCAAACTGCAGAGATCAGAATGCGTCCTGTACTGTTCAGGAAACAGCCGACCCAGTTCCTCTGCAACTGCCTACTGAAACAGTAGAAAACAATTCCCTTTCGGAAGTGGAGAATTCCTCCAGTACTCCTGAAGTTACAGAATCAGAACAATCCATGGATGCTTCAGCAGCTTCAGAACTCCCCCAATATTCAGTTGCTCAGACTGCACCGTCTTACTCAACGTTTGGATTGGCACCACAGTTACTGGGAAATCAGATTTCAGTATTAGAAACATCTGAATCTCAGACATGTGATGCTTACTCATACACCAAACCTTGTGGCACTCCTTATTTATTTAGCTTTCTATTGGCATAACAAATGGTTTAATTGCATGATGTCATTTTTTTTACACTCCAGGTTGTACATCAAAAAAAATTTATTGAATGCAAATTTTCCTTTTGTGGAACCATATACATCTAGGAGTGAGCTTGCATTGATTGACTTTTCTTTTAGCATTGTGCTGGAAACATTTTTTTTCTTTGTAATAGTAAAGGCCTTTAGCTGTTTCATGTTCCTTGTCGTTGTTTATATTTGAATCTGTTTATGCTGGTTAATAGTAAAGTCCTCTAGCAGTAGGTTATATGTATCTATTCAGGATACAGACATAATTATACAACATAAGAGCCACAAAATTGGTTTTTTTTTTTTTACATCTTATTCTTTATCAGTTGGCTTAAAACAAGAAATCACTATTATCTAGTCTATTTTTATATAGAATTCCTGCTGCAGATCTGAATTAATCAGTTTGAAATTGTGGAGACAGATACAACAACCAATTGGTTTTTCTACAAGATATTATGCCCAATTCTATCAAGCCACGGCTGAGGCTGATGGCCAGCTATCTCCATTTCTTGCTCCTGGAGCTGCTATCAAGTATGGGAGCATTTCAGTCCTGCCTGCTCAAACTGGTCAGGATCAAGAGGTTTGCATCTGAACCCTGTCACATCCCAGCTCTTATTTCATCTAAGCCTGGTCTAAGCCAGTTCTTCATAATGACTAATTCAATATGACCAGTATACTTGATGGTCATGCAAAGATCATATGTTTATTGCATTTGCCAACAGCCAGTTTCATATGTTCCTACTTGAAATGATTCAAGATCTCTTAGGTTTAGCTATAGAGCATTTATCTTCTTCAATGCACCTATTGTGATGATCTGGTATTGCTTCAGGGTTAAATGCATGCCAGTTCTCAAATTTTCTTCGATCCAGTTATCTTTAGAAAATTTAGTAGCTTCATTTATCATTGTTATGCAAGTCTCATGATTTCAAATGGCTATGCTATTTAAACGTTATTGTTGGGAAGATGTTTGAGCCTCTTTTACTTGTAGATTCTTCGTAGGCTATATCTGACAAAGTTTGTGCTTTAGTTTGGTTGCTAATTTTCTGATGGACCACATGCATATCATGTGTATCAGGAAAACCTTTTGATTTTGCATTTATTTTTGAATGCTTTGTATTGGTTACTACAGGGAAGCAACTCATTGGTGCTGTCATCATCTGCTTCCAGTCTGCTTGCCACCCCAGCTGCTGGAGTTGTACCAACTTCTATTGCTATTCCACAGCAACCTGTTCCTGTCTTCCACCAGCCTGTGGGTGTACATCTACCTCATTATCCACCGAACTATATCCCATATAATCAGTATATTTCACCATTTTTTGTTGCACCTCCCACGCTTCAACATTTCTTGGGCAATGCTGCATTTCGTCAATCATCTTCAACTGGGGCCATGTACCCATCTCCTGGAAGTGCAGCAGTTGCACCACCTGTCAAATACTCAGTCCCTCTGTACTAGCCTGGTGCTAACACTGGGAACCAAGCCCATATTGAAATGCCTGGTTCCTATGGAACATATAATTCTACACCATCAGTCTATACTAATAACAAAGCTGTGGCAAGTGGAAATTCGGCAGAGACTGATGACATTGCTGCATCACAATTCAAGAACAATAACATCTATATTTCTGGGCAGCAGGTATATAATTTTGCATAATTATAAGCAGAAACTTGAAGTAATTTTATTTATTAGAAACTAAAATTTTTTTGTTGAAATATGATACTTGCCATCTAGTTAGTGAAGAATTCTAAATATGTAAATACCTGGTTATCGTGTAGATTTCTGCAACCTGAATTTGTGGCTTTGAAGTTTCATATGTGTGACTTTATTGTCAAGTGTTGGATGTTGTCACATCTAGTTGCGTTTTTGTGGAAGTTGTTTTGGCTAAAAATTACAAAGTTCTAAAATAATACTGCAATTACATTAAGCAATTGCTATGATTATTGTATTAGTGCTTTTTAGTACTTTTTTTGGTGAGAAATTCCAACCAAATTATGACGTTCAGATGACCTTTACACCTAGGGTCAGGGTTTAGGTTTTTAGATGGGGGCTAGTTCCCAGATATGGGCCAGTTTTTGGTGACCTGGTGGAAATGAGACTACTCTATTTTTTTTGTTATCTTAGTTGACTGGGAACTAGAAACCCAGCCAGTAATGATCTGGTATTTTTTTACTTTTTTTGGGTTGGGGGGTGGGGATTTGAATTTAAGTTTCGCTGTATTGATGACATTGTGGAATTGTAATGCTAGAAGAGTCGTGGGTGGATAAGTTTTAGGGTATGTGAACATTGGGGTCGGACGAAATTTAAGCTTTGAACTTTCAATCCTTCAACTTTCATTTTCTTTTGTTTTTCTAGGTCTATGCTTTTTCACCATTTAGTTAAAATTCAAACTTTAAGGTTTGACAGTTCTATTTAATAGTACAAGCTTTAAAATGGACACTTCCCCAAGTTTGAGAAGTAAAATGTATCTATATCTGTACTATTATATAAATTACGAGTTTTAGAATTTCAAATTTCTTCTTTGACTGCACTTTCCCCCTCCTATTGAGTTCATCTGTTGGATTTCTCATCAAATGGTTGAGGTTTCAAGTTAATTGATGCCCTTTTCCCTTTTTTGCTGCCTCATAAGTTCTTGATCATTGATTTGTGAAATCAAATTGTCCACAATGCTTGATGGATTCACTGATCAATGAAATTTTCAAACTCCAAACCGCATAATTACCTCCTCTTTTTACCATAATAGGTGCTATTCTAGTTTTTACTACAAGTTGATTGACAAAACCTAATGGTCCATGTTTCTTAATGATGTGTTTGGTTGCTTGGACCAACCATCCATCGTAGGGTGAAAAAGGATGGATGAGTGGTGTCTCATAAGTTGCTCCAAGATGAGTATTTGGTTGGTGTAGAATAGGATGGTCAAGATAAGATAGGTGGTAACGAATTAAGATTAGTTCCACTAATTAACTTAATTAGTACGAAAATAATGTTAATTACCACTAATCACCACAAACATAACATTAATTACCACTAACTTGACACTAATCACCATTAACTATAACTAATTAGCATTAATTTAACATAATTACCGCTAATCACCACTAACAACACTAACACAATATAACACTAATTACTGCTAATCACTACAAACATAATATTGATTACCACTAACACTAATTATCATTAATCAACACTAACATAACACTAATTATCTTAATTAACAAATGTGAAACGAGTTCATCCGACATGAAAATGAGGGATGAGTTGGTCTGACATATTGAGGGAATATTTTCTATTTTGGGATGAGGTATGATGCATGAGATGATGTAGGACGGAAACAATCAAACACCAACATCCCTCCCATGATGCATGAGATGATTCAGAACGTACAATCAAACACATAATAATAGATTCACCCATGATTAGTGGAAATTTCCTACTGCAACTCATAATTTGTGCAAATTTGATAAGTGTGGTGCCCCCCATTAATTACTCCCTTTCTTATCATTTTAGGTTCTACTCCTATTACTATGAACCATTGATCAATGAAATCCTAAGCTTAGTTTTCGTTGGTAGATTCACCCCACTTAGTGCAAATGTCCAAACTGGCACCTTTTATTTGCTCTTCCCCAATATTCAAACATACAAATTCAATGCCCTTAGTTGGGACTTGGGAATCACATTTACCATAACTCCAAATTCACAGACATGGATATGGATTCAGGACATGATGCAATACAGACATGGCGATACAACATTTCTCCAAAAATGCCGATATATATAGAAAATCATATATATTCTCTTAAACCTTGGTAGCATATGCTTAAAACATAAATTTAGCATCTAAATATGAAATGAAGATATGGAGACTAAGAGAGATGGAGGTGATGGCGATCTTGGAGGAGCTCCTGGAGGTGATGGCTTCGTTGGTTCTTCGCTGTGAGAATCGTCTGGTTTTCTCCTATTCTTTCTTGGGTTTCTTCTCCTCCTTTTCTTCTGGTTTTCAAGGCCTAGGTTTTCTGTCTGACTTGAGGCTGATTTCGTTTTCCCTTTCCTGGAGTTCCTGCACATCATGTTTGATCCTCTCAAATTGAATTGGAATGCTGGTTTCTCTTTTGAAGAGCAAGTCTGGGCTTCTCTTCGTTCTGGTGTTACGGTTGATGCTTCTTGTGACGATAAAGAATTCTTTCTTTCTCTTTTTATTAGTCGCTCTGCTTTCAGACCTTCTAAAAAGGTTATTGGAGAAATTTTAGCTGCGTTCTTTGGGAGCCTGCCGGATTTGTTCAATGTTTATCAATTCTTGGACTTTGGTTTTCGTTTCTCTGTGGCTAACAAAAAAGTGGGTTTCAAAATTCTTAACACTAAGAGTATTGATCATGGGCAGTTCTCCTTGTCTTTCTTTGGAGAGATGGGGGTCCTAATTGGAGATTGGAATTTGTCAAGTGGTCTTTAGAACAGAGTAAAGAATGGACGTTCGTTAATAGGAGATCTCATGTGGCTTTTAGAAGCAATCCTATGTTTGTTAGCAAAGTGAAGGAGTCTTTTAAAAGGCCGGCTATTCATCGTTCCAGTAATTTTGTCGCTGTTTTGGAGAAGCCTCCCTTTCGTGCTAGTCGTCTCCATCTGCACTCTGAGTTGATCTGTTTCAAGTGCTTGGAGCCTGGGCATTTTAAAAGGAATTGTACTTCTTCTGTGAGATGTTCTGAGTGTTTCAATTACGGTCACCTTCGTAAATTCTGTTTAAAGAGGAAAAAGCTTAATCTTTTTTTGTCCCAAAGGGTGCCTTGCTTAAGGCTCATTCTTCTAGGCAACCGATTGGTATTCCGGCTTCCAGACGGGTCATTGGTTTGGCTAATAAGTTTTCTTTTGGTGAGAAGATTGATTTGATTGTCACTAATAGCTTCTCCGATTTTTTTAATATTTTAGACGGTGGTAGTGGGACTTTGTCTTCTAAACTTCCCCTCCTTCGTTCTCAGTGTGAAACTCCTACTGTTTTAGTGCCTGGCTGCTCTGGTTCTTGCCCCTCGTCTGATATGGCTAATTTTTGGGTTGATTCCGTTCCTTTCCTTAGAAATGGCTTAGAAGAGGTGGTCGTCCCTAATAGACCTCTTAGAACCAGGTGCATTGCCTCTAAGGTAGATTCTAATGAAGCTGTGGCAGTGGTTAATGTTGCACCTGCTGCTGTTCATCCTCGTCAAGTTGTTTCAAATTACTTTCATAATGAAAGAGAAAATGCATGTTCAAGTTTCTCCGTCTGCTCTGGGATTGGCGTCTGCCATGGTGCGTTTTGCTTCGGCTTTTGAGAGAGAGTACGATGGAGGAAGGTTTGCTTGTTTCTGAAGACTTTCTTCTTTTCCTTTCTAAGCATGATGAGGGTCCTAATCTCAGGAAGAAGAGTTTTAATCAGTATGTTTGGCTCATGCTCCTTAATTTTCCTTTGGATTTATGGTCTGCGCATAATTTGGCTAAAGCTGTTTCAACTTTTGGCCATCTCAAGGATTGGGATAGAGGTTTTCAGTTGGATGGTAATCGGTCTCATGTTATGATCAAATGTCTTGTTACTGATTTGGTCGACATTCCCCGTTTCTTGGTGATTACTGAGCCGGATGAGAATTTTGGGAAAAGTTGGACTGTTTAGGCTGTCATCTGCTTCTTTCGTCACACTGAGGCTTTGAATGGCGATGAAGATGAGCCTGAGGATTTTTTTTATGGAGGTCCTCATGGCAGTGCCCATCATGAGAATGTTAATAATCAGCATGAGGAGGTTGGCGATGAGGCTGAAGAGGAAGTGGAGGACCAAGTTCAGGTTGAAGAAGATTGGGATGACTTGGAGCCACATTTTCATGATGATGTCAATAATTGGCAGCAAGAGGGTGTGGAAATGCAGGAGCCCATTGGCTCTCTTGTCTTTTGAGGAGTCCTCTGGTTCTTCTGTTGAGGTTGCTCCCTGTCAATTGTTGGTTTTGCCTGTCTTGCCTTCCTTTTCACATTCTGTGTGTTGGTGGTTCTCGTCTGCTTCTTTATCCTTTTGGACTTTCTATCAGTGGAGGTTGAGTTCTGTTCTCTGTTTAAGGGTCTCTTGGACTCGTTTTAATCTGAACGCTTTTAGATTGACTGTTCGTGGTAGATCTTGGAGGTTGGTGGCGAAGAGGCCAAAACCCTTTGTTAAACATTTGAAGTGTTCTAAAGTTTCTTTGAAGAAGAAGGCCACTCCTGTTTCTTCAGCTTCGCTTAGGAGGAGTCTGAGATTAGCTGCAAAATTTCAAGACTTCAAGCCATTGCCGTCTCTTTCTCTGGAGATGATTCAAGTGCTTGGCGCGAATTGTGGGTTGCTCGCTGAGTTGTTATCAGACAGTAACTTGCAAGGTCCCTTAATTGAAGAGCTTGATGATTAAGTTGTCCAACCTTCTGTGGGTGTTGGTGAGGTTTTGGATCCCATGGTCTGTTTCCAGTTGGCAGTGGTGGCTTGCTGCGTCGTTGACTGAGCCTTTTGGTTTACCTCTTCTGCTTGTTAGGGTTCCTCTGTTTTTCGCTTGGTGGTCGAGTGTTTCCTTTTCTGTTTGGTCTTTCCTTTTGTTGTTGATTTTGGCTCTATTCAGTTTAGAGCTTGTCTATTGCATTGTGTGATAGAAGTGATGGATTCTTACTCTTACTCCTTCTTAATGGTTAATTCCAAAACTTTCTCTATTCTTAACTGGAATGTAAGAGGTCTTAATGCTTTTTCGAAGAAACGTGTTGTTTATAATAAGGCTAAAGAATCTAATTGTTTTATTATTTGTCTTCAAGAGACTAAGCTGGAGGCGGTTGACCATATTTTAGTGAAAGCTTGTTGTCCTAAGTTCTTCAGGGATTTTGAGTTCCTTCCCTCGGAGGGGGCTTCCGGTGGTCTGCTTACAGCTTGGAATTCAAAATTTTTTCAAGGAACAGGGGTGTATAAAAATAAATTCTCTCTTACGGTGGAACTCTTTCATAAGTTGTCCTGTCTAAAGTGGGTCATTACGAACATCTATGCTCCTTGCTCTCCTCGGGGTAAATTAGAATTTATTAGTTGGTTCAGAAATATTGTTATGCCGCCTCATCTTAACTGGTTGGTTATGGGTGATTTTAATCTGGTTAGATCAGTTTCTGACAGGAGTAGGGGTAATGTTAATTGGCAAGAAATGGATGCATTTAACTCTGCCATTAATCATTTGCAATTAGAAGAGATTCCCTTCAAAGGCAGGAGATTTACTAGGTCAAACATGCAAGTTAATCCTTTACTTGAGAAACTTGATTGGTTTTTTGCTAATGGAGCCTGGATTGAGGCTTTTCCAAACTCTTTTGTCTCAGTTTTAAGCAAACCTACTTCTAATCATGCGCCGTATGTGATGAAGGTTAACTCTTTGATTCCTTTGGGGCATATTTTTAGATTTGAGAATCATTGGATTAACTGGGTGGGCTTTAAAGAAACTGTCTCCTCGGCCTGGAATTCGGTTCATGTTGAAGATAATATTTGCCAAGTCAATTGTTCTTAAACTCAAGTTTCTTCGGAAGGCTTTGAAGTCCTGGAGTAAGAGATTTTTTCAATTCAAAGTCTGGATTGAGAATTCCAATTTGGTTTTATCTCTGTTGGATGGGTTGGAAGAACAAAGGTCTTTAAGTTCCATGGAATTTAAATTCAGGATTATTTTAAAATCTCATTTGAAGCATCTCTTGAAGGTTGGTAATGACTACTGGAGACAAAGAGGTAAATTCAGTTGGGCTAAATTTGGTGATGAGAATACCAAATTTTTTCAGGCAGTCGCTTCTAATAATTTCAGAAATAACTTTAGTGCTTCCTTGAAGACGGATTCTTGTAATTCCCTTAATTCTCATGATGAAATGGCAGATTTCTTATGGTCTTCATTCAAAGACAAGCTTGGTTTATCTAACTTCACTTCCATTGATTTTAATCTTGATGAGCTTCTTTCGGACTTTAAGGGAGACTTTTCTTTGTTAGAAACTCCTTTCTCTCACGACAAGATTGATACTTGTGTTTCCCAGCTGCCAATTGACAAGAGTCCTGGGCCTGATGGTTTTAGTGGTCAATTTTATAAAACATGCTGGGGAATCATTAAGCAGGATTTTTATATGCTTTTTCAGAAGTTCTATGAAAATAAAGTGGATCTCAGAAGACTTCACTCTTCTTGGATTATTCTTTTGCCTAAAAAAGAAGAGGCTCAGCTAGTTAAAGACTTTTGACCTATTTCTCTAGTGAATAGTGTTAAGTTAATTACTAAGATTTTGGCTTCTAGACTTCAAAGTGTTATCCGGAGTACTATTCATAAAAATCAATATGGATTTATTCAGGGAAGATCCATTCAAGATTGCCTAGCCTGGACGTTTGAGTATTTACATATCTGCAAAGCTAAAAAATCTTCAACTGTGTTACTCAAGCTGGACTTTGAAAAAGCTTTTGATACTATTGAGCATAGATCTATTTTGGCCGTTATGAAAGCCAGAGGATTTGGAGACAGATGGTTAAATTGGATCTCTTCTATTCTTCTCTCGGGGTCTTCTAATATCCTTTTTAATAATGTCTATGGGAAAATTTTTAACTGTGTGAGAGGGGTTAGGCAGGGTGACCCTCTTTCCCCCCTTATGTTTGTCTTGGTGGCGGATCTTCTTCAGAGCATTTTGAATAAGGCAAATTGTTTAGGGATTTTGGATTTACCTATCAGCAATCTTCACTCGCAAGGATTTCCTATTATTCAATATGCCGATGATACACTCATTATTCTTAGAGCTTCTGCCAAAGAGATTTTTCTGATGAAAGCCTTGCTTCAATCTTTTGCTAAATCTACAAGGTTGAAGGTCAATTTGATAAATCTTTTTTAGTTCTTGTTTGCTGTGGTCAAGAGAAAGTGATTTATTTAGCGGGGATCCTTGGTTGCAAAGTTGGTTCATTTCCTTTTACTTATTTAGGTTTGCCGCTTAGTATCAGAAGGCCAAAGGGCTCGGATTTTGAAGGTTTGGTCAATAAATTGAGCGGAGACTGACTGGGTGACATCTCTCTTTTCTTTCTAGAGGAGGAAGGCTAATTTTGCTTAATTCAGTTTTATCCTCTTTACCGATGTTCTTTATGAGCACCCTTAAGATTCCGGAGAAATCAATTGCTAGGATTGATAAAATTAGAAGAGCTTTCCTTTGGAAAGGAAATGAGTCTTGTTCTGGTGGAAATTGTTTAGTTGCTTGGTCCCAAATTTGCAAACCTAAAAGAAATGGAGGATTAGGAATTCTGAATCTTAGAGTGCAAAACTTAGCTTTTTTGATGAAATTCCTTTTTAAGTTTTTTAACAAAAGGGACATTCCCTGGTATAATCTGATTTGGGAATTTTATTATTCGAATAAGTTTCCTCAATGGGCCTCTGCTTCTGGTTCTGTTTGGTGGAGAGACGTGCTTAATCTTTCGCTCTTCCGTGGGCTTTTTCATTGCTCTTTTGGTAATGGAGCTATGTGTAGTCTTTGGACGGACTTATGGCATTCTAATGTTCTTTCTCAGATCTGGGCGGAATTATATTCTTTTGCTAATCAGGAGATTTCAGTCAGTAGTTTTGTGAACTTGGTGGAGTTGAATGAGCTTTTCACTCTCCCCTTATCTCCTACTGCGCATCAATAGTTCTTGCTTTTATCTAGCCTTCATCATGACCTTCAACAAGTTGATCTTATTGATGATGTTTGGTCTTTCTTTGGAACTAATCAAGGGAGTTATTCAACTAAGAAGATTTATCTGTCTTTATTGGGTCAGGATAAGGTACATCCCATTTTTTTCATGTGTTGGAAGAATAGTTGTCCGATTAAACGGAAGATCTTTTTTTGGATTTTTCTACTCAAAAGGTTACACACTAAAGATTTGTTGTTGAGGAAACATTTCAATTTGGCCGATCAGGAGTGTGTTTGCTGTTTGGAGAAGGCGTTAGAATCTCAGCTCCATCTCTTCTTTCTTTGCCCTTTCGCTAGCGCTTGTTGGAGTCGTATTGGCATCTTTTGGATTGTTGAAGATAACATCTGGGATATGTTATTTGAAGGGCAAAAGTACTTTACAGTCATAAAAGATTTCTATTGGGAAGTTATTATTTCAGGCGTTTGGTCCTTATGGAATTTCAGAAACAAAGCTGTTTGGTCCTTATGGAATTTCAGAAACAAAGCTGTTTGGTCCTTATGGAATTTCAGAAACAAAGCTATCTTCCAGAACTCTTTAGATTCGAGGGAGGATTGGTTAAAGCTTTTCATCTCCGACATTGAGAGCATCATTCCTCGTATTAGTTCTAATGCCAAATTAGGTTTATCTAGATGGGTTGACCTGTTGTAATTTCTTTCTTTGTTTGTTTGACCTTTGTATTATCTCCTTGATAATATATTTTTCACAGTAGGTCTTCCTACTGTTTCATCTCAAAAAAAAATATGAAATGAAGAAAATATCATAATCAATTCCTTAGTTTCATACGCTCACAAGTTGAGCAATATAACTAAAATAAATTTAAAGCGTTTTGTACAACTAGAAAAACCATAGCATTAGAAATAATCAAACAAGACATCTAGTTTTTTTGTTAGATACATTGTGGACATGATATCAATGCTCTATTTTTCCCTAGAAACGTCATGGACATGGCGTTGACAATTTGATGTAGTGGGCGCGACTTCGATGCATATTGGAGAAGTATCGGAGGAATGCCGGTATCCGATACATATTGAATGCGGGTAGTAGAAGTATCGGTGCAACTTAGCCATGCATGCATTAAGTGGTACTTGCTATTTTTGTCCAACTAAAGTGGTATTAATTAGTTAGTGCCTTGGTGTAAGGTAGCGCTTTGGTTGCCCACATCAACCCATCTTGTATGTGATTGTACATGAGGTGGTGCAGGTGGGATTGTTTGATTGGCTGTATGCTAGATTGCACGGACACTTTGTCGAGGCAGTGTATCAGTGTTCGGACATGTTGGATGCAGACATAGCCCGAGCATGGCTTGGACATGTGTCTAGGAAAATTCCAATGATTTTGGATTTAAAAAAATTGAAAAATTGATTTGACAAGGTTGGATGGGGGGGAGACATTACTGGATGTGCGAAGCCAAAGGCAGTCCAGACCGAATTGGTAAGTCCAATAAAGAGAAATGAACCCTAATTCAGTTCTCACCTCAGTCCTCCCCCCTTTGCAGTGCACGCAACTAAGGCAACCTCCTGGGTGGTAGATGGCTCCAGCGAGGTGGCCGCTGTCCTGCTCTCACCCAGTGGTAGCTCTCTCCGGTGTGCAACAATCAGATTCCCAGTGTTGAGATCTGAGTTATCTCAAACAAAGGGGTAACCCTTGCAGTATTGCTACTTCTAGATGCATTGCAAGCATGAAAGGCAATATATTCCGCTGGTCTTTTGTTGTTCCTAGGTTTTGTTGTATGCCTTGGTTTCCATATTGAGCAATCTATCTTACATTATTTGATGTTCAACTAAAAAAATATGTGAACAATGGCAAAAGCTGGGGTGGCACCATATAGTTTTGTTTTTTGGTTGTTGTTCAAGTATGGAACATGCGGTTTTGTTCACTTGTGGTAATATACGAAATAAAGTAGTTGTGGCACATGTTATGTTATTCACTGTCTGGATGCTACATTGGGATTTAAACATATGCAACTAAGCCCATGTTGTGTTGTGATGTCCGACCTAGGTTGTATGAGACAATACATGATTTTGTTTTGTTACTTGTATAGGGTGATGTAGGATGGGTAGTATGGTGTTTGGTTGACTAATTATAGAGGTCTATATGGGGTAGGGGTGTGCCGGGCAGGGTTTTGACATCACCTGCATTCACTCGGCCTAGGTCGGAGTGGGGTTGATTGGTCAACGGGTATCCCTCAGAGTGGCGGATTTTAAGGTTTAACAAATAAAACAATTTTCAAAATAAAAATAATTTTCTAATAAGTAATTTTATGGAAGTATTCTTACAAAATAAAGATATCTAGAGGCTAACTAATAAAAAATATATTACTAGTAATAATAAGATGTCACAAAATTAGTTAAATTGATGTATTTATGCTTATTAATTATATTAATACATTAAAAAAATATATGATCATATATAATAGGGGTGGGGTGGGTCAATCTCAAATGAGCATCCAACCGCCCTTAACTTGGGCGGGGCGGGGCATCTTGAGGTTGGTTCGGATCATGCTGGGCAAGGTGGGATCGGGGCAAACTTTAGAACTCTAAATAGCTATAGTTGTATATAATTTGAATTTTTAATACAAAATGCAATTTGATGTAATCAACACTAATGACCACCCTCAATCAACACTGATTATCCCTAATGGCCACTTAAACCATCACTAACCAGCATTAATTACTGCTCATTGTCTAAATAACTGCTAATTATTCCTAATCACTTACTGCTTGTTGTCTTAATGGCTATAGTGCATGAATTGTGCCATCATCAGCTCATGTGACCACATATGATATTGGGTGAATACTCCCAAGTTCCTGCATTCTCCCATTCTATATCATCCCTGTGGTGGAAGATTGAGTCATTGTATTATGCCAATAAAACTAAATTTGAATGCTTATTTCAATGTATTTCACTTTGTTTTCTCCCCACCAAGTTTACTACTTTATTTATAATTGCTTGGCATCTCATTGGCAATGCAGTAGTATAAATTTTGAACCATGCCACACCAATTAATTGATGGCCCTATTCATTTATTTTTTCGGTCATACTTGCTTCTTAATGTTTGCTAATTGCTGATCAGAGTGAAGGCTCCACTGTCTGGATTCCTGCACCTGGACTGGATATTTCTGGTGTCCAGGCCAGTTCCATGCATGGTCTGCCTCAGGGACAGCATTTGACTTTTGGTCCTGCTCAAGTTGGCCATGGCCCTTTTGGTGGAGGTTTCTGCCACCCAGCACAAATGGTGGTTGGAGCTGTTGCCAGTGTTTATCAGCGGCCACAACAAGCTCAGATGAATTGGGCCAATAATTATTGATAGCAGATAGCAAATTGTCTGTGAGTATCCATAACAGTTCGGTTTGTAGAGTTGTTTGGCTCCATCAGAATGATGCTAGAGGAGTTCAATTTTCAGCGCGATGGGACTTGATCAATAGTGCGTGTGTATATATGTGTGTGCGCGCGCGCGTTCTCAACTGTGGCTGATCTGCAGGGAAGGGTTGTGGGTTCCAGGATGCTTACAAGTTGATTGTTCTATTTGTAGCAGATACTGACCATTAAAGTTTGGTTGAGGGGGTCTGCTCAGGATCCCTTTTCTTGACCTATAATTTACCCTTTTCTGCCCCTCCGTTCAGGATTGCTGCAAGATGTGAGATTTCCTTTTCCTTTATCCCTGGTGAGGTTATATATTACTTTGGAGCGAGGAAACTAAGGTAGTAGGATATTCATTCTTTCCACTGCTTTACATGTAAAGTAAATTTTTGTGCTACGATAACATGTAACAACTATTGTACTTGCTGTAATGCAAATGGTGGTATAAACCATAAGTCACAGCTAAATTTGATTTTTCGAAAATCTTTTTTATTGCTTTGGAGACTTGTAAGATCTGTTATCTGCAACAAGACAATGGTCCTTGGTTGCTCGTATTATTGTGGAAATGGCTTTTATGTGTATTGCTTTGTTCTTGTAGTTTTGTGTACAAGATATTTACGGCTTGATGTTATATGCCACATATTGTTTTCATTTATCGTTGTATGATGTATTGGTGGCATGTTCAATACAAGAGTTTGTTTTTTTGCTATAATTTCGCTTTCGTGATATGTTATTTCTTACATTCATGCTATGTATCTAATCTTGATGAAAAGTTTGTTATATCGATGCCTTTGTTTTCCTGCCTGTTTCTGTAGGATGCCATCTTAATTATTATCATGTAGCATGAGCAAACATATAACTGTTTTTTGTTTTGGTAAACTATATTTTTTACTATATTTTCTTTATGGGCTCAATTTGATCCTATATTAAAACAGTTTAAATAGATCTCTACTTGTAATACTGGATCACTTTTGATACATAAGCTATTTTGTAGGTTTTTTTGATTATGTGGAACATTATATTTTACTAATATCTGGCATAATGTTTGTTAGTGTACTCCGACAGCGGACGAACTTTTTCAGTGATGCGTATGTTTGACATCGCAAGATCCTACCCTCTGGGTCGTATCCTACCTTGCCCTACTTTGTCACTACCGACCCTCAACCATAATTCTCACCCTTCTCCCCAACACCCGCATCCTAGTGCGCTAGCAGGCCGTGTCGCGGGGCACCGCCACATATGATTGGACCTATGCGATTCTCCTCGCTCAACACTCTACTTTTTATTTTTTGTTAATTTTTTTGGTTTTGTTTTTGGAGCTTTGCAAATTTTATACCGTTTTTTTGTATGTGGATAGGAATAGCACGAGGTTTATGTGCAAGCTGATGCAACAGGAGGTGAAGGATGCACCGCCTCCAAAATTGTGACTGTGTGGTGTGTAATTCGCAAGTTGATGCAACCGGGTCTTCGGTGCGTGGAAGGACAATTGTCTCGGTAAAAAATGGTATGCAGTTCGCATATGCTCTTTTGCTATTGGTTACCACATCGTTCGATGACAAACCACCACATGTCGAAATTCTTACGGCGTGAAGATCAGATCACTCTTGTTCTTGTGTATGGTATGCATGCTTGGACATATCATTTGGTATTAGAACTTTCATTCACACCAAAAGAAAAATTTATCCCTAGTCAGTAGATTTGTTTAGTTTAATTTTTGTCCTAGAGTACAAAAACTGAAAATACAAAAATATTACCTAGCCTTTTGATTTGCATTTGTTCTTAGTTTTGTATCTTCGAGTTTTAATCCGTCTGTGTCTACTTTAAAGTTGTTGGTTGTCCGTTTGTCTTTCTTTTGTCAAGTTCCTTACCACCATCTTTCTTTCTTTCTTTTTCTATTCTTCTTGCGAACTTTTTGCGGTGACCTGGCATACCACTCACGTGATAGTACGCCCGATCTTTGAACATTTCCCGAATAAAGTTATATTATCCGACAAATGTTCGTTACAGAGTAGCAAAGCAGAAACATGGTTTAATATAACAAGGTGCTTGATTACAATTATATACATATGCCTATTCCTCAAAAGAATAGTTCCGAGATGGTCGCAATAGTTACTCTCCATCACCAATGCTGAAGTAAGTGGGATTGAAATATAGTTGCCTTCCTCTGGATAAACCTCCTTAGCTGCACCGGTTGGCATCACATCGTCGAAGGAGTACTTAAGGTCTAACAAGGATATACATATAGCAAAGATGAGTGCCGAGGCACTCAGCAAGTAATTTGAGAATATAAATGCGTCATGCATACCTAAACTATTCTAAAGATATTGTTATATTATATCACATTAACCCGAATAAATTTTCCATTCTAAATTCATTTGTGATTGTAAAAGACTCCATTTTAAGCAAACTCTACTGAACATTTGTACCACAGTGTGAGACCACCTGTAGGTCTCCTTTTCTGCCTCGACGCAATTTCCAGCCTGGAAGTAAGGAGTGAATATCCACATTTTACCTTGCAGAGGGGTATTACTTTACCCACAGAATCTCTTGATTACCATGCCGGTGTTCGTCAACAGTGCTCCGCATTTATGATAATGCGTGACATCATCAAGAGAACAAAGCCTTTTTCAATCCTTTCACTAGTTCCCTCCACTAGTATGGTAGCCATACCTGTGTAGTCGGACGCATCCGCTACACCCACCAGTTGAGCCTATAGCTCCAGAACCCTCACCAGGGCAGTCCCCCTTCATGCCACCACATACATACACATATACGTTCCCATTGTGGAGGTGTACTAGTTTCCGGATAAGATACTCGACTAGACCCGTCCCATACCAGGTCTGTGGTTGATACGGGTATTACGGTGCTGGGTAGAAATGACAGTTGGTTGTGTCCTTAACTTTATAATCATATTTTAATACAAGATTCGAGCCCTCCTTTGGCTCTCCTCAAGATTACTCAATTCCATCTATAACATTTTCATCAATTTATTCAACTTCCATTCTCAAAATTTTTATCAGGATTTCCCAAATCCATTTACAACACCTTCATCAGGACCAACCTTTATCTTTTTATAAAATATCCTTTTTGATGCAAGATGGTAAAACTATATAGATTATCAAATAGGGGATAACAACATAAAATTAACCAAGCATGTTTTATATGGTCAAGAATAATACTTGCCTTGCTTTTCGTAAAATCCAGTTGAATGAGCTACCAGGGTATTGACGTTCTTGTGCTCGCCTAGTTTGGTATCTAGTTCGACGTCAATCAATAAGCAAGCAAAAATAATAATTAGTATATTTGTTTATATAAATACATATTTAGGTTTGATAGGGTTCAAGTGGTCGAATACTGAGATAAAATTAAAAGAATGGTCGAAAGGGGATTGATAAGTTTGGTCTAAGTTGATTGACTTAGAGAACAAGGAAAACTTTATCTGGGGTTTGGATGGACGATCAGATTATATATATGTGAGGTTGAAGACAAGGTGGACAAGGTGACGTGAACGGATTTTCAATCTGAGGTTCCTAAGGTTGCAAACGACATGGGCATGTCGATGAGAATGGCATTGAACGTGAACTGATAAGGCATAGGTTGACCTGCTAGGGTTTCCTTCGAGGCTGGGGTCGATAAACAAGTGGAAGATGTCTGGGGCCTTAGTTGGATGGTCGAAAAACTAGGGCAAAGTCGATTTATAGATTGGATGCGAATGCGACGACTTTCGGACGTCAACGGACGACATAGATGAAGATAGGTCAAGATGGAGTTTTCTCGTAGAGGGATAGTAGAAGAAAATGTAGAACATGAGATTATGAACTTGGTAGACAAAGTAGATTTCAGTTTGCATGCATGAATGTAGCTGAATTGGGCTAATGCCACTGGCTGACACTGGTTTGGCATGAACTGACAAGGGCTGGCATGAGCTGGATTAGGGCATGGCTTCTTGAGTGATTTAAGGCTTTGAATGCTTCACCAACTATGTCTAGGAGGTAGGCAGTTGCAGCAGGAACTCAACAAAGGTGGTTTCGACCACTGAGGCGCATGGACGACGATGAACGACGGCGAGGAAGCACGGCGGTGACACGGCAAGGTAAAGCTACTAGACAAGATTTTGGCATAGGAATAACTTGTGATTTTGTACAGAATCAAAAGGCGATGTAGTGGAGTAATATGCTCAGGAGGTTAAGGTGAACCTACTGGACAAAGTGGCGATGACGGGAGTGGCCAGCGGCGATGGCGTGGCACGGCGGCGGCACGCCGGGGAGAATAAAAATACCTAATTTGATTTTTGGCTTTGGTGTTAGCAATTGAAGTGTCTGGGAGCACGAAACATCTATTCTTCATGTTCTAGAGCAGTCGGATGGGTCGACGACGAGACGATGATGAGCGGCGGCGAGCTGCGCCGGAGCAGAAGACGAGAGCGACGGCTTCGACGGTGCCAGGGCAATGGGACACTAAAGCCTCAAAATTAATGTCACGGCTAAGCTCCTGGGGTGTTCCAGATGGTGCAGCTATGAAGGATTTGGGAGTGGCGGCGCCGACGAGGAGTTTGACGACGCGGTCGGAGGCGAAGAAGATGAAATTTGGGCTTTTGTGTTGTGGTGCTTTGGAATCCAATTCTTTGCTACGGGAGTGAGAGGGGCATGTGAGGAGGGCAATGGTATGATCAATTTGGCCGGAGGTCCGCTGAACGGAGTTGGCGACGGTGGCGCGGCGCCGTGAAACAAGACAATGCTGGATTCATCAAACGGCTGGGTTTCTCGGGAATTCTCTTGGAGGGGATTGTTCCTAGATTCGGAATGGTCATTTCATCCTACTAGCTCGACTCGATTTAAGGACCGGAGGAGGGTCCGATAGGGGAACAGGGGCGGTGGCCGGTGGCAACCAAAATTGGAAATTCCGGCGCCGTGGTTCACTGGAACTTGTGTGGACGCTCGAGGTGATAGAAGGGAGTGAGAGAAGCAAAATTCTCACCTTGGGGAGTTGACTGGAGTGTTAGCGGCTCGTAGCGGCTTCGTCTCCTTCACGCGGCCAGGGAAGAAGAAGATGAACAGGAGTAAAGATTAGTGTGTGTGCTGAATTATGTTGTAAGGCTGGCTTATCTGGTGTGATGAGCATGCAACCGACTTACCTTGGGGTTGAGGTGGCGGATTTCACTGTTCCAGCGAACAGGTGGTGTTGCTCTACACTTGATTGGTGGAATGTGGACTGATTTGCAAAATCAGAGAATTTGAGGGGTTTTGTGCAAGATTTACAATGTGGCTGCAATATGAAAAGTCCCAGGGGCTAGATCGCAAAGCTGAGGATAATTGGAATTTGGACTGAAATGCACTTTAGGAAAATATCTGGATTAAATTGCAATTTCATTGAAGTGCTAGATAGAGACGGATTTTGATTTCGCTGCTGAAGATCAACAAATAGTTTGGCAGAGACATAAGATAAGTTTTAGGGTTTCTGATCAACTTTTGAACGAACACGAAAATAGGGTAATTAAGGTATTTAGAATGTGGATTTTGTCGAAACTGAAATTCTGGGATTTAGGATAAGATTTTGAGATCCTCACAGAAGAAGATTTGGTATTGAATAGCATTTGGGAGGTATTCCCTGAATCAGATTTGGATTTGGAGCTGAGTTGAGGTTTTTAGCCTTTTAAGGCTTCTAGAAAATCAGGAAAAAGGACTGATATGTGATACTTTATGGACTGAATTGTGATCCTAACAAAAGTATGTGTGTGGGTTGCTGTTTTAAATTGGGAGATGAATAATGTGAGTGTATTTCATGCTGTTGTTGAGCTGAGAAGAAAACTACTATCATGTAGTGTATAGTTGAAGCTGCTGCGAAGAAGAGTGGAGGGTGAACAGTGTAGTGGCTGTTGTTGAGTTGAAAAGAGGCCATTGTTGTGTTGGTTGGCTTCATAGGTTAGCAGGAGATAGCTGGATGAGGTGTATGAGTATATGTGTGTATATGTATCAGTCTTGTGTGGTCTGAATATATACACAATTGTGGGGCTAAGAAGATCTGTGTATGTGTTTGCATATGCATCTGTATATGTGTGTATTGTAATATGTGTATATATATATATATGGTATGGCTGGGTGTGTGCACATCTATGTGTATGTAGGTGTGTAAGGCAAGGCCTGAAGGAGAAATGGATTCAGAAGTCAAAGTTTTAAACTGGGCTGAATAAAGAATCTGCAAAGAGGATTTAATTGTAAATATGGAAGATGATTGGACTAAATTGCAACATTCACAATCTGGAAGCAAGTTTGAATTTAGTCCAATAGAAATAGTTCACACGAGAGGCATTTTACAGAAATCCAGAGTAAGAATGAGACTGAATCGAAGATGAAAACGAAAATAGAATTAGGGTAAAAGTGAATTGTGCTTTTACTGAAAACGACTGAAAACACGAATAGCTGAGTCTCGGGGCTGAATCTGAACTTGTTGCAGAAGGAAACTTGTATAAAATAGTAGAAGGAATATAGTCGATCAGTTGGATTGGAGTTTGGGGGTGATTCAAAGATTTTAGCTAGTATTGATTCTTCGAGAGCTAAAAAGGACTGATTCGCTATGAAATTTGGACTGAATCGCAAAAAGTGGTCAAATGAACTTGTTTGACTAAGAAGTTTTAGGACTGGTATACAAGCTTATTAAGATTTAGGATTCCAGAGAAATCCAGAAGAAATTTACTCTGGAATCAATCGAACTGAAGGCTGAAAAGTTAAGAAGGGTAATTAGGAATTTTAGTTTTCTAAAACAGAACAGGGTTTAGTTTATGGGCTTTAGGGTCTGAGTTTGATCTAGCAGCTGAAGACAAATCAGTATAAGATAGGTAAGAGGTCCTAGCTGTTCAGTTTGACTACAATTTTGGGCCGTTTGGCGAATTGGCTGATTCTATGTCTGAAGAGACTGAACTGTGATTAAGAGAATCAGGAGATTGGACTAGTTTGTAATTATTTTGAAATAACTTAATAATCTAGTTTTTTGACAAAGTATGTTTAAAGTAAAGAAGTATTGTAGGCTATTTTACAAGTTAGGGCTTAGTTTATAACTAATTAGAGTTTTTGAATCATAGTAGAACTATTACTTAAAAGAAATAGTCTTACACTTAGATTTCATAAATAATTATCATTAGATGATAAATGGCATTTTACAAGAAATAGAAAATAGTGTTTTTAGTGAAATAGGTACACATGCATACATACATACACATGATTGTGCACATATGCACAAGTACATTTAAGGAAAATATCTTTAACTAGTTGCAAATTTATTTATATTTTAGTTAAAACTTCTTAGGGAGTACTCTTAAAAGTAGCTTTGCAGTTAAAATAAAAATGAAATTTTCAGGTTCAGGTTTTTGTAAAGAAAAATTTTCAGGCCCTATTTTCAGGGTGTTACACTTTTCGTACGGATAGCATATAAAGATATGAAAAAAATAACGAAATAGAACACATTAGAACGAAATTACAAAAGTGACATCAGTCGCCAAGCCCGATGGCGACTTACCTGAAAAAGCGACCAGTCGCCAGCTCAGTTGGCGACCAGAAGCTTCAGTCGCCAGGCCGTCTGGCAACTGCGGGTCGACCAAATGGTCGCCAACCCGTTTGGCGATTGATCGGCAGTATAAAACACGGCCCCGGGCAACTGGAGGAGTACTAGCAAACAAAAAAGGCAGAGGGGAGAGAAGAGAAGAGAAGAGGAAGAGGAGGAAGAGAAGAGAAGAGGAAAAAGAAAAGAAGAGAAGAAAGAACAAATCTGAAAAAGTTAATTAAATATATTTTTTTGTAAGTTTAAAATGCAGATCTGTTTTAGAAATGCATGGAAATTGTGTTACTAATATAGATGTGTTGTAGAATAGTAGATCTGAGATACATTTGCTGTGTAAATATAGATATGTTATATAGATTTGTTATATGATTAGAGAATAAATTAGATTAATAATTAGTGAATCGATAATTTAGGAAACATGCTTCTATCGTAGACAATGTGCGGAAATTTTTTGGATAATCCAGATCTGTTGTGCGAACCTCAGATCTGATTAGTACGTAATTTAAATATGTTGTGCATTTTGAATATAATGTATATATAATTTAGCTTAGATGTGATACAATAATCCAGTGACGTTAGATTAGTTGAGATGTTAAAAAATGTGTCACACAGGTCTTAGGGCTGAGCACAGAGTAATGTGCAAAATATATTGGAGATGTGATAACTGATATTTGTAATACTCACTTGTATTGTAGACAATGTTGGAAACAAGAATAGTCTATATTTTCATGGGGAACAAGTTATTAGAAACGGACCATATGGAGATGATCTAAGTGGCTGTCACTATATAGACATGGAGTTGAATGATCTTAGTGCTTAAGGACCTTAAAACCCGAGTCATGGACATCCTAAATATCGATCCATATTTACACCAAATTTTCATAGAAGCATTGGTGCTTGTTGGTGCAAAAAATTGTTGGAAATTGTGTAAACTTAGAGGTGACAGGTCTTGGGGCTCTCTTGTTAGGAGGGTGATAAATCCCAATCATGGCCCAGATGACTACATACTATATGTGACGATGCTAGACAATGCGTCGCATACCAATGTAAACATCGAACCGGTAGAACATGTACCTGAACCATTGATTGGAGGGCAACATATGAACATTGATCCAATCATGGCATATAATTCTTCGGATGTCCCGAATGCAGAATTCATCGATGGGCATTTTTGGCCTAGGGATGAGGCTTATGCCGATGAAGGTGAAGACGAGGGTCTGCAATTCTCAGGCAGCAAAGAGTCAGAGGTGGGCGTAGACTATGTGGATTTCTCTAGCGAAGAAGAAGATTACCGTGGGATGGGACCTCCCCAACAATGGCTAGATCCAAGTGGTTTTGAGCTTGCGTTAATCCACGATGATCGCAGTTCGGAGTGGGCATCGAATGAGCAAAGATTAACATAAGGGCAGCATTTCCAAAGCAAGGAGGAGGCCAAGCAAGGCGTGGCGATGTGGTCCGTGACACTACGTCGGTCTTTCAAGGTCGACAGAACACATCCGCGTCTCTACGCAGTCAAGTGCACGGTGGAAGGATGTCGATTTTATGTTCGTGTTGCTTGGTACAAGGACAGTGATGACTTCGTTGTTTTCAGGATCACCGAACATGATTGTTTGGTTACAGAAGTCTCACAGAACCACAGGAATATGTTGTCCGCATTTGTGGCACGTGTAATTTTGTTGAACCTTCATGCAAATCTAGACATGCCACCAAAAGAAATTGTCGGCCAAATCAATGACACATTTGGGTACAACATTCAATACGGGAAGGCATGGAGAGCCAAACAATTTGGTCTTGAGATGTTATTTGGATCTTTTTATGATTCATATAACTATGTGCCCAGACTAATCCAACAAATCGTTGACACCAACTCTGGCACTGTAATGGACATGGTTCATAGCCCAGTTGTCGGCACAGACGGTGACATAGTTCTTGGAGCTGAGTACATGGAGTGTATATTCTAGTCATTCGGGCAGGTAATCTCTGTATTCAAGTACATGCGGCCAGTACTTTGTGTGGATGGCACATTTCTAACTGGAAAGTACAAGGGAACTCTGATGACAACTGTTGCTACAGATGCAAACAATCAGCTACTTCCCATGGTGTACGCCTTAGTAGAAGGCGAAAGCACAGACAACTGGGTATGGTTCCTTGCGAATCTGAAACAAACTGTTGTGAAGGATAGATGAAATGTATGCGTAATCCATGATAGACACAAGGGCTTGTTGAGTGCCATCAAGTTCATGTTGTCCACTGAGGACCCGCAGTACAGATGGAATGACTTGATCAATCGGTGGTGTAAACAACATCTTGCAGCGAACTTCTACACACATTACAAAAGCGCATGCCTTATGAAGAAGTTCAAGTAGTTGTGTGATCAAAACCAGGGCCGTAAGTTTCAACAAATCTGGGACAAGTTAGAAAAAGATACTTCATATCTAGCTAAAGCTCAAAGGTTAGAGGCAAGCAGTTCGCAGTAGGTGGAAGATGAAGAAAATGTCGTGGGGAGTTCAGATGTGCCGAGACGGCACAGCCATAAATCAAGAACCATGAAATTTAGTGAATGGATCAGTGACAAAGCTCCTGAGAAGTGGTCGTTACTGTACGATGAGGGAGGTGCCAGATACGGTATAATGACAACTAATATGGCGGAGGTGTACAACTTTGTGTTGAGGGGGGTGCAAGATCTTCCTCTCACTGGAATTGTGGAATTTACATGGAATCACATGACTAAATACTTCCATGAGAGGGGTACAGCTACAAGAGCACTACTTCAGGTCACACCATCAAAATTTCCTCATGAAGTACAAAGGTCCTTAGAAATGAAAGCTACGGCCACTCAGAAACACTCAACTGAGTGCATTCCTAATAGCAGAAGGCAAACTTGGGTTGTTTGATCTGCGGAGTAAAAATGTGGGGGTGGATACATGCAGCAGATCAAGAAGCAAGGAGTGACTTTCGAAGACGGTGTCAAGTGCACTTGTAACAAGCCAACTCTGTTGCATAAACCATGCTCCCATGTGATGGCAGCGTGTGCACACGATAACAAGTCGAGTAAGACGTACCTATCACTTTACTATGGCTCACGGTATCTTGCTAAGACATGGACTGCAGACTTTGAGATTTGGGGGACTCAGCAGCATTACAGAGAGTTGTCGTGCAGGGCAGGCGAGTCCGATATGTTTGACCACCGCACTTGGAGCGGAAAGGCCCTGGACGATGGCGGACTTGCGAATTGGCAATGACATGGATAACGCAGAACGCGATGAATTGCGAAAGTGTGTCATTTGCCGACAATCTGGCCACACGAGGAGGACATGTCCTGATGCATCCGAACCTCATCGAACGTGGCTCAGTAACGTTGTGCAACACTTATTCATTCCTCTCACGTATTTGATTTGTAGTTCGTTTGAGATGATGTACTAACTTAATGTTCCTGTTTGTAGGCATGGCGCACGATTGTTGACAGCTTTCTGAGTTACTCGACCAGTACTACGACGATCATCATCAATCTTGAGCGCTGAGGTCTGGAGAGGAGCTTCAGCCCTTTCGCCTACGATCTCCTGGCATGTCTTGGCCTCTCGATGGAGATACATCGCACGACTAAAGGCGGTGAGACCGTTTCCTTTCTCCAGGACAATCACTAGAGCGGAGTCTTTCAGGCATGACCGATCACTAGTCTCTGCTCTGACGGACAAATGGAGGCCTGAGACACACTTTTCACTTCCAGTGGGGGGAGATGACATTGCCCTCGAGGATGTGGCGATGCTATTCGGACTGCCGATTCACCGATAGGCCTGGGTACCACCACCCACTCCTGCTGGATGGGACGGCATGTTCGCAGAGAGGTTTCATCCACTGGGCAGGAGCCCTTCCACCACGACGTCGGAGTTCCTGCGGATGCTAACGAGTGGACAGTCAGCCGACACTTCGAGGCGTATCTGCTGCACCTGTTCGGTGGCGTCATGTTCACTGGTATGCTTATACATGGTACAGCTATAGCTCTTTCACCTATTGAATTTAATTCTTATTTTTGTGCTTTTCTGCAGGTACTCACGGTGACACAGTGGATCGTTGGCTTGTTCCACTGGCGCGGATGCTCACTGACATGCTGATCGACCAGATACCACACCTCAGTTGTGGGGGTCGGCGGTTCTTTGTGTGATGTACCGAGGGTTGTGTGACGCCTGCGTTCAACATGCTCGGCAGGCGAACATGGCCAAGTGTCCTCTACTTGTTCTACTATGGTCATACGAGCACTTACCTGTTGGACGACTGCTTGTCACTGATGTGCCGGTGGCTCTTCCGGAGGGGTATCCGCCCAGGGATGATGAGATCGATCGCTCGACCATGGGGCGTTGGGTTGCAGCACGAGCTGCAGTGGGCCACCGTTTAGGTGCACACATGCTACAGTGCGTACAGCAGCGAGCTGGAGCTGCTCCATCCGTCGCGTGTTGTATGGAGGGCCTGGACGACGACCTACATCGATGACATAGTTGCCGACGGGATCTCGTTGGTATGTACGGAGGACCGGGACTTATGGCTCACCCTATGTGTTCTTGTCTTCAGTCATATGTTGGGAGTGTACGCTCCCTGGAGGGTGATGCGCCAGTTTAGCCTGTTCAAGTCGATCCCCCCTCTAGACGCTGCACATCGGTTGTCACATGATCAACACGAGTAAGTTCGTGATCATCTCCGTGCATAGTGGTTTTCCTCCATGAAAATACTGAACACCTTTGTTTTTGTTGCAGGTAGAGTCACAAGGGCAAGAAGGCTGTCAGTTGGGATGACCGACAAGCTCCTTACACTCATCACTGGGAGTAGGCAGCAGCGATAGATGTAGTGCGTGAGGAGAGGTTATACGATTCCACGACATACGGCGACTACCTCTGATGGTACATCCCTCGCCCTAGTGCTCACATTGCCCCGCCACCTCCGGTGCCTGCAGAAGTGCCTGCTTCGAGCGTGCATCACACATACAACCGATATCATGAATCTCGGGTACACCACCAGGTACACACCGATAGTCCATGTCCTACTTGTTATTTTTATTTCTGCCTCCCATTGTCTTGTGGTCTTGCAGGTGACGACCTCCGTGCGATCACCTCCGTGACACGGCCGCTAGTCCAACAGAGGCAAGCACGTCTACCTATCACTCTCGAGGAGTACGAGAAGGCCACCGCCTACATTCACTGACTTGCTTCATAGCTGACCCTAGAGAGTGCCGCCACTGCATCGAAATTTGTTGCACTTCCACTGCCACGGGCCCCGCCCAGCCATACGCCGTCGCAGCCGGCCGCTCATCGACTCGACGTAGCCGGGCCCTCAGGTACAGCCATCGACACCCCGATTTATCTCGGTGCACCCTCGGCCTGCTCTTACCGTACAGGTGTTGCCACTCATGTGGAGCTACCATCGCGCGGTGGTGTACGGATCTCCGAGGGTCCCCATACACCGCCTTCGACATCACGTTCGACTCAGACGACGAATACATCACCATGTCGCAGTAGAAGGTGGACAAGCATCTGGCTACCTCATCGGCTAGTCCGCTCGCACCTCCCGGTAGGCGCCCACCATACATTCCTCCTCGGTCGGTCCGTGTCAACCCGGAGGTGATCCTCGACCCTTCGTACTCGGAGTACGTCAACATGTTGCAGAGGAGAGACGACGCTGACCAGAGCCAACATCAGTTGGCATCTGCACAGCTTGTTGGGGCGCCTCCATCGTCACAGGACCCTGTGGAGCACATCCCCCATACGGCCGCTCTCCTGATACAAGCCTCGACCAGGAGAGTGCCCAGCCCCCCATCAACAACCATCACAGAGGGCAGTGCATCTGCATAGCACCTTCTCACCGTCGCCGTTTCAACGGGACCGGAGGCATCGTCCGAAGAGGGGCCGACATTAGTTTTTTTATGTTCTCCCTATACGAAACATGATTTATGTTCTCATGTATGTATTACTTTTGATTGCATCAGTTCTCTAACGTTTTCAGTACCTTTTCGATGTTCATTTTTGTTTTTGGTAACACGACAAATTGAACCAACCATGAAATGTACGAACCAATCAACCCAACCAATCACGGGTCTTTTCCTCCTTGGCTGGTCGACCGGTGGTGCTTCGATAGCCCTTTCTCGGTTTCATCTGCAATTCTCCTTCTATTTCTGGTTATTCATACAAAAAACACACTTTCATACTGTTTTTCATGTTTAATTTTTTTGGGGGGCTATTTCACAAATAAAAAACCACATTTCTCAGCTATTTTCATAATTTTCATAGAAAATTCTACCAGATTGCAAGGCAGACAATCAGTAGACATCCCGTTTGGCGACTGATGATGTGGCGACCAGTCGCCAGACCAGTTGGTGGCTGGTCAAAACTGCTCAAAGTCGCCACGCGGGATGACGACAATGGTCAATTTTCTAATACCTTTATATTCTGTGTTATTTAGAACTTTTTTTTATATTTGTGTTATCTGTACGAAAAATTCCCTTCTTTCCACAAAACTAAGTTTTGCTTTACTACACTTTGTCCACTTGTTGCAATCCTAGGGTTTTGGTTGCTTTGCTGCACTCCCTCTAGTTAAGTTGTGAGTCCAAATCAATTTGTGTTCATATCTTAGAGTAAAAAAAAATAGAGAAAAAAAGAAAAGTTGTGTAGTTTTCAAGCCAACACAAGTAAATTTCAGATTTGTCTAAAGAAAGAAAGAGAGGAAAGAGCTGCGGCCTAATTTTTCAAACCGATTAACCTCCTTTTAGTCATTCATGATTAGCAACTTAGGCTTAGATTTCCATTGGGTTTAGCCCTTACAATGTACCAGTTATTGGGTGGAGGTATAGCCCGCCATAACAGTAAAAGGACCTTGTGATTGTCTAACTATTGGGCAGGAATAGTTTGATGCATGGCATGGTGAAGAGTCTTGTTTTCTTAATTCAGTCTCATACAGAATTGTCGCATGTAAATGATTTGACCATTATAAGTTGAAAAATTTTATAGGTAATTGGTACACTTGAGTTAAAAATGTATTCAAGTACTCCGTGTCCTTGACTTTTTGGGGTCTACACGCAGTAGGTTCTTCCCACGTCGATGTGATACAAGTAGTGTGTCGACGATTCGGACTCGGGGTCCTTAGTCGAACTTATGCAGTGAGACCTTTCAGGGTGACCCTCCGGGAAGGTATGTAGAATTATGGAGAACTGGAGCACAGAGAAGTTTACACAGGTTCGGGCCCTCGATGGTGGGAGTAATAGCCCTACGTCCTGTTGGGATTGCACTATGTGTGGTAAAGAGTTACAAAGTGACGGAAAAAGACCTTCACAGCCGAAGGTTTTCCCTGTATGAGTGTACAAAACGAAGCCTGGAAGGCTTGTGGAAGCTATCTAATCTAAGCCGTACTCTTGGCTATTTGATTCTTCAAGTGAGATGTGTTGTATCTTGTGATCCTTTGATCTCTCGATCCCCCTGTTTGATACACCATGCCGCCCTTTTATACTGGTCGAAAGGGTGCCAAGTCATAACGGTATCAAACGGTTGCTTGGATGTGGTTTAGAGAACCGCTCTTAACTCCCACGCAGGTTTAACACGTGTTACTTGTGGATAACTGCACGTATTAACCTCCTGACGGTTGTTCCTCTACGTGGAAGAATCTTCGGGATGCTTGGGATATTCTTGTTACAGGGACAGAATATTCCCACGTTCCCTGGTCGAAAGAGTTCTGACCGCGCGATGTTGGCTGACCGCGCAACATCTTCAGCCTTCAGTCCGCGCACAACATACGGACTCCTGACCGCGCACTAGCTGCGGTCTGATCGCGTAAGACTGCGACCTCGGGCTGGTACTCCTCAGAATGACTTGAGTTCGCACCGCCAGGCATGTGTCTGGTTCGAATCTATCCTGAACCAGTCGTGACCTTTTATTTGAACTGACTCGGGTGTCAATCCTCGTCAACTAGCCCCCAAATTCGAAGAAAATGAAGGGACGTGTTTATTTCGAATTTTTAAGACATGCATCGGATTTTTAACCCGACGCTTCAAATCCCCCACTTAGTGGCGCACTAAGTGTGACGGTTGGTTCCCCGAGACGGGCTCTGGGTATTATGTGACAGGTAATGATGGCGCTGTTTGAAACGTTTAACCCGAGGTGAAATTGTAAATGCTTTTAAAATCCCGAGGCGTTCGAATTACAAAGCTCCACAACTTTCTTCTCACGGCCAAGTTTCTTCCAAAGCTACCGTCATCCTTCTCCTCATACACTCCCCGATGGCAGATCACAACATCATCGAGATTAAGAGTGATGAAGAGGAAGTTTTCGAACAAGGGCCTCAGATGCCTGAAGATCCATCTCCTTCAAGGAAGAAACCCAAGGTTGACGAGGGATCCTCCAGCAGAGCAAAGGTAGAAGACGCAACGTCGTTCTTTCTTCCTTCTGTTCCTCATGCACCTAGGCAGATTGAACTTTCATCTCCACCTTTGGAGGGACGGGATCCTCAGTCTTTTCCATTTCATCCCAATGCTCCCAACTTTTGTTTGGGTGATGAATTTTCTGGTTGGCAAGCGGTGACTACCCGACCAGAAGACCCTCAACTTGTGTTGAGGAAGCAATCATATGGTGGGAAGGTTGCACTTCCACCATCCAGTGATCATCCATTTTTGTCGGATGATCTACTTTCCAGGATGCAGATATCAACCCGTTGCTTGCAAGGATTGGTAATTGCTTCTGTCTCCTTTTGCTTTCTTGTCATAGTTAGTAAAACTAACATTTGCAAATGCAGGAGACGAAAATTGTTGGAGCCCCCAGCGACCAGCCTGCTGAGACCCCACCTCCTTCCCTCAGACAAATTCTCCAAAGGGAAAAAGAAGCCTTGGAAAAGAAGACCGAAGAGATGTCTTCGGCAATTCTGCATCTGGCAGAATGTTTTGAAAGATCCTGTGAAAAGGCACACCAGTTCCGTCGAGAGAGGGACCACGCTCAGCAACAGCGAGAACTCTCCGATTTGATTCGGAAAAATAGTGCTTCTCTTGTTAGGGATGATGTAGATAGGCTTAGGTTAGTTGCTAGTTCTCTGGGGGTTGTCAGTGTAGATTCTACTAACAACAACATGTCCCTAGGAGAACTTTGCAAACTTCTTTCGGATCAGGTCGACGCTCTGGTCGCCGGTATCCCTTTTTTATGTAAAGAAAGCAAGAAATGAAATTTCTCTTTTTCTTCATATGGAAATTCTTTACATCTTCTGTATGAAAATATGGCCATAAGCAATGTCTTTACAACCACCCATACATAGGCAAACTTCAATTCTGCGATCAGAATCGCGTTTTTATAGTAGTACCGCGACCAGCACTCATACCGCGATCAGACTTAAAGCCGCGGCTGGAATCAAAGTTCAATCTGAAAGATTACTGCGATCAGAACTGAAATTCGATCAGACCATCACTTCGATTAGAATCGGAGCTTAGTCGAAGACATGGTTCCGACCATACCGTAATCTGATCAAACATATCTGTACGTCCAAAAACTTGGTCATAGGATATTTTCATGAAAATTTACAAGGCGCATGAAGGAATATGTCCTCTGAAAACCCTTGAAAACTTTTGATGATTTTGTATCTTCAAATTTCGAAACAAAGAAGTCATTTTTGTTTCAGATCTGATACCAGGAACACTTTAACGGGTCCGCCATAGATAGTATCCATTATGGGAAATGAATAAAATATTAAGTGGAACGTTTGAGTGGAACGTTACTCACATTAGTGCGCCTCCTCGGGTCTATAAAAGGAACAGTTAGCTTCTTGAGGAAGCCACACAGCCAAAAACCCTTCCTCCATACTTCCGCCACACAAAACCCTCATTCCCCTCAACGTCCGTCTTCCCCAAAGTCGCCAACTTTTCTCCCGATTTCTCACAAGAAATGACGTCTTGGAGCAGATCGATCCACCATTCCGAGGAGACTCTGCTGGCGCTAGAGAAGGAGGAGATCCTCCCTCCGCGACTGCTAATCAACTGGTGGCCCGCGGAGAAGGACCAAGAAACCCCAGTTGTCGGAGATGGTGAACTGGTGGTTTTCGAGGAATATATGCGCTGCGGGTTCCGATTCCCCGAGAGTCGGTTCCTCAAAGATGTCCTCGAGCATTATGGGTTGGAGTTGATCAACCTCCACCCAAATGTGGTCCTGATCCTGGCGGTGTTCCAGCATCTATGCGAAGCATACGTCGGAGTGTATCCCAGCGTGGATCTCTTCCGGCGCTTCTACTACTCGGCGTGGTCGAAGAGCGCCAACGCCGCCGGTTGTATCTACTTCCGACTAAGGGAGAAGAAGGAGTATCCCTTCCCACCCCTGCGGGATTCGGTGCACGGGTGGCACCAGAAGTGGTTCTACTGCACCCCTCCGTCTGAGAGCAGGTTGTGGTTCGAGAACTCACGGCCAGAGAAGCCGAGCGAGTTGGACTCCCCCCCGGCGATGAACGCTGAGTTCACGAAGCACACCGAGGTAATTCTTCACCTAGTCCAACAAGGACTGACTGCTCGCGATGTCATCCGCGACTTTGTGAAGAACCGGGTGAGCCCCCTGCGTGAAAGCGCTCATCCGGCTTGGGAGATTAAGTCCATGGCAGACAATACCTTGGACTACAACGAAGGTATGTGATTTCGACACCGAAACCTCACACTTCTGTGATGTATTGTCTGATTTGCATTCTGGGAACAGTCCTGCCCTTCTCCGAGGTCGAGAGGCGGACAAATTATCTCCTTAGGGCCTACAACGCTGATGTAGAGGGCCCCAAGGGATCACCTCTCCCCCAGAGCTTGGTTCACGCCGGCGACGACCTCAAACAGGAGTGCCGAAAGGTATGTCATCTTCCACTCGGCTCCTATTCGCAGGTCTTATGTATGCCCAGCGCTGACGAATTCGTCGGAACAACACAGCTCTTGGGGAGATTCGCCAAGGTGACATTCCCGAGTGAGAACGTCGGTTCCCTGGGAAAGTCGAGGATGAAAAACGTGAAGAAGATCTCGAAGCCCAGGATGAGGAATCCTGCCCCCAAAAAACCCAAGCAAGCTCTTGGGGAAGGGTCTTCACGGAGCGCTCCTCCTACCGCAAGGAAGACTGCGGTAAGATATCGCATATCTCCCGTTCTTCCAGGTACGAACTGGAATCATTTCTTCATCGTACAGGGCGAGAGGAGTGAGGAGGAGGAAGAAGATGATATCCCCCTGATCCGCCGGAGGAGGAAGACAGCAGACTCTCCATCCGGCGATACTCCACCTCGTCCCACAGAAACAGAAGTAACTGCAGCGGATCCCTCAGCCACCAAAAGTCCTGTGGTCGTGGGCGAGATCCCTGCTCCCGCAGCCCCCGAGGTTTCAGGGTCAGTTGTTTCTGCTTCCCTGACCGAAGGGGTGACCACGGTAAGATTCCCTCGTGGTCTTATCTTCTCAATTTCCTCTGTACACGTGTTTATCGAATTAACACTTATACAGGGCGAAGAGCTTCCCCGTGCAATTCCTGTGAGTCCCAGGGAGGAAAATCCTTCACTCCTGAGGATAGGAGAGGAGGTGTCTGAACAAGACCCCGCGAGAGTCGCGGATGAAGTGCCGGCTCCAGAAGTCCAGGAGCCACCCAGGCCTTCGGACATAACCCTGCTAACCGGACAGGTTGCACAGGTATGAGTTCTTACCACAAGTCTTTATCATCCCTTATGAATGTACTTACAGGAGGACATATATAGGGGGAAAAAGGCCTGTTCATAAAGAGGAAGACTAGGATAGACAGTGACTGTCCCTTTTCTCAGGGAGAGCCTCCCCTGAAATATCAAAAGTTGATGGGATTTCAAATAAGGTAAGAACCCTATTCTGGTCATACTAGATTGGATTGTGACAATCATCAACGTAATCGTCAGTTCCTCTTTTCTTGGCATGCGAAAAGAGGTAGCACCGAGCCCTTCAGCCGCCCCGGGGAGGGTTGAAGTTGCTACTGGTGCCGGAGCCTCCAGTGAGGAGCGCTCTGTCCCTCTGGTCCGGGAAGTCATTCGGACCGCGAGGGATGAATCAGGCGTGGAGATCCAGCCGCAGACCACCGAACCTACGACTGAGGCCCAGCAGGCACATCCCCCTGCTGCTCCTGTCGAGGCTGTGACAGGTTCCTCGCCCAGACCTCCCACCATCCCAGAGGATATTTCATTCCGAGAGGATACAGAGTATGATGAACACCTCTTTTGGCACCTGAATTGTGCATAGGACACCTTTGACTTCTCTTTGTTTCACAAGAATTATCCCGGATGACGGCCAGATCGATCGCTATGGTAGCGAGCGTCGAGGCCATACAGAAAGAAAGAGACAGTTTGCGCAGGTAAGGATCAATATCCTCCAATTTGCATAGATGCAAATTTGTTATGACAACCATTTTTCCTGTTACAGGGAGGTTGCATCTCTGAAGAGGGATCTGGCCGTGACCAATCTCAGGTCAATCTCTCTTGTTTCGCAGCAAGAGGTTGAGCTTAATAAGCTGCGGTCAGAGCTCTCTGGTAAGTCGATTCCCGACTAGGAAGACTCGAATTCATAATTTGTGAGTAACACTCTTCTTACTGCAGCGCAAGCAAGTCAAAGAAAACGACTTGGTCAGGACAAGGCGATCCTCCAGCGCTCCATTAACTCCACTCAAAAGGCGAACAGAGAGCTGAGCCAATCCGTCTTTGAAAAGCTAAAGATGGTGGCCCATCTTCTGAGGGCTGATGTGGTTGAGACCACAAAGGACGACCTCAGTTCGAGTGACTAGTCCACATTGGTCATGGCCCAAGCGGAGTCATTTCTCGAGTATCTTCCTGAATATACACGGCGATGGGAAGAGGCGATCAGAACCAGGGTTCAATCAGCAGCCTCCGCCATTCTCTACCGGTTTTGTCTCCACCATGGTCCAGATACGGATCTGAATCTACTGGTGGGACCGGTAGAGATCGAGAGTGAAGAACAGCTGGAGGCGATTATGGAGGAGATCACCCCCCTTGTAGACAAACTCCTGACCGAGCTCGGGATTGTATAATTCCTACAACTGTACATATATAACATATGCAATGCATGTACAAATTTATTTTTTGAAAGAGAGTAAATATATTCTTGTTTTTTGTTGTTTCATATTATAAGCATATCCCCCTAGCCCCCGCTTGTGATTATAGATACTGAAGGCTTAGTATTATAAACATAGGAGAAATACAAATGTAATGACTAGGGGTGTGCGATCGGATCAGCAATTATGATCAATGTAACGCCAAACCTTGTTGCAAACCGGCAGCCACTCAGGTGACCAAGGACATACCAGAAAGCCCCGTATGCGTTGAGAAACGGCTTATTTAGGAGTGACTTATCTGGAAGTGGTCATGAGATCGGCCAGCGAATCCGACTAGAACGTTGTAGTGATCTAACCGTCGGCGACCAGCCCGCGGGTCGAGTTCGTAACACATGGGCATGAAGGGAAATATTCATCGTATGAAACCAAAATACTTTTTGTTTAAACAATGCTAATTGAACAGGAAAAGGGATTGAGTACTTACACGTAGAACCTGCGTAGTTGATCGATGTTCCATGTATTGGACAGAATTCGACCATCCTCCATGGCTAATCGCACTGATCCTGGTCGCAGCACTAAGACAACAGTGTAAGGGCCTTCCCACTTCAGGGAGAATTTGTTGCGATTAGACTGGTCTTGAATTTTTCGTAAAACCAGATCGCCCACGTGAAGACTACGTGGTCACACCCTTTTGTTATGGTACTTGCGCAAAGCTTGCAAGTATGCCGCGGACTTGATCAAAGCGCGATCACGCCTTTCTTCTAAGAGGATGAGTGTCGTGACTGCCATGACTGTGACATCACTTGTGAGGAGCCCAGCTCGGTGCAGCTGGTCCCATAAACCACTTGTCTTCCCAGGATGAGTCAATCACAGGAATACATTGAAGCAGCAAAATATTACAGTAGTCATAATTGTATGGCCGTCAGGCCTTAGTACAATACGGAGTACAGTGCCTTACAAGGCACAAGGGTACAACAAAATAAAACATCTAGTCGACGGAAGCTAGGCCCAAAAGCAATCCACAGGAAACAGAGGTTGACAGCAAGACAACACCACATCAGGGCTCCGGAGGAAACTGCTCATCATCTCCTGGGTCCGCAGCATCTTCAGGATATCCTCCAAGGTAGTAGAACGCTCCATCTATTGATGAGTTGTTGCAAGGGTGAGTACTTACGTACTCAGCAAGTCATAGGGAAGGTAGAGATACATATAGTATAAATGACATGAACCTATGCTATTGGGGAAAGAGTGAAGGGTTTCTCAAAATACATTTCTTTCTCATCTCTTATTCTACTTCCAATCATACTCATGGCAGTAAATAAATCATACTGATGTCAATATGCATATATCCCATATCCAAGGCGATATATCCTCATATCACATTACTTTTATTCAAGCCTTTCAATCTTATACTCATATCAGTATCTCATATACTTTAGGGAAAAAACCACATGCCTCTTAGTTATCATATGATTTCGATATTATGGTATTACCGCGACACGTCAACACATGACAGCCCACGGCAACGCCCCTTATCGTGACAACACATGCCACTTGGGTAATCTTGAACTAACAAATTTTAGTTTATAAAACAATACTTGTGTCACACCCCATGGATTTAATCCACCGCGGCATACTCCTAAAACTCGGGAGTACGAAGTATTCGAATACATTTTTAAACTCTGCAGAGGTGTACCTCTTTTTAAATCCACTTTTTCACTCGACTTTCAAGTCGGGCCAACTCCATGCGACTTATACGCATGTGACAAGGCCGAGATCACACAACGTTTTGCAGTCTAGTATTAACAGTATCCCTGCCCGGTAAATGGACAATCCAGTCCCAAGTACCATTGTGGGTCCTCCCCACTGCCTTACTTCCTAGCCTGGGTCTATGTTCCCGCAGGACACATAGCCTCTTTTGATTACAGTCGCGCACGACTTAATCTGGCGTAGGGCGTCTTCCTTCTTTACACCTTATCCTCTCATAATTTTTCTGATCTCACATCACTCATGGATGAACTACGTCCCACCAGTTTCCACGCGAGAAACCGGACCGACAAGCCATGCAGGGAACTGCTAATACCAAGAAAGCTACTAGATTGCGCCTGTCCCATACCAGGTAAGTGGTTGGTACGTTTTTCATGCCACTAGATGCACAACACAAGGTTCTAGTCCTTATATGCCAGTGACCAGATCATACCACAAATCATGCACCTTCAGTGCCTGCACATCCAGTGCTACCACCATTCCAAAAACACTGGTCACGGCTAGGGGTTCTATTTCATGAATATAAATGTATATGTATATACTTTTATTAATTCATGGCTTGCTATCTTAACAAGTTCACATTCCTCAAGTTTTCAATCTATCACTGCCATAATATCATTGATCTCAACACATGCAATATTAATGAGATATCTACTCATGGAATAGCATAGCAATTCATAAAATATAGGTTCAATATGATCAAAGTATGACTTGCCTTCCGCGTCGTAAGTATCAGCAGTTGATGGTGGTTCAGTGACAAGGTCTTCAATCTCGGGCTCTTGCTCTGAACAAGATCAAACAAGCAAACAGGCATTACAATCAATTCTACTCTTACTAATCCACTACATGCAATGATGCAAGGAGAAATACTCTGGTGATACAAGATTTGGAAGCGATTTGAGTTTAACTATGGTAACCAGGGTTAAGATTAGTTGTTAAGGTTTACAAGGTTCCAAAATATCAGGGTAATGTCAAGGTTGTGACTGGTTCGCCCAAAAACAGCGAATGTCTTTAGGTTGGCATTCGGTTCAAGGCATCGACATAAGGTCAATGGGTGATAGAGGGCTCGACTCAAGTTGTGACAGTAGGGAAAAGTGTAGATCACAACGTCAGGAGTCTAAGGGACAAAGTTATTTCCAAAGTTCATGGCTGGAAGTGGGTGAAAAGGCTCAATGCCACTGGCTGACAGTTCTCTTGAATGGCATTGACATGGTTTGAACAGTTTCCAGTGGCCAAAGTAGGTTTTGATTCAAGCATATGGTGCACAAGGTAGTGAGGCAGCTATTTGACAAAGTAATTTCTGTTTTACACGACCAGAGGTGGGTGAACAGGGCTAATGCCACTGGCTGACATAGCCTGGCATAGGGTTGACATGGCCAGAAACTAGGGTTAGCCATATCTTTTGATTCAAGGCTCCAAATGATGCATCACTTTGTCTGGTAGTTAGGCATTTGTAACAGGAACAAATGTCTCAACAGGATCTAGGGCAGGAGATGGCCGGAAAGTGATGAAAACCGGCGAAGAACACGGTGGCCGAACTGTTCTCAACAGTCTCTGGACAAAACTTTGGCATGGCGATACATCTTCATCTGGGCCGATCCAGGTGTCGAGCTAGAAGACAAAAATACTCATGGGGTCGAGGCACATCTACTAGACAAGGTGGTTAGGGTTGAAACGGCCGGGAACAAAATCCGGCGACCGGAGCTAGGGAAGAAGCCACAAAAATTGGGCATTTCTGTTCTAGGATAAATGAACTCAAATCCTTGCTTGAGGATGGTCTGTGGGGCATAAGAAAGCTACGGGTGAAGCTAGATTGGCTGGGGAAGCACCAGAGAAGCTTAACAGCAAGCCCCAGTTCACATGCAAGGTGCAAAGTTGGGGTTTTTCATATTTTAGCAAATTCTTCGATTCTGGTTGCTTAGAGGTGTTAAGCAAGGTGTAGTGAGCATCTTTGATTACTGGCTCGAGAGCTGAATCGGTTTAGTTAGGGGTTAATTGCTCGCCGGAGCTATCGGGGAAAATCAGCAATTCCCGGCGATGTGGTGCGATAGAGTTCAATTGGCTGCTACTACACAGGTAAGTGGATGAGAGTTACTTACTGGTAGCTTCAATTTGGAGTTCGGTGCAGTAGGTTGGCCTGGCACCGTGAGCCTCTCTTCGAGCTCGCCGAAGAAGACGAAGAAGAGAGCGAGGTTAGGAACTTGAGTGGTTCTGCCGTGTGTGAGGTTGAAGGAGATGGCCAGAGCAAGCTTAAATAGGCGAAGTGAGCAGCAACGGTTGAAAGTGCTTGGAGAATTGTAGCTTGTGAATCGACGGCGAATTGACCGGCTGGGCGGGACAGCAGCGAGGTGACGCGCTCCAGCGGCCGTGCCGGTTTTTTCAGTCTGGCGTGCAGTCCTGGTTGATGCAACGGCGAATTGATGCATCCCTCAGGCATGCTTGCAACGTGGCGCAACTGCGCTGCCATTGTCGGGCGCGCGCGCGGGAGAGCGAAGGCGATGCTGGCGAGGTGAAGCTGTTCCACGGTGGCGAACACGATGCACACACGCGGCAAAGAAGCAATGGAGACGGTGGCAGCGCTGGTGATCGCCGGCGATGAAGCTGCAGCAGCGGCAACGACGACGACCAAAATTCCTGTGCTCGTGGTCGATTGAACGGCCTGGTTATGCACAGTAGCCCGTGGTCGAACCTGGGACTGATTTGCGATGATTTTTGATTTGGCTTTGGACTAAATTGCAAATCTGGTCTTTGAGAGGTTCAATTTGGAGTTTGATTCCATGGCTGAGTATAATATTTCTATTAATACCCATTTAGCTCAAATTTGGAGAAAGTTTGATAAGATTTGAGGGATTTCCCCTATTTTCAAAAATAGGGTAAAATTAGGGTACAATAGATCTAGATTTTGTCGATCTCGAATTCTGGTGATTGGAGAGAGATTTTGAAGTCTGATCAAAAGGGAGATCTGTATCAAATAACATTTGGGAGGTGTTCCCTGAAGAAATTCTGGAGTTGGAGTTGATTCGCAGATTTTAACCTTTTCAGGCTTCTATGTAAACAGAAAAGGAGTTATTCGCAGTAAAATTTGGACTAAACTGCGAAAAGTGTTTCGGTGAGACAATCTGGTTCCCAACTTTTTGGAGTAAGTTGAGGATGTACCTAGGAACATATTCCAGGGGATACTTGAGTCTGGATAGGGTTAAATCAAGATAACTCAATTATCTGGAAACTGGGGTACTTAGGGCAAATCTGGATTTTCTGCTTTCGAAAACAGAAAGAGACTTAGATACTGGGAGTTAGGGTTAGAATTCAATCTGGCTCCTGAAGACTTTTATCTTCAGAGTAACTGGTAGGTTAAATCTGGATGGTCAGATCTTGATCTGGATCTAGAGAATAGATTTGGAGATTTTTAGGGTTTGGGAGAGATTAGAGTTCAGCTGATCTGGCTACTACTACAGAGATACATGCATGCAGGGTTTTTATGCAAAACTTTTCACCCCCAAAACTAGGGTGTTACAATGAGATCCTGTGATCGCTGCTCGGTCTGATCAATTTGACCGAATTGTTCTATCCGAACAGATCCAATACTAACTTCCATAGGCAGTACAGCCTCGGCCTCATAGACCAGATGGAAGGGTGTCTCACCGGTGGCTCGACTAGAGGTAGTTCGTAGTGCCCATAAAACGGTGTAGAGCTCGTCTGCCCAAGCCCCCGAGCGAGTCTTAAGGCGATCAAAAACACGTTTTTTGATGCCTTGCAGTATCTGCCCGTTGGCCCGTTCCACGACACCATTGCTCTGTGGATGTGCCACAAAAGCAAAGCACACCTTGGTCCCAATTTGATCGCAGTAGTCCAGAAAAAGACCACTAGCGAACTGAGAACCATTGTCTGTGATGAGATGGTGTGGAACACCAAATCGAGCAACAATGTTCTTATGGAAGAACTTTTGTGTTGCTGATGCAGTAATATTTCGTACTGGTTCGGCCTCAATCCACTTTGTAAACGTGTCAATGGCTACGAACAGAAACTTGTATCCAATGACCGCTTGTGGCATAGGACCAACAATATCCATCCCCAGACCGCAAAAGGCCATGCAAGGGGAATGGTTTGTAGCGCGTAGGCAGGTTGATGAATCTGTCTCGCGTGGAACTGACACTGAGGACACATCTTGATCATGTGCTTGGCATCATCGAGTGCCGAAGGCCAGTAGAATCCTTGTTGAAAAGCTTTTCCGATCAGTGTCTGATATAACACGTGCGCACCGCATACACCGTCATGTATTTCTTTCAAGAGGGATTTACCTTCCTCCTGAGATATGCAGCGCATGAATACTCCTTGAGTACCCTTTCTATACAAAACTCCCTCTATGAGCTTGTACAGACGCACTTTTTGAATCAACCGATCGCTTTCGGTTTCATCCTCGGGTAGGGTCCCATGTTTAAGATAGACTCTCAATGGATGAGTCCAATCCTGTTCCTGACCGAGGTTGGTAACGCAGGCTGTTACCGGATCGTCCTTGACCGAAGTCATGATCAAAGGACGGTCCAAGTGTTCAATGAACACTACTGCCGGAGCGGATGTGCGTGAGGACCCAATTTTGGATAATTGGTCTGCGAGAATGTTGTCCTTTCGCGGGATGTATTGGACTTTGAAATGACTGAAGTGTTTTTATAATCTCCTCACTTCCCCCAGGTAATGAGCCATTGTCTCATCGGAGGTGCTGTACTCCTTGTTTACCTGGTTTACGACCAGCTGTGAGTCTCCCCTCACCACTAATCGACGGACTCCGAGGAATTTTGCTGCCCGGAGCCCTGCAAGAAGACCTTCATACTCTGCTGCGTTGTTGGTCGCAACAAAGTGTAGTTGGATGACATACTTAAGCTGTTCGCCCTGAGGCGTAACTAAGACCACTCCAGGCCCCGAGTGTTGAAAACTATGGGAGCCATCAAAGTACATTGTCCAGTGATCAGGGCATTCCAATTCCTCGGACACCTGCATGGGTGGCTCAGGGTTGGTCCATTCGACCACAAAGTTGGCCAAAACCTGAGACTTAACCGCCGTGCGGGGCGTGAAATGGATGTCAAAAGCACCGAGCTCAACCGCCCATTTGGCGATTCGACCAGATTTCTCTGGATTTCGGACAATGTGCCCCAAAGGAAAGGAGGAGGGTACTATGATCTTGTGATCTTGGAAGTAATGTCGTAGCTTACGGGAAGCCATCAGTAGTGCATAAAGTATCTTCTGGACCTCAGGGTAACACTCCTTAGGACCATGAAGTACCTCGCTCACATAGTAGACGGGTCTGTTATTCCTTCCCTATCCGCGATCAGGACAGCGCTGACCGCGTGCGGTGTGGCCGCCAAATAAAGAAGCAATGGTTCTCCTTTGTTGGGGGACACCAATACTGGCGGACTGGATAGATATGTCTTTAACTCCTGAAACGCTTTTTCAGCCTCATCGGACCATGTGAAATTGTGATGCTTCCGCAAGACTTTGAAGAAAGGTAATCCCCTTTCACCTAGTCACGATATGAAACGACTTAAGGCCGCCATGCGACCAGTATGGCGTTGAACATCTTTCATGGTAGAGGGCGACCTCATTTGTTCGATGGCCCTGATTTTCTTAGGATTGACCTCAATGCCTCTGGAACAAACAAGGAAACCAAGAAGTTTTCCTGAAGAAACCCCAAAAGAGCATTTCTCCGGATTCAACTTTATTCCAAAGCGATTTAAATTACAGAAGGTTTCAGCGAGATCGTCCAAATGAGACAATCTCTTGGTACTTTTTACAACCAAATCGTCTACATATGCTTCGAGATTACGCCCTATCTGGGAAAGAAAGGTCTTTTGCATCAAGCGCTGGTACGTGGAACCTGCGTTCTTGAGACCGAACGGCATTCTGACGTAGCTGTAGGTGCCGAACGTGGTGATGAAGGCAGTTTTCTCTTCATCTTCTTCCGCTATGCTAATTTGATGATATCCTGAGTAAGTGTCCAGGAAGCTCATCAGTTCGCAACCCGCAGTTGAGTCGACTAGCTGGTCGATGCGGGGAAGGGGAAAGTCATCCTTCGGACAGGCACTATTGAGGCTAGTGTAGTCGACGCACATGCGCCACTTGCCATTTGACTTGCGGACCATGACCGGATTGGCGAGCCATTCCGGGTGATCGACCTCGTGAATAAACCCGGCCTTTAGGAGTTTGTCCAATTCCTCTCGGATGGCTTCCTGTCGATCAGTAGTAAAACGCCTGAGCTTTTGCTTTATTGGTCGCTGTTCAGGTTGAATTGCTAACCTGTGCTCGATTACTTCCCTTGGGACACCGGGCATGTCGGACGGTTTCCACGCAAACACATCTGCGTTAGCCCGGAGGAAAGTAATGAGCTCGAGTTCCTATTTGTCATCCAGGCCTGATCCGACCAGAATTGTCTTGGATGGATCATCTGGGTACAATGGAACTAGTTTAAGTTTCTCATCTGGTTGGGGAGCAGCCTTGATCGCGTCGGTGGCGACAGTGGCGACCTGAGCGTCCCGGAGGGGAAGTTGGTCGACCATCTCCAGAGATAGCCGGTCGCACGTGAGCGCCACGTTGCGACTGCCTCGGACCGAGATGACACCTTTGGGGCCAGGCAATTTTTCGCCCTGATAAGCATAGTGCGTTGCCATCATGAACTTAGCAAGAGTTGGCCTGCCAAAGATTGCATTGTAAGCCGAATCACAATCAATTACGTCAAAAGTAACCAATTCTGTTCGGAAGTTATCCGGTTCTCCTAGTGTAACCGGGAGGACCACCTGTCCCAACGGCATCATGGAGGGACCAGGGATTATCCCATAAAACGGATGGATTATGGGCTTAATCTTCGAACGAGGAATTTGCATCTCGTCGAGTACCCTGACCAGTAAAATGTCAAGGGAGCTCCCTCCGTCGATCAAGACTCTTTCAACTCTCGCAATACTGATGATTGGGGTAATGACCAGAGGGAGCGTCAATGGTCGAGTAATCCCCGCAGGACAATCAGTGCGATCAAACGTCAAAGGTGTATCCGACCAACGGGGGTACTGAGGTTCACCAAGGGATGTCTCCGTTTGGTTAACCTCTCGATAAAAGGCTTTAAACTGCCTTTTGGAAACAAAAGAGGAGGAACCTCCAAAAATAACATTAATATGATTGTGAGGTACCTGGTAAGACATCTCTTCGTCTCCGTCAGCGTCTCTAAGTCCGCATGTTTGTTCTTTAGCCGGTAAGGTCGGCATTGGTCCAACTCCCTGGTAGAAGTCATCCAACTGCTTCAACCAACTCCTGCAATTCTTGAGGTCGTGGCCTGCGAAGTTGTGGAGTGGACACCACTTCTTGCCTTCCTGCGGATTAGTCGACTTTTCTGGCTGGTCGGCACTACGACCACCAGAAGCAGTTTTATTCTTAAATGAAGGCTTGTTACCTTTGGTCGAAGAAGGCTTCTCTGAAACTGCGACCTCGTGGTATTGTCCAGAGCGGTTCCTCTTTGACTTTTTCGACTTCCCGCCCAACGAAGATTCCGACTTCTTGCTCAAATCTTCTTTCCTAGCGTCCTTGAAACCTAGTTGAGGCGGTAGGTCACCCTTATCGACCATCCGGTTCCACTCGACCACTTTGGCCACATCGGAGTATCGATCGGCCATATCAAAAAGATCGGCCACTGATCCAGGAGGATGGATGAGCAGGTCTTCGGTGAATCTCTGATACCGAACGGCATGTTTAAATACCCTGATAACGGAGCTGTCAGATATGTTTGGGATGGTATTTCTCACCCCGACAAACCTCTTGACAAACTGACGAAGGGTTTCGGTTGAAGTTTGTCGTAGTCGATGGAGATCGACCTCTTTGCCCGGCTTTTGATAACAATTTTGAAAATTGCTGAGGATAGCGTCGCACAGCATTTCTCAATTGTAAATAGAACCTTCAGGCTGGTTAAACAGCCAAGTTCTAGCCGGTCCTTCAAGGACTGTAGGCAGGTAGTTGGCCATGACCCGGTCATCGCCTCTTGCCGCTTGGATGGCAGTGATATAGATCTGAAGGAACTCGGATGGGTTCTGAGTTCCGTCGAACCTTTCTATGGCCCCTGGTTGAAACTTATCAAGCCAAACGACCGCATGAAGGCCGGGCAAGAAAGCTTTACAACCAACGTAGGGACCGTGAATTGTCCTGTGACTTTCGACCGGATCACGAGCGACTCCACGCAATGGTGAAGTTATTCGCGGTCCTAAGCGAGAGTGGACAGGGACTCGATCCGTACCATGAGAATCCTGCGCCCGCTTGTATTGGCGGGATGGTCCAGGCGGTGGGTAACTTCGTCGACCAGAACCAGAGTGAGAACACTCTCGTTCGCGAGAACGTGTTACCAACCGGGAAGAGGCCGTTGGGGTCGCCTCAGATGCGACCTCATCCAACCTTTCCGCTAGGATTTTGGTGAAGGCCGGTTTTTGTGCATCCGTGACCGTAGGAGGGAAATTACGCATGACTTCCGCGATAGATCGCAGTTGACCATGTGTACTTCTCCTTGAGGCACCAGGTGTTACCGTTTCTTCGTCTACCGGGAAACACTCCGGGGGCAAAGAAGGGGTCTGGTCGCGTCTACGACCACATGATCGTCGGGAAGAACTCGGAGCAGCATCGTAATGAGCCTGCGCATCTTGAAGAGCCTCGAGGGCCGTTCTGCGTAGTTCGTTGTTTTGTTGCTCAAGACCTTGATCCTCCTTCTGTTTGTGTTCCTGTTCTTCCCTAGCAGCCCGTTGATCAGGAGTTTCCTCCGATAAGGCAGTGAACTGTCTAGGGAGAGAAGTCACCGAGGGGGAGAACATCTCGGTTTGTTCCGAGTTAGACTCGAAATCAAAGAGACGGTGGAGGTTACCAGGGTCGAATCTACCCGGGCTGATTTCCAAGTCGACATCATCCTTCCCCTCAGCGGGGTCGTATGACGGACTGGATTCACCCTCTAGCGCATTAAGAACCTCGGTGAGTTCTGACCTGGCGCTAGTCACTCCCTGGTCGATGGACATGACCTGGAGAGACGATTTGACCTCTGGAAGATTTTCGCCTCCAACTTCCTCCATCGGAACAGGATCACTTGGAGAAGGCATTGGAATGTGAGCATAGTCCTCGAGATCGAAATCGTTCTCAGAATCATATACTCCAGCCATATTTCAGCGAACCTCTGGATGAAAATTAGGATGCCTTGAGAAAGGCCCCATGGTGGGCGCCAGTTGTTGACGATTCGGACTCGGGGTCCTTAGCTGAACTTATGCAGAATTTATAAACAGTGAGACATTTCAGGGTGACCCTCCGGGAAGGTATGTAGAATTATGGAGAACTGGAGCACAGAGAAGTTTACACAGGTTCGGGCCCTCGATGGTAGGAGTAATAGCCCTACGTCCTGTTGGGATTGCACTATGTGTGGTAAAGAGTTACAAAGTGACGGGAAAAGTCCTTCACAGGTGAAGGTTTTCCCTGTATGAGTGTACAAAACGAAGCCTGGAAGGCTTGTGGAAGCTATCTAATCTAAGCCGTAGTCTTGGCTATTTGATTCTTCAAGTGAGATGTGTTGTATCTTGTGATCCTTTGATCTCTCCATCCCCTTGTTTGATACACCATGCCGCCCTTTTATACTGGTCGACAGGGTGCCAAGTCGTAACGGCATCAAACGGTTGCTTGGATGCGGTTTAGAGAAATGCTCTTAACTCCCACGCAGGTTTAACACTGTCGTGGTATTGCGAATACCTCGGCAGGTTTTGAGAATGATCCTAGCGAAGATTACGCAGCGCGGGTTGACCGGATGGCCGGTCCTCCCCCGCCGGACAAGCACAAGAAATGACACTAGGGTTTATACAGGTTCGGGTCCCGGTGGGGGCCCTAGTCCTGTCGACGTGCTCCCGACCGGAGTCAGCTGGGGAGGCTCTCTCCGGGGGGAGAGGCTTCCGGAGCACGTCTGTGAGTTTAGCTATTCCAATAAAAGTGATCCGATCCTTTACAATAGAGGGGTACAAGGGCTATTTATAGCCCCAAAAAAGAAGCAAAAAACCTAAACTACCCCGGAAGCCACCGTTGGATTGAAGGGTAGGACCGTCCTTCTTCCGGTCAAACACCTTGGATGCTTGACAGGTGGTCGCTGATTCCCGAGGCGCTCCTCGCATGACCTGCACGTGACAAACAACTCGAGACTTTACCTTTAGGCGGGCGAGGAGGCCCGGGACGGCGCCGGAGGCCAGGTCCCAGGGGCCAAAAGGCGGCGCCCGGGGAGGGGCCGGAGGCCGTGTCCCCGGGCAAATGGCGGCGCCCGGGGCGGCGCCCGGGACGGCGCCGGAGGCCAGGTCCCGGGGGCCAAAAGGCAGCCCCTGGGGAGGCTAAGTCCCCGGGCAATCGTGATGCAACTTACCTGGACTTAGTCACGCGGAGATTTCCCCCGACAGCAGCCCCCCATGCACGCCGGGGACGATACTTGAGTCCCCGGTGGGTATGGTACACGTCACCGGGAAGATCTCCGGGCCAAGTCACCGGAGCCGTGGCGCTTCGGTTTCCGTGCCCCGCGCTTAAGGCCGCGCCGTTTCGCCATAAATGCGCGCGTGGTTCGAACCGGGGCCTCGATTCACACGCCCATCCCTTCATTTCCCGCGCACGGTTTTAACTTCAAAGGTCCAGATTGCTCTGCGGGGTGCCACGTAGCGCCCATCTAGACCATGTCCCGTCCCTATAAATAGGACCTTGGGGGGTCCGGAAGTTCATTCCAAACTTTCAGCCTTGAGCGATTTTTGCTCTCCTGGTAGCCCTCTCCCGGTAGCTCTTTCTGGTAGTTAGCTCCCGGTAGCAGACGTCCGGAAGTTTTAGTAGTAGACTCCTGAAAGGTTAGCTACCGAAGAAAAAAGAAGATACTAAACTCATGGCACCCAAAGGTCGAGCAAAGACCACGGAAGTGCCCCCGGAGGAGATCCCTCTGGATTTCCTCTGGGCGTCGGAGTTCACGGCCGAGGACGCCGAGTCCTTGGTCGAACGCTGCATCGTCATGGACGGGGACATCCGAGTCCCCGTGAAGAAAGACGGAGCCCCCCGCCCCAGGCCCGGAGAGGTCGTGGCCTTCGAGGCCTTCCTGGAGGCGGGGCTCCGGCTCCCGGTGCATCCCATGCTCCGGGAGTTTCTGAAGGAGTATGGGGTGGCGCTCAACCACCTCACCCCGAACGCGCTCGTCCGGATGGGCCTCTTCATCTGGCTCTACGAGACGGCGACCGGGCGGGAGCCCACCCTTCGTGCCTTCCGGTACTTCTATGAACCGGCGGCACGGACCTCCCACCTGGTGAAGGGGGGCCCCAAGTCCCCCTTCGGTTCGGTGATGGTACAAATGCTGCCGTCCCGGGTGATCGACTACCCGGCGGCGGCCTCCCGGGACCACTGGGGCGACTGGGTCCGGAGGTGGTTTTACCTCCGGGTCCGCGACGAGGCGGTGGTTTACGCCCCGGAGCCCCCCACCTACAGTCGGTCGTCCGCGCCGAAGCCTCCGGTGTGGACGGACGAGGAGTTCGAGCTCCTCGGCAGGGTGATCCTCTCCAAGAAGACCTGCTCAATGCGGGACGCTGCCGAGGAGATGGCTCTCCTCCGGATCTCCCCCTTCTCGCGCGGGAAGAGGGGAGTCGGCATGGGCCCGGAACAGCGGCCCCCGGTGAAGCCGGTGACGCGACGTAAGCTCCGGGAACCTGCTGCATTATACTTACAAATTTTTTTGAAAATTTGACTAACTCTTTACCTCTTGCAGTCCGGCCGTACCCGGCGGTGCGGGAGAAGGCGGAGAACCTCCTGGGGAGGTAGTTCGCCGACGAGAACAAGTGCGTCGTGCGCCTCGTGGGGGAGGGCCCTCCCCGGAACTTGGTAGCGGCGGCCTACGGGCTAAAGCTGCCTGAGAGGAAGCCTCTCCCCACCCCCAGGTCGCACAAACGGGGGAAGGAGGCGGCCGGGGGCTCGGAGCCCAAGAAGGCCCGGGTCCAAAAGACCCTCGGCCCGTCGACGACGCCGGCGGCGACACCGGCGAAGCCCCGGGAAGGGACCCCCGGGACCGAGCGTGCCTGGGCACCGGCCCGGAAGGGAGCAACACCTCCTCCCCCGAAGAGCCCCGTCGATGCCCGGGGGAAGGAGGCGGCCTCGGGCGGGGCGGCGTCTGACTCGGCGAATTACGCCCCGTCGCCGCCCTCGGTGGAGCCCCTCCTGCCCCTTCCGGCTTCTTTGGAGCCGGAGAGGCTGGAGGTGAGATTCGCGGAGGCCGCGCCTCCGCGGGTTTGGCCGGTGGACGAGGGGGGGAGCCCCTCGGTCTACGAGGTTCCTCCGGAGGAGGAGGCCCCGAGGACATTTCGGCCCGGGGCGGGGAAAGGTCTGATGATCCCTCCCCGAGCAGGGAGCCCCGCCCAAAGCTCCTCGGCCACGTCTTCGGAGGAGACCTCGGCCACGAAGACGCCGGTGACGCCGGCCGCGTTACCGGACTCACAGGTCCGGGGACCCCCCGCCGGCAGCGACACCGGCGCCGGGCGAGAGGCCCCTCTGCTTCCCGCGGGGGAAGTCGCCCGCTACGCGAAGGGCCTGCACACCCGGAAGGTGCAGGCCTTCGTCGCGGAGGGAACGCTCCATGGGCGTTTCCAGGGGCTTCAGTCCCTTGGGGCCCAGGTAACCCGAGTCGATGACGTCTTCATTTATTTCCTGCACTTGAGATTTTTCTAACTCTATATATTACGTAGGTGGCGGCTGTTACCTGGGGCCTTGAGCAGCGGGTCGCCCGGCTGCTTAAGGAAGCGGAGGGCCGGGCCGCGGCCTCCGTAGGGCAGTGCGAGGAGGCCCTCCGGGAACGCGACGAAGCCCTCGCGGAACTGAACCGGGTCCGGGCCCAGGTTCACATTTCCGAGGCCGTCAACGGCCGCCTCCGGGAGGAGGCCAAAGCGAGGGAGGAGGCGCTCCGGGAGCTCGAGGCCACGAGCGTCCGGGCGGTGGCGGACGCGGGCCGCTCTGTCCGCTCAGCCCTCAAGAGCCTTGGCGTAAGCCTAGGCTCCGGGAGCAAGGAGGTGCCGCTGGCGACCCTCGCGGAGGCTGTGCGTTTTCTCAACGCACAGGTCTCCGCCATCCCCGAGGCGGCCGACGCTCGGGCGCGGGGCAGGGCGATCCCCGTCATCGTGGCCGCTGCGGGGCTCGTCGAGTTCCGGGGGGTTGGCGCCCGGGCGATCGGGGGCCGCATCCCCTGAAGCTTCCCAGACTCCTTCGAGCCTTCGCGCCTGGAGGTCGAGCAGCTTGCCGGAGGGTTCTACGACCGGATCATCCGGGCGTGGTTCCCAGCTCCGGCGCCTCCGGCAGGAGACGTCCCAGCCCCGGCCTTGGAAGAAGCCCCCCGGGGGGAGGACGCCAACGAACATGTATGAGCCTCCCCCCGGGTCTTAGCTAGGGCCCTTTTTTGTTTTCTTAGGATTTTGATCCCGGTAGCTTCTTAGAAGAAGCCCCGGACACTTGTACAATAACATTTTGAATGCAATGAAGTTAGAATTTTTTTCTAAGTCTTTGAATTGAATATTGTTGCCAGGGTTCCCGGGAGGTTACTCCCGAGAGAAGGTCCGGGAGGGGCTCCCCGGGGGACGCCCAAGCGGCTTTAATCTTGCTAAGCCTTGTCTCCGGGAATCGCGGCGGGGATAGCGTCCGGGAGCCGATCCGGTTGAGGTAGCGTCCGGAGTGGCACTTGGACAACTTTGATAATCATCGTGCCAAATTGTCCCCTCCGCGAGCGGGGTTCCGGTTAATACCTCCCCTCCGGATACTTCCACCGGTGGGATACGAGTTTTGGCCCGAAGATGTGCTCCGGGACGCTCGGCGCCGCGTGCGGGCATTGTACCGGGACTTGACCCGGGAGCTGGCGGAGAGCCTCCGAGAGTACTAGGCGTAGGAGCCTTAAGGCGTAGAGAATCCCCCGGGTTAGAACCCGGGTTGTATCGTTTCCAAAGCCCACCGGAGGGGGAAGATGTCCTCTGGGTTTGACAATCAATAAAGCTGTGTTGTTGCTTCTTCTTTCATTGTCTCTTTATTTTCTTCTTCTTGGATGGTCCGGACGACTCATCTTAACAAGGATGAGCTAAGTTTGCTAGAGAGCGGTACGGTCGACACCCGGGGGTTCCTTATCTCCCCCGCCCATAGCGGGCCAGAAGATAGCTCCGCGCGCTGTGGGGGTAACAAGGCCCATGGGATGGAAGTCACCTGTAGCATAAGAATTTTTCTAAGTTAGAAAAATTTTAAAAGGAGCTTTCTTGGGAAAAGACCTTCCGGGAGACAAGCGTCCGGTCGCCGTGAGAACGGGGAGCCGGGAATAAGGCCCCTTGTGGAGGAAACGTCCAAGAAAAACCCGATGAGATATCCGGAATCGAGCTTCCTAGGAGACGATCGTCCGGTCGCCGTGCGAACGGGGAGCCGGGAATAGGGGCTCCGGGAAGAAAATGTCAGAGAAATCCGTGACTTCTCCGGGAGACAATCGTCCGGTCACCGTGAGAACGGAGAGCCGGGAATAGGGGCTCTGGGAGACATTCATCTGGTCGCCGTGAGGACGGGAAGCCGGGAATAACGTCGACTCCCGGAGGAGGAAGATAGATCCAATCAGGCCGCAGGGGGCCGATCATCCGGTCGCCGTGAAAACGGGGAGCCGGGAATATCGTCGACTCCCTGAGGAGGAAGATAGATCCAATCAGGCCGCAGGGGGCCGATCATCCGGTCGCCGTGAAAACGGGGAGCCGGGAATATCGTCGACTCCCTGAGGAGGAAGTGCCCGAAGACGGATCTTGAGTGTTTGGGCAGGGGACTAATCTCCCAAAGTGACTCGTTACCGCGGCCACTGTGACCGGGTTGCCGCTTACACCCTTAGACCACGAGGGCTGATCGTAAGCCGCCCTACAGGAGGGACTTGCTGGGCCTGGCCCACTTTCTCGCGGAGAGGGCATCACTACTACAGAAATGCTTTTCACTATCGGTTAAAAATCCACTCTACTATCAATTCTCTTACCGATAGTAGTCGGCACGATAGTAGAGGAGCAGAACACTTCTATCGGTTCAAAAACCGTTAGTAAAACACCTACATTCCCAACGTTCACTAATCGCTATCGACTATTTCTTCTATCGGCTCAAATTTAAACCGATAGTATTATATACATTTTTTCTATCGGCTAGGATCTAAACCGATAGTAATGTTAATATTTTTTTCTATCGGGTATTAACTAAACCGATAGTATTGTCTGGACACAGTTAGTACGGGAAACTTTATTCTATCGGTTATATTATATAACCGATAGTATTCTGTAGACACGTTTAGAACTGAAAACTTTATTCTATCGGTTGTTGTATATGAACCGATAGCACTGATATATTTATTCTATCGGTTGTAGTATATAACCGATAGTAATTTGTAGACACGTTTAGTACTGAAAACTTTATTCTATCGGTTGTTGCATCTGAACCGATAGTAATGTAATATTTATTCTATCGGTTGTGGTATATAACCGATAGTAATATTAGAGTTTCCTATCGGTTATGTACTGGCACGGTTAGTACTGGAATCATGCACATATACATACAGCTATACAGAGATACATTGGATCATTCACAAATACATCAATATTTACAAATATTCAGCAATATTCACATATTGATCAATTTGTTCACAAATACACTAATTCAGCAATATTCACATATTCACATATTGTTCACAAATTGGACAGATTGAATTTATGCTCATATTGATCGAGTTTATTCACAAATACATCAATGAATCTATTCACATATTGAGCTTATTCACAAATACAGCAATCAACACATTCAATATATATTCACAAATACAACAATCAACACAAGTCAGTTACTATCGATCGTTGATAGCCACTTCTTCCATGACATATTGAGCCCAAATTGTTCGCAGCTCCTTCAATTGAGGCAACTCATATTGCTCTTTCAACATGGTGCTCTGCATATATGCGTGTATGAAGTTAGGATCGTACGTCACATCCAATTAAAGTTCGACTTTGAGTCAGGAAAAATGGTTACCTTAGGGAATTGGGCAAAGTTTCTCCTGATCAGGTCATACATGAATCTCATGACATAGAAGCCACATTCCCACGATTGTGGCTGCTGATGGCACTGGAAAAATTGCATATGCAAAGTCATAAACCCACATTAACTCGAAAGAACTAATTAAGCTTAAATTAAAAGACTCATCATGAGTACTTCCATCCGTATTAATTACCTTATATTCTTTCCAAGAAATCGTTGTGCCCTTCAACGCGTCATGCCTCCCTCCAGCACTAGCATAATTTTTGAAAGCCCTGTATTTAATTTAGCATTGCCGATTAATATCTTATCATTAATTAGCTAGTCAGAGAAAAATTTAAGACAACTATGTTACTTACGCGTCTATGTGCCATGTGAGGGTGAAAACATGCGCCACCTTGTCGCTCATCGAATCGAGGTAATAGACCTCATTCATCCATGGGCAAATGACGGCGAGGACCCAGTGGCCCCTACATTGCATATATAAGCGAACCGTTTCATACATATGTTAGGCGTAACATACAAGAATGAGTTAAATTAGTAGGAAATGCACTAACCTTTGGTGGTACGGCGCAAGGATGAACTCTCGGTCCTGCTGCGCTAGTAGTGCCCTTGATATGTATTCCTCCGCATGTGCTTGGTCGTGCTCTAGCATCGTGAGGCTTATTTTCTCTGGGTCGAGGAAACCCACCTTGTCACATGCCATCATCGACGCCAGCCTATACATGCACCTGGATGCAAAGTAGACATTAGTAAGTAGTGCATACAAAAAGTGATTAGATTTATGAAACGAACTGTGATAACTTCAGACAACAGCACACTCACAGGACTCCAGTCCGTATGATGGACATATCAAGCTCCCGCCAGTTGAGGAGGTCGAACAAACCCTCGTGGGCCACAGATATGCTCCCGGGCTCACGGTGAAAATGGGCTGGCCTGAAGTGAACCAAGAAGTTGATGTGGTGCCTAGACCGGGTCAGGTACCACTCGTGGAGACTTCTGGTTATTTGATCCATATTGCGCAGAAGGTACTCCGACACGAGTGGGGACCCGTTCTTGAACGTACCCGGTTGGCTTTGTTTGGCCTTGCCTTTGGCCTTGCCCTTGCCTTTGGGCGGGGAGCGAGTGTATACCTTCGAAGGTTGGGGTGTGGTGCCGTCGGCCTCATTTGATGGCGAAGGGTTTGAGGCCGTCGGAGGAGGCATGGGGGCCGAAGGAGTTCGCTCATGCGTTGTGGCGGGGGTGGTGTCCTCAGGAAGTGTGCTGGTATCCATCGTCCACTTTAAGTACAAACGCTTAAATTAGATTTTGCAAATTGAGTATATTAACTGAGTTGTAAGCTAGAATGGCTAGGGTTTACCTCCTGTAGTCTAACACCCTTCTTGGGCCACTGTATGTACGAGCCCAATGCCTCGCCAATTGTCCGCATTTCGTCCGTTGGGATGGGCAACGGAAAAGAGCTGTAGCCAGGGAGGGCCATGTCCACCTGTACCTTTGCGAATCCAGGCTCCAGAGGTACGCAGTGGATCCGGACATCCTCCCAAGACTGGTATACGACCCCATTTGCAACCGCAACAGGTTTGTCGCCTATGTTGATCAATAGGCTACAGCTCTCCGGCTTCTGCAATTTGCAACAATTATAACAGGTTAGCGAAACAATTCTAACGTAACGGGAGTGGCATCAGCCGAACTGCATATATAGCTCAAGAGTTGCAATACCTCGATCAGGTCCACCGGATCCACGTGAACCTTCGAGCCAACACTACTCGGCCTGGCAGCGTCGACCTCGGCAGCTGGATCTAAACCCTTGGACTGCACAACTCGGCTGAGGCGTTCATATTTCTCGTTCATTTGAGCGAACATGTCCGCGAATTGTGCAGTCACATCTGCCCGTATCTTCTGAGATAGCTCCACTACCCTTTCCTTTCAGCTGCCAGGCTTCTTCGCCTTTTGCCCGGGCTCCGAGAAGCCTTCCTTCCATGGCACCACAGCCCCCACGGTTCGCGTCCGCCCTGGATGCTCCTTGTTCCCTAGAGCCCGGGTAAGGATGTCGTTCTCCCTATGGGGACTGAACAATCCCTCGGTCGCCTCCTTCGAGCAAGAGATCTGTTACATTGAAAGCTCTCCATTGTGAGGAAGAAATATATACAAACTTGTGCGCACACTAGTGATCATAGTTAGCCAACTTACGAGTCGCTGCATGACCTCGACGTCCCTGGGGTTTGGGAACGCCACAGTCCCCGTGGCCGACACGGTCCCTCTGGCCAGCCACCAGCGCTTGCATCGCTGATTACGGATCTCGAAGAGTGGTAGGTCAGGGGAGTCGACGAAATGCGACGCCTCGTCTTCAGCCTTCTTCCACTGCTCCTCCTTCCCCGCATAGCCGCGAGAGCCGAGCCGATGTGGGTGGTCGTTCCTCCTCTGGATTGCCCTGTTCTTCTCGCTGAGGGCCTTCGTACCAGAAACAAGAAAATTAATGCACCACTGCTTACTGCATACAATGGTGTAACCAAGCAAAGGAACCATTCATACCTTGAACTCAGGAGTCCCCTTCTGTTGGGCGAATTGCTCCCATACCTCCTTCGTTATGAAGGGGTACTTCTCGCATGGAGATTCGCCTTTAGCGAGGAAGGTACTGACGAGGACGCTCTTGAAGGTTTTCCACGTGTTGTTCATGTCCTTCAAGCAAGCTATCTTGGGACCATCGTCCGGGATGTTCCACTTGGCCTATTTCAAATGGTGCATATAAGTAGGACTTACCTAATCTCTAGGATAAACCAAGGGAATGTGATTACTCAAGAGTTCAGTGATTTTGATTAATTTTACCTTCACTTCCGCCCATAGCCTATCCCTCTCGTCGGCCTTGACGTCCTTCCAGCTCTGGACGGTGATCTTCACCCTTTCCTTCGCCAACAAGCCAATATATGCAGCATAGTGCCCGGCGTTCTTCCCGATCGGTCTCTCGAACTGGTTGAACTCACAGGAAAGATCCGTGCGTTTGGCCAAACGACCCAACATCGTCGCGCCTCGCGCCTTCCTCTTGCGCTGGGACGAGGCAGCGCCATCTACGTTCGCCCTCGCCGAATCACTAGTATCAGCCGAGGAAGATGCCGACATGGCTTTACCTAAAATACCATGAACAAACCATCCAATTGATATGAAGAAAGGTACATGACAAAGTTCATAACTAAAATTGTTGTGCTAATCTCTCTGCATGAAAATAAAGTCTGTTAAAATTTAAATGAACCTAAATTTGAGATGAACATTAGAAAATGGGAAGTAATTCACAGAATATTCAGATGAGCAGTGCAAACTAACACATACATTATTTCCTATCGGTTTTGAAAGGAAAACCGATAGTACTAAGGTCTGTATTTAGGAAAATTTAAAAGATTAGCAGTGCAAACTATGCTAATCTCTCTGCTGGAAAATAAAGTCTGTTAAAATTTAAATGAACCTAAATTTGAGATGAACATTAGAAAATGGGAAGTAATTCACAGAATATTCAGATGAGCAGTGCAAACAACACATACTCTATTTCCTATCGGTTTTGAAAGGAAAACCGATAGTACTAAGGTCTGTATTCAGGAAAATTTAAAAGATTAGCAGTGCAAACTATGCTAATCTCTCTGCTGGAAAATAAAGTCTGTTAAAATTTAAATGAACCTAAATTTGAGATGAAAATTAGAAAATGGGAAGTAATTCGTAGAAAATTCAAATTAGCAGTACAAACTATGATGGCACTACTATTTCCTATCGGTTCTCCAAGTCAAACCGATAGTAATCAAGTCTGAATTAGGAAAAATTTCCAAAATTGCTCAGCAGGAACATAAAGTAATTGCTCAGCAGGAACATAAGGTATGTTAAAATATAAATGAACCAAAATTTCAGATGAAAATTAGAAAATGGGAAATAATTAACAGAAAATTCAGTTTAAGGTATTTACTATCGGTTCTGAATAAGAAACCGATAGTGAACTACACTGTATGACAAATTGCTAGTGATTTTCATCAATTCTGTCATTCTCATAGCTATCAAGTTTGTAGTTCATGAATTATACTCTAGGTTTATATTTGTAATGCATTGAACGGGATATGAACCATTGCATACAAAATTAAGCAATACACGCGAGCGATTTGGTCAAGAACACTTACAGTCGATCGTGGAGTGGCCGGAGGCGGTGGCGCAATGCAATGCCGGAGGCGGTGGAGAACCAGTGGCGCAGAGGAGCGAAGAAGCGAATGTCGGCGAATCTAGGGTTTTCCGCGCGAGTATTTGGAAATTGGAATGTGATCAGTTGCACTGGAGGGAAAATCGTGCAAGGTTATAACCTAATAAATGAATATTTACTATCGGTTCATAACCACAAAACCGATAGTAAAAACATGTAAGTTAGGGTTTTCGTAACACAGTGTAATTCACTATCGGTTGTGAACAGTAAACCGATAGTAAACTAAGAACAGGGGCTCATAACACAGTGTAAATCACTATCGGTTGTGAACAGTAAACCGATAGTAAACTAAGAACAGGGGCTCATAACACAGTGTAAATCACTATCGGTTGTGAACTATAAACCGATAGTATAGTTTAATTTCATATCGGTTTCACAGTTATAACCGATAGTAAAATATAATACTATTGACCCTAAAGGATTTCCCTTAGAAGAATTACAGAGGATCTCAGTACATCATTTTGTATTGTATTTTACTATCGGTTATGACAATAAACCGATAGTATATGTTAATTTCATATCGGTTTGGAGGTTGAAACCGATAGTATAATACTGTTATATTGATCTAAAGGTATTTCCTGAGAACAATTACAGATGGGTCTCAGTACATCATTTTGCACTTGTAAAGACACCTGAAACCCCATGCAAATGGCTTGCAATAATTTTGAAATAAATTAACAGTAAAGACCAATCATGGAATGAAAATTTGCAGTTTTCATATATATTTGTGAAAAGAATCAATTATTGCTCAAATCAAGTATATACTCCAATTAAAATGAAAATTTGCAGAAATGATTCTCAATGCATCACGTATGTTTTCCCAAAGAATTTTTGAAAAATGATTTGAAGAATTCTTCGATCCAAGTAATATACGTCACTTACATATTGCAAATTAGTCAAGATGGTTGTCCACCCATAATCCTTCTTCGTGGTCGTCTCGCAGGTAACTTGTTTCGTCAATATCTTCGGTAGGGACAGATTGAAGGATTCCATCTAAAAATGGAGGTAGTTCGTCGAACTGATCGTACTCTTCTTCATCCACAACGTCTTCGACCCCAACAATACGTCTCTTACTGTGAAGGACAACGTGCAACTTTGGGTTGGCCGGGTCAACGATGTAGAACACCTGTGTGGCTTGCTCAGCAAGTATAAATGGATCATCTTTGTGTGCGACTCTACTGAGATCAACGAGAGTAAACCCATAATTGTCGACTTTAACACCTCGAGAGATTTCGACCCATTGGCATCGAAACAGAGGAATCTTAAGTAATACATAATCGAGCTCCCATATTTCCTCAATAACACCGTAATATGAGTCGAGTGCACTTACTGCCCTGGCATCCTCCGAAATAGCAAGTAGTGTCACTCCACTACATTGCATAGCACTCTTCTCGTCCTGAGTTCTTGTGTAAAATGAATAGCCGTTGATGTCGTACCCCTGCCAAGTCCCTACAGTAAATCTAGGCCCTCTGGCCAACCATGTAACATCTTCATCTACGTCGCCCTCAGAAGCTTGCAGGACTCTATTTTTGATCCACCCAGCAAACTTCCTATTATGTTCTCTGGTGACCCAAATCTCTGGCTTCGAGGGATTCTGTTTCCGTAACATTTCCTTGTGCTCGTGTATGTATGGCTCCACCCCCGTCATGTGCTGTAAGACCCAAAAATGGGCTTTTGCATACAGATCACTAGAGGGGACGACTGCTTTAAATCCAATCGTTCCAATGCCCTGAAGCCTGCCCTCATGCCGAGACGTAGGAACGCCAATTGGGTCAACCCCGGCCATATAGTTGGTGCAAAATTCGATCACCTCCTCGGCGGCATAACCTTCAATGATACTGCCCTCAGGCCAATGTCGATTCCTTACATATCCCTTCAAGATACCCATAAATCTCTCAAATGGATACATGTAGTGCAGGAACACGGGTCCACAAAACTTAATTTCTCTGACAAGGTGAACAATTAGATGGACCATAACATCAAAAAAGGATGGAGGGAAATACATCTCCAGCTGACAAAGAGTGGTAGTCACATCGCGTTGCAAATCGTCCAGTCCATCCATATCAATTACCTGCAAGGACACAGTTGCAGCAAATATTCAGATCCAAAAAATCTGACAAGTTCCACGAATGGAGCTAATTAACTTGCTAGGAGTACACGCTTACGTACCTTGCCAGATATTGTGTTGAAGAAATAACATAGCTTTGTAATTGTCTCTCTGACTTTGACTGGGAGAATGCCTCTGATAGCAATGGGAAGCATTTGTGACATCAGTACATGACAATCATGGGACTTCATACCAACCAGTTTCAAGTCTTTCATGGACACAAGTTTTTTCAAGTTCGCAGAATACCCGCATGGAACTTTGACACCATGTAGGCACTGACAGAGTTCTGTTTTTTTCTCTTTTTGACAAAGTATAGCAGGCCGGGGGGTGGTATGTCCGCTTTCCCTTCTCCAACGGTGCAAGCTCAGTCCTTATGCCCATGTCGAGCATGTCACGGCGAACGTTGATGCTATCTTTCGTCTTTCCTGGAATGTTCAACAACAAACCAATCAAACTGTCACAAACATTTTTCTCTACGTGCATGACATCAATGCAATGTCGAACTTGTAAGTGCTCCCAATATGGCAGATCCCAAAGAATCGATCTCTTCTTCCAAACATTTTTTCCTGGAGGTTTAGAACATTTACCGAACTCAACTTTGATGTCCTTTACGCGCAAGTAAAGCTCCTTACCAGTCACAAACACTGGGGCTGATCCTTTCTCAGGCTACCCATTGAATGACTTCCTCTTCTTACGGTAGGCGTGATGCATCGGAAGGAATTTGCGGTGACCCATGTACACTATTTTTCTGTAGTTCGATAACCACATGCTTTCAGTTTCATCCAGGCAAATAGGACAAGCCTTGACTCCTTTCGTACTATACCCCAACAAATTTCCATAGGCCGGGAAATCATTTATGGTGCAAAATATCATGGCCCGCAACATGAAATTCTCTCGCTTATGTGCATCCCACACCCGCACCCCTTCGCTCCACAATTTATGTAAGTCCTCAACTAACGGTGATAGAAACACGTCAATATCATTCCCGGGTTGTCTGGGTCCTGAAATTAGTAATGACATCATGATGTACTTGCGCTTCATACATAACCAAGGAGGAAGATTGTAGATGCATAAAAGAACCGGCCAAGTGCTATGTCGACTGCTCATATTTCCGTGTGGATTCATACCATCCGTACTCAGCCCAAACCTTATATTCCTCACTTCACCGCCAAACTCACCGAATGTTCTGTTAATGATTCTCCATTGAATGTAATCAGCTGGATGTCTTAGTTTTCCGTCTTGTTTCCGACCTTCAACATGCCAACGCAAGTACTTCGCATCTTTTGGATTTGCAAACAGCCGTTTCAATCTGGGAATCACAGGAAAATACCACACAGTTTTGGCCGGAGGCCCTTTCTTTACCTCATCACATCCATTGTGATAAATTCTGTCCCCATGCTTATACCGCGATGCACCACATCTTGGACAAACATGCAAATCCTCGTACTCGTTACGGTACAGAACACAATCATTTGGGCATGCATGTATTCTTTCGATTTCCATTCCCAACGGACACAATAGTTTTTTGGCCTGGTAAACCGATCTTGGCAACTCATTTCCCTCTGGAAGCATGTCCGCTAACAGATCCAATAGCGCCGTGAAACTCTTATCGCTCCAACCGTTGCTTGCCTTCAAGTTATATAATCTCAACACAGAAGACAACTTTGTAAATGTTTCACATCCGGGGAACAAAGGCTTCTCAGAATCAACAATTAATTTCTGAAATTTAGCTAAATCGTTTTCGCTGTAGTCCTCTTCTACATCACGTAACATTTCATCTAAATTGTCGTCATCTACATGGACTTCCGAATGAACATTATCAATATTTTGATCATGATCATCATTACTGCAATCCACTTCCGGGTACTGCTGAGTGGTAGCGGTAGTGCTCGTTTCCTCAAGATCTTCACCATGCCATATCCAACGGGTATAGCGTGCGTTAAAACCACGACGAATCAAATGACTCCTAATCTGATCAGAGTTGCCGAACCTTTTTAAGTTCATACAATCTATACAAGGACAATGCATATCTTTCTCTCCCTTCTTCGCCTTTTCTTGCTCAGCAAATTTAATAAATCCATTCACACCCTCCAAATACTCAACAGTAGTACGTTTTATTCAATACATCCAATATTCTCGGTCCATCTACAATTATTTCACAAAATTGACAAATTCAATTAAATAATTAATGACTCAGGGCAAGCATATATGAATGAAACATAATTAGCTAGGCCATATGTGTGTACATGAGCTGTTTAATTACATTAAATGGATTTGTATATATGAAACCCTAATTAACTTGATGCATGCATTAATTGGAAGAGCCAGTTAGCTAGCTGCTTAAATTCAGCAAGCTATAGCTAGCTAGCCAACCCAGCCTTCTAGCTAGTTTGGAGATACATGTATCTAGTTTAATGAATTGCAAGTAGAGAGAGAGAGGGAGAGTGTGAAAGAGTGATCGAGAGAGAGAGAGAGGTGATGAGAAGATGACAATACCGAGGGGGATGGAAATATGATCAACCTCTCAGCTAGCTTCTCCAGATCACTCTAGCTTGGAGTTGTGCGCGGCTGAAATGATTCCAACATGTAGAGCGTAGAGCAGGGGTCGACCTAATTAAGTTGTCTAATTTTACTATCGGTTCAACAACACAAACCGATAGTAAAATAAGGTCCCCACTGTCATAACCATTAGTGTATATGAAGTCATTTTACTATCGGTTTGTTTTATATAACCGATAGTACTATTTCATATATTGTATCGGTTAGTACAGTAATAACCGATAGTAAAAAGTCAGTAATTTCACTATCAGTTACCCGAGAAAAACCGATAGTACTATTCAATATATTATATCGGTTAATACAGTACGAACTGATAGTATAAAGTGAGTAATTTTACTATCTGTTACGAACGAAAAACCGATAGTAATATTTTAATATATTATATCGGTTGGTACAGTAATAACCGATAGTAAAAAGTCAGTAATTTCACTATCAGTTAAAAATGGAAAACCGATAGTACTATTTAATATATTATATCAGTTTGTACAGTAATAACCGATAGTAAAAAGTCAGTAATTTCATTATCAGTTAAAAATGGAAAACCGATAGTACTATTTAATATATTATATCAGTTTGTACAGTAATAACCGATAGTATAAAGTCAGTAATTTCACTATCAGTTACAAAAGGAAAACCGATAGTACTATTTAATATATTATATCGGTTTGTACAGTAATGACCGATAGTAAAAAGTATTTGCATTTCACTAACGTTGGATTAGTGTGTAACCGATAGTAAAATGATGGTTTTCCGCCGCTGTCGTCCTATTCTATCGGATTTTTCCTAGATTGCATACAACCGTTAGAAAATAAGGGTTAGTGGAATGCACTTCTGTAGTAGTGCATCCTCACGGGGAGGGCTTCCTCGCGGGGAGGGCATCGCCGCAAGGGGCGGTAATGAGAAAGACCTGCAATGAGAGTTTGAAAAGCAAGACCTATGTATTGCTAATAAAATGAAGTACAGGGCCTCCCCCTGCGAAGCCGCGAAAGGGGAGGAAAATACAGCGTCCCTCCTCCCCCTCCGGCGTGAACGCTCCAGGGGAGGGGACAGGCCCGTAAGGCTAAACATAGAACTTGCGAAGTAAACGCAAGTTCCACGTGTGCTTCAGCTCTTGCTCTTGAAGGTTGGAGAGCTTGTAGGCCCCCGAGCCCAGGACCGCGGAGATCCTGTAGGGGCCCTCCCACTTGGGGGAGAGCTTACCCTGGGCTTGGGGGTCCGTCACACGCCTGAGGACAAGGTCCCCAAGGTGGAAAGCCCTCTCGCGCACGCGCTGGTTTTATGCGCGCGCCATCTCTCGCTCGTAGATGGCGTGGCGGAGGAGCGCTCGGTCGCGTTCCTCCTCCACGAGGTCGATCTCCAGGCGATGGTTGGCCTCGTTGGCTTGGTACGTTGCGGGCGTGGCTCCCTCCAGGAGCTCGACCCGCAGTGACCGGAAGCCGATCTCCGGGGGGAGGACTGCCTCCGCACCGTAGACCAGGGAGAAGGGAGTACGCCCCGTCGCCCGGGACGGGGTCGTGCGCATGGAGCAGAGGATGCTAGGGAGCTCCTCTGCCCATGCACCCCGCTTAGAAGCGGTTTGCTCGAGTCTCCGGCGCAACCCCTGTAGGATCACGCCGTTGACCCTCTCGACAGCCCCATTGCTCTGGGGATGGGCCACTGAGGCGAAGTGGATGACGAGCCCCAGGCCTTCGCAGAATTCCCGGAAATAAGCCGAGTCGAATTGGGTCCCGTTGTCCACGGTGATTTCCCGGGGGACACCGAAACGACATACGACATTTTTCTGGAAAAACCGCTGAACGGCCCGGGACGTGATGCTGGCCAAAGGCTCCACCTCAACCCACTTTGTAAAATAGTGGACTGCGACTACCGCATACTTGTATCCCCCGGGCGCTGGGGGGAAGGGTCATAAGAGGTCCATCACCCAGCGCACGAAGGGCCAAGTGATGGGGATTGTCTGCAGCGCTATAGGGGGGAGGTTCGAGCCCTTGGCCATCTTCTGGCATGCCCCGCACTCGGAGACAAGGTCTCGCTCGTCGCGCATGATCGTGGGCCAGTAGAAGCCCTGCCGGAGGGCCTTGGCCGCGATGGCACGCGGGGCTAGGTGAGAACCACAGCTCCCCGCGTGGATGTCTTCGAGAAGTTGAAGTCCCTCCGGCCGGGGGAGGCAGCGCAGGAGGGCGGAAGCCCCCCGCTTGTAGAGCCTCCCCTCCAGCAGGAGATATGCCCGGGCTTTAGCCCGGAGGCGTTTAGCCTCGGTCTCACTAGGAGGGTCCCCCTCCCCCTTGATGAAGGAGATGAGGGGGTCCATCCACGACGAAGTCCGGATGATCTCGGCGACCTCCGGGACATGAGGCTCGTCGCCCGTGTCCGGGGAGGCCACCGAAGGCTTCGTGATGATTTCCAGGAAAGCCCCCTTGGGGAGCGATTCCCGGGCACTTGCCGCCCGGGCCAAGGCGTCGGCCCGGTCATTGTCCCTCCGCGGGATATGCTGGGCCTCGAGGCCGTCGAAATGCCTCTCCATCTTTCGCACTTCCTGCAAATAAAGACTTAAGTTTGCGTCATGGCACAGGTAAGACTTGTCCATTTGGCAAACTACGAGCTGATAATCTCCCTTGACTAGGAGGCGCCGGATCCCCAGGGAGCGTGCGAGGCGCATCCCGAGGAGCAAAGCCTCGTATTCGGCGACGTTGTAGGTTGCGGGGAACTCGAGCCGTGCGGCGTACTCGAGTTCCTTCCCCTCGGGGCTCCGGAGGACTACTCCTGCACCAGCCCCGGCGAGACACAGCGACCCATCGAACATAAGGGTCCAATGATCATCGCGTCGGGGCGGCACAGGGAGATCTTCGTCCCTGGACCCAGAGGCGGGAGTCCACTCTGCGACGAAGTCGGCGAGGACCTGCGACTTGATGGCGGAGCGGCCGGTAAGGGACAGGGAGAAGGGGGCGAGCTCGGCCCCCCACTTCCCGATCCGGCCGGTGGCTTCCTTGTTCCGCAGTACCTCCCCGAGGGGGAGGGACGACGGGATGGTGATGGGGTGCCCCAGGAAGTAATGCCGAAGCTTCCGGGACGCCATGAGGAGGGCGTAGCAGATTTTCTCCATCTCCGTGTACCGAGTTTTGGCCCCTTGGAGGGCCTCACTCACGTAGTACACGGGACGCTGCTGCCCCCCTTGCTCCTTCACCAGGACCGCGCTGACGGCGACGGGGGTCGCGGCGAGGTAGAGGAGCAAGGGCTCTTTCGGAGACGGACTCACGAGCATTGGAGGGCTCGTGAGGTACTTCTTGAGGTCGTCGAATGCCTCCTGGGCCTCGGGGGTCCAGCGGAATCCCTCAAGCCCTCGGAGGATCTTGAAGAACTGGAGGCCCCGCTCCCCCGACCGGGAGACGAAGCGGCTTAGCGCGGCTAGGCGGCCGGAGAGCCGCTGGACATCCTTGACGGAGCGCGGCGGGGGCATATCCAGGAAAGCCCGGATCTTCTTGGGGTTCGCCTCAATGCCCCGCTGGGACACGAGGAAACCTAGGAGCTTCTCCCCGCGCACCCCGAAGGCGCACTTCTCCGGGTTGAGTTTGAGCCCGAACGCGCGGAGGTTGCGGAAGGTTTCAGCCAGGTCGTCGATGTGGGAGGCTATGCGGGGACTCTTGACGACCGCGTCGTCTACGTAGACTTCGACGTTGCGGCCAACTTGATCTTTGAAAACCAGTGTCATGAGGCGCTGGAAGGTCGCCCCCGCATTGTTGAGCCCGTAGGGCATATGGACGTAGCAGAAGGTTCCGAGGGGAGTTATAAAACTCATCTTTTCCTCGTCCCCCTCTGCCATCCGGACTTGATGGTAGCCCGCGTAGGCGTCTAGGAAGCTCATGAGCTCGCACCCTGAAGTGGACTCGATGAGCTGATCAATCCGCGGGAGCGGGAAGTTGTCTCTGGGGCAGGCGCGGTTAAGGTCGGTGAAGTCCACGCACATCCGCCACCTGCCGGTTGATTTCTTGACGAGGACAGGGTTCGCAAGCCACTCAGGGTGCAGGACCTCCCGAATGAACCCCGCCTCTCGGAGCCGGGTGATTTCCGCCTTGATTGCCTCTTGGCGCTCGAGGGAGAGTTTCCGCAACTTCTGTTTGACCGGGGGGTGACCGGGGGCCACTGCGAGCTTGTGCTCAATAACCTCCTGGGCGACGCCCTGCATGTCCGAAGGCTTCCACGCAAAAACATCGGAGTTTTCGCGTAGAAAAGCCGCAAGTTGCGCTGCGTGCTCCTCGGGGAGCTCCTCCCCGATCCGGACAGTTTTGTCTTCGTTGCCCGGGGACAGCAGGACCTTCCGGAGGCCCCCTTCCGGACGCGGCTTGAGGAGGGGCCTCTCGGGCGGTGGCGCAGCGGCGTCTAGTTCCTGGGGAGAAGCCTCCCCCCCGGGCGTCTTTATGAGGTTGACGCTTCCGATTGTGGCCGCAGCGCGCTCGTACAGAGTACGGGCCATGTCTTGGTCTCCCCGGACGTTGATCACACCATGCGGCCCGGGGATCTTCATGCAGAGATAGTTTTGATGGGTAGCAGCCCCCAGCCGGTTGATTGTCGTCCTCCCCATAATCGCGTTGTAGGAGGAGGGGAGGTCCACTACGTCGAAGCAGACCAGCTCGGGCCGGTAGTTCTCCGGGGTGCCGAAGGTCATTGGAAGATCTACCTTGCCCACGGGGTGGATCGCCTTCCCAGGGACAAAACCTTGCAGGGGCCCGGCAGCGGGCTGCAGGAGCTTCTCATCCACCTGCATGTCTTTGAAGGCCTTCAGGAATAGGACATCGGCGGAGCTCCCGCCGTCCACCAGGATACGGGCCAGATGGCAGTTGTAGATGGTCGCAGAGACAATGAGCGCGTCGTCGTGGGGGAAGTGAACCCCCCGCGCGTCTTCTGCCGTGAAGGTGAGGGGGACGTCCGACCACTTAGGTGGCGGGGACGCGTGTAGCACCCCCACAACCTTGACCTCGCGCGCGTACTCCTTATGCTGGCGCTTAGAGTCCCGCCCGGAGGCAGATCCTCCCACGATGACGTTGATGTGCCGCTGCGAAGTTTGAAAGGGGAGAGCTTCTGAAGGCTCCCCCTCCTGCGTCTGCTCACCCCCCGCGGGAGCGGGAAGGGCCGGAACAGCCGGCCGAGGGGGCAAGGAGGCCGGAGTCCCCCCCCTGCCCGCGCTGGTCGAGGAAGTCCGCGAAGTGCTGCAGCAGCTGGCTACAATCTCGGGTAGCGTGGGTACTGGACCTGTGGAAGCTGCACCATGGTCCTTCCCGCCTTCTCCCCGCGGGGCCTTCCCGGCCATGCGAAGACTGTCCTCCCCCATGGCCCTTTGGTTTGGGGAAGGGGCGGTTGCCCCTCAGGGGGTCGCGCGAGCCGCCTCCGCCCTCAAGGACAAAGGTGTCCCGAGGCCGTGGCTCACTACACCCCCCCTGCCTGGGGCGTTTGGGGGGATCCCTGGCCCCCCGGTCGACGGGGGCGGGAGCCCCCTGGGTCTTCTTCCAATTATCATCTTCCTCCGCCCGAGCGTACTTTTCGAGCACGTTGAAGAGCTCGTCGGCAGAAGAGGGGCAACTCCGGGAGAGCCTTCGGTGGAGCTCCCCCGGGAGGATGCCGCTTTTGCAGGCTTCGATGACCGTAGAGTCGGGGACGTGGGCCACTTTGCTCTTCACCTGAGCAAAGCGCTTGAAGAAGCTTCTGATGGTTTCCCCAGTCCTCTGCCGGACAGTGTACAGCTACGAGGAGTCCAGGGGACGCACATAGTTCCCTTGGAAGTTGGCACAGAACTCCCACTTGAGCTGTGAGAAAGACTTGATGGAGCCGGCCTTCAGGTTGTAGAACCAGGAGCGGGCGATGCCGGTGAGGTAGAGGGGGAAGACATTGCACTGTACTGTCTCGTCCCCCTCGGCCGCGGAGATGGCTGTGGAGTAGACCTGCACGAATTCGTAAGGGTCTGCCTCACCATTGTAGTGCTCGATGTGCGGAGGGCGGTAGGGCCGCGGCCACCGGATGCTGCGAAGTCTTCGGCACAGGGGCTGGTTAGCCCCCTGCACCTCCCGGGGAGAGTCCCGGTCGCTGTCTTCCTTCACGGGACCTTCGTTGTCTGAGTCTGGAAGCGGTCCGAGAGGTCCGCCAGAATGGCGGTGGAGACGCTTTTCCTCTGGACTGGGACTGAATTCCTGGACGTCCGGGCTCTCCGCCGGAGAGGTTGGCTCTTCAGCGGGTCTCTTCCCCCGACCGGCGCGAGAGCGAGGCTCCCCGTGCCCGCGGCCGGGGGGAAGTTCTTCCCCGCGCTCTGGTGAATGCATTCGCTCGACCTCCCCGCGGGCGAAACGGGCCTGTCCCGCCGAGGGAGGGAGCTCAGGCACTGTAGCTGCCGGCCCGGAGGCTTCCGGAGCAGGTTGGGGGAAGCCCCCTGCGACGACCCTCGGGACCGGAAAGGGGGAAGCCCCTGTATTATTCGGAACTGGGGAGGGGGCGCCCACGGCGACGCTTGGAATCGAAGTGAAGGGGGCCCCTGTGGCCACGACCGGAACCGGGAAGGGGGGAGCCCCTGTAACATCCGGAACCGGCGAGGGGGGAGCCCCCGCGGCGACGTCCGGAACCGGGGAGCCCATGCGGGGGGAAGTCCGCTGAGGCACGGGAGCTGCTCTGTCAACCACCCCCGGTGCGGTAAACGCGACGCGGGGGGCGGGACTAGCTCCCTGCGTAGGGAAAACCCCCAGCATGAAGTGGGCTCCCGGCCCCGGGTATAGGCCAGGGACGGGGTACCCCCCTGGTGCCACGAAGGGCCCCAGCATGAAGTAACCTCCCGGCACCGGGACGGGCCCAGGTGCCGGGAAGGGTCCGGACGTATATCCCGCAGGGGGAGGGAACCCCCCGGCAGGATCATACGGGACGGACAACCCCCCGGAGACCGGAGGGGCCGCCGGGTAACCCATAAAGGGGGGCATAGTCCCCGAGTACGGGTGCGACGCAAATGTGGGGGCCGAAGGCCGCGCCAGCACGCTAAGGAGTTCGTCCATAGAGCGCTGAGCGCGGAGCTGGCCTTCCACGAGAGCTTCGAGCAGAGCGTCCCGGGGAGCCGGGGGAGCCGTCGGGGGGAGACTGGTCCCGGCCGAGGTCCTCGCGGTCACCGGGAACGACCTGGAGGTGGAAGCACCTAAGTTAAGAGGGAAGGAAGGAGGCGATACCTGGGCCAGGTCGCCTCCGGAAGGGACCGCCGGGACAGCAATGCCCCGGGCGGACGGCGCCGGGTCTCCGAGACCCGGGTCACCGGGAAGGGCGCGAGCCCTCGTTCTTGGGGGAGCCATGGCGTCTTGTCACGAGTCCCCACGGACGGTGCCAACTGTCGTGGTATTGCGAATACCCCGGCAGGTTTTGAGAATGATCCTAGCGAAGATTACGTGGCGTGGGTTGACCGGATGGCCGGTCCTCCCCCGCCGGACAAGCACAAGAAATGACACTAGGGTTTATACAGGTTCGGGTCCCGGTGGGGGCCCTAGTCCTGTCGACGTGCTCCCGACAGGAGTCAGCGGGGGAGGCTCTCTCCGGGGGGAGAGGCTTCCGGAGCACGTCTGTGAGTTTAGCTATTCCAATAAAAGTGATCCGATCCTTTACAACAGAGGGGTACAAGGGCTATTTATAGCCCCAAAAAAGAAGCAAAAAACCTAAACTACCCCGGAAGCCACCGTTGGATTGAAGGGTAGGACCGTCCTTCTTCCGGTCAAACACCTTGGATGCTTGACAGGTGGTCGTTGATTCCCGAGGCGCTCCTCGCGTGACCTGCACGTGACAAACAACTTGAGACTTTACCTTTAGGCGGGCGAGGAGGCCCGGGATGGCGTCGGAGGCCATGTCCCGTGGGCCAAATGGCTGCGCCCGGGGAGAGCCCGGAGGCTATGTCCCCGGGCCAATGACGGCGCCCGGGACGGCGCCGGAGGCCAGGTCCCGGGGGCCAAAAGGCGGCGCCCGGGGAGGGGCCGGAGGCCGCGTCCCCGGGCCAATGGCGGCGCCCGGGACGGCGCCAGAGGCCATGTCCCGGGGGCCAAAAGGCGGCGCCCGGGGAGGGGCCGGAGGCCGCGTCCCCGGGAAAATGGCGGCGCCCGGGACATCGCCGGAGGCCAGGTCTCGGGGGCCAAAAGGCCGTGCTCGGGGAGGGGCCGGAGGCCACGTCCCCGGGCAAATGGCGGCGCCCGGGACGGCGCCGGAGGCCAGGTCCCGGGGGCCAAAAGGCGGCGCCCGGGGAGGGGCCAGAGGCCGCGTCCCCGAGCAAATGGCGGCGCCCGGGACGGTGCCGGAGGCCAGGTCCCGGGGGCCAAAAGGCTGCCCCCGGGGAGGCTAAGTCCCCGGGCAATCGTGACGCAACTTACCTAGACTTAGTCCCGCGGAGATTTCCCCCGACAAACACGTGTTACTTGTGGATAACTGCACGTATTAACCTCCTGACGGTTGTTCCTCTACGAGGAAGAATCTTCGGGATGCTTGGGATATTCTTGTTACAGGGACAGAATATTTCCACGTTCCCTGGTCGAAAGAGTTCTGGCCGCGAGATGTTGGCTGACCGTGCAACATCTTCAGCCTTGTGTCCGTGCACAACATACGGACTCCTGACCGCGCACTAGCTGTGGTCTGATCGCGTAAGGACTGCGACCTCGGGCTGGTACTCCTCAGAATGACTTGAGTTCGCACCGCCAGGCACGTGTCTGGTTCGAATCTATCCTGAACCAGTCGTGACCTTTTATTTGAACTGACTCGGGTGTCAATCCTCGTCATAGTGGTTGTTATGATTTTGGTTAAATGTGGAACCTTTCTATTACTAATGCTTTTATTGAATTTCTTTTAAATGTGCTTGATTCTTTAAAATCATAGATGCGTATGTATGTTTAGAATCTAGATTTAGTAAAAAAAATTTCATCTTGTTAAATCAACTACCCTGTCATTTGTGTACATGCATTAGTTACGAGTAATATTTTTTCCCACGAGAAACAAATGGTTTTGAACTCAAGTAAAATCCAATCAATTCCAAACAAGATCATCCAACAAAAGTATTTAGAGAGATTAGTGGAATAAAACATCAATCTAGGCAACACAATCAACTAGCACAGGTTTTTTAAATTAGATAGCTTAGAGTTTTTGGGAAAATTTAGGGTCCTTAAGAATCAGCAAATTGGAAACTCTAATTCGAGATAAAACATGTTATAAAGATTTGATGAAATTCTTTGAGGGAATACAGTAGCACATCCCCCACTCCTCAGGGTTATTCTTGCTAGAAAGGACACGAAAACCCTGTCACAGCTCCAAGTTGGATAACCCCTAATCCTCATGATTCTAACAAGATGTGCTCTCCACTATGGTTCTGACGATGATTAATCATCTAAAATTATTAAGTTGTTAAAGACTAAGATCCACTCTGGTCAAGAACCTACTCGACCACGACCATCTCTGATCGAGTACATCTGAAACCCTTTACACGCGATCACGACCACGTGTGTATGACCAGTCCCTCACGACCAGTTGCTCTCGAGTAGTTACTCATAAAACTGGCCGTGCCATCCATGGTCATGGGGCCATCAGTCAAAGTCACATGAACGCCTCCACTATCACCATGATGAGCAGTTAGAGCACGATCTCCAAGAACTGCCAAGGTAACCGTAGGTAGTGGGGTAGCCGGCGATAACTAATTCTATGCATCTATAAACAGAGAATTTTTGTAAGGGAAAGGGGAGATTTTTGATCGAATATACACAACACAGGACATAGGGTTTTTACTCGTTCCATCGAGGTCCTGAACCTGTATAAAAATGCTCGTGCCCCTTCATTGTCCCAATATATTTTCCCCTCATAAGTCTGATGGTCGACTTTTCGATTGTTGACAGGTTCGATCTTTGATCGGAGATCTAGAGATTGTGGTGATTGTGGCACCAAACCATCAACACGTCAAGACCAATTGATAACAATGAGTCAGAGTTCATCAACTCAGTAATCAATTATAGCAAAGAAAGATCTCAGATTAAAACTCTAAAAAACATCTCATAAGATAAAGAACTCAAGAATTCAATACTAGAACATCTGAACCACAAGCCACTTTTTTAGTCCATGATGCGGACATTTGATTAGATAGTCTTTGTATTGTTCTCAAGCATCGTAAAGTGATTCTCCTACGTGCTAAGAAAAAGATGCAATCTGGTTGCGAATATGAACAGTTTTAGCAGGAGGGAAAAAATTACTAAGAAAGGAGCGTGAGAGTTCATCTCATGTGGTGATTGACACAGGAGGAAGAGTGTAAAGCAATGTCCATGCCTTCTCGCGCAGCGAGAAAGGAAAGAGCCTCAAGAGAAGTGTGTTTTGTGTTATTCCATGAATCTTGAAAGTATCACAATGCTAAAAAAATATATGTAAATGCATAGATGGATCTTCAGTGGGAAGACCGCTGAATTGATTTTGTTGTACCAAGTTCAAGAGTGAAGGTTTTATTTCAAAATTGTTTGATTCGATTAGTGGTCTAAGAATACTTGATTGCAACCCCATGCTTAGCGAGATTGCATAATCCTTCAGTCTCTTTTGGTCCTCCATTATTAGGTGATCTTTGTTCTCTACAATGGTTTGTCGTGAATTTCCCTCCGATCTTATCTGCCTTGCCTCGTACTAAAGTCGGCGCGTGGTTTTGACAGGTTTGTCCGAGCTATCCAGATTGCACTACCTCCCTGGAAGGTTAGTGGTGCACAAAAAGAAGAAAAAGAAAAATAGAAGCAAGATTGAGAAGTGAGATTGACTTATATCAGCAAAAATTGATCTAAAAGATGAATTACTATTGTTCACCGGTAACGGCACCAAAAACTTGATTGCACTCAAAGAGGCAAGTGTGATTTATGTAATAACCGCAAGCGAACTGTTGAACGTTGACCACTTGATGATCGAATTCCACGAGGGACAAGCATATTCCTCTTTTAGTTTAATGGATTGTCGATTAAGTTTGAACGATTTGAGGGGGTTGTTTTCTACTACTAAATATACTTCTAAAGCTATCAATCTAGAATTTAAAGCAGTAAAGAGCAAGTATGAAAACTAGGATTTTAGAAATAGGAAGGAAAACCTAGGGTTTCAAAAATTCCATAACCATCAGGCGTAGTTCTATCCAAGGTCTGAGAATTGCAAATCAGTTTCAAGCGTTTTCCAAGACAGGTTAAGTTATCAATATGGTCGCTGGTACAACAGTTAGTGGATCGCTTCCACAATTAATTTTGGTGAGAGTGTCTCTCCTGTTCATGGTCTCGCATCAAGGTGCAAAGGACTCAAGAATTACTCTAAATTCTTGCTAAGGTTCAACTATTATGTCTATTGCTAGAATGAGAATTTATAGTTTAGAGGAAGAAAATGTAAGAAACTAACTACAAAACTTAAGATCGGGATCGAGGAGGAATTATGCCTTCCAGATTAGGTCATCCCTCTAGAAGTGAATTACTCACAAAAAGCCATAAAATGCAGAAATAATAAGAAATTAATGAAAACTTACTTGATTGCATTAAAGAATTAGGTCTGCCGTCCTTGCTGGCTTACAAACGCAGAAACTAGAATAAAAATTGAGAAGGGGGTTCTTCTAACCTAAAACTAAACTAAACTAAAAAGAGCTCTAAAGCCTAAGAAAGCATGTTTAATTGAGCCAAAAATTTCTCTATTTATAATACAATATGTTACCATGTCCAAATATAACTCTTGACGTGTAGGCGATGAAATTTGGCTTCAAATGATGCGCAAAACAGATAAATTGGAGCCAAAACGACCACAAATCAGTTAGAAAATGAGCCAGGCATGACCTGTGGCATGGGTCGTGCCTGTGATCATGCCGAGCAAAACGACCACGGCTGAGCCTGGTCGTGCTGAGTAAAAATGACCATGATTGGTCGTGCCCGTGGTCGTACGAGTCTGGTCGCGGGGGAGCAAAACGACCGAAACCGAGCTTGGTCGTGTCCACGGTCATGTTGGGCTCGGTCTAGAGTCCTTGTTCGTCTAGTTTTCGCATCTTTCGTCGAAACTGGTCCAAATGAAATCGAAACACTCCCAAATTTTGTAGGGATGATCCCTGGAACATAGCGAACACAACAGTGAAAGCGAATTGTAAAAATGATACAAAAAGTTACATAAAATGTCGCATCAAGAGTTTTCAGCACATTTTCACTAGCAAACCTAGGGTAAAAGTACTACCAATTTAACACTTATGAAGTACCATTCTCCAATGCAAGTTTCACCCTTTCCTTTGTAAAGCGTCTTAAAGAGCATTTTCTTGCCTCTTGCTCCTTTTGCGTCGTCCTTCTTCTCATTGGATCTTTGATTGTCACCTCTCTTGTTTGGACACCTTGAAGCAAAATGCCCCTTCTCATGACACTCATAGCATGTGATATTTTTGAATGACATCTTCTTGTGTGGTCCTTTTCTTTTCATAAAATCAAATCCTTTTTTGTTAATCTTGTTGAGGAGCCTTTTAGTCTTCCTCATAAGAAAAGCTAAATCACCATCGAATGCTTGATCCGAGTTTTCATTTTCTCCTATGATCTCTTCGACCTTGGCCTTAAATGCTAGATTCTTTTTCTTTGAGCCGGAGGGTTCCGCAACTTATTTTCTCTACACTTTTTCTATCTCATGGGTGATGAGGGTGCCCAAGAGCTCGATGGGGGTTCCGGAGGAAAGATCTCCGTTGATAAGCACGGCCACGATAGTATCGAAGCTTGACAGCAACACCATAAGCATTTTGCGCACAACCTTAATATCTTCGAACTTAGTTCCTAAATCTTTGAGATCATTTATCAAAAAATTAAGTCGAGTGAACATATCACTCACATTTTCATTTTCAAGCATGACAAAAGAATTATATTCTCTATTTAACATGATAAGCCTAGCTTCATTAACTTTTGAGGTTCCTTCATGAATGGCTTCTAGAGTTTTTCACACTTCATGAGAGGTATCAATATTTCTTATTCTATTAAACTCATTTGTATCCAAACCATTGAAAATTTCATTCTTATCTTGAGCATTAGCTTGGAGATTTTTGGATTCCAAAGGTGTGAGATTTTCCATACCTAGGAGAGCTCTAAAACCATCTCTTGTAACTCTCCAAGCATTTAAACTAATTGACTCTAAATAGACCGCCATCCGAATTTTCCAATGGTAATAATTTTCAACCTTGAAGAAGGGGACCTTCCCGTTGTAGTTTTCTTTCATAAAAGACATTCTCTCTTGAGACGGTAAAGTCTTAATAATTGAGAGACCGTGGATACCACGTGTGGATCAAGGATACTAACTAGAAGGAGGGTGAATAGGTGGTTTTAAATTTTAATCTCAATTTACAATTTTAGTCTAAAGCAAGAATTTGAGACAATCACAATTCAATAGCGGGTGCACAAGTCAAAGTTTTGCTCTCCTAGGGTGATTAAGATATGCAATGTATAAATTCTAAAAATGAAATTTGCAAAGGAGAGAAATAACCGAAGACTCAAGAAGTTTTTTCCCCTGAAATATCAAAAATTTGTTGATTTCCACTAATCCTCATTGAAGTACTCTACAAAAGAGTATCTCCTCAATTTCACTAGTGGTTGTCCTTTGATAATTGCTAACTTAGTGGCATTTTTACCCTGGGTTTAGTATTGCAAACGTGCAAAGTCATACTTAAAACTCCTCTGATGTGACATTTTATGTACAAAATTTGATTATTTTCACAAATTGCTTTCACGGTTGTGTTCATTATGTTTTAGGGATCAAACTGATGAGGACATCACTAACACAAATACGAACGCTGCTCCGTCCCCTCCTCCCACTCCGTCGCCCGAAGACAATGGAGAACATCAAGTCGGCATGAACCCACATGTCAAGCCTTTCAAGCCATCTACATTGAAGGTCCAGCATACCACAACGCTCCAAGATGAGTCCAAGATGAAGCCCAAGTTGTCCATGCTCCAAGACAAACCCAAGATGAAGCCCAAGTCATCCGCGAGCCCGATTCGGCCATCTAGGAGCACGCCAACTTCAAACGGACGTACAGGCCATGTACGGAGTCCGTTTGGGGTGAATGAGCACTTTACCGAGAAGCCCACGACGCCACCTTTCCAATGAATCTAGCCCCACTTCCAAATTTTATCTGGATCTCCCAAAATCGAAAAAACAATTCATAGACAGATTGTGCCGGGTGCTGTGCCACCTCTACTTTGGGCCCAAGGCCCGTGTATCCCTAGGGTTACGTGGGGGTGGGTTCTCTAGACGGTGGCCTACCTCTGGCCACCATACTCCTGCTACATATGGCCTCCACCCCCTAGCCTTTTGGATGGGTTTTGCTTAGATTACACTGCTTAGACAGTTTTCGCTGTTCATCGGTTTGTGGAGTACACCAACTCGTACTCTTCATTGGTAATTGGCAATATTCAGATTGCGTCTACCGTGTTCTTACTTCTGTTCTCGATTCGCATCTAGGGATAAGCCTTATTGGCGAGGTCAACCGTGTCTTGGCGGAGTTGATAACCAACAGAGCCGTGGTGTAGCAATTGTAGGGGTTTGAATCAGTTCTGATTGGAAGCGGATCGTTAACATCGAGTTCTCCATCAATCGATTTACCTCTACCTATCGGAAGATCGGGACACCATTGACATCAGTTGGTATCAGAGTGAAGGTTGCCTGATAGGTAACACTGTATCCCCTCTTTGTTTAGATTGATTATGTTATTCGTCCTAGAGTCCAGAAAATTTGCCCTACAAAAAAAAATTGTTTACCTTGTCCAAACCCTAGCCATTAATCTTGCATTGTTCTTGTCAGTTTGCATCTTTGAATTTTCATCCATCGTTGTCGAGTGCTGGTTTTTATTTTTAGTCTTGGTCTAGTTTTAGTCTTGCATCTCGTCACGGAGTCGAATTGCACGTCGATCTCCTCGTTGTCGCGTCCAATTCGAATATGCCGCTGTCCAGTTCGTTGTTTTCATCATATCTTCTTCATACGAACTCATATTTTCACATTCTTATACTTGCTGGAAACATCAGATCGTGCTCTACAACTTTTCTGTTGAGGTTGAAGTCATATTCAGCTTCCATTTATGAGATATTGGGCTGTTAATGTCGATGGTTTAGAGTTTGAATCTAATACGTCTGTTTCGGTATTTTCATTATAATTCTTTCATCCGAGCTCAGATTGGGATAAACTTATACTTTCTGGAATCGTTACGAGAAATCCCACAAAAAGTTAGTTGGGGTAATCTTAAAATTCGGCTGTTTTCGTCACGCTAAAATTTGGGCAAAGTTAGTTGTGTAATCTTCAAACTCTAGTCCAATTCGGATTCAAATTGCTCAATCTGAGACAGCTTCGGTAAAATTGTCATAACTTTTGATTTCCAACACCGTTTTGATGTTTTTATACTTGTTGGAAAGATAAAATGATCCTCTACAACTTTGGTGTTGACCAGTCCTCTAACTCAGAGTTCTTGGGCCCGAAATTGCTAAACAATGTTTCTGTCCTCGTTGTACAGTTGCAAAAGAAAGAGGCAAGTGAAAAAAAATAAAAGCCGCACTGTTTATTAAAAAAAAGAAATAAAAAAATCAAGTGCAAAAAAAAAATCATAGAAGAAAAATATGTGTAGCAAAGAGGAGAATTTTCAGTGGCGCATCTTGGGTTCTAGTCCTTTGTGATTCTAGTTGTTTGCTTGAGCTAGATCTGAGTCTAGGCTAGTTACAGCACATTGACTATTACTTTGGACTAATTTTCAACTTTGCATTACTGATATTGAATTGTTGCTACACATATATTAGCCTTCCGAGCTCCACTTTCTTCCAACTCAGTTACAGGTTTATCTTGCAATCGCCTCACTCACGCTCGTCACGGTATCACGAAACAGCCACCGGTTGCACCCCTACTGCCTTGGTAAGAACACTTGTAAGAGCGTGGTAAGACGCTTGAGAGTGTGTGATTTTCCCCTCCACAACCTAGTAATTGATAGTGATAATACTCTGGTGTTGTCTTCTATTTTCTACTAACAATGACAGGTGATACATCTGATGGAGACGAGTGTATTACAAAAGGAGAGCTCATGAAACTCCTGGGTGAACAACACAATGCCATTAATGAGCACCTTAATAGCAAGCTTGAAGATACTATAGCTACCATGAACAACTTGCGACGATACATGGAGACACTCACCGATAGCTTGGCCACGCTCACTACACGCATTGAAAGAATGGCAAAAAATCAGCCACCTAACAACGGTGCCAGACGGGGGGAAGTGCGCGATGCAGCACAAGATAATGAGGCGTCTGTTGCAGGACATGATGATGATGCTCGGCGAGACCGCGATGCCGACGCTGCACTCGCCGCTGCCCAACATGCATGTCAACAACGCTACTTGAATTACAACCGTCAAGGTATGGGGGGTAATAATTTTAATCACCACAATGGTCGTGTTCATGATGATCCTTTTGCTAAAGTTAAATTTACCATACCATCTTTCTCTGGTGTATATGATGCCGAAGTTTATCTAGATTGGGAAATGACAGTTGAACAAAAATTTAACTCCCATTTAGTCCCTGAGGTATATAGAGTTACACAAGCTACTAGTGAGTTCAAAGATTTTGCTATCATTTGGTGGAACGAATTAGTTAATTCTGGCTTAGAACCTGATACATGGGATAGGTTAAAGCGAGCTATGCGTGGTAGATTTATTCCTCCTTCCTATAAACATGATTTGCGTAAGAAATTGCAGCGTTTGAATCAAGGTAATAAGTCTATAGAGGAGTACTATCAAGAGCTACAAATAGGTATGTTGCGTTGTGGAGTAGTTGAGGATGATGAGGATAAGATGGCTCATTTTTATGGGGGTTTACGGCTTGAAATCTAGGACCTAATTGATTACAAAGAATATGATACGTCAATAGATTGTTCCATCTTGCTATGTTGGCAGAAAAAGAATTGCAGGGAAGGCCGCAAAGGACAAGGAGCAACTTTAGTAGTACATCTACACCGAGCTTGACGCCGGGACAAGTCAAATTAGATTTGCCTCTTGTTGTTCAGTCTGCTGCCCCCTCCACGAGTAGGGAGCGTTCAGTAGCACCGCCACCACTGTCACGTACGCTCGAGATAAGTAAATCTGCTAGTGTGCAGGTACCAGTGAAGAGTTCATCATCGGTCGCTTCCACGGGTCGAATGAAAGGGATCGTGTGCCACCGTTGCAAGGGACTGGGCCATGTTATGAAGGATTGCCCAAGTCAGCGAGCGTACATCGCAACAACAGACGGTGGGTACATTAGTGCTAGTGATGTTGAGGATGAATATGCTCTTGTAGCTAACCTTGTAGGTAATGATGATGATCATGAGACGGACAGTGATGGTGAGGAGATTTTAGGCATCGCTGCCACGGAGAGTTATAGGGCCCTCATTGTGGAGCGAGTATTGAGCACTCAAATGGAGCAAGCAGAGAAGCTACAACGTCATAATTTGTTTCAGATGTTACTCATCGTCAAGGATCGACGTGTTCGTGTTATAATTGATGGTGGAATCTGCAACAACTTGGTGAGTTCAGATCTGGTCAAGAAGCTTGCTTGACCACATGTGCGCATCCTCATCCATACCATATCCGATGCTTCAACAGCAGTGGTAAGGAGAAGGTAACACAAACTGCGAGAGTGCATTTTTCCGTTGGAATATACCATGATTTTGCTGATTTCAACATAGTGCCTATGCAAGCATGTTCACTTTTATTAGGCCATCCATGGGAATTTGATACTGATGCAACTCATCATGGTAGAAGTAATAAATACACTCTTATGCACAAAGGCAAGAAAATCACTTTGCTTCCTATGACTCCTGCTGAAATTGTGCAATGTGCTAAAGAAAGAACTAACAAAGATAAAACTATATGTGATAAAAGTGAGAATCAAATTGTAGCTAAAGAACTGAACCCACTTAACAAGACAGAACCTAGTTCTACAAAATCTGAAATTGAATTGAAGGGTGCTGTTTTACTAGCTACAATGTCTGTTTTGCATGATATGTCTCCTGTTCTGCCGCTTGTTGCTCCTAATCTTTTGCAGGAGAGTGTACTTGAGTCGAGGACGACTCTACTTCAAGAAGGGGAGGATGATGAGGACATCACCAACACAGATACGAACGCTGCTCCGTCCCCTCCTCCCACTCCGTTGCCCGAAGACCATGGAGAACATCAAGTCGGCATGAACCCACATGTCAAGCCTTTCAAGCCATCTACACTGAAGGTCCAGCATACCACAACGCTCCAAGATGAGCCCAAGAAGAAGCCCAAGTTGTCCATGCTCCAAGACAAACCCAAGATGAAGCCCAAGTCATCCGGGAGTCCGATTCGGCCATCCAGGAGCACACCAACTTCAAATAGACGTCCAGGCCACGTACCGAGTCCGTTTGAGGTGAATAAGCACTTTACAGAGAAGCCCACGACATCACCTTTCCAATGCATCTGGCCCCACTTCCAAATTCTGTCTGGATCTCCCGCAATCGATAAAACAATTCATGGACAGATTGTGCCGGGTGCTGTGCCACCTCTACTTTGGGCCCAAGGCCCATGTATCCCAAGGGTTACATGGGGGTGGGTTCTCTGGCCAGTGGCCTACCTCTGGCCGCCATACTCCTACTACATATGGCCGCCACCCCTTAGCCTTTTGGGTGGGTTTTGCTTAGATTATACTGCTTAGACAGTTTTCACCGTTCATCGGTTTGTGGAACCCCAACTCGTACTCTTCATTGGTAATTGGCAATATTCAGATTGCGTCTACCATGTTCTTGCTTCTGTTCTCGATTCGCATGCAGGGACAAGCCTTATTGCCGAGGTCAACCATGTCTTGGCGGGGTTGATAACCAACGGAGGTGTGGTGTAGTAATTGCAAGGGTTCGAATCAGTTCTGATTGGAAGCCGGATCGTCAACGTCGAGTTCTCCATCAATCGATTTACCTCTACCTATCGGAAGATTGGGACACCATTCACATCGCAAACCCACCAAATTTGGGAAGAATTCGACCACATTTGAGCCTCACACGACCAAAAAACCTAAATGGACAAGCAAAAAGACCTGGCCGAAGTTGAATTGGTCGGTAAAAGTCCTTATCCATACGAATCTGGGTGAAAAGACTCCTACTCGAAAAGGAAACCAGATTGAATACAACGTAGCCGAAACTCGGTTTTGGCTATGACACGTATCTGGCCATAATTACGCCATGTGTCCCGGTCATGTTCGATTTGATTTTGATCGTGACGCGTGCGTGGCTGCGATTGCGCCACGTGTCCTGGTTGTGTTCGAACGGATTCCTCGACTTTTTACTGGTCGGTTTGATCCAAATTGGTCATTTTGAGTCGGGTTTGACCAGGACTGGTCGTATTTGAGCCATTTTGATGCGTGTTTGACTAGAACTGGTCGAATTTGGTTGGTTTTAGCAAGATTTGGTCGGTTTTAGTTGTATTTGAAGAGAACTAGTCGAATCTGGTAAATTTTGACTCAGATTTATCCGTTCTTGCACCGTTTAAAGCCAGACTTTGTTGCCTGCACATCAAGGAGTTGCTGTTGGGTACATTTACCTATGTACTATAAATAGGAAAGCTTTTGACTCAATTAGACATGCTCTCTTAGGTTTAGACACGCTTTTTAGATGCACTCTTAGGTTTAGAAGTTGTTAGGGCATAGTTTTAGCTTAGTTTTAGTTTAGAAGAGCTCCCTTCTTTATTTTTATAGCTTTTGTAAGTCGGGAAGGACGGCAACTTCAATTTTCAAGCAATCAAGTGAGTTTTTATTTAATTGTTATTCTTATTTCTGCATTATTATGGCTTTTAGCGAGTAGATCCCCTCTAGGGTTGCGGATGACCTAATATAGAATGCGTGATTTTCCTTTGGTCTTTATTTCAAGTTTTGGAGTAATTTCCTGATGTTTTCTTCCTCCAAATCCTAAATCCTTGTTTCAGAAACAAACATAACAATTGAGTCTTAACAAGAATTTAGGGGAGTTCTTGAGTTCATAGCGCCTTGATGCGGGTTCCTGAACAGGAGAGAGGTTCTCACCAAATGTGATAGTGGAGGTGATCCTTTGACTGTTGACCCAATGCTCTGAACTGGAAACTTAATTTGTCTTGAAAAACAATTGAAGTTAACTTACAATCCTCGGGCCTTGAATAGAATGGTTATGGAACTCCCGAAACCCTAGATTTTCATTCCAGCTTGCAAACTCTAGATTGATAGACTTAGTTGTAGAAAACAACCCTCAAAACTCGTTTAGACTTAATCAATGATCCATTAAGCTTGAAAGACGAATATGCTTATTCCTCGTGGAATTCGATCCTCAAGTGCGTAACGTTCAACCGTTCAGTTGTGGTTTATTACTTTACACAACGCGCTTGACCGTTTCGGGTGGGATCAAGTTTTTGGCGCTGTTGCCGGGGAACAACAGTAATTCATCTTTTCAGATTAATTTTCGCTGATATAAGTCAGTCTCACTTCTCAATCTTGCTTCTATGTTTCTTTTTATTCTTTTCTTTGCACTACTAACCTTTCATGGAAGTAGTGCAAAGCTGGATAGCTCGGACAAACTTGTCAAAACGGCGTGCCAGCTTCGGTACGAGGCAAGACAGGTAAGATTGGAAGAAAACTTGCAAACTTTTGAAGACATCAAAGAACAACCAACAATGGAGGACCGAGAGAGACTCAAGGATTATGCAATCCCGCTCAGCATGGGGTTGCAATCAGGTATTCTTAGACCACCGATTGAATCAAATAATTTTGAGATAAAACCTGTACTTTTAAATTTGGTTCAACAAAACCAGTTCAGCAGTCTTCCTGCTGAAGATCCATCATTACATTTGCACATGTTTCTTGAGCATTGTGATACTTTCAAGATTCATGGAGTAACACAGGATGCACTTCATTTGAGGCTCTTTCCTTTCTCGCTTCGCGAGAAGGTGAGGGCATGGCTATATACTCTTCCTCCTGTGTCGATCACTACTTGGTACGAACTCTCACGAGCTTTTCTTGATAAGTTTTTCCCTCATGCTAAAACTGTTCATATTCGCAACCAGATTGCATATTTTTCTCAGCAGGTATGTGAATCACTTTACGACACTTGGGAATGGTATAAGGACTTGCTAATCAAATGTCCGCATCACAGACTAGAGAAGTGGCTTGAAGTTCAAACGTTTTATAGCGGATTGAACTACAATGTGCGGATGGCCGTAGACGCCGTAGCTGGCGGCGCACTAATGAACAAAAGTGTAGACGAAGCATACGACCTTATCGAAGGCATCACTCAAAACTACACTCAATAGGGAACTGAACGAGCTGCTCAACAAACTCCGACCAACAACATGGATGTAAGTGTAATGTCACAATTGATCGAATAGGTAGCACTTCTACAAATTATCAATTCTTGGATCAAATGCGACTTCATCTGTTAATGCGATTACACCTATATGTGAATTGTGTGGCATACAAGGCCATTATGGCCATGAATGCCAATTTAACCCATCCATGGAGAAAACAAACGCTTTTCAGGGTACGCAACAACGGTAAGGTAATACTTTTTTCTAAGTGTATAACTCTGGATGGCGCAATAATCAAAATTTTGCATGTCAGAACAAAATCAGCAACCTCAACACCAACAACAAAATTTTGGACAGCAGCAACTACATCAACAAAATCCCCAATATCACGATCAAAGGCCACCGTTCCAACCATAAAATCCGCAACCTTATCGACTGCCAAATCAACGACAACCCGAGCAGTCGAACATGGAGTGCATGCTAGAGAATTTACTAGCAAATCAAGAGAAAGAGAAGACGTCCATGAGCCAAAATATAGACTCCATATCAACTCACGTCCACATGCTCGAGACTCAAATGGCACAATTGGCGAATCCTGCCCCAAAAAATGATACTGTTGGGGGAAATCTCCACGCGGTCAAGTCCAGGTAAGTTCATGATTGCCCGGGGACAGCGGCCTCCGGCGCCTGCCCCGGGCGCCGCCTTTTAGGCTCCCGGGACCGTGCCCCCCGGGCGTGGCCCGGGCGCCGCCACGTGCCCGGGGACAGTGGCCTCCGGTGCCTGCCCCGGGCGCCGCCTTTTGGCCCCCGGGACCGTGCCCCCCGGGCGTGGCCCGGGCGCCGCCATGTGTCCGGGGACAGTTACCTCCGGTGCCTTCCCCGGGCGCCGCCTTTTGGCCCCCGGGACCGTGCCCCCCGGGCGTGACCCGGGCGCCGCCTTTTGGCCCCCGGGACCATGCCCCCCGGGCGTGGCCCGGGCGCCGCCATGTGCCCGGGGACAGTGGCCTCCGGTGCCTGCCCCGGGCGCCGCCTTTTGGCCCCCGGGACCGTGCCCCCCGGGCGTGGCCCGGGCGCCGCCGTGTACCCGGGGACAGTTACCTCCGGCGCCTGCCCCGGGCGCCGCCTTTTAGGCTCCCGGGACCGTGCCCCCCGGGCGTGTCCCGGGCGCCGCCTTTTGGCCCCCGGGACCATGCCCCCCGGGCGTGGCCCGGGCGCCGCCATGTGCCCGGGGACAGTGGCCTCCGGTGCCTGCCCCGGGCGCCGCCTTTTGGCCCCCGGGACCGTGCCCCCCGGGCGTGGCCCGGGCGCCGCCGTGTGCCCGGGGACAGTTACCTCCGGCGCCTGCCCCGGGCGCAGCCTTTTAGGCTCCCGGGACCGTGCCCCCCGGGCGTGTCCCGGGCGCCGCCTTTTGGCCCCCGGGACCGTGCCCCCCGGGCGTGTCCCGGGCGCCGCCTTTTGGCCCCCGGGACCGTGCCCCCCGGGCGTGGCCGGGGCGCCGCCGTGTGCCCGGGGACAGTTACCTCCGGCGCCTGCCCCGGGCGCCGCCTTTTAGGCTCCTGGGACCGTGCCCCCCGGGCGTGTCCCGGGCGCCGCCTTTTGGCCCCCGGGACCGTGCCCCCCGGGCATGGCCCGGGCGCCGCCATGTGCCCGGGGACAGTGGCCTCTGGTGCCTGCCCCGGGCGCGGCCTTTTAGGCTCCCGGGACCGTGCCCCCCGGGCATGTCCCGGGCGCCGCCTTTTGAGCTCCCGGGACCCTACTCTCCGGAAGAGGTCCCGAATGTCACCGCCCTTCTAAAAGGTAAAATCCCTGTTTGTTTATCACGTGCAGGTCACGCGAGGGACGCCTCGGGAATCAGCGACCACTTGTCAAGCATCCGAGGCGTTTGACCGGGAGAAGGACGGTCGTACCCTTCAATCCGACGGTGGCTCCCGGGGTAGTTTAGGTTTTTTGCTTCTTTTTGGGGCTATAAATAGCCCTTGTACCCCTCTGTTGTAAAGGATCAGTTCATTGTTATTTGGGATAGCTAATTTCACAGACGTGCTCCGGAAGCCTCTCCCCGGAGAAAGCCTCCCCAGCCGGCTCCGGTTGGGAGCGCGTCGACAGGACTAGGGCCCCCACCGGGACCCGAACCTGTATAAATCCACGTGTCAATTCTTGTGTTTGTCCGGCGGGGGAGGACCGGTTACTCGGTCAACCCGCGCTGCGTGATCTCCGGTAGGATCGTCTTCAAAACCTGCCGGGGTATTCTTAATACCACGACAGTTGGCGCCGTCCGTGGGGACCCGTGACGAATCGCCATGGCTCCTCCGAGAACAAGGGCCCGCGCTCTTCCCGGTGACGCCGGTCCCGGTGACCTGGCGGCACCCGTCCGGGACGCTGCCGTTCCGGCGCTTCCGTTCGGAGGCGACCATTCCCAGGTACCGCCTCCCACCTTTCCTCTCAATCTAGGTGCCTCCACCTCCGGGTCGCTCCCGGCGGCCGCGGGGACCTCGGCCAGGACGAGTTTCCCCCCGACGGCTCCCCCGGCCCCCCGGGACGCCCTGCTGGAGGCTCTCGTGGAGGGCCAGCTCCGCGCCCAGCGCTCTATGGACGAGCTCCTTAGTGTGTTGGCACGGCCCTCGGCCCCCACATTTTCGTCGCACCCATATCCGGGGATCATGCCCCCGTTTATGGGATACCCAGCGGCCCCTCCGGCGTCAGGGGGGCTGTCTACCCCGTATGATCCCGCTGGGGGGTTCCCTCCCCCCGCGGGATATACTTCCAGACACTTCTCGGCACCCGGGCCTGTCCCGGTGCCGGGAGGCTATTTCATGCCCGGGCCCTTCGTAGCACCAGGGGGGTACCCCGTCCCCGGCTCGCTTCCGGGGCTGGGGGGTCATTTCACGCCGGGGGCTATTCCTACGCCGGGAGCCAGTCCCGCCCCTCGCGTCGCGTTTACCGCACCGGGGCCGGTCGACAGAGTAGCTCCCGTGCCTCAGCGAATTTCCCCCCGCATTGGCTCCCCAACCCAGGACGTCGCCGAGGGGGCTCACCCCCCACTGGTTCCGGATGTCACAGGGGTTTCCCCCTTTCCGGACCCGGTCGTTGCCACGGAGGCCCCGCTTGGCGCCCCCTCCCCGGTTCCGGATGGTGCAGGGTCTCCCCCCTTTCCGGTCCCGGGGGCTGTCGCAGGGGGCTCCCCCCAGCAGGTCCCGGTAGCTCCCGGGCCGGCTGCTACAGTGCAGGAGCTCCCTCCCCCAGCGAAGCAAATCCGCTTCTCCCGGGGGGAGGTCGAGCGAATGCATTCTCCCAGCCGTGGGGAAGAGCTCCCCCCCGGTCGTTGTCGCAGGGAGCCTCGCCCTCGCACCGGTCGGGGGAAGAGACCAGCCGAAGAACCATCCTCCCCGGAGAGAAGCCCGGACGTCCGGGAAATCAGTCCCGGTCCGGAAGAGAAGCGTCGTTACCACCACTCCGGTGGCCCTCTTGGGCCGCTACCTGACTCGGATAACGAGGGGGCGTCCCCCGTTAAAGAAGACAGTGACTGGGGCTCCCCCCGGGAAGTGCAGGGGGCGAACCAGCCCCTGTGTCGAAGACTCCGCAGCATCCGATGGCCGCGGCCCTACCGTCCCCCGCACATCGAGCATTATAATGACGAGGCGGACCCTTACGAGTTCGTGCAGATCTACTCCACCGCCATCTCCGCGGCGGGGGGGGACGAGAGTGTCCAATGCAACGTCTTCCCCCTCTACCTCACCGGCATTGCCCGCTCCTGGTTTTACAATCTGAAGGCGGGCTCCATCAAGTCTTTCTCGCAGCTCAAGCGGGAGTTCTGTGCCAACTTCCAGGGGAACTACGTGCGTCCCCTGGACTCCTCGATACTGTCCGCCAGAGAACTGGGGAGACCATCAGAAGCTTTTTCAAGCGCTTTGCCCAGGTGAAGAGCAAAGTGGCCCATGTCCCCGACTCTACGGTTATCGAAGCCTGCAAAAGCGGCATCCTCCCGGGGGAGCTCCACCGAAGGCTCTCCCGGAGCTGCCCCTCTTCCGCCGACGAGCTCTTCAACGTGCTCGAAAAGTACGCTCGGGCGGAGGAAGATGACATCTGGAAGAAGACCCAGGGGGCTCCTGCCCTCGCCGAGCGGGGGGCCCGGGATCCCCCCAGACGCCCCAGGCAGGGGGGCCGTAGCGAACCACGGCCTCGGGACACTTTTGTCCTCGAGGGTGGAGGCGGCTCGCGCGACCCCCCGAAGGGCAACCGCCCCTTTCCCAAGCCGAGAGGCCATGGGGGAGGACAGTCTTCGCGCGGCCGCGAAGGCCCCGCGGGGAGAAGCCGGGAAGGACCGTGGTGCAGCTTCCACGGGTCCAGTACCCACGCCACCCGAGATTGCCACCAGCTGCTGCAACACTTCGCGGCATTCCTCGACCAGCGCGGGCAGGGGGGGGGGACTCCGGCCTCCTTGCCCCCTCGGCCAGCTGTTCCGGCCCTTCCCGCTCCCGCGGGGGGGCAGCAGGTGCAGGAGGGGGAACCTTCAGACGCTCTCCCCTTTCAAACTTCTCAGCGCCGCATCAGCGTCATCGTAGGGGGCTCCGCCTCCGGGCGGGACTCCAAGCGCCAGCGCAAGGAGTACGCGCGAGAAGTTAAGGTAGTGGGGGTGCTATACGCGTCCGTGCCGCCCAAGTGGTCGGACGTCCCCCTCACCTTTACGGCGGAAGACGCGCGAGGGGTTCGCTTCCCCCACGACGACGCGCTTATTGTCTTCGCGACAATCTACAACTGCCACTTAGCCCGCATCCTCGTGGACGGCGGAAGCTCCGCCGACGTCCTGTTCCTCAAAACATTCAAGGAAATGCAGGTGGATGAGAAGCTCCTGCAACCAGCGGCAGGGCCTCTGCAAGGGTTTGTCCCGGGGAAGGCGATCCACCCCGTGGGCAAGGTAGATCTCCCGATCACCTTCGGCACCCCGGAGAACTACCGGACCGAGCTAGTCCGCTTCGACGTAGTGGACCTCCCCTCCTCCTACAATGTGATTATGGGGAGGACTACGATCAATCGGCTGGGGGCTGCCACCCACCAAAACTACTTGTGCATGAAGATCCCCGGGCCGCGTGGCGTGATCAACGTCCGGGGGGATCAAGACATGGCCCGTGCTCTATACGAGCGAGCTGCTGCCACAATAGGAAGCGTCAACCTGATCAAGGCACCCGGGGGGGAGGCTCCCCCCCCGGACGTAGACGTCGCTGCGCCATCCCCTGGGAGGCCCCTCCTCAAGCCGCGTCCGGAAGGGGGCCTCCGGAAGGTCCCACTGTCCCTGGGCAGCAGAGACCAAACTGTCCAAATCGGGGCAGAGCTCCCCCAAGACCATGCAGCGCAACTCGCAGCCTTTCTGCGCGAAAACTCCGATGTTTTTGCGTGGAAGCCTTCGGACATGCAGGGCGTCGCCCGGGAGGTTATTGAACACAAGCTCGCGGTAACCCCCGGTCACCCCCCTATCAAGCAGAAGTTGAGGAAGCTCTCCCTCGAACATCAAGAAGCCATCAAGACGGAGATAGCCCGGCTCCGAGAGGCGGGGTTCATCCGGGAAGTGTTGCACCCCGAGTGGCTCGCAAACCCCGTCCTCGTCAAGAAGTCAAGTGGCAAGTGGCGCATGTGCGTGGACTTCACCGACCTTAACCGCGCTTGCCCCAAAGACAACTTCCCGCTCCCGCGGATCGACCAACTCGTTGACTCCACCGCGGGGTGCGAGCTGATGAGCTTCCTAGACGCCTACTCGGGATACCATCAAGTCCGGATGGCGGAGGGGGATGAGGAAAAGACGAGTTTTATAACTCCCCTCGGAACCTTCTGCTACCGCCATATGCCTTTCGGGCTCAAGAATGCGGGAGCCACCTTCCAGCGCCTTATGACGCTGGTGTTCAAAGATCAAGTCGGCCGCAACGTCGAAGTCTACGTAGACGATGCGGTCGTCAAAAGCCCCCGTGCAGCCTCCCACATCGACGACCTCGCAGAGACCTTCTGCAACCTCCGCGCGTTCGGGCTCAAGCTCAACCCGGAGAAGTGCGCCTTCGGGGTGCGCGGGGGGAAGCTCCTGGGTTTCCTCGTGTCCCAGCGGGGCATTGAGGCAAACCCCGAGAAGATCCGGGCCTTCCTAGAGATGCCCCCGCCGCGCTCCGTCAAAGATGTCCAGCGGCTCTCCGGCCGCCTGGCCGCGCTCAGCCGCTTCGTCTCCCGTTCGGGGGAGCGGGGCCTCCAGTTCTTCAAGATCCTCCGAATGCTTGAGGGGTTCCGCTGGACCCCCGAGGCCCAGGAAGCCTTCAACGACCTCAAGAAGTACCTCTCGAGCCCTCCAATGCTCGTGAGTCCGTCTCCGGAAGAGCCCTTGCTCCTCTACCTCGCCGCGACCCCCGTCGCCGTCAGCGCGGTTTTGGTGAAGGAGCAAGGGGGGCAGCAACGTCCCGTGTACTACGTCAGTGAAGCCCTCCAAGGGGCCAAGACTCGGTACACGGAGATGGAGAAGATTTGCTACGCTCTCCTCATGGCGTCCCGGAAGCTCCGGCATTACTTCCTGGGGCACCCCATCACCGTTCCGTCGTCCCTCCCCCTGGGGAAGGTACTGCGGAATAAAGAAGCCACCGGCCGGATTGGGAAGTGGGGGGCCGAGCTTGCCCCCTTCTCCCTGTCCCTTACCGGCCGCTCCGCAATCAAGTCGCAGGTCCTCGCCGACTTCATCGCAGAATGGACTCCCGCCTCTGGGTCCGGGGACGAAGATCTCCCTGTGCCGCCCCGACGCAGTGACCATTGGACCCTGCTGTTTGATGGGTCGCTGTGCCTCGCTGGGGCTGGCGCGGGGGTAGTCCTCCGGAGCCCCGAGGGGAAGGAGCTCGAGTACGCCGCGCGGCTCGAGTTCCCCGCAACCAACAACGTTGCCGAATACGAGGCTCTGCTCCTCGGGATGCGCCTGGCGCGCTCCCTGGGGATCCGGCGCCTACTAGTGAAGGGAGACTCTCAGCTCGTTGTCTGCCAAATGGACAAATCTTACCTATGCCATGACGCAAATTTAAGTCTTTACTTGTAGGAAGTACGAAAAATGGAGAAACACTTCGACGGCCTTGAGGCCCGGCATATCCCACGAAGGGAAAATGACTGGGCTGATGCTTTGGCCCGGGCGGCAAGCGCCCGGGAAACGCTCCCCAAGGGGGCCTTCTTGGAAACAATCACGAAGCCCTCGGTGGCCTCCCCGGACGCAGGCCCCGAGCCTCCGGTCCCGGAGGTCGCCGAGATCGTCCGGCCGTCGTCATGGATGGATCCCCTCATCTCCTTCATCAAGGGGGAGGGGGACCCTCCTAGCGAGACCGAGGTTAAGCGCCTCCGGGCCAAAGCCCGGGCATATCTCCTGCTCGAGGGAAGGCTCTACAAGCGGGGGGCTTCAGCCCTCCTGCGCTGCCTCCCCCGGTCGGAGGGACTTCAACTCCTGGAAGACATTCACGCGGGGAGCTGTGGTTCTCACCTAGCCCCGCGTGCCATCGCTGCCAAGGCCCTTCGGCAGGGCTTTTACTGGCCTACAGTCATGCGCGACGCGCGAGACCTTGTCTCCGCGTGCGAAGCATGCCAGAAGATGGCCAAGGGCTCGAATCTCCCCCCTGTAGCGCTGCGGACTATCCCCATCACTTGGCCCTTCGTGTGCTGGGGGATGGACCTCTTAGGGCCTTTCCCCCCAGCGCCCGAAGGATACAAGTATGCGGTGGTCGCGGTCGACTACTTTACAAAGTGGGTTGAGGCGGAGCCCTTGGCTAGCATCACCTCCCGGGCCGTTCAGCGGTTTTTCTGGAAAAACGTCGTTTGTCGTTTTGGTGTCCCCCGGGAAATCACCGTGGACAACGGGACCCAATTCGACTCGGCATATTTCCGGGAATTCTGCGAAGGCCTGGGGGTCGTCATCCACTTCGCCTCAGTGGCCCATCCCCAAAGCAACGGGGCCGTCGAGAGGGTCAATGGCGTAATCCTACAGGGGTTACACCGGAGACTCGAACAAACCGCCTCCAAGCGGGGCGCGTGGGCAGAGGAGCTCCCTAGCATCCTCTGCTCCATGCGCACGACCCCGTCCCGGGCCACAGGGCGTGCTCCCTTCTCCCTAGTCTACGGGGCGGAGGCAGTCCTCCCCCCGGAGATTGGCTTCCGGTCGCTGCGGGTCGAGCTCCTGAACGGAGCCACGACCGCAGCCTACCGGGCCAACGAAGACAACCGGCGGCTGGAAATCGACCTCGTGGAGGAGGAACGCGACCGAGCGCTCCTCCGCCACGCCATCTACGAGCGCGAGATGTCGCGCGCATACAACCAGCGCGTGCGCGAGAGAGCTTTCCGCCTTGGGGACCTTGTCCTCAAGCGCGTCACGGACCCCCAAGCCCAGGGTAAGCTCTCCCCCAAGTGGGAAGGCCCCTACAGGATCTCCGCTGTCCTAGGCTCGGGGGCCTACAAGCTCTCCAACCTTGAAGAGCAGGAGCTGAAGCACACATGGAACTTGCGTTTACTTCGCAAGTTCTACGTTTAGCCTTACGGGCCTGTCCCCTCCCCCGGGGCGGTCACGCCGGAGGGGGAGGGGGGACACTGTAACTTCCCTTTTTCCCCCTTCGCGGCTTCGCAGGGGGGCTTTGTATATTTCGTTAATAAATGCATAGCCTTTGTTCTTCAACTGTCTCACTGCAGGTTGTTCTTGTTTACCGCCCCTAGTGGTGATGCCCTCCCCGCGAGGACGCCCTCCCCGCGAGGATGCCTTCCCCGTGAAGATGCCCTCCCCGTGAGGATGCCCTCTCCGTGAGGAAGTGGGCCCTGCCCCAGCAAGTCCCTCCTGAAGGGCGGCTTACGAACAGCCCTCGTGGACTGAGGGTGTAAGCGGCAACCTGGTCCCCAGCGGCCGCGGTAACGAGTCACTTTGGGAGATTAGTCCCCTACCCAAACACTCAAGACCCGTCTCCGGGCACTTCCTCCTCCGGGAGTAGACGCTCTCCTCAGCGGGACGTCTAATGGCTTTCTGGATCTATCTTCCTCCTCCGGGAGTCGACGATATTCCCGGCTCCCCGTTCTCACGGCGACCGGAAGATCGGCCCCTTGCGGCTTGATTGGATCTATCTTCCTCCTCCGGGAGTCGACGATATTCCCGGCTCCCCGTTCTCACGGCGACCGGAAGATCGGCCCCTTGTGGCTTGATTGGCTCTATCTTCCTCCTCCGGGAGTCGACGTTATTCCCGGCTCCCCGTTCTCACGGCGGCCGGATGATTATCTCTCGAAGACCTTATTCCCGGCTCCCCGTTCTCACGGCGACCGGACAACCGCTTTACGAAATGGGTTTCATATATTTTCCCCGAAAACATTATTCCCGGTTCCCCGTTCTCACGGCGACCGGACGAACCCTCCCGGGAAGCTCCCCTCCGGAGGTCATTGGCTTTTCATGAGCCCCTTCCGCGCCTTGTTCCCGGTTCCCCGCTCTCCCGGCGGCCGGATGAACCTCTCCCAGTGCCCCCGGCCACCCCGGAAGGTCCCTCCCTCGGAAATCCTGTTTTTATAATTTTCTGACTTAGAAAACATTTCTACAGGTTATGCTCCCCCCGGGGACCCTGTTTCCCCCACAGCACGCGGAGGCTTCCTCCCGCCCGCTGTGGGCGGGGGGGGACAGGGGGTCCCCGGGTCACCCACGAAGGAACTTAGCTCATCCTTGTTAAGATGAGTCGTCCAGACCATCCAAGAAGAAGAAAAGAAAGAGGCAATAAAAAGAAACAATGCGCTTTATTGATCAACAAACCCGGAGGACATCTTCCCCCTCCGGTGGGTTCCGGAAACGATACAACCCGGGTCCTAACCCGGGGGATTTCCTACGAGCCTAAGGCTCCTACGCCTAAAGCTCCCGGAGGCGCTCCCTTAGCTCCCGGGCCAGGTCCCGGTACAGCGCCCGGACGCGATGCTGTGAATCCCGAAGTACGTCTTCGGGCCAAAACTCGTACCCAGCCGGCGGAAGTATCTGGAGAGGAGGTATCATCTGGGCCCTCGGGCGCGGGGGAGTTAATTCAGCACGGCTGTTGTCAAAATTATCCAAGTGCCATTCCGGGCGCCACCTCAACCGGACGGGCTCCCGGGCAGTACCGCCGTCGCGCCTCCCGGAGACAAGGCTCAGCAAAATCAAAGCCGCTTGGGCGTCCCCCGGAGAGTCTCTCCCGGACCGTTGCTCGGGAGCAACCCCCCGGGAACCCTGGTAACATTCCATCGCAAAGACTTAGAAAAATTTCTAATATACTTCATTGCAAAATGTTTTTGTACAAGTGCCCGGGGCTTCTCCTAAGAAGCTACCGGAATCAAAATGCCTAACAAAATAAAAAGGGGGTCCTAGCTAAAGACCCGGGGGAGGCTCATACTTTGGCATTGGGGTCCTCCCCCCGGGAAGCTTCCTCCGTGGCCGGGGCAGGGACATCCGTGGCCGGAGGCGCCGGTGTCGGGAACCACGTCCGGATGATCCGGTCGTAGAACCCCTCCGCCAGCAGCTCCACCTCCCGGCGCGTTGGCTCGAAGGCCTCCGGGAAGCCCCGGGGGATGCGCCCCCCGATCGCCCGGGTGCCGACCCCACGGTAGTCAACGAGCCCCGTGGCGGCCGCGATGACGGGGATCGCTCGGCCCCATGCCCGGACGTCCGCAGCCTCCGGGATCGCGGAGACTTGTGCGTTAAGAAAACGCACAGCCTCCGCGAGGGTCGCCGGGGGCACCTCCGGGCCGCTCCCGGAGCCCAGGCTAACGCCAAGGCTTTCCAGGGCTGAGCGGACGGAGCGGCCCGCGTCCGACAGCGCCCGGACGCTGGAGCTCTCGAGCTCCCGGAGCGCCTTCTCCCGCACCTTGGCCTCCTCTCGGAGGCGGATGTAGGCGCCCTCCGAAAGGTGCACCTGCTCCCGGGCCCGGGACAGCTCATCAAGAGCTTCGTCCCGCTCCCGGATGGCCGCCTCCCGCTGCTCGACGCAGGCCGAGGCCCGGCTCTCCGCCTCCTTGAGCAGTCGGGTGACCCGCTGCTCAAGGCCCCAGGTAACAGTCGCTACCTACAAAATGCATAGAGTTAGAAAAATCTTAAGTGCAGGAAAAAAGCCGGAGTGTGGAGAGCTCGAGTTACCTGGGCCCCGAGGAACTCGAGCCCCTCAAAACGCTCGTGGAGCGTCCCTCCTGCCACGAGGGCCTGCACCTTCCGGTTGTGCAGGCCCTCCGCGTAGCGGGCCACCTCCCCCGCCGGAAATAGGGAGGTGTCTTGCCCGGTCCTCCTGTCGCGGCCGGGAGAGGGCCCCCGGACCTCTGAATCCGGGAGCACGGCCGGCGTCGCCGGCGTCTTCGTCGACGAAGTTTCCTCCGAAGACGAAGACGAAGGTTGGGCGGGGATCTCCGCCCGGGGGGGATCATTGGGCCTTTCCCCGCCCCAGGCCGGAGGGCCCTCGGAGCCTCCTGCTCCGGGGGGACCTCGAAGACTGAGGTGCTCCCCCCCTCATCCACCGGCCAGAGGTGCGGGGGCGCCGCCCCCGAAAACCTCACTTCTAGCCTCTCTGGCGCCAATGCCGCCGGGAGAGGCGAGAGGAGCGTCACGCGAACCGGCGACGGGGTGTAGTCCGCCGAATCGGACCCCGCCCCATCGACAACAATCTCCTTCCCCCGGGCCTCGACGGGGGCCTCCGGGGGAGGAGGCGTCGCCTCTGCCCGGGGCGCCGCCCGGGCATGTTCGGCTCCGGGAGCTGCGTCCCGGGCCCTCACCGGCGTCGTCGCCGGCGCCGTTGCCGGAGCTGGGGTCTTCTGGACCCGGGGCTTTTTGGGCTCCGAGCCCCCGGCCGCGTCCTTCCCCCGTTTATGAGACCCGGGGGTGGGAAGGGGCTTCCTCTCCGGAAGCCTGAGCCCGTAGGCCTCGGCCACCAAGTTCCGGGGAGGCCCCTCCCCCACGAGGCGCACGATGCGCTCGTGTTCGTCGGCGAAGTACCTCCCCAGGAGGTGCTCCGCCTTGTCCCTCGCCGCCGGGTACGGACGCACTGCAAGAGGTAAAAAGTTAGTCAATTTCTCATAAAAAACTGCAAGTACAAGAATGTAGGGCACTTACGCCGCGTCACCGGCTTGACCGGAGGCCGTTGCTCCGGGCCCATGCCGATCCCCCTTCCCCCGAGTGAGAAGGGGGAAAGCCGCAGGAGCGCCAGCTCCTCCGCGGCGTCCCGCATTGAGCGGGCCTTCTTCGCCAACACCACCTTCCCGAGGAGCTCGAACTCCTCGTCCGTCCACACCGGCGGCTTCGGTGCGGATGATCGGCTGTAGGTGGGAGGCTCCGGGGCGTAGACCACCGCCTCGTCCCGGACCCGGAGGTAGAACCACCTCCAGAGCCAGTCCCCCCAGTGGTCCCGGGAAGCCGCCGCCGGGAAGTCCGCCACCCGGGAGGGCAGCATTTGGACCATCACCGAGCCGAAGGGGGACTTCGGTCCTCCCTTCACCAAGTGGGAGCTCCGCACCGCCGGTTCATAGAAGTACCGGAAGGCGCGGAGGGTGGGCTCCCGCCCGGTCGCTGTCTCGTAGAGCCATATAAAAAGGCCCATACGGACGAGCGCGTTCGGAGTGAGGTGGTTGAGAGCCACCCCATATTCTTTGAGAAACTCCCGGAGCATCGGGTGCACCGGGAGCCGGAGCCCCGCCTCGAGGAAGGCCTCGAAGGCCACGACCTCTCCGGGCCTGGGGCGGGGGGCTCCGTCCTTCTTTAGGGGGACCCGGATGTCCCCCTCTTCGACGATGCCCTTCTTGACCAAGGACTCCGCGTCCGAGGCCGAGAACTCGGAAGCCCAAAGGAAATCCACGGGGATTTCCTCCGGGGGCACCTCCGTGGTCTTCGCTCGACCTTTGGGCGCCATTAGGTGAGTTCTTTGTCTTTCGGTGGCTAAGTTTTCAGGTGGCTGTCAACGACTCCCGGACGCTTGCTACCGGAGAAGGCTACCGGAGAAACTACCGGAAGAGCGCTACCGGGAGAACTGAATCTGGAGTTGAAGATTTGGAATGAGCTTCCGGGGCCCCCTAGGGCCCTATTTATAGAGGCTGGCCGTGATCTAGATGCGCGCCACGTGGCCCCCTCGGGGCAATCTGGACCACTGAAATTCAAACCGTGCGCGGGAAACGAAGGGACAGGCGCGTAAATCGAGACGCCGGTTCGAACCGCGTGTGCATTTATTGCGAAAACGGCGCGGCCATAAAGCGCCCGGCACAGAAACCGAAGCGTCGCCGGGGCTCCGGTGATTTACGTCCGGAGTTCTCGTCCGGAGATTTTCCCGGTACCGTAACCATTCCCTCCGGGGGCTCAAGCTCGTCCCCGGAGGGCATGGGGGGCTGCTGTTGGGGGAAATCTCCACGCGGTCAAGTCCAGGTAAGTTCATGATTGCCCGGGGACAGCGGCCTCCGGCGCCTGCCCCGGGCGCCGCCTTTTAGGCTCCCGGGACCGTGCCCCCCGGTCGTGGCCCGGGCGCCGCCACGTGCCCGGGGACAGTGGTCTCCGGTGCCTGCCCCGGGCGCCGCCTTTTGGCCCCCGGGACCGTGCCCCCCGGGCGTGGCCCGGGCGCCGCCATGTGTCCGGGGACAGTTACCTCCGGTGCCTTCCCCGGGCGCCGCCTTTTGGCCCCCGGGACCGTGCCCCCCGGGCGTGACCCGGGCGCCGCCTTTTGGCCCCCGGGACCATGCCCCCCAGGCGTGGCCCGGGCGCCGCCATGTGCCCGGGGACAGTGGCCTCCGGTGCCTGCCCCGGGCGCCGCCTTTTGGCCCCTGGGACCGTGCCCCCCGGGCGTGGCCCGGGCGCCGCCGTGTGCCCGGGGACAGTTACCTCCGGCGCCTGCCCCGGGTGCCGCCTTTTAGGCTCCCGGGACCGTGCCCCCCGGGCGTGTCCCGGGCGCCGCCTTTTGGCCCCCGGGACCATGCCCCCCGGGCGTGGCCCGGGCGCCGCCATGTGCCCGGGGACAGTGGCCTCCGGTGCCTGCCCCGGGCGCCGCCTTTTGGCCCCCGGGACCGTGCCCCCCGGGCGTGGCCCGGGCGCCGCCGTGTGCCCGGGGACAGTTACCTCCGGCGCCTGCCCCGGGCGCCGCCTTTTAGGCTCCCGGGACCGTGCCCCCCGGGCGTGTCCCGGGCGCCGCCTTTTGGCCCCCGGGACCGTGCCCCCCGGGCGTGTCCCGGGCGCCGCCTTTTGGCCCCCGGGACCGTGCCCCCCGGGCGTGGCCGGGGCGCCGTCGTGTGCCCGGGGACAGTTACCTCCGGCGCCTGCCCCGGGCGCCGCCTTTTAGGCTCCCGGGACCGTGCCCCCCGGGCGTGTCCCGGGCGCCCCCTTTTGGCCCCCGGGACCGTGCCCCCCGGGCATGGCCCGGGCGCCGCCATGTGCCCGGGGACAGTGGCCTCTGGTGCCTGCCCCGGGCGCGGCCTTTTAGGCTCCCGGGACCGTGCCCCCCGGGCATGTCCCGGGCGCCGCCTTTTGAGCTCCCGGGACCCTACTCTCCGGAAGAGGTCCCGAATGTCACCGCCCTTCTAAAAGGTAAAATCCCTGTTTGTTTATCACGTGCAGGTCACGCGAGGGACGCCTCGGGAATCAGCGACCACTTGTCAAGCATCCGAGGCGTTTGACCGGGAGAAGGACGGTCGTACCCTTCAATCCGACGGTGGCTCCCGGGGTAGTTTAGGTTTTTTGCTTCTTTTTGGGGCTATAAATAGCCCTTGTACCCCTCTGTTGTAAAGGATCAGTTCATTGTTATTTGGGATAGCTAATTTCACAGACGTGCTCCGGAAGCCTCTCCCCGGAGAAAGCCTCCCCAGCCGGCTCCGGTCGGGAGCGCGTCGACAGGACTAGGGCCCCCACCGGGACCCGAACCTGTATAAATCCACGTGTCAATTCTTGTGTTTGTCCGGCGGGGGAGGACCGGTTACTCGGTCAACCCGCGCTGCGTGATCTCCGCTAGGATCGTCTTCAAAACCTGCCGGGGTATTCTTAATACCACGACAGATAACCCTCTTCCTTACCTATCAATCCTCGCAATTCTGAACAAATAAATCCTATAGATTGTTCTAACCCTCTTGTTTCTAACGCAGTGATCTTAAGAAGTAGAACAAAGCTACCAGAATGAACACCATCAACCGAATCCGCACCAGCAAGCGAAATTGAAGAAATACCATTACCACTAACAAAGGGTGATGACAAGGAACCCGAACCAAAAGAAAAGGAAAGTGGAGAAAATTAGATAACACGCATTTATAATCCAACTATACCTTTCCCAGGAAGGTATGTTAAGGTAAATCTCAATAAGCAATTTGAAAAATTTATAGAAATCTTGAAAAAGCTTAATGTTACAGTACCTTTCACTAATTTAGTAACTCAAATGCCTTCTTGTGGAAAATTCTTGAAATATATACTTATTAAAAAGAGAGATTTGAGTGAATTTCAAACCATTGCTTTTACCGAAAATTGTAGTGCTTTAATTCAGAATAGGATGCCAGTAAAGCTGCGGGATCAAGGGAGGTTCTCCATCCCTTGTAACATAGGTGTAGTACATATCAATCGAGCTCTTTGTGACCTAGGCACAAGTGTTAGTGTGATACCTCTCACCATCGCACAACATTCGAGCATGGGTGAGGTCAAGCCTACACACATAGTTCTGCAACTTGCCGACCGTTCGGTAAAGCATCCGGAAGAAATCTTGGAAGACGTGCCTCTTCAAGTCGGTAAATTTTATCTTCCAGTCGATTTTGTCGTTCTTGATATGGATGAAGATGTTGCTATACCTATAATATTGGGACAACCAATGCTCCGAACAGTAGGTGCCCTCATTGATGTTCGTGAGGGAAGAATTACTTTTCGCATAAGAGAGGAGAAAATTTTGTTTAAAATGTCTAACCTTGTTAACTGCCCTATGTATGAGAAAAAACTTTCAAGCATGGATGATATATAAGAAGTTCTAGAAGAACAGTAGCCACTTCGATTCACTTTTGAAGAAGGAACGGATGAAATATTCAAAAACAAAAAACGCACAGCAGCGAAGAAAACAAACAAAATGAAGACAAATGAACAAAAGAACCATCCAATGAGGACATCTCAGATTCCGACGTCACAGGTAAGGAAAAGGTAAGTAAACCTACACTTAAAACTTTCCTTCCTCACTGAAATATGTGTTCTTGGATGATGATGAGATGCAACTTGTCATTGTTAATGCAAACTTGATCAATTCACAACTAGAAAAATTGATTTCTTTACTTCGTGTGCATCGCCATGCTCTTGGTTACTCAATTGATGATATGAAAGGGATTAATCTGAAATTTGCATGCATAGCATCTCTCTAGTTGATGAAACTAAACCTCCATTGAGCGTCAACATAGACTAAACCCAAACTTGAAGGAAACTATTAAAGCTGAAATTTCTAAACTATTAGATGCGGGTATTATTTATCCTATTTTTGATAGTAATTAGGTTAGTCCTATTCATGTAGTTCCAAATAAAGGAGGTATGACTGTGGTTAACAATGCTAACAATGAGTTGATTCCTATTAGACTTTGTTGGGGGAAAATACTAGCCAACGCCAGAAACGTCACCATGGGAGTTCTTTCTTCGGGGTCGGGAGAAACTTCTCCCGGAGCGCCCTTCTCCGGGCCGGGGAAGACGTCCCCCGGAGCCCTCCCCCGGGCTCGGGAGAGACTTCCCCCGGTGCACCTCCTCCGGGTTAGGGAGAGCCCCCTCTCCCGGACCCCCCTTCTCCGGGCCGGGGAAGACGTCTCCCAGAGCCCTCCCCCGGGCTCGGGAGAGACTTCCCCCGGCGCACCTCCTCCGGGTTAGGGAGAGCTCCTCTCCCGGAGCCCCCCTTCTCCGGGCCGGGGAAGACGTCTCCCGGAGCCCTCCCCCGGGCTCGGGAGAGACTTCCCCCGGCGCACCTCCTCCGGGTTAGGGAGAGCTCCTCTCCCGGAGCCCCCCTTCTCCGGGCCGGGGAAGACGTCTCCCGGAGCCCTCCCCCGGGCTCGGGAGAGACTTCCCCCGGCGCACCTCCTCCGGGTGAGGGAGAGCTCCTCTCTCGGAGCCCCCCTTCTCCGGGCCGGGGAAGACGTCTCCCGGAGCCCTCCCCCGGGCTCGGGAGAGACTTCCCCCGGCGCACCTCCTCCGGGTTAGGGAGAGCTCCTCTCCCGGAGCCCCCCTTCTCCGGGCCGGGGAAGACGTCTCCCGGAGCCCTCCCCCGGGCTCGGGAGAGACTTCCCCCGGTGCACCTTCTCCGGGTGAGGGAGAGCCCCCTCTCCCGGACCCCCCTTCTCCTGGCCGGGGAAGACGTCTCCCGGAGCCCTCCCCCGGGCTCGGGAGAGACTTCCCCTGGCGCACCTCCTCCGGGTGAGGGAGAGCCCCCTCTCCCGGACCCCCCTTCTCCGGGCCGGGGAAGACGTCTCCCGGAGCCCTCCCCCGGGCTCGGGAGAGACTTCCCCCGGCGCTCCTCCTTCGGGTCAGGGAGAGCCCCCTCTCCCGGAGCTCCCTTCTCCGGGCCGGGGAAGACGTCTCCCGGAGGCCCTTCTCCGGGCTCGGGAGCCTTCCCCCGGCGCTCCTCTAGTGGGCACTGATTTCAAAGGGCCGCCACGTGTCAGAAATCGGTGCCCTGGACCTCGTCAAAAGACCGTGTTGCCCCCGATCCTACGGTGGCAAGAGGGGTAGTTCAGTAATTTGCATGTTTTGGGGTCTATATATACCCTTGTAACCCCCTTTTGTAACCTAAGACATTCATTTGTACTCAATCCAAAAAGACAAAAAGGCGTGTTCCGGAGCCCTCTCTCCGGGAGAGAGCCCCCTAGCCGACGCTCGTCGGGAGCACGTCGACAGGACTAGGGCCTCCACTGAGGCCCGAACCTGTATAAACCCCTGTGTCAATCTCTGGGATTGTCCAACGCGGGGTGACCCGTCGCACGGTCAGCTCGCGTTGAGGAACACGTGTTGCGCACGTCATCAAACCTGTCGAGGTATTTTTTATACCACGACAGACTTGTTACTAGATGGTGCATGTGTATTGATTATTGTAAATTGAATAGCACCACTAGGAAGGATAACTTTTCATTACCTTTCATTGATCAAATGTTGGAAAGATTGGCCAAACATGTATATTTTTTCTTTCTTGACTATATTCGGGATTCTTTCAAATCCCAATTCATCCCGACAATCAAGATAAGACGACGTTTATATGTCCTTTTGGTGCTTTTGCTTACCGGAGAATGCCGTTTGGATTATGTAACGCGCTTGCAACCTTTCAAAGATTTATGATGGCTATCTTTTCAGATTTAATCGAGGAAATAATGGAAGTCTTTATGGATGATTTTAGCGTTTATAGTTCCTCTTTCGATGCCTGTCTACAAAATCTTTCTCGAGTCTTAAGCAGGTGCGAAAAAGTCAACCTAGTGCTAAATTGGGAAAAGTGCCAATTCATGGTTCAAGAAGGCGTGGTACTTGGCCACGTGATTTCTGAACGAGAGATTGAAGTCGACAAGGCAAAAATCGAGGTCATAGCAAATCTTCCACCACCAACGAACGTAAAGGGCATACGCAGTTTTTTGGGACATGCAGATTTTTACCATCGTTTCATTAAGGATTTTTCTAAAACTGCTAAACCTCTCACTCATTTTCTTGGTAAAAATGTGCCTTTTGATTTTGATAATAAATGTCTTAATGCCTTTAATCAACTGAGACAAGCATTAAGTAGTGCTCCCATCATACAACCTCCAAATTGGAAAGAAACCTTTGAATTGATGTGTGATGTAAGTGATTATGCAATTGGCACTATTCTAGGGCAAAGAACAAATAAGGTTTTACATGCAATATACTATGTAAGCAAAACTTTGGATGATGCTCAAAGCAATTACGCCATGACTGAAAAGGAATTGTTGATGTGGTTTATGCCCTAGATAAGTTTCATCCATATTTAATTTGTTCAAAAGTTATTGTGCATACTGATCATGTTGCTCTTAAGTATCTTTTAATCAAGATAGAAACCAAGCCACGACTTGCATGATGGATCCTACTGCTGCAAGAATTTGATTTGGAGATCAAAGATAAAAAAAGGGTGCTGAGAACATCGTCGCTGATCATCTCTCACGACTCTTAACTGACACTGCCGACGTTCACATCAAACCTTTACTTGATTCAACAAGAACCATGGTATGCTGATTATGCGAATTACTTATTTAACCATGGACTTCCTCTAGGGTTAACAAGTAGACACGAAAGCGCTTCCTCCACGACATCCGACGCTACTACTGGGACGATCCGAACCTTTTCAAAAAGGGAGTTGACAACATCTTTTGACGATGCGTGCCCGACCACGAGATTCAATGTGTTCTTGAACACTGTCATTCATCTCCATGTGGTGGACACACTAGAGCTTCAAAAACAGCGGCTAAGGTATTGCAATCATATTTGTTTTGGTCTTCTTTATTTAAAGATGCTTATGACTTTGTGAAAAAATGCGATCCTTGCCAACGTTCTGGAAATTTGAGTAAAAGACATGAAATGCCCTTAACAAACATTCTTGAAATTGAGCCCTTTGATATATGGGAGTAGATTATATGGGACCTTTTCCATCTTCTATGGGCATTTCCTACATTTTAGTGGCGGTTGATTATGTTTCAAAGTGGGTAGAGGTTGTTGCTACACCAACAAATGAATCAAAACATGTGATCAAGCTTTTCAAAATAGTCATCTTTCCCTGATTTGGTATACCGCGAGCAGTAATTAGTGATGGTGGTGCGCATTTTACTAATAACTAATTTCAGAAATTGTTGATGAAATATGGGGTTATTCATAAAGTTGGTCTTGCATATCACCCTCAAATAAGTGGACAGGTTGAAGTCTCAAAAAGGGAAATCAAGACAATATTGCAGAAGGTCTCGTACGGATTGGGCACTCAAATCTCTAGATGTCCTTTGAGTATATCACACTGCACTCAAGACTCCGCTAGGTATGACGCCTTACAAACTTATATTTGGTAAAAACTGTCATTTGCCTGTTGAACTGTCACACAAGGCGTTATGGGCATTAAAAGAACTCAATTGGGACTTTGAAAAAGTAGGACGAAGGAGAATCTTTGAATTGCATGAATTAGAAGAGCTTCGGAACAACTCCTACGAAAGTGCCTTGATCTATAAAGACAACACGAAGAAGTGGCACGACAAAAGGATCCTCAACCATGAGTTTAAACCAGGTGATTTGATTTTATTATTCAATACTCTGTTGAATTGTTCCCAGGAAAATTGAAATCACGATGGACTGGGCCATACGCAATAGAAAAGGTCTTTCCGTATGGTGTCGTAGAACTCCGAGCGCAAAACGGCACCACTTTCAAGGTAAACATGCACCATATCAAGCTTTACAATGCGGGAGATCAGGTAAGTATGCTGACCTCGGTGGATTCTTTCAATTCCATATATTTTTGAACAGCCGAGGATGTTTCGTCGAGCACGATGTTAAACCAGTGCTAGCTGGGAGGCAACCCGGTACACTAACATGTAGTTCTCTCTTTTATTAACACAGTGGCGCGAAAATCACTTAATTCCAACGTCATTTGACCTCCCAAACCTTGTTTTTTGTAGACTAGGGCTGAAAATTTTAAAAAATAAAAATAAAAAAATTTCAAACTAGCTGAATCGACCACGACCACTAGCACGACCAGTGTTGTGCTCTGTTTGGTCAAAATTTTCAAAAACTCAAATTTTCTTCTAGGCCGAATCGACCACGACCATAGCCACGACCAGTGGTGGCTTCGATTTGGTGATTTTTCAAAAAACTAAAATTTTCCTTTTTCCCCGAGATGAGCACGACTAGAGGAATGACCAATGTCTGGTTCGAGTGAAAATTTTCAAAGAAAAATAAATTTTTCAAAACTCCCAAAGTGAGCACGACCTCGAGCACAACCAATGCTGCTTTCGGGTGCAATTTTTCCAAAAAAATTAAGTTTTTCTTTTTTACCCAAGCCGAGCATGACCTCGACCACAACCAGTGTCGGTCTCGGGTCAATTTTCAAAGAAAAATTTTCAAACATTTCAAAAACCTCCCGATGTGACCACGACCACGAGAACAACACGTGGCATGCTCGGGTTAAAATTTTCAAACAAATAAAACCCCTTTTTATTTTCTACTGAATCGACCACGACCAGTGGCACGTCCCGTGCCCATGTCTTACACGACACGTGCTCGTGGTCGTGATGCTGTCTGTGCGACCAGTTGGCCAAAAATCCAAAAAACAATTTTTAACCAAACCAAACACAACCCGTGCCCGTGGAAGTGCCGCCATCGATGCGACCAACTGATCAAAGTAGGTAAAACCCAAACCGATCACGACCCGGAGCACTCCCCATGCCTGTGGTCATGCCAGGCACGGTTTCCCCTGCTTTTTCGGTCGACAGTGTCCTTTTTGACTCCTTTATGTACTTCTCTCACCCCCAACCTTTTCAACACCTATCTAACACCCTATTTAAAGGCTCCCATCTTCTTCAAACCGCCAACCACCATTGTTTTAGCCCTAGTTCTTCTCAAAACTTCCACAAACCTAGTCCTAGAATTCCAAATCCAACTGTTCAAACTTCGATCTGACTACGGATTCCAGCTCCTCGCACCTCGACACCCCCAGATCTAAAGTTTTCTATGGAAATGACGACTCCCTGATGCAATGTCAAAAAGGTAATGAAGCGCAAACACGGTATGTCTCCTCAAACTTTCTCAGATCCAGATTTTCCACATATTTACTTTACAAACCCTGATCATCTTGCTAGATTTGTGCACTTAAAGAAAAGACCTTTGTGGCCTACTAGATTTTTAGATGTTCATGCCACTAGATCTCTAGGAATTGAAGATGATGTTAAATGCCTGCTTCGTATGGGAGATTCTAGCCTCCTTCGAACAAAATATTATATGTGTTCCTCCTGATCAAACTGAAGGAGTTAGATTTAGGTTTGCAAACATGGATTATAACTTTTCAATAGATGAATTTGCAAACCTATTAGGGTTTAAACTTGGGGGAACTTTTCATGCTTCCATTATTTGCACCCCCGGTAAAATTTGGGGTGATATAGCTGAGAAAGGGCAACATCTTTTTCGACCCAGTAAATCAAAGGCCGCAAAAATTTGTAATCCAGCCTTTCGCTATTTACAGCATCTCATGGCCGGGACAATTTTGGGCCGTGACAGTAATCAAGATAAAGTTCTAGAAACTTTGGTCGAATTTTTATGGGCTATGTTAGGCAAAATTCATATTTCATTAGCAGCTTATTTTGCCCGTCGCCTTGAAAGTATAGGCAAGGATTTACGCAAAACCTCACCCATTGTCTTAGGTGGCTTAATCACTCACATAGCATCCGCCTTAGGGTTTGATGTTACTGATTATCAAGAACCTGTGCCCGCAGTCACCTTAGATTTGGATGCATTGTTTTCGGTGGGGTTTTGTAGGAGGGAAGAGAATTCTTTTCGTTGGATTATTAATGGAATTCTCTCTATCCTTTTGCCCGATATTTCTTGGACTTGCTTATCTAATGAACAGAATTGGATAATGCTCCCATCTAACTCATTGGATCCTAGTTCCTCTTGCATTGCTGAGTCTAACCAACTCGCAGCGGCTGATATTGCCGCTCTGCATGCTTCCATAGAGTCCTTGTGCACTAGTGTCTCCAACTTTAGGTCGAAATTTGTAGAATACAGGGCTTCGATGGATTCCAGGATGGATCACCTCATCGGCCGCGTCGATCGCCTCTACGAAAATCATGTACATGCAGGCCACATCCTCCTGGATGGCACATTTCCAGGCACACGTACCCACTACGGGGACCACCTCCATAAGCACGGACTTTCCCCACAACCCTATCCACTACATACCTATCCATCCTATACATTATCACAGTTCTACCATTCTCCTCCACCGGCTTCCCACGAGTGATCTCCAAGGTATGCAAGTTTTTCTTTTTATTTTCCTTTTATTTTTTGTTTTTCTTTTCAGGTTTTCACTTGCGACACCTTGGACTACACCATTGGAGCTATGTGGACCACAACATCCTCTTTCACTACATCATCTTCCACAACATATACCTTCCTGAACCACGACCGCAAATGGTAATCTGTATCTCTTTCCATACATTGAAGACAATGTTTGATTTATCTTGGGGGTGTTCACTTAACCGTTTGCTTAGTCTGATTTAGCTTGGGGGATGTTCACTCAACCATTTGGTTAGTTTTCATCGAATCATCATTCCACCACATTCCATCATAAACTGAAAAATAAAAAAGAAGATTTATCACTTGGAATGCCTAGTTTTGAAGATGATCTTTAATCAATTAGATGATTATTCTATCACATCTTTACATATGATCCATTGAACTTAGCTCTTTTAAAAATTTTTACTACTTATGTTCAGTTTTTATCATAAATTGACCATTAAAGTTTGAACTTATCTATTAAATTATACTTAACTTCTTCCAAATTGAAGATTTCTAATAAAACTATTTTTTGGAATTAACTCTCTTATGTCACATTTTATGCCTAGATTGCTAATTGCTCTTCTCTTTAAAAATAAAAAATTGTGTAAGAGTAAAGTATAATCGACCCACTGGGGGGAGGTGGTGGTGAATCGTTGACCAGTTGGGGAAGGGAAGATTTACTTAACTTATGCACATTAATTATTTTCAGTAAAACGGTTTCTTTAGATGTGGCTTTGTCTAGTCTCGTGTAACATATATGCGACCTGCTGGGGGGAGGGCGTGGTGAATCGTTGATCAGCTGGTGAAGAGAAGGTATATGGAGCATTGAGGTTGGTTATAGGGGCTCGAGAAACCGACAAACCTGTCTTTCTGTAAGTGCACTTAAGTAAGCGTCTTCAGCTGTGTCTCCTCTAGCCGCGACGGAATGATCCAGTAAAAACATTCTGGCCAAGAGCACGAAAAGTTGAAGAAAAATAAAAAAGTGAATAAAAAAAGAAAAAAGAATAAGTGTTTTAATTTTTCTCTAAAAAGGGCAATCTAGCAACTTTGTATAAATCGTAGCATAACGAGTGTTTTCTTTGTATGGTTTATTCTAAATCCTATATGAAAGAAGATTGTTAAGACTGTTTAATTGATTACGCTCTCTCTTTTCTAAGTTTGAAATTTGATAATTTTAATATATGCTTTTGAAAGATTTAAATTGCTTAGATCAATGGCCTCATATGCATAGGTGGGGACTACCCTTCCTCTGACGGCTCCCCCGGCTTCCCAGGACACCCTGCTCGAAGCTCTTGTGGAGGGCCAACTCCGCACCCAGCACTCCATGGATGAGCCACTCCACGTTTTGGTGCGGCTGCCGGCCCCCATCTATCCGCCGCAGTTCCCGTTCATGGGGACAATGCCCCCGTTTATGGGACACCCGGTGGCCCCTCCGATCCTCGGAAGCACGGCCGCTCCCGGGACCTAAGATTCCGTCGGGGGTTACGTCCCCCCGGCGGGCCCATCGTCCGGTGCCTTCTCGGCGTCGGGAACCTTCCCGATGCCGAGTTCTTACCTCATTCCCGGAGCCTTCCCCATACTGGAGGCTCACCCCACACAGGGGATCTTCCTGAGGCCGGGAGTCGGTTTCGCCCCGCCGGTCGTGTCTGCCGCACCGGAGGCGGTCCGCCGGGCGGCTCCCACGCCACCGCAGGACCTCCCCTGTGGGCGCCCCCCCTCTCCAGTTCCGAACGTTGTTCCCGGGGACTGCCCGGTGGAGGATTCCGCCAGCATCCCGGTAGCACCCTTCAAGCCAGTGACTGCCGTGCATGAGCTCCCTCCTCCCCCAGGGCCGCCCCCAAAGGCTCCCCCGGCAGACCAGGTCAGCTTTACTCGGGAGGAGGTCGAGCAAATGAGTACCACCAAGTCTGGAGAGGCTCCACGCTACCGGCCGGAGCCCCCCCGGCTTGCGGACGCGGTGAACCACATTCCCGTTCTAGCCGAGGGAAGAGGCCCGCTGAGGAAGCGACCGTCGCTTCCGGGAGGTGTCCAGACGTTCAGGAGGTTAGTTCAACTAACCCAGAGGAGAAAAGATGCTACCGCCGCGCCGGCGTACCTCTTGGACCCCTCCTTGATTCCGACAACGAACACGCGTCCCTCGTCAAAGGGGACAGCGACAGGGACTCTCCCTGGGAGGTGGAGGGGGCCAACCAGCCGCTGTGCCGCCGTCTCTGGTGCATTCGATGGCCGCGACCTTACCGCCCGCTGCACATCGAACACTATAATGGTGAGGCCAGTCTTTCACGCAACTTAAGCGCGAATTCTGTGTGAGCTTCCAGGGGAACTACGTGCGTCCCCTGGACTCATCGCAGCTCTACACCGTCAGGCTGTGGACGGGGGAGACACTAGTACAGAAAAGCTTTCTTCTATCGGTAAGAAAAACTCTTCTACTATCGGTTTTCGTACCGATAGAGATAGACACGATAGAACAAGACAGAACATTTTCTATCGGTAAATAACCGACAGAAAAAATTAACAATTCTATCGGCATAGTAGGAGTGTACCGATAGAAAACCCGTCGTAGTCTGACGATTAACGGTGGGAAAAGTACCACTATTCTAACGGTTAATTACATGATTACCGACAGGAAAATATTACTATTCTATCGGCACCTTATAATTGTACCGATAGAAAACCCGTCGTCGTCTGACGTTTAGCGTTGGGAAAAATACCCATATTCTAACGGTTAATTATAAGTTTACCGATAGAAAAAATCTTAGTACTGCTCGGTTGTGTATGAGTTCACCGGCAGGAAAAATCACACTCTTCTAACGGTTAATTATAGGTTTACCGATAGAAAAAACCACAGTAGTCTCTCGGTTGTGGATGAGTTCACCGGCAGGAAAAGTCACACTATTCTGACGGTTAATTTCAAGTTTACCGATAGAAAAATGGGTAGTAGTCTCTCGGTTGTGGATGAGTTTACCGATAGAAAATTTGTAGTGGTCTGTCGGCTATGAATGAATTTACCGATAGAACATTCACATATACAGTACGTTTACATTTACAATACAGTACATTCACATATACAGTACAGATGCAATACATTATAGATTGGATACATAATACAGTACAGATGCAAAGAAGGGTAAATTCACAGAACAGATTGACACATTAGACAGTTATTCACATTTATTCACATATATATGGACAAATACAAATTTCAATCCAATGTGGACATTTATTGACATATATATTTATTCACATGTATATAAACAGTCTATGCACAGAGTACACGAAAAAGAGAAAATTATCATGGCGGATGGTTGGGCGCAACTTCCTCCATGACATATTGAGCCCAGATTTGTCGAAGATCTCTAATCTTTGCATTTTCGTATGAGTCTTTCGACATGGCGATCTGCAAGCATGTGTGAATACTTAGTAACTAACTTCCTAATTTAGAACGTGACACCCAATTTTCAAATTTGAGTTAGCTATCAATGCTTACCTGGGGGAATTGGGCAAAGTTTGTCTGCACTAGGTCGTACATGTAGCGCAACACATAAAACCCGCATTCCCACGATTGCGGCTGCTGATGGCACTGAGATAACTGCATATGCGAAGACATGTTAGCTATTGTTTCCATAAACTTATTAAGCATAAACAAAAAGTCTCGTGAGTACCTCATATTCTTTCCAAGCTAGTAGGGAGCCCTGCGGTGCAGCATGCCTCCCTCCAGCGGACGCATATTTATCAAAAGCCCTGCATTTCAGTTAGTATTGCCCGTTAATGTATTATCATTAGCTAGTGAGGTGAAAATTTAAATCAAACATATAAGTTACTTACGCCTCCATATTCCCCTTGACCACATATTCGATCGATAATCTGTCACGCATCGAATCGAGGTAGTACACCTCGTTCCTCGGTGGACAGATCACGATGAGGATCCAGTGGCCCCTGCATTGTACGTAAAAGAGGACCGCTAGCTCAAAGTATATCTCAGGTGTAACATACAAGATCGAGTTAAATTAGTACGAAATGCACTAACCTTTGGTGGTACGGCACCAGAATGAACTCCCTGTCCTACTGCGCCATCAGTGCCTTGGATATGTACAGCTCAGCGTGTGCGGCGTCGTGCTCTAGCATCGTGAGGCTTATTTTCTCTGGGTCGAGGAAACCCACCTTGTCACACGCAGCCTCCGATGCTAGCCTGTACATGCACCTGCTTGCAAAGGACGACATTAGTATTGCACATAAAGTTACTACATTTCAAATGAACTACAACAATGCAGAGTTCGCAAACAGAGTTAGAAAATAGCAATACATAGCATCAGCAAACTCACAGGACTCCAGTCCGTATGATGGACATATCGAGCTCCCGCCAGTTGTAGAGGTCGAACAGATCCTCGTGTGCCACGGATATAATCCCGGGCTCACGGTGGAACTGCCCAGGCCTGTAGGGAACTAAGAAGTTCAGATTGCGCCGAGCTCGGTGTAGGTACCACTCGTGGAGGTCTCTGGTTGATCGATCAAATTTGCGCAAAGCTGCCTCCAACATGAGTGGGAACCCGTTCTTGAACCACTCCGGCTGTCCCTGTCGCCCTTTTCCCTTGCCTTTGCCCTTGCCTTTTGCCGGGGACTGAGCGCGTACCTTCGAAGGCAAGGGCGAGATGATGGCATCTTTCTTCCGAGGTGAAGGCGTGGATGCGCTGGGTGGGGTCGAGGCCGTCTTTGATGTGTCCAGGGTCGCATGAGATCGGGCCTCATGCCCCAAGCTGGGGGCGCAGTCCCCTGGTAGCCCAGCGGCAGGCCACTTCAATTAATGAGCACGTATGTTAGATTATGCAAGTTGAGTGTACTGAGTAGGATGTAATATAAAATGTGTAGAATTTACCGGTTGTATTACAAGACACTTCTTGGGCCACTGTACGTAGGAGCCCACTGCCTCAGCAAGTGTCTGCAGTTCCTCTGTTGGGACTGGCAACGGAGAATCGTTGTAGCCCGGCATGGCCATGTCCACCTATACCTTTGCGAAACCCAACCGCAGAGGTACACAGTGGACCCGGACATCCGGCGCAGACGGATATACGAAGCCGTGTCCAACCACTTCCTGCCCGGCGCCTACGTGATTCTGTAGGATGCAGCCCTCCGGCCTCTGCAAATTTGTAACAATTAAAATAGGTTAGCGAAACAACTCTAACAGAATGGGAGTGGCATCAACTTAAGTGCACAGATGAAGGCTTGCAGCACCTCAAGTAGATCCACTGGATCCACGAGTACCTTCGAAGCGCAACTGCTTATCCGACCCCGCGGGGTACCGTCGTCCTGGGGATCCGCATCTGCACTCTTGGCCAGCAATGCTTCTCTCAACCGTGCAAACTCTTCCCTCATTTGTGCGACCTCGGACTGCACCTCAGACTGTACCTCAGCCCGTATCTCAGCCCGCATCTCCGCCCGTATCTCCTCCCGTACCTCAGCCCGTATCTTATCGCAGAGGTCAGCTTCCTTTTCCTTCCAGGAGCGGGCCTTCTTCCTCGGTGGAGCCGGATCTACGAAACCGGCCTTCCACGACACAATGGCTCCCACGGCCTGTGTCCGCCCGGGATGCTCCTTATTTCCTAGAGCCCGGGTGAGGATGTCGTTCTCCCTCTGCGGGGTAAACAATCCCTCCGCTGCCTCCTTCTCAAAAGAGATCTGTTACATTTAAAGGTACCTTGTGAGACAAATTGCCTTATATACACTTGTGCGCACACAGTTTACGAGGTTAGCCAACTTACCATTCGCCTCACAACATCGGCGTCCCCAGGGGTTGCGAACTGCACAGACCCCGTGGACGACACGGACCCCCTCCCCCTCCACCATCGCTTGCACCTCTCATCCCGGATCTCGGAGAGCGGCAACTCAGGGGTGTACATGACAGGATTTTGCTCGTCTTCCTTCTTCCACTGCTCCTCCTTCCCCGCATAGCCCCGGGATCCGAGCCGATGCGGGTGGTCGTTCCTCTTCTGGATCGCCCTATTCTACTCGCTAAGGGCCTTGAACTCCTCAGTCCCCTTCTGCTTGGTGAATTCCTCCCATACCTCCTCCGATATGAAGGGGTAATTCTCGCAAGGAGATTTCCCCGCAGCGAGGAAGTTACTGACGAGCCAGCTTTTAAAGGTTTTCCATGTTCCGTTCATGTCCTTCAAGCAGGCAGTCCTAGGTGTATCGTCGGGCATGTTCCACTTAGCCTGTTTCCGAAAAATGCATACAATTAATCACGAGTTAGTTAAACTTTAGTATAAGCCAAGAGAATGTGATTATGAAAGAGTTCAGCGATTTCAGTTAATTTAACCTTCACTTCCGCCCACAACCTATCCCTCTCGTCCGCCGTCACGTCCTTCCAGCTTTGGACGGTGATCTTCACCCTTTCTTTCGCCAACAGCCCAACGTAGGCCGCGTACCTCCCAGCATTCTTTCCAATCGGCCTCCCAAATTGGTTGAACTCACAAGAAAGATCCGTGCGTTTGGCCAAATGCCCCAACGTCATCGCGCCTCGCCCCACCCTCTTGCGCTGGGATGTAGCAGCTGCATCTTCAGTAGTTACGATGGGGTTGGCCCTAGTCGAACCACTAGTACCATCCGATGAAGACGAAGACATGTCTTCCCCTACAAAACCTTCAACAAACCATATATATGGCAATTAATTCGCCTTGGAGTTCCATAACTCAGCCCAGGACTGGAGACTAACTAGGGCGGCAAAAGGGAAAATAATACAAAAAGAAAGACATGCATAAATTACTTCCTGAACTCTTCAGAAATATTTTCTATCGGTAAACACATGAGCTGCCGATAGAATATGTGTAAGAACACCTCCAACATATAATGTGCATTACATGGCAGTTGGATACAATTGATCACACATACAGCAATATAGATAAGTTAAAATCTCAAAACAGGTTCATTACAGCACTGGAACATATTATGTAAACCCTAATTTAAATCAACATTGCCTGCGGAATGTACATAATCCAACACAATAGGGAACCCTAGTGTAATTGCAAAACTCGAAGAATTAGTACGTGCAAAACACTAGGATCAAATAAGGAAGATGCTGGAAATAGAACGACGAATTAGGGTATTTACGGCGGCGATCAGTTCTGGTGATGGAGAGGCGGTGTAGAACGCAGCGGCGGCCGGCGAAGGGCGAAAATAAGAACCGGTGGCAGTGGCGAACCAGTGTCCAGCCGGCGATCGTTGTGTGGGAGAGAGGAAGTGAGTGGTCACGGCGGAGGTTGTGGTTTTCTTCGCTCTCGAAGAGACGCAGTGCTCTAAGGTGGAATTGTTCGAGTGGAGGGAAACCCAAGGGCCGTGTATGAGTAACAAAGCAGTGGAGGTAATTTTCTATCGGTACAACAAATTGATATCGATAGAATTATGTCCGTTTCTATCGGTACAACAAAATAGTACCGATAGAAAAAGTAAATTTCCAGGAAAAATATTTGAAGTAGTGGATGCTTTTTTCTATCGGTATAAACAATAAAATCCCGTGAGACCAATTTTCCCCAGAAAATTTTTTTAATTAAGTGCTTGAGATTATAGTATTGGGTGCCCTTTTTCTATCGGTAAAAACAACAAAATACTGTCAGAGTAATGAAAAGGTACACACAATTTAACATCAAACAGACTGTAACACCCCTGTTTTTGCCAAACCCTAAAATAGCCAAAATCCACATCTTGACCCCAAACCCTAATCTGCTTCAGCCATTCCCTTCTAAATGTTGTTCAGAACATTTTTCCCTTCGGGATCATCGCCAAAATCTCATCCTAAAGCTGAGTTTCAACCTTTGCCATTTTAAAACCCTAATTACCCTATTTTACCCTAAACTGTTTTCCCTAATTTTGTCGAAACCCTTCAGATCTTGCCTGATCTTACCAAACTTTGGCCAGATAAGTTCTAATAATTTTATGCAACTTATCTACGAAATCAGATTTCAGATCGGACCCTCAGATCTCCAGATTTGCAACCAGGCCCAAGTTCTATTCAAATTTTCCTCACAAATCAGTCCCTGGAGCAAGTTTCAAAAATTGCAGAACGGCCCAAACTTCTTTTCAGGTCCATTCGACCAGCGCCTGGTCGTTGGCTACGACCAGCGCGTCTTCGCCGTTGCCGCACCGTGTTTTCGCCTCGTTTGCTCGCCGCCGGCCACCGCTTCTTGTCGCCTGTGTTGTGAACAACCGAGCCACCCCGCGCGCACGTGCCAGCACAGTTGCGTCGCCTTGCCCAGCGGTTAAACGACTGCGCTCCAGTAGCGTTTCACGCGCGCGCTCCCGTTGCCGTGGCAATTGCATGCGTGTACGTGTCGTTGCCGGAGCTACGTTGTCGCCTCCGCATCTGCGCCGTCCCGGACGAAGTTCCAAGGCACCCTGGCGTCGCTGGCAAAGCTGCAGCACCGCCTGAAGCGTATCACATCGCCGTCGCCGTCGTTGCGCCTGCGCCCGACAAATTTCTCCCCGGCGCAAGCAACCGCTGTCGTGTTTTCCCTCGCAAGCTCCGTCCCCGTGCCTATTTAAACCCTCCCTGTACTTTGAGAGCCTCAAGCCTCCAGAAAATCGGCTAAGTCCCAAACTTCACCGTTTTCGCTTTCTTCTCCGGCGAGCCAGTGAGTGAGCTCACGGTGTTAGCCCATCCCACAGCCCCTTTCTCCAATCCAAGTTCACCAGTGAGTTCCCCTCGTTCCCCTCTCTGTTTAGTAGCAACCAATTGCACCAGATCGGTCCCCATCGCCGATCGCCGGAAAGGCCCAATTGCCCTGTTTCCCCAATGCTAACCATTTCATCCCGAATTAGCTCTCGTCCCAGTAGGAGAAATTGATCCTTAGCCATTTCTTAGCAAGCCTGTTGAATTAGGATCCCCAATTGCGCTCAAATCGAAGAAATCCCAAACTGGAACCTCAGCCAGTTCGCCGGACCTCGTCGCCGAGCCCCTCCGGCCGATCTCCAATGAAATTAACCCCTCCAGTAGCCTCCTCATACCCCTCAGATCGCCCTCAAGCTTGGAATTGAGCTCATTCGCCCTGTATCAAAAATCCCCGAGCTCCAGTGTCGTCTTCTCCAGCGCCGGTCGCCGGAATTATTTCCCGGCCGATCTAGCCCCTGAAACCTTGTCCCTTAGCTTCACCTCACCTCCCTGAGTAATTTCTTCCACTAGCTCGACACCTGGATCTGCCTAGATTGTGAGTTATGCCTTTGCCAAATGTTTGTCCAGAGCTGTGCCTGTGCCATGTCACCACCGCAGTTCATCGCCGGATTTGGCCACCCTCCGGCCACTTTCAGCTCTTGTGCCTGTTGAGTATTTTATTCCTGTTAGTAATGCCTACCTCCCAGACAAAGTGTTGCATCAATTGGAGCCCTGGATCAAAAGTTAAGCCATGCCCTAGTTTCTGGCCATGTCCAGCACTATGTCAGTGCATGTCAGCCACTGGCATTAGCCTGGTTTGACCCCTTCTGGTTGAGCAATTGAAATGCCACCTTGTCCCCTAGATTCCTGGAGTTGTGTTCTACATCTTTCCCTTCTATCACTTCTCCAGAAAACCATCCTAAGACTAGTTTGAAGCCATGCCAAAGTCATAAACTGAATGTCGACCCTTCGACGTTCAATCCTTTTTAGCCGTTTCTTCGACCAGAACCCTTGTGACCTTGCCCTAACCTTTTCCCCTGCATGCATGACTTATTTACTTAACAATTTCTATAGAAACTATTTTCTGTATGCTTATGGTATGTGTTTGTGTGTTGGTTGATTGCCGCAGAGTCAGAAGCGGAAGGAGCGGAAGAAGTCTTTGAAGATCCGTCTGAGTATTTAGATCCAACATCGCAAGGCAAACCTCATTCCTTTGATCATGTCTCGCCCAATATTTTCATATGAAGTATATTCACTGTTTCTTACTATGCACGCTTATTTGAGATACAACTTATGTTTGAATGACATGAGTAGATATTACCTAGAGAACCATGAAACCCCTTTTGTTATTGAACCATCATATATATGCTTTTGTCACCCTAGGACTCATATACTGAATATCCACATTAAACTTGAAATGGTCAAATACATGAGAAGTTATAATGAAAACCGTTTTGTCAAGAAAACTGATAAAAGGGATCAGTAGTGAGGATTGGTTTGTATGGAGAGGGTGCGGTGCGCACCAGGGAATGTGAATGCTCCTCACTATTGGTTCATAAGGACAAGAACCTTGTGCTGTGTCTCTATACGAATTGTAAACGTACCAACCACTTGCCTGGTATGGGACAGGCACAACTCAGTAGCTTTTTGGTATTAGCAGTTCCCTGCATGGTTTGACGATCTGGTTTCTCGTGTGGAAACTGGAAGGCCAAGGTTCGGCCATGAGTGATGTGAGTCAGAAAAATGATGAGAGGAAAAGGCGTAAAAGAAGGAAGGCGCCCTAGACCTGATTAAGCCGTGAGCGGTTGTAATCTTAAATGGTCGTATGTTTCGCGTGGACATAGACCAAGGCTATGTGTCCTGAGGGAACATAGACCAGAGAGGCTAGGAAGTAAGGCAGTGGGGAAGACCCACAACGGTACTTGAGACTTAACTGTCTATTTACCGGGCGGGGATACTGTTAATACTGAACTGTAAAAGCGTTGTGTGATCTCGGCCTTGTCACATGTGTATAAGTCACATGGAGCTGATCCGACTTGAAAGCCGAGTGAACCAGTGGATTTAAAAAGAGGTACACCTTTGCAAAGTGTAAAAGAAGTATCAGATACTCTGTACTCCCAGGTTCAGGAGTCTTTTCGTAGTGGATGTTATCCATGGGTTATAGCACAAGTAATGTTTTGGAATGTTTTCATAATGCGGTTAACAAAGTAGTAACTCATGGGAGACTACTACATCTAATGTTTTATTGAAAACCTGTTTAATGTTTAAAGTATCATTTTCATGACAAAAGTATTGTTTTACTGAATAATTGATTTGGAAATCTACATATCTCTATCCATATGAAACTGAAACCCCGGAATCATATGTTTCACCCTCATGTAAGTACAATTGCATTAATCCCTGGAATGAGTGTTGCTGAGCACCAAGTGCTCACCCTTGCATTTTTATCCCACTGTAGAAGAGGGATTCGAGGATCCCGATTCTTTCAGTTATGAGTACTCACCCGAAGATGGAAGCACCCCGGGCGAGCCCACGTTCTAGAAGGATTGCGCACCAAGTCAAGTCAGATGTGGGAGAAGCCCCTCCAACCCCGCTGCGGATGGAAATCAAGCTATTTGTCGTTGCTTTGTGCTTTATGTTGTGTGTTCGGTACTTGGATACCGATTCTGGTTCTGATAAACTAGTTATTTTCTTAGCAACTCTACTTAGCGCCATTTTCGGTGCTTTGGCTATGTAATATTGGCCATGTTGGCCTGATACTTGTGTAATGATATTACTATGCTTGTGTGGTTTGGAGCTCATGTGACATCCTGCTGTGTGTAACCTACCTGGGCGGTTACCAAGGTGATCCTCAAATGGGGGTCTCACACAGACCATGGTTGAAAGTTGCAGAATGATAAAGAAAGAGGGAAGATAGCCGAAAAATTGGAAAATTGACATAAAAAGAAATTGTTCATTCATTGTTGTTTTATCACTTACAAAAAAAAATAAAACCCAAAATGCTAGGTCAAGGGGTGGTCTTAGCCCTGGCTGCATGTAGAATAGAGTCAGTTAGACTTGCAGCCAGGACGCAGGACTCCTCTAGCGACAAGTTGTCCCTAGGATCAACTACTACCGCGTCGAGAAGGCCTGCGACCTCCCTCAGCTTCGCTATGGTATCCTTCATAGTCAAACCGCAGCCAGCGATGGTCATATCCGCGGCTTTCTTCTCCTCGCGAAGACGCCTCGTCCTCGCCCTAGCATTGTCACCATCCTTCTTCATGCACTTAATGCGCTGAAAGAGATCGTCAAGGTCAAGCCGTAGCTGAGTGTGCTTGTCTGTAAGGAGCTTGTGCTCCTCCTGGAGGGCCCTCAGGTCGGCCTTCACTTGGCAGTGTCTTCCACGGCTACCATTCCCTGTGCAAATCAACAGGTCAAGAATGAACTGAACATGGATTAACAATACAGGGGTAAACCGAGGAGATTTAGAGTTCTTACCGGGGAGGGCGTGGCTGACGATCCCATGGAGGTTGCCATTGTGAAAGAGAAGATGAGGAGTCGAACCGTTCGAGAATTAGAAAAACAACAAAATACCGCGACGCATGGTGAGGTACTTATAGAGTTTCCAAGGCGACGCATGGCGACACGGTTGAGAATTCAAAGCGGCAGAGTATTCTTCTATCGGTAAAAACAGGAAAAAATCGTCAGACAACAAATACCGTGAGACTAAAGAATTTATTCTAACGGTAAAATAGAACAATACCGATAGAAAACGTTTTGAGTGCCTGAGAGAAGTGCCTGAGACACATGAAAGTAGCGGATGTTCTTTTCTATCGGTATAAATAACAAAATACTGTCAGAAAAAAGGGATTTTTGCAGAACTTAATTTGAAGAAGCAAGAGGCTGCGATGAGATTTTTGCAAGTGCTATTTGAAGGGAAGAATTAAGTATTTACGGAATAAAGGTACTGTACATGTTAGAACTCATGCTGTGGAGTAAAATTGAGATGTATTAATGCTGTGAACTAGCTTATCATTAAGTTCTAAAGAAAAATGTACTGCCTGATGTATTAATGATAAGTTCCTCACCTTGCTGCAGAACTTGTGGGCTGTTTGCTTGGCATTTATCCCTGAAATAGAAATTAATCATTAATGGTTCTCAACCCATAATCCTTCTTCGTGGTCATCTCGCAGATACGTTGTTTCGTCGATATCTTCAGTACGGATAGATTGAATGTCCTTTAAAAATGGAGGTATTTCATCGAATTGGTTATACTCCTCTTCGTCGACAACATCTTCGACCCCAACAATACGTCTCTTGCTGTGGAGGACAACATGCAAGTTTGGATTGGCCGGGTCAACGATGTAGAATACCTGTGTGGCTTGCTTTGCAAGTATGAATGGATCGTCTTGGTGTCCGACTCTACCAAGATCGACGAGAGTAAACCCATAACTGTCAACTTGAACACCTCGAGGGATTTCGACCCATTGGCATCGAAACAGGGGAATCTTAAGTAATCCATAATCGAGCTCCCATATTTTGTCAATAGCACCATAATATGAGTTCAGCGCCCTTACTGGCCTGGCATCCTCGGAAATAGCAAACAGTGTCACTCCGCTACATTGCGTGCTACTCTTGGCGTCTTGAGCTCTTGTGTAAAATGAATACCCATTGATGTCGTACCCCTGCCAAGTCCCTACAGTGAATCTTGGGCCTCTAGCCAACCATGTCACAGTTTCACTAACGGAGCCCTCGGCAGCTCGCGTGACTCTTTCTTGGATCCACTCAGCAAATTTCCTGTTATGTTCTCTACTGACCCAAACGTCTGACTTCGAAGGATTCTGTGACCGTAACATTACCTTGTGCTCGTGTATGTATGGCTCGACCTCCGTCATGTGTTGTAAGACCCAAAAATGTGATTTTGCGTACACATCACGAGCGGGGACGATAGCTTTGAATCCAATCGTTCAGATTCCCTGAAGCCTACCCTCGTGTCGGGACCTAGGAACGCCAATTGGGTCAACCCCGGCCATATAATCTGTGCAAAATTCAATCACCTCCTCGGCGGCATAACCTTCCATGATACTCCCCTCGGGTCGACGACGAGTCCTTACGTATCCCTTCAATACACCCATAAATCTCTCAAATCGATACATGTAGCGCAGGCACACGGGTCCACAAAACTTAATTTCTCTGATATGGTGAACAATCAGATGGACCATAACATCAAAAAAGGATGGACGGAAATACATCTCGAGCTGACAAAGAGTTGTAACCACGTCGCGTTGCAAAGCGTCCAGTCCATCGGGATCAATTACCTACGAGGACACAGTTGCGCAAAATATTCATATCAGAAAAATCTTCTAATTAAGCTCCACAAATGGAGGTAATGAACTTATAGTACGAGTGCACGTACTTACCTTGCAAGATATTGCGTTGAAGAAATAACATAGGTTTGTGATTGTCTCTCTGACTTTAACTGGGAGAATGCCTCTGATAGCAATGGGAAGCATCTGTGACATCAAGACATGACAGTCGTGGGACTTCATGCCAACCAGTCTTAGGTCCTTCATAGACACAAGTTTTTTCAAGTTCGTGGAGTACCCACATGGAACTTTAACACCGTGCAGGCACCGACAGAGTTCTGTTTTTTCGCTCTTGGACAACGTATAGCAGGCCGGGGGGAGGTATGTATGCTTTCCATTCTCTAAAGGTGCAAGCTCAGTCCTTATCCCCATTTCCACCATGTCACGACGAGCTTTCACACCATCCTTTGTCTTTCCCGGAATGTTCAACAACAAACCAATCAAACTGTCACAGACATTTTTCTCTACATGCATGACGTCAATGCAATGTCGAACTTGTAAGTGCTCCCAGTACGGTAGATCCCAGAGAATCGATCTCTTCTTCCAAACATTTTTTTCTCGAGGTTTAGAATGCTTACCGAACTCAACTTTGATGTCGTTCACGCGTGAGTAAATCTCCTTACCGGTCAGAAACACTGGAGCTGATCCCTTCTCAGGCTTCCCGTTAAATGATTTCCTCTTCTTACGGTACGTGTGATGCACCGGAAGAAACCTGCGGTGACCCATGTACACTGTTTTTCGGCAGTTTCGCAGCCACATGCTCTCAGTTTCATCTAGGCAAATAGGGCAAGCCTTGGCTCCTTTCGTACTATACCCCGACAAATTGCCGTAGGCCGAAAATCATTTATGGTGCAAAATATCAGGGCCTGCAAGATGAAATTCTCTTTCTTGTATGCATCCCACACCTGCACACCCTCGCTCCACAATTTCTGTGAGTCCTCGATTAAAGGCGCTAGAAACACATCAATATCATTTCCGGGTTGTCTGGGTCCTGAGATTAGTAACGCCATCATGATGTACTTGCACTTCATGCATAACCAAGGAGGAAGATTGTAGATGCATAAAAGAACCGGCCAAGTGCTGTGCCGGCTGCTCATATTACCATGTGGGTTCATACCATCTGTACTCAGCCCGAACCTTACATTCCTAAGTTCGCCGCCGAACTCAGCAAATGTTCTGTTGATGTTTCTCCATTGAATAGAATCAGCTGGGTGTCTCAGTTTTCCGTCTTGTTTCCGGGCTTCAGCATGCCAACGCAAGTGCTTCGCGACTTTCGGATTTGCAAACAGCCGCTTCAATCTAGGTATCACAGGCAAGTACCACACAGTTTTTGCCGGGGGTCCTTTCCTTACCTCGTGACGTTCACTGTCAATCCGGTCCCTACGCGTATACCTCGATGCACCGCATCTTGGATAAACATGCAAACTGGAGTACTCGTTACGGTACAACACACAATCATTTGGGCATGAGTGTATTCTTTCGATTTCCATTCCCAATGGACACAACAGTTTTTTGGCTTGGTAAGTAGATCTTGGCAACTCATTTCCCTCTGGAAGCATGTCCACTAGAAGATCTAATAGTGCCGTGAAACTCTTATCACTCCAACCGTTTCCTGCCTTCAAGTTATATAATCTCAGCACAGAAGACAGTTTTGTAAATGTTGCACATCCAAGGAACAGAGGCTTCTCAGAGTCAGCAATCAGTTTCTCAAATTCACAGAAGTCATTTTCGTTGTAATCTTCCTCTACATCACGTAACATCTCATCTAGATTGTCATCATCATCATCTACGTGCACATCGGAATGAACATTACCAAAATTGGGATGATCATCGATATTATTGTAATCCACATCCGAGTCGTGCTGATTGGTAGTAGTGGTGCTTGTTTCCTCAAGATCTTCGCCATGCCAGATCCAACGGGTGTATCGCGCGTTAAAACCACGACGAATCAAATGACTCTTAATTTGATCAGAGTTGCTAAACCTCTTCAGGTTCATACAATCTGTACAAGGACAGAGCATATTTTTCTCTCCCTTCCTCTCCTTTTGTTGCTTAGCAAATTTAATAAACTCATTCACACCATCCAAATATTCAAGAGTAGTACGTTTTATTCCATACATCCAATATTTCCTGTCCATCTACAATTAACAAAATTTAACCAGTAAGCCATGCATGAAACTTGCCCGATTAAGTTATGTATATGTACATGTACAGCCTCTTACAACAGATACATGTGTTGAACCCTAGCCTGACGAAATTAACACTAATTAACCTAGCTAACTACACAATACAAGCTAGTTAGCTCCTAAAACATGACGCATTTCCAGCTACCAAGCTCCCAAGCTTAGAGCTACAAACTTGGAACTACACAATACAGCTAGCTTGCAAGTAGAGAGGAAGGGAGATCTAGAGGGAGAGAGAGATAAGTGTCGACGATTAAGCGTACCTTAAAGAGAGGGGCGCAATCAACTTCCCTCCAGCCTGTGCTGATCACCCTAGCAGTGTAGCTGGAACTTTCGTCACAAACAGAGGGACACAGAGTGCAACAGAACAAATTAAAGAGCAGCACAGCAATGCACGAGTGGTGTTTTCCTTATAATGGACATTTTTCTAACGGTAAATACATGAAATAACCGTTAGACTAACTTAGGTAATTTGCCGCTCACATATTCTATCGGTAAAAACACACACATACCGTTAGAGAATGTGCATTACCGAGCAAGTACAGGACTTCTTCTTTCGGTAAATATGTGTATTGACCGTTAGATCATGCATGACACAGCACGCACATGAGTTTTTCTATCGGTAGATATGTGTACGAACCGTTAGATGATGCATGACAACGAGCAAGAGTTTTTCTATCGGTAAATATGTGTATTTACCGTTAGAATATGCATGACTGAGCAAATATATGTGTTTTCCTATCGGTAAATATGTGTACTTACCGTTAGAGGAGGTACTGGTACCAAACTGGGACAAACATGCACATGCCATTTCTCACATTCAAGGAATCATATCAATGTAACATCAAACAGATCTTACATCAAACAGATCTTACATCAAACGGATCTTAACTAGAAGATAAAGCAATATATTTCAAGAAATGCTAATTTGTGGATTAACTAGGAGACACAAAAATACTTTTCTTAGGTACTTGGGACTTCATCTTGCCAAAGAAATTACACATGCCAGTTCACAAATTCAGGTACAAACATACACATGCCAGTTCACAAATTCAAGTGCATGTCTGAAACAGTAGTACAAATACACACCTACCTACCAATACAATTAAATACACAAATACTCCCTGCACATTCAAGTTCATGTCCCAATTAGCAATACATGATACACAAATATACAACAATATACAAATAGAATAATTCACACATTCGATGTATATTAGAAAAGCCATGTCTGAAATTAACAACAGATCACGACGAGGACCCAGTGGCCCATACATTTTACATAAAAGAGAACCTTTGCAGGTTGCCACAATGCAACTACCGACTACAAGTTAGACCTGATACATCACAAATCCATTCATCCAAAACAGCAAATGTCTGAACCACATTGGACTTAACCATAGGAGTTCAGTTCGAAGACGCCCGAGGAGCTGGAATTGCCGTCGACATACATTTGTACGTATTGGTGATTTCCTCGGACTCAAACTCGATCAACTCAACTCAACTCCATTAACAAAAAGAACCTACCTTCCAAGATGTTGTTCTGTGTAGTGATGGTGTAGAATGGCTGTGCAAATAACAACAATTCTTCTTCTCCAAGCAGGTAAGCATCTGGCCACAAGCTGGTGCATGCAAAAAAATGTAAGATGCTTTCTATAGGTCCTGATTTGAGAAACACGCCGGGCTTAAGCATCTTCTCGACCGAGCCAACCAAGATCTCGCCCTTCACGTCCTTCTAGCTCTCGACGGTGATCTTCACCATTTCTTTCGCCAACAAGCCAACGTAGGCAGCATACTGCGATGAAGAACCGTGAAATATGTTGCCCCTCATGAGCATCATCCAAGGACCTGAATAGATCATAATCATATTGAAAAGAAGACACATCAAAATGAAGGATACAAAAAAAGCAAAATTATTGCCATAATCGGATTAGAATAATCTAACAATATTGCAGAAATTTTACGTACCTTCCTTGGGATGCCGACGTCTAGAGGGCGTCGATGGAGGTGCGGAGGTGCAGCGGTCCCCTGTAGAGGTGCGCCGGCCGTCCATGGAGCTTACGGGTTAGGACTACAGCCCCAGATGAACTGTGAGAATGAAAGAGACATACCCGTGTATTTATACAAATATATATTTTCTATCGGTACGAAAACAGAATACTCTATCGGTGTGTACGAAAACAGAATACTCTATCGGCACAATAAATATTACCGATAGGAATTTTTGTATATACTCTATCGGTGTGTACGTACATTGCCGATAGAATATTATTAGTTGTAGAAGGCCAACAGTTCTAAGATATTTTTTGCAATATTCTACCGGTATAAACATTCATTACCGATAGAATAAAACTATTTGAAGACGAACAGTTCTAAGCAATTTTCTATATATTCTAACGGTAAAAGAATCCATTACCGATAGAATAAAAATATTTGTAGAAGGCCAACGATTCTATCGGCGCACTACATATTGCCGATAGGAATTTTTAATATACTCTGTCGGTATATTCATACAATACCGATAGAATAAGTCTAGTTGTAGAAGTCGACAAGTCCTATCGGCGCACAACATTCTCCTGTCAGTACTTATTCATCTCTTCTAACGGCAAATATGTTCATCACCGCTAGAGTAAATCATACTATTTATTCTATCGGTAAGTTTCTTATAAACCGATAGGAAAAATACACCCGTCGCCCTTTTATGACCGCGAGGCACATTTTCTATCGGTTTTCAACTAAATCGCTAATAACCGATAGAAGATAGTGGTTAGTAGACTGCATTTCTGTACTAGTGAGACCATCTATAGCTTCTTCAAGCGCTTTGCTCAGGTCAAGAGCAAAATGGCTCACGTCCCTGACTCCACAGTCATTGAGGTGTGCAAGAGCGGGATCCTTCCCGGGGAGCTCCATCAGAGACTCTCCTGAAGCTGCCCCTCCTTCGCCGACGAGCACTTCACTGTACTCGAGAAATACGCTCGGGCGGAGGAGGACGACCTCTGGAAGAAAACCCAGGGGGCTCCCGCCCCCGTTGATCGGTAGGCTAGGGACTCCCTCAAGCGCCCCAAGAGAGGCAACCGCAGCGAGCCACGGCCTCGGGACACTTTTGTCCTCGAGGCCGGAGGCAGCTTGCGCGATGCCCCCAAGGGCAACCGTCCCTTCCCCAAGCCGAAAGGCCGTGGGGGGATAGCCGACCCGCGGCGGTGAAGGCCCCGGGGCGGGAGGCAAGGAGGGCCTGTGGTGCACTTTCCACAAGTCCAATACCCACGCTACCCGGGAATGCCACCAACTTCTCCAACACTTTGCCGCATTCCTCTACCAGCGTGGGTAGGGGGGAGGGAGTTCTGCCTCCTTGCCCCCCCAGCCAGCTTTGCTGGCCCTTCTTGCCCCCTCGGGGGAGCAGCATGGACAAGCGCGGGAAGGGGGCTCAACACAAGAGCTCCCCTTTCAAACCTCCCAAAGTCGCATCAACGTCATTACGGGGGGATCCGCCTCGAGTCGGGACTCCAAGCGCCAGCGCAAGGAGTACGCGTGGGAGGTAAAGGTTGTGGGGGTGGTACATACGTCCAGGCCACCAAAATGGTTGGACGTCCCCCTCACCTTTACAGCGGAAGACGCATGTGGGGTTCGCTTCCCCCATGATGATGCGCTCATCATCTCTGTCACCGTCTACAATTGCCACTTGGCGCGTATCCTCGTCGATAGCACAAGCTTCGTCGACGTCTTGTACCTGAAGGCGTTTAGGGAGATACAGGTCGACGAAAAGCTACTACAGCCCGCAGCAGGGCCCTTGCAGGGCTTCGTCCCGAGGAAGAAGATCCACCTAGCAGGGAAGGTGGATCTCCCCATGACCTTCGGTACCCCAAACAACTACTGGACAGAGATGGTCCGGTTCGACATGGTGGACCTCTCCTCTTCATACAACGCAATCATGGGGAGGACCACAATCAACCGCTTGGGGGCGGCGATCCACCAGAGCTTTCTCTGTGTGAAGATCCGCAGACCTCACGGCGTGATCACCACCCGAGGTGACCAAGACGTGGCTCGAGCTTTGTACGAGCACGCCGCCGCGATGATTGAGAGAGTCAACGTGATCAAGGCCATGGGGGGAGGGACCCCTCCCCCAGTGCCGGACGCAATAGCTATCCCCTCCGGGAGGTCTCCCCCCAAGCCGCGTCTAGAAGGGGACCTCCGGAAGATCCCGCTGTCCCCGGACGACGGAGACAGGACCATCAAGATCGGGGCGGACCTCTCTGAAGAGCACGCGGAGCAACTCACGACTTTCCTACGCATGAACTCCAATGTCTTTACATGGAAACCTGCAGACATGCAGGGCATCGCCCGGGAGGTCATCGAGCATAAGCTCGCTGTGACCCCCGGTCAAATAGAAGCTAAGAAAGCTCTCCCTTGAACGCCAAGAGGCTATCAAGGTCGAGATTGCCAAGCTCTGGGAGGCAGGGTTCATTCGGGAGGTCTTGCATCCTGAGTGGCTGGCAAACCCTGTCCTTGTGAAGAAGTCGAACGGCAAGTGGCGGATGTGTGTGGACTTCACCGATCTTAACCGCGCTTGCTCAAAAGACAACTTCCCACTCCCGCGGATCGACCAACTTGTCGACTCGACCACGGGGTGCGAGCTGATGAGCTTCTTGGACGCGTACTCGGGATATCACCAAGTCCGGATGGCGGAAGGGGACGAGGAAAAGACGAGTTTTATAACTCTCCTCGGGACCTTCTGCTATGTCCACATGCCCTTCGGGCTGAAGAACACGGGAGCAACCTTCCAGCGACTCATGTCACTGGTCTTCAAAGACCAAATCGGCCACAACATCGAAGTCTACGTTGACGACGCGGTTGTCAAAAGCTCCCGTGTGACCAGTCACGTCGACGACCTAGAGGAGACCTTCCGCAGCCTCCGCAAGTACGAGTTAAAGCTCAACCCGAAAAAGTGCGCCTTCGGCGTGCAAGGGGGAAAGCTGCTCGGCTTCCTTGTGTCTTAGCGAGGCATAGAGGCCAACCCCAAAAAAATTCGGGCCTTCCTAGACATGCCTTCCCCACGTTCCGTCGAAGAGGTGCAGTGACTCACCGGCCACTTGGCCACGCTAAGCTGCTTCGTCTCGCGGTCGGGGGAACGCGGCCTCTAGTTTTTCAAACTCCTCCGGGGTCTCGAGGGGTTTCGATGGACTCCCGAGGCCCAGGAGGCCTTTGACAACTTGAAGAGGTATCTCACGAGCCCTCCAATGCTCGTGAGCCCGTCTCTGGGAGGGCCCCTGCTCCTTACCTCGCTGCGACCCTAGTCGCTGTGAGCGGGTATTGGTAAAGGAGCAGGACAGGCAGTAACGCCCCGTGTACTACGTAAGTGAAGCCCTTCATGGGGCCAAGACTCGGTACACGGAAATGGAGAAGATCTGCTATGCCCTTCTCATGGCGTCCCGGAAGCTCCGCCACTACTTCTTGGGACACCCGATCCCGGTCTCGTCGTCCCTCCCTTTGGGGAGGTGCTGCGGAACAAGGAGGCAACCGACCGGATTGGGAAGTGGGGAGCCGAGCTCGCTCCCTTCTCCCTCTCCCTCACAGGGTGTTCCACCATCAAATCATAAGTCCTTGCTGACTTCGTGGTGGAATGGACCCCCACTCCCGGGACGGAGGGGGAGACTCTCCACGAGCCGCCCCAGCGCAATGACCATTGGACGCTCATGTTTGATGGCTCCTTGTGCCTTGCTGGTGCTGGCGCGGGAGTAGTCCTTCGGAGCCCCGAAGGCAAGGCGTTGGAGTACGCAGCGAGGCTCGAGTTCCCCGCCACAAATAACGTCGCCGAGTATGAGGCCTTGACGAGGATTGTTACCCGAGCTAGTTCGAAGTAATGCACATTTGGTTCAAGACGGATTTGAACCAGATGAAGTATCTGAAGGTCTGCTGTTATGGTCTCAGATGACCTGAGAAGCGCGGACACAAGAATGACTTATGGTCGCAGGCTTTGCGCGATCATGAGATCACAGACGTTACACGATCAGGAGGCCGCAGACAATGCACGGTCAGAAGGTCGTTGACTATCCTCGACCAGAGTAACTCAGGATTGCTTAGCACTTTGTACAAGCATATCCTGAGAATCACGAAGATCTTTCCACGTATGAAGACAACTGCCAGGAGGTTAACATGTGTGGTTATCCCTTGATTGCACGTGTTAAGCCTACGTGGGAGTTAAGTGCGGTTACCAAAATTGTGCTTCTACAACCGTTCAAAACCATTGTGCATTGGCGCCCTTTTGATCGGTATAAAAGGGTGAGCAAATGTACAAGACGAATAGATGGGGGACGACGACAGATCAAGCACAAGCTTTCATAAGTTAGTTTAGTCATTTTTAGACAACAACACAGAAAAGATCTTCGCCTGTGATGATCTTTTCTCCAACTTTGTAAACCTTTTTCCATATATAGTGAAATCACAACAGGACATAGGGCTATTACTCCCACCATCGAGGGCCCGAACCTATATAAATCTCTTTGTGTCCCAACAGACATTGCTCATCATCCCTTTCCGGAGGGACACCTTGAAAGGCCTCACAACTCACAAATTATGCATAAGATCGACTAAGGACCCCGAGTCCGAATCGTCGATAGCTGGCACCCACCGTGGGGCCTTTCTCAAGGCGTTCTTTTTCCATCCGGAGGTTCTGTGAGCCATGTCTGGGGCATATGATTCCGAGAACGACTTTGATCTCGAGGATTATGCCCATATACAGATGCCTTCACCTAGTGATCCTGTTCAATGGAGGAAACCGAAGACGAAGACGTCCCAGAGGTCGATTCGACCACTCAGGTCATGTCTATCGACCAGGAGACAACAGACACAGAATCCGAACCCAATGTTGTTCCTATTGCGTTAGGGGTTGAATCCGGTCCATTGCACGACCCTGCTGAGGGCAAGGGCAATGTTGATCAGGAATTTAGTCCGGGGAGGTTTGATCCTGATAACCTCCACCATATCTTTGATTTCGAGTCTGACTCGGAACAAACAGAGATGTTCTCTCCTTCGGTGACCTTGTTCCCTAGGCAATTCACTGCCTTATCGGAAGAAACTCCTGATCAGCGGGCTGCTAGGGAAGAACAGGAGCGCAAGAAAAAAGAAGAGCAAGAGCGTAGACAAAAGGAGGATCAAGATCGTGAGCAGCAAGATAATGAGCTCTGCAAAACAGCCCTAGAGGCTCTACAAAATGCACAAGCTCGTTATGACGTTGCTCCTAGTTCCTCCCGTCGTCTGCATGGTCGCAGACGCAATCATACACCATCTTTACCCCCGGGACAATTACCGGCGGACGAGGAGACGGTGACACCTGGCGCACCCAGGAGGAGCACACATGGCCGACTTCGATCCATCGCAGAGGTCCTGCGTAATTTTCCTCCTACTGTCACAGATGCTCAAAAACCAGCTTTTGCCAGAATCTTGGCGGTGAGGTTAGAAGAGATGGCATTCGAGGTGACCCCTACAGCCTCTTCCCAGTCGGCGATACGTTCCCATGACAGAGAATATTCTAACTCTAGTTCTGGTAGACGGAATTGGCCACCACTAGTGCCATCTCGGCATGACAAAGCCAGACGGGTGGGAAATTCTCGTGATCGGGAACGAATTCCTGTCCACTCTCGCCTGGGGCCACGCGTGGTGTCTCCTTCGCGTGAGGTCACCCGAGATCAGGTCGAGAGTCGCAGATCCCTCCATGGTCCTTATGTTGGTTGTAAAGCTTTCTCGCCCAGCCTTCGTGCGGTCGTTTGGTCGGATAAGTTTAAACCGGGGGCCATTGAAAGATTTGACGGAACTCAAAATCCATCGGAGTTCCTTCAAATTTACATCACTGCTATTCAGGCAGCAGGTGGCGATGACCGGGTCATGGCCAACTATTTACCTACAGTCCTCGAGGGACCGGCAAGAACCTGGCTGTTCAATCAGCCCGAGGGTTCGATATATAACTGGGAAATGTTGTGCGATGCCATCCTCAACAATTTCCAGAATTGTTATCAGAAGTCGGGAAAAGAGGATGACCTCCATCCACTAGGACAAACATCGACCGAAACTCTTCGTCAGTTTTTCAAAAGATTCATCGGGGTGAGAAATACCATCCCGAACATATCTGATAATTCCGTTATCATGGCGTTTAAACACGCTGTTCGATATTGGAGGTTTACGGAGGATTTGCTCATCTACCCCCCTCTATCAGTAGCCGATCTTTTTGATATGGCTGATCGATATTCCGATGCGGCCGTGGCCGTTGAGTAGAATCGGATGGTAGACAAAGGTAACTTACCGCCTCAACCAGGTCTCAAGGATGTAAAGAGAGAGGATTCGAACAAGAAGCCGGAATCTTCATCAGGCGGGAAGTTTAAGAAATCAAAAAGGAGTCGAACTGGACAATACTGAGAGGTTGCGCTCACAGAGAAACCTCCGTCAACCAAAGGTAACAAATCTTCATTTAAAAATAAAACTGCTTCTGGTGGTCGCAGTGCCGACCAACCAGAGAAGTCGACTAACCCGCAAGAAGGCAAGAGGTGGTGTCCACTCCACAACTCTGTAGGCCACGACCTCAAGATTGCCGGAGCTGGTTGAAGCAGTTGGATGACTTCTACCAGGGGATCAGACCAATGCCGACCTTGCCACCAAAAGAACAGACTTGCGGGCTAAGAGACACCAGTGGGGATGAAGAGATGTCCTACCAGGTACCTCATAATCATGTCAATATTATTTTCGGAGGTTCCTCCTCTTTTGTTTCTAAATGACAATTTAAAGCTTTTTATCGAGAGGTGAACCAAGCGGAGACTCCCCTTGGTGAACCTTAGTACCCCCGTTGGTCGGATACTCCTTTGACATTTCATCGCTCTGATTGCCCTGTGAGGCTCACTCGGCCATTGAGGCTACCTTTGGTCATTACCCCAATTATCAGTAATGTGAGAGTTGGAAGGGTCCTGATCGGCAGAGGTAGTTCCTTGGACATTTTATTGGTCAAGGTATTGGACGAGATGCAAATTCCTCGTTCGAAAATCAAACCCATAATTCATCTGTTTTATGGGATAATTCCTGGTCCTTCCATGATGCCATTGGGACAAGTGGTGCTCCCGGTCACGCTGGGTGAACCAGATAACTTCCGAACAGAATTGGTTACCTTCGATGTAATTGATTGTGATTCGGCTTATAACGCAATTTTTGGCAGGCCAACTCTCGCTAAATTCATGATGGCTACGCACTATGCTTACTAGTGTGGCAAGTTGCCTGGCCCCAAGGGCGTTATTTCGGTCCGAGGCAGTCGCAATGTGACATTGACGTGTGATCGGTTATCCCTAGAGATGGTAGATCAGCTTCCCCTCCGAGAAGCCCAGATTGCCACAATGTCTACTGATACGATCAAAGCCGCTCCTCGACCAAATGAAACATTGAAATTGGTTCCGTTGTACCCAGATGATCCATCCAGGACAATTCGGGTTGGATCCAACCTGGATGACAAACAGGAACTCGAGCTCATTACTTTCCTCCGAGCTAATGCAGATGTGTTTGCGTGGAAACCATCCGACATGCCCGGTGTCCCAAGGGAGGTAATTGAGCACAGGTTAGCAATTCGACCTGGACAATGACCAATAAAGCAGAAGCTCAGGCGTTTTGCTGTTGATCGGCAGGAAGCCATCCGAGTGGAGTTAGATAAGCTCCGAAAGGCCGAATTTATTCGCGAAGTCTATCATCTAGAATGGCTTGCAAATCCGGTCATGGTCCGCAAGTCAAATGGCAAGTGGCGCATGTGCATCAACTACACCAGCCTAAATAGTGCCTGTCCGAAGGATGATTTTCCCCTTCCTCGCATCGACCAACTGGTCGATTCTACTGTGGGTTGCGAACTGATGAGTTTTCTGGATGCTTACTCAGGATATCATCAAATTAGCATGGCAGAAGAAGATGAAGAGAAGACTACCTTCATCACGCCATTCGGCACCTACTGCTACGTCAGAATGCCGTTTGGTCTCAAGAACGCTGGTTCCACGTACCAGCGCTTGATGCAAAAGACCTTTCTTTCCTAGATGGGGTGTAATCTTGAAGCTTATGTAGATGACTTGGTTGTAAAAAGCTTAAAAAGTTCGTCTCATTTAGACAATCTTTCGATTTGGAATAAAATTAAACCCAGAGAAATGTTCTTTCGGGGTTTCGTCTGGAAAACTTCTAGGTTTTCTTGTTTGTTCCAGAGGAATTGAGGTTAATCCCGAAAAGATTAGGGCTATTGAGCAAATGAGGTCTCCCTCGACCATCAAAGATGTTTAGCGCCTAGCTGGTCGCATGGCGGCATTAAGCCGATTCATATCGCGACTGGGCGAAAAGGGACTACCTTTCTTCAAAGCTCTGCATAATAATTTTACTTGGTCTGATGAGGCCGAGAAAGCATTTCAGGAGGTCAAAGCATATTTGTCCAGTCCACCGATCTTGGCTTCTCCTAATAAAGAGGAACCATTACTCCTTTACTTGGCGGCCACACCTTACGCAGTCAGCGCTGTCTTGATCGCAGAAAGAGAAGGTATGCACAAACTCATCTACTACGTAAGCGAAATACTTCATGGTCCTAAGGAGTGATACCCTGAGGTCCAGAAAATACTTTACGCACTTCTGATGGCTTCCCGTAAGCTACGACATTAGTTCCAAGCACATAAGATCACAGTGCCCTCATCTTTTCCTTTGGGGGACATTGTCCGGAATCCAGAGAAATCTAGTCAGATCGCGAAATGGGCTGTGGAACTCGGAGCGTTCGACATCCATTTCACGCCTCGCACCACAGTCAAGTCTCAGATCCTGGCTGACTTTGTGGTCAAATGGACTAATCCTGAACCACCCGTGTGGGAGTCTGAAGATTTGGAATGTCCCGATCACTGGACGATGTATTTTGATGGCTCTCGTAGTTTTCAACACTTGGGGGCTGGAGTGGTCTTAGTCACGCCTCAGGTTGACCAACTGAAGTATGTCATTCAACTACACTTTGTTGCGACCAACAACACAGCAGAGTATGAAGATCTTATTGTAGGGCTCCGGGCAGCAAAATTCCTCGGAGTCCGTCGATTGGTGGTGAGGGGAGACTCACAGCCGGTCGTAAACCAGGTAAACAAGGAGTACAGCACCTCCGATGAGACAATGGCTCATTACCTGGGGGAAGTGAGGAGATTGGAAAAACACTTCAGTCATTTGGAAGTCCAATACATCCCGCGAAAGGACAACATTCTCGCAAATCAATTATCCAAAATTGGGTCCTCACACACATCCGCCCCGGCAAGAGTGTTCATCGAACACTTGGAACATCCTTCGATCATGACTACGGCTGAAGATGATCCGGTAACAGTCTGCGTTACCAACCTCATACATGAACGAGATTGTACCCATCCATTGAGGCTCTATCTCGAACACGGGACCTTGCCCGAGGATGAAACCGAGAGCGATCGGTTAATTCGAAAAGCGCGCCTATGCAAACTTATAGGAGTTTTGTATAGAAAAGGTACTCAAGGAGTATTCATGCGCTGTGTGTCCCAAGAGGAAGGTAAATCCCTCTTGAACGGTGCACACGCGTCATTCCATACACTGGTCGGGAAGGTTTTCCGACAAGGATTTTACTGGCCTTCGGCACTTGATGATGCCGAAAATATGGTCAAAACATGTCCTCAGTGTCAATTTCATGTGAGACAGGTCCACCAGCCTGCCTATGCTCTACAAACTATCCCTTTATCATGGCCCTTCGCGGTTTGGGGGATGGATATTGTCGATCCTATGCACAAGCGGTCAATGGATACAAGTTCTTGTTCGTAGCCATTGACACGTTTACAAAGTGGATTGAGGCCGAGCCAGTACGCAATGTCACTGCTGCTGCTGCACAAAAGTTCTTTCATAAGAACATTGTAACTCGATTCGGTGTTCCAAATCATCTCATCACTGATAATGGTTCCCAATTCACTAGCGGTCTCTTTTTAGACTATTGTGATAATATTGGAATCAATGTGTGTTTTGCTTCTGTAGCTCATCTGTAGAGCAATGGTGCCATTGAACGTGCCAACGGGCAAATATTGCAGGGCATCAAAAAGCGTGTTTTTGATCGCCTTAAGACATGCTTGGGAGCTTGGGTAGATGAGCTCTATACCGTTCTGTGGGCACTATGTACTACTTCTAGTCGAGCCACCGGTGAGACACCTTTCCATCTGGTATACGGAGCTGAGGCTGTATTACCCATGGAAATTAGTATTGGTTCTGTCCGAACAGATCAATTCGAACAAGTTGATCAGAATGGACAACGATTACAAGATCTAATCCTCCTAGAAGAAAAATGTGATCGAGCTCTGGTCAAGTCCGTGGTGTATTTGCAAGCTTTACGCAAATACCATAACAAAAGGGTGCGGCCACGTAGCCTTCACGTGGGTGATCTGGTTTTACGTAAAATACAAAACCAATCTAATCGCAATAACTTCTCCCCTCAATGGGAAGTCCCCTACACTGTTGTCTCGGTGCTGCGACCAGGATCGGCTCGGCTAGCAATGGAGGATGGTAGAATCTTATCCAATACATGGAACATTGATCAACTTTGCAAGTTTTACGTGTAAGTTTCCCAATCTTTTTTCCTGTTCAATTAGCATAGTTTAACAAAAACTTCGGTAGTACTCTTCTTCGTTTCATGTTATGTCTGTTTTCTTTATTTGCCACACCTATACCGAGTCTGGCTCGAGGGCTGATCGCCGATTATCATCTTGGTACAAATATCTTAACCGGATTCATTGGCCGATCTCGTGGTCGCATCCAGCTAAGGCGTCCCTCAATAAGCCGTTCCTCAACGCACACGGGACTTACTAGCATGTTCCTGATCATTCGAGTGGCTGCCAGTTCATAATAAGGTCGGATGTTGTATTGGGGTTAGTATCGGTTCGATCGGATGATTATATCTAAGTTAAAGCATGTTCCTGGATATTCATCATGCCCATATTTTTGCAGAAATTACAATACTAAATCTAGAGTATTGGTGATTTCTAAAAAGGGGGCTAAGTGGATATGATCATGCTATGAAATGAAGAAAGTATCACGAAGAATGTATCACTCTTTTTCAAAAATTTAAGGCACGCATTCGCATGTTATAAATGTAATTTTACAGGAATAGTTACTAAGAGAGATCATTACAAAAAATCAAATAAGGCCTAGTTCTTTCAGTAGATTTTCGACTAGAGGCTCGACTTCTTCAGAGATGGCTTTCAACCGATCACTCTCGATCTCTGCATCTCCTACCACTGACTTTAAATTCAAATTTGGGCCGTGGTGGAATCATAATCTGCAGAGAGTGGCAGAGGCTACGGATCTGACATTTGACCTTAGTGCCTCTTCCTGCCATTTGGTATCTTCAGGAAGATACTTGAGGAGTGATTCGGCTTGTGCTGCGACCAGTGTGGCTAACTCGCTAAGGCTTGGATTGTCCTTTTGCGATTCGATCACATCTATTTTTAGCAGAGTGGCCACCATCTTCAGCTTTTCGAAGATGTCTGATTGAGTACCGCTGCAGGAGGAAATTGTTTCGTTCAGTCCCTTATTCTCCATGTTGGCAGTATCAATTCTCGAGCTTTGCAACTCGATGGTCGTCTGAAGGTTTTTGTTCTCCTCTGAAAGATGGCTTATTTGATCCTCTTGTGCTGTACAAACACAGTAAACATTTACTATAAGTAAACCTCATATGATGTGAAGTTTTCTTCTGGTTGGGAGTGTACTTACAAGCAAGCTTTGACTGCGCGTCGCGAAGTTCTTTCTCCAAAAAAGAATATCTCACAGCGGCAACTTCTTCTTGATTCTCTCGATCAGCCATGCTCTTGTGTAGAAAGGCATTTTCTCTGTGTCAAGAAGGACAACCAGTTACGCTTAAATACGGATTCAAGTTAACATGAATGAAGAGCACTATACTTACTGTTCTAGCCGGCTGATTTTCTGTTGTGCTACCTCAATATGCTTTGCTATAGCTGTTGATCTAGTAGCCACACGGGTCAAGTCCTGGAACACAATAAGAAATTGCTCTTGAGACTTGAATGTTCCAGAATTTTTTGCGGGTTGGAAAATAAAAATTGTTCATACCTCTATGTAGTCACTGATTGAGTCACTCCCAACATCAGCATGAGCTCTAACCTCAGGACCTGTTGTGTCCGCGGTACGGGCAGCAGATGACTTTTCCTGTTGCTCCCCCTCTAGGACCGAGACTTCGGTTTCCGTCCCTTGGGAACGGATTTCCTCTGCCATTTCATCCACGATGGTTCGAAGAACCTCTTCGGCCATGGGAATCGGGCTTGTTTCTCCCGCGACCTCCGTAGTGAGAGTGCCATGGCTTGTCGAGGTCGCCGGAGTACTGGGTGCAGCATCTCTACGCCAACAAACAGACATATTGAAAGGTGAAGAAACTTCTGGTCAGTCATATTTAGATGACGAGTGGAAAGGTTCTCACATTATCCGAAACCCCACCCACGGTTTGGGTTTCGGTGATATGCTCCGGAGGGAGAAGAGCTTGATAGATGCTCTCGAGGAAGAGTCTTCATCCGTCCTCGTTTTCCTTCTCTTGAAGAGGACGGTATCCTCCTCTCCCTGTATGAACACAATTCAATAGATGTGCACAGAGGAATGAAAACATGTAGGATTGTGAGAAGTCTTACCACAGTCGCTCCTTCTATCGGAAGGGGAGGGGTGTCAAGTCCTGAGGCTTCATGAGCTTCAGGCACCAGGGTTCCACCCGAAACCACTAGGTTATCAGTGGACACGGGGCCCACTATCGCCATATCTGTCCCTGGGGCCAGGGGCAAGACTTCGTCGACCACAAGGGAAGTCGACCTCTCTGGGATGCTTGTTCCCAGAAGGTCAGTCGTTTTCCTCTTGCGACGAACTAGAGGAATGTCATCTTCCTCATCCTCGCTCCCTTCGTCCTGTACGACGAAGAAATAATTTCCGCTCGTACTTGGGGGTACAGGAGGAACCGAGAATCTTACCGCAGTCTTTTTCGCACTAACGGTTTTCTTCTACGAAGAAGCCTCTCCCAGAATCTTCTTAGGTTTTTTGGGAGCAAACTCTTTCGCTACTTGCTTCGAAGGGGTCCTCCTCACCCTCTTCGCAGTCGGTTTTCCCGAAGGAACAACGTCCTCAGTTGGACGCATTGCCTCCGCAAATTTTCCCAAAAGCTGTATTCTTCAATATGCTTTTGGTAATACAAGACAAATGGATGATTTACAACAGAGCTTGTTTAAAGGAAGTCATACCTTTCGGCGCTCTTGCTTAAGATCGTCGCCGGCGTTAATTAAGCTCTGGGGGCGAGGCGATCCCTTAGCTCCCTCCACAGTGGCGTTATACGCCCAAAGGAGGTAGTTTGTCCGTTTCTCGATCTCGGACAAAGATAGAGCTGTGTCACAAACAAGCATGTTAACAAATACAACATTTTTTAGTCAGTAAAAATGTGTGTTTTGTTGATTAAAGGACATACCATATTATAGTCCAGGGTGTTGTCCGCCATAGACTTGACTTCCTAAGCTGGATGTGCCCTTTCACGCAGGGGGCTTATCTGATTCTTAACAAAGTCGCGTATGATATCACGCGTGGTCAAGCCTTGCTGGACTAGGTGAAGAATAGCTTGTGCTTGTTTCTTCTGTTCTGCGCTCAGAACGGGAAGGGAGTCTAACTCACTGGCTTTCTCCAGTCGGACGTTCACGAACCATAGTCCGCTCTCCGACGAGGGGTGCAGTAGAACCATATCTGGTACCACCCATGAACAGAGTCCCATAGAGGTGGGAATGGGTACTCTTTCTTCTCCCTTATACGGAAGTAGATGCACCCAGCGGCATTGTCACTTTTCGACATGCCGAAAAGTAGAAGTGTCGAAAAAGCTCCACGTTCGAAAGCACTCCGACGAAGGCTTCACAGAGGTGTTGGAAAATCACCAAAATAAGAACTGCATTTGGGTGGAGATTCACTAACTCCAGCCCATATTGGTCCAAGATTCCCCGCAGAAACTCGCTTTTTGGGAATCGGAACCTGCAGCGCAAGTATTCCTCGAAGATCACCAATTTGCCCTCTTGGATGATTGGGGTTTCTTGATCTTTCTCCGCTGGCCGCCAGTTGATCAGCAGCTGTGGAGGGAGAATCTCTGCTTTCTCTAGTGCCACCAGGCTCTCTTCTGTATGGTGAACGGATCGACTCCAGGATGCCATTTCTTACGAAGGATTGGGAAGAAAGGTGGTGACTTTGGAGGCGACGAAGATGAGGAATGCAAAAGAGGGTTTTTGTGCGGTGAGAAACTCTAAGGCAAATGAAGGGTTTTTGGTTGTGAGGCTTCCTCAGGAAACTACCTTCTCCTTTTATACGCCCGAGACAACCCTTCGCCGAATATTTTATTAATTTCCCATAATGGGTGCCTTCTCTCTGGAAATCCGTTATGCACTCCCTACAATGAATCCGGAACAAAATATATTTTCATTATTTTTTGTTTCGAATTCGGGGGCTAGGGTGCACACAAAAACATGAAAATTTTGCAAAGATTATGGAGGAATAATGAAAATTTTATGTGTTGATCACAATGTAGTTCTGTGACTGTTTCGAGATTTGCATGTTGATCGCAATGCAATTCTGTGATCGCTGTGAGTGGGTAATCGCAACATATATCACTCGATCAAGGTATTATGTTTTGATCACAGTTTCGGTTCTGACCGCGATACCAGTACTGGTCGCAGTATAGCACATCAATGCGTTTCTGATCAAAAAAGTTGTTTCGGATTTACCTGTGTGTGTGGTCGTAAAGGCATTTTTTGTGACCATGTTTTTACACATAAATTGTGAAAAGTTTTAATTCGGGATTATAAGTCTTGCATAATCCTTCTTGAGAAATCAAGGTGTGTAAGGTAAAGGAAATTCTTATTTCTGGCAATCTTTACATACAAAAGGGATACAGGCGACCAGAGCATCGACCTGATCCGAGAGAAGTTTACAAAGTTCTCCTAAGGACATATTGGCGTCAGTAGGATCTACACTGACCACCCCGAGAGAACTGGATATGGCTTTAAGCCTATCTACATCATCCCGAATCAAAGAAGCACTATTATTCCTTATTGTATCGGAGTCTCACTGCTGCCGAGCATAGTCTCTCTCCAAGCAGAGTTGGCGCACCTCTTCGCGGGAGTTGTCATAACATTCTGCTAGGTGCAGAATGGCCGAAGACATTTATTCGGTCTTCTTCTCCAGAGCCTCTTTTTCCTTCTGAAGAGTTTGTTCGAAGGAAAGAGGTTGGACCTCAGCAGGCTGGTCGCTGGGGGCTCCAGAAATTTTCATCTCCTGCACATAAATGTGTTAGTTTTACAAGATAAAACGACCAGCAGGGGAAATGAAAATAATTACCAATCCTCACTGTAAGATTGGACGGGAGGATGAAGTGTTTCCCCCAGAAAGTACATCACCCGACAAAAGTCAAGGACCATTAGGTCGTGGGAATGCAACTTTCCCACGAGAAAATTGATCACCCAACAAAAGCTGAGGATCATCTGGTCACGGAAATGCAACCTTCCCACCAGAAAATTGATAACCCATCAAAAGATGGGGATCGCTTGATCGCAATGGAGAAAGCCTTGAAGTAGTATTTTGGATCTCCAAAGGTGGAGATGAGGGTTTGACCTGCCGAGTTGCATGGACAGGAAGAACTACATGGGACAAGGAAGGAGAGTGCAATGATGCATCCCCAACCTTTGTACCACTGGAGGATCCCTCGTCAACCTTGGGTTTCTTCCCTGGGGGAACCAGCTCTTCAATCACCTGTGAATTCCCAAAAAGCATTTTGGAAATGATCAGAATATAAAATGACAACTTGAACCAAAAGTTCCAGAACAGACTTACCTTCTGGATATCCTGGTCAAGTTCGGGTATCACTTCCTCTTCATCACTTTTAATCTCAATGATGTTCTTGGAGTCCTGATCTGCCATTGAGGTGGAAACAGAAGAGAAGGAAAGATAGCTTTGGAAAAGACTTAGCTGGGAAAAAACTTGTGAAGTTTTAGTGCTAAGAGGCTTCAGTATTTATAGCACACAAGGGTGACGGTTCGTTTTTTTGAACGCCTCGAGTTCTTAAAACATATTTACAGTTTTATCTCTGGTTAAAAAATGAGTCGGCAGCGCTATCATTACCTGTCAAAAACAACCCAAAACCCATCTCAGGAAATAAATCGCCGCATGTAGTGCGCCACTAAGTGAAGAAGTTGAAGCGTCAGGTCACTTATCCGATGCGGGATTAAAATTTGAAGTAAATATGTCTCTTCATTTTCTTCAAATTTGGGGCTAGCTGACAAGGATTGTTACCCGAGCTAGTTCGAAGTAATGCACATTTGGTTCAAGACGGATTCGAACCAGATGAAGTATCTGAAGGTCCGCTGTTATGGTCTCAGACGACTTGAGAAGTACGAACACAAGAATGACTTATGGTCGCAGGCTTTGCGCGATCATGAGATCATAGACATTACGCGATCAGGACGCCGCAGACAATGCGTGGTCAGAAGGTCGTTGACTATCCTCGACCAGAGTAACTCGAGATTGCTTAGCACTTTGTACAAGCATATCCCGAGAATCACAAAGATCTTTCCACGTATGAAGACAACTGCCAGGAGGTTAACATGTGCGCTTATCCCTTGATTTCACGTGTTAAGCCTGCGTGGGAGTTAAATGCGGTTACCAAAACTGCGCTTCTACAACCGTTCAAAACCGTTGTGCATTGGCGCCCTTTTGATCGGTATAAAAGGGTGAGCAAATGTACAAGTCGAATAGATGGGGGATGATGACAGATCAAGCACAAGCTTTCATAAGTTAGTTTAGTCATTTTTAGACAACAACACAGAAAAGATCTTCGCCTGTGATGATCTTTTCTCCAACTTTGCAAACTTTTTTCCATATATAGTGAAATCACAACAGGACGTAGGGCTATTACTCCCACCATCGAGGGCGCCCCAATAGACATTGCTCATCATCCCTTTCCAGAGGGACACCTTGAAAGGCCTCACAACTCACAAATTCTGCATAAGATCGACTAAGGACCCCGAGTCCAAATCGTCGACAGGCCCTTCTCCTGGGACTGCGCCTTGCGCACTCCCTAGGGATCCGTCGCCTCCTTGTCAAAGGAGATTCCCATCTCGTGGTCTGCCAAATTGACAAGTCCTACTTGTGCCATGACGTGAACCTGAGCCTGTACTTGGGGGAGGTGCGCAAAATGGAAAAACACTTCGAGGGCTTGGAGGCCCGGCATATCCCCCGAAGGGAAAACGACCGGGCCGACGCCCTAGCTCGGGCAGCCAGCGCCCGGGAACCTCTTCCCGGAGGTGACTTCCTGGAGATCACCGCGAAGCCCTCAGTGACCCCCCCGGACACGGACCCAGAGTCCTGTGTCCCAGAGGTCTCCGAGATCACCCGAGTGGCGTCCTAGATGGATCCGCTCATCTCCTTCAGAAGGGGGGAAGGGGACCCTCCCAGCGAAACCGAGGAAAAGCGGCTTCGTGCCAAAGCACGGGCATACCTTCTGCTAGAAGGGAAGCTCTACAAGCGGGGGGGGGGGGCTCCGCCCTGCTAATCTACCTCCCACGGGCGGAAGGACTTCAACTCCTCAAGGATATCCACTCAGGGTGCTGTGGGTTTCACCTGGCTCCACGCACCGTCACGGCAAAGGTCCTTCTCCAGGGCTTCTATTGGCCCACAGTGGTCCGCGATGCGCGAGATCTTATCTCCGCATGCGAGTCCTGCCAGAAGATGGCCAAGGTTCCAATTTGCCCTCCACAGCGCTACAAACCATCCCCATCACTTGGCCATTCGCGCGCTGGGGGATGGACCTCCTAGGTCCTTCCCCCCCAGCACCCAGAGGCTACAAGTATGCAGTGGTTGCCATTGATTATTTCTCCAAGTGGGTGGAGGCCGAACCCTTGGCCAGCATCACCTCCCGAGCAGTACAGCGGTTTTTCTGGAAGAATATCGTGTGTCGTTTTGGGGTCCCCCGAGAAATCACTGTCGATAACGAGACCCAATTCGACTCAGTGTTTTTCCGGGAATTCTGTGAAGGCTTGGGGGCTACCCTCCACTTCGCCTCTGTGGCTCACCCCTAGAGTAACGGGGTTGTTGAGAGGATCAATGGCGTGATCCTACAGGGGTTATGCCGAAGGCTCGAGCAAGCCCCCTCCAGGCGGGGCGCATGGGCAGAGGAGCTCCCGAGCATCCTCTGTTCCATGCGCACGACACCAAGCGGAGCGACGGGCACACGCCTTTCTCACTGGTGTATGGGGCTGAGGCAGTTCTCCCCTCGGAGATTGGCTTCTAGTCACTGCGGGTCGAGCTCCTGGATGGAGATGGAGCTACGACTACAGCGTACCAAGCCAACCGAGCGCTCCCCCGCCATGCCATCTACGAGCGCGAAATGGCGCGCGCATACAACTGACCCATCCGCGCAAGAGCTTTCCGCCTTGGGGACCTTGTCCTCAAGTGCGTGACCGACCCCCAAGCCCAGGGCAAACTCTCCCCCAAGTGGGAGGGCCCCAATAGGGTCTCTGCAGTCCTGGGCTCGGGGGCTTACAAGCTCTCCAACCTCCAAGATCAAGAGCTAAAGCATACATGGAACATAGACTTGCTTCACAAGTTCTATGTCTAGCCTCCGGGCCTTCTCCCTCCCCCATCGCGACTTCGCAGGGGGAGGCGCCGTCCCCCGCCACAGTTACACGGGGGCACATTCTATTCGCTTTCCCTCCCCCGCCGCGGCTTCACTGGGAGAGGCGTTGTATTTCAAGTTCTATCAATACAATTGGGTTTTTTCTCCAACTCGAGTTCATTGCAGGTTCTTACCTTACCGTCTCTTAAGACGATGCCCTCCTATTGAGGATGCCCTCTCCGTGAGAACGTAGGCTATCGCAGCCTAAAAGTCCCTACGGTGGGAGCCCTGCTCCCGTAGGGCGGCTTACAGTCACCCCTTGTGGACTGAGGGGGTAAGCGGCAACCCAGTCCTCAAGGACTAAGGTAACGATTCAATTTGAGAGACTAGTCCCCCCTCAAACACTCAGACCCGTCATCGGGCTTACCCTCCTCCGGGAGCAAATTTGTCTCCCTAGCAAGACATGATTTTCGGAAAATCTTCTCAGAGAGTCATTACCTTGCTCCTCGTTCTCACGGCGACCGGAGAATTTCTTACCGAGATTTTCGGAAAATCTTCCCGGAGAGTCATTACCCAGCTCCCTGTTCTCACGGCGACCAGAGGATTTCTCACCGGGATTTTTGAAAAATTTTCCCGGAGTTATTACCCAGTTCCTTGCTCACGGCGACCGGAGGAGGTCTCACCGGTATTTTCGGAAAATCTTCCCGGGGAGTTATTACCCGGGTCCCCGTTCTCACGGAGACCGGAGGATTTTTTTACCAGGATTCTCCAAACTTTTCCAAGTCAAATGGCGTCACCCCGGTAATCATTAACGTTCGGGCCCTTCGCTCCTTCCCCACAGCGCGTGGAGTCAACCTACAACCCGCTGTGGGGGGGGGGATAACCCGTTCCCAAACTATCCTCTCCCGGACCCTCCTCCGGACTCAGGAAAATTTCAAAAGCAAGTATAAGGAACAAACAAACTTAGTTTTATTGATATATTTAACCGGAGTACATCTCCCCCCCCCTCCCCCCGGTGGGCCAAGACGTCCCACCGATCAAAGCCTTGGGTAAATGCAAGATACAACCTGGGGAGTTTAACCCCCGCGGGAAATACAAAGGGGGACAGCCTCCCCCCCGCCCCCCCCCCCCCCCCGAGGGCTCCTACACCTAATAATCCCGGAGGTCCTCCGATAGCTCCCGGGCCAGGTCTCAATACAAGCTTCTTATGCGCCACTGGGCCTCTCGAAGCAAGTCCTCGGGCCAATACTCGTAGCCCGCAGGTGGGAGTATCCAAAGCGGCGGAACCCTCCTGGACCCCAGTCGCGGAGGAGACAACTCGGCGCGGTGGTTGTCGAAGTTATCAAGGTGCCACTCCGGGAGCCACCGCAACCAGATCAGCTCTCGGGAGACACCCCTGCCACACCCTCCGGAGACGAGACTTAGCAAAACTAAGGCTGCTTGGGTGTTCCTCGGGTGATACCCTCCGGAGCCCGGAGGACTTACCTCCGGAGCGGCCCCTTGCACCACCGGGGCACCTCTAAGGTTACGCTCGACTCTGGGAAGCCCTCCCCCGGGGGCAACCTCCCGGGGTTCCTGATGAATTCAATCCAAGACTTAGCAAAAATTCATTTCATTTCATTAAAAGAAAGTTTTTTGTACAAGTCTCCGGGGCTTCTTCTAAGAAGCTACCGGGACCAAAAATTCTAAAACAAAAAAGAGGACCTATCTAAAGGCCCGAGCGGAGGCTCATACTTGGTCATTGTTGTCCTCCCCCCGGGAGGTCTCCGCCGGAGCCGTGATGTCCGCCCTAGGGGGCGCCGGCGTCGGGAATCGCACCCGCACGATCTGGTCGTAGAAACCCTCAGCGAGCTGCTCCACCTCTCGTCGCAGCGGCTCGAAGAACTCGGGGAAGCCTCGGGGGATCCGGCCTCCAATCGCTCGGGCGCCGGTCCCCCAGAGTTCCACGAGTCCCGCGGCGGCGGCCACCACCGGGATCGCCCGGGCCCGGGCCCGGGCGTCAGCAGCCTCCAGGATCATGGAGACTTGTGTGTTTGATGATCCATTTGAGACTAAGCCTTGGTTTTCACACTAGGCTCGCCCAGATTCTAATATGCGGAATAACGGGATCTTACTCGAAAATACCGAAACCCAAAGGCTGATAAAAAACACAGCTCAAAATAATTGCACAACTCTTTATTTCAAAGAGGGCTTTACACGTCGAATGTTAGGCACACTTGCCTATGTGGAAGGAACTATAAGTGTTTAAAACTCAAATAAGTTCTATGACTTTTCGATGATCTAAACTAGTCCTATTACAAGGTATTTATAGTCCAATCATATGAGTACGTATCAGACTCAATACCCTAAATGCATTAGACTCATATAACTAACTAATCCTAAACAGATAAGCTTAGTTATATATATTCGGATCGGATTACAATTCCGAACAGGGAACGAATTACATTTCATGCTCGCGAACCAATGCATGGTCGCGGACCCATCCATGGTCGCGAAACCTTTCTGAACACGGTTAAGGTCGTGAAGCCGTATGCGATCAAGACTTGGTCGCGAAGCCGTATGCGATCAGGACTTGAAGATCCTCCTGGATCATGACTCCCTTGTTGAGAAGGAGCCAACCCTTGTTGTGATCTCTCGATCAAACTGGAGATGTGGAAATTGGGCTTGTCCATCTTCTCTGGTGTACCACTTTGCCGCATGCACTTGTTGAACTTTCTGACTGATTCAAAAAGCCTCCTTTGTGCCACTGCGGGTGGTAGTCACCTTTTTCTCCAGAATCACATCTTCACATAGAGGTTCGTCTCGTTGATAGACCAAGTCTTCAACAGATGGTACTATGGTAACTAGCTCATCATCCAGCATTGAAGGCTCGAAGAGTTTGAGGTGCTCAATATTGACAACCGAGTAAATATCCATGTATGGAGGTAACTCGAACTGACAAGCATTATTACCCACTTTCCGCAAAATCCGAAAAGGACCATAATGAATGGGTTTGAGTTTCTTACCTTCACATTTAAGTCTTTCCTTACTCAGATGTAACCATACCATATCACCTTCTTGAAATTGCGCATCAACTCGGTGCCGATCATGTCGCGCCTTGTACTTGAGTTGAGCTTTTAGCAAGTTCTGTTCAACCTCACGATGGAGTCGTTGAATACCTTCCAGGAATTTTTGTGCTCAATCCTGATCAGATGCTTCCTTGCTGTTCTGTGCTGAGGTAGGGATCACAAACTCCATGTCGAATGGACTCTGTGGTAGAAATCCTAAACAGACCTCAAACGGTGACTTTCCAGTCGAACCATGCACTGCTCGATTAAAAGCAAACTGCAGGTACGGTATGCTTTCATCCCAGGTCTTCGGATGCTTCGAGTTATATCCTCTCAAGAGATGAATGACTGTGCGATTTACCATCTCGGTTTGACCATCAGTTTGCGGATGAAAAGCAGTACTCCTCTTTAGCTTGGTGTCCATCATCGTCCAGAGTGATCGCCAGAAGTGACTAAGGAACCAGGTATCACGATTAGACACAATAGAAGTTGGCAGTCCGAAGTGTGTCCAAACGTTTTGAAAGAAAACCTGAGCTGCTTCTTCTCCCGTGATAGTCTTTTGACAAGGTATAAGGATAACCATTTTGGAGAATCGATCAACGACCACGAATAGATAGTCATTGCCACGTCGAGTCTTAGGCAATCCTCCCAAGAAATCCATGGATATGCTCTCCCATGGTCGCGATGGAACTGGCAAAGGAGTGTACAAACCTAATTTTTGGTTTGCAGCTTTCGAGATGCTGCAGAGACCACAGCCTCGAACAAAACTAGCCACATTTTGCTGCATACGCGGCCAGAACACATGTTGGTGAAGATTTTGCAATGTCTTTGTAACCCCAAAGTGACCAGCTACCTTCGATGTGTGCGCTTCTCGCATCCATTGAATTCGAGGTGCTCCACGAGGTATGCAAAGTAATTTTCCCTTGTACGAATGCTGATAAACAGAGGGTCATAACTGGTGGTCGCGACAACATGTCCACCAATTTGTTGTGTACGCCCTTCTTGTACTTAATCACCAGATTAAACTGCTGCAGATACAACATCCACTTCATGTGTCGAGCTTGCTGTAACTTGGACTGAGTTTGCAAATATTGCAACGGTTGATGGTCGATGTGGACAACAGTCTCTTTACCCAAGAGATAACACCGCCAATGTTTAACGGCCTGATACAGTGCACACAACTCTTTGTCATGAGTCAGGTAGTTCTTCTGAGCTCCCTGGAATAACTCAGAGTGATATGCCACTGGTCGACCTTCTTGCATGAGCACAGCACCCATGGCATAACCTGAGGCATCGGTTTCCAGCTCGAATGGATTCTGGAGATTCGGCAAAGCTAACACAGGCGCCTCGCTGATCTTCCTCTTCAGCAAGAGAAACGTGTCCTCATGTTTCCTTGTCCACTTGAACTTCTGATCGATCCTGGTTAATGCATGCAATGGAGAAGCCACAATCAAGAAGTGTCAGATGAACTTCCGAAGATATTGGCATGCTCTCACAAAACTACGCACGTCCATAACTGTTTTGCGGTCGCGGCCACTCGCGAATCACTTTTACGTTATCCGGGTCGATTTGCAACGTACCGTTGCCATCCATGAATCCTAGGTAATGTAGAGTTTGTTGGCCGAACTCACACTTCTTACGGTTGAGGCGAAGTCGATGTTGCCGCAGCTGTTCGAACACCTTTTCGACATGAATGAGGTGCTTATCCCACGAACGACTATAAACCAGTATGTCATCGAGGTAAACGATCACAAAGTCATCGATGAACTGTCTCAATACGTCATTCATAAGACGCACGAAAGTTGCCGGGGCATTGCAGAAACCAAACGGCATGACCAGCCATTCGAACAGACCTTGTCGTGTTTTGAACGCAGTCTTCCACGTATCCTCCTCTCGGATGCTGACTTGATGATAACCTGACTTAAGATCCAATTTGGAGAAGACAATGGCATGCTTCAATTGGTCTAGTAGATCGTCAATACGAGGAAGGGGGGTACCGGTTCTTGATGGTGATCTTGTTTAGTGCTCGGTAGTCGATGCACATACGCCAAGTCCCATCTTTCTTTGGCACTAACACCACAGGAGATCCACAAGGTGAACTACTCGGTTGAATGGCACCATCGTTCAACAACTCACCAAGTTGTCTCTTGATCTCTACATTCTCCAATACTGAGTTGTGATACATACTCAAATTGGGCAGTATCGCATCGGACACAAGCTGAATTTCGTGCTCAACTGGACGTTTCGGCGGACGACCCTGGGTAGTCTCGAACAGATCACTATATTTCTCCAGCAGTCCCGACAAACGACCAGAATCCTCTTAGCATGCCAACGACAACGCTGGTCGAGTACCCTCACCTTGACCAATGGGTCGAATCATGACAAGCACATACTTGTGACATGCATTAACAATTCGTTTGGCTTGATTTGCGGTAATCAAGTTCGAAGTGTTGACGTGGATGTCTCTACTGATCACGAACTTAACTCCGTCTTTGGTGAGGTCGTACTCTTGCGCTCGCCGATAGAAGTGAGCGTCTCGATCATACAGATACGGACTCCCAAAGATCACCTGACAGATATCGATAGGGACAACATCGCATTTCACCTCATCGATATATCGTGCAGAGATCGCAAAATTCAACACACACTGACTCGTAATCTGTTGGTGCACGTCGGATGTAAAACAACCCAGTGGATATGGTCGCGGGTGTGTGGTTGTCTTCAAACCAAGTAGCCAAACCAGTCCAGTGGAGATGAGATTCTTTTGACTTCTGGGATCGAATATCGCTGCGACCACTTCGTGCTTCACCTGGATGTTGATGGTGAACAAGTCCTCCGTTGTGTGATGGTGTTCGGTGGATCCGAACCCTTCTCCTTCAGCATTGCCATCATAGACAAGGTTGTATCCGCCTCATCAACCGAATTCACTCGGACAACTTCTTCGTCAGGTGAAGTCGCAGTAGCCGTGGTTGTTCTTTTCCCTGGTCCGTTTTTCTTTGGTCGAAGTGCAGGATGAAGCTTGTAGCATTTGTCCTTGGTATGTCCCGCAACTTGACAATGTTCACAAAAGGCACCCGTGCCCGATTTTGAAGTGTTCTTCTTCGGACTCGGCTTTTTCTTTGTCGAGGTCGCATTTTCCTTCGTGCTTTTGTCACTGCGGGATTTGTTCTTCTTCTCGATCGCCATAGTAGTTGTGCTCGCGGTCGCGATGTCTTGGACGCCGAACAGACTTAGCTCAGTACTGATCTATTTCTGAAGTCCAGATATGTACTTCTGAAATACCTGAGGATCGGACAGTGAGATGCCGATGACCATTTCTTATCGCCGAAACTCTGTCATATAGTCTTGGACAGTCTGGTCGCGCCGTTGGTACAATCTGTGCCAATGCTCCCATCTCTCCTCAAGGTAACCCATCGGATAGAATTCTTGTCACAAAAGTCGTTTGAATTGACCCCACGCAAGGTCGTTAGCTTCACCACTGGCGACAAGGGCCTTCCACCATGTCTTGGCGTGGTCCTTCATCTTCAAAGGTGAGAACTTCACCTTTTGAGCGCTACTGAACCCTTTCAGGTCAAAGTAGGTCTCAAGTTGATTGATCCAAGAATCCAACTTCTCGGCATCAATCATCCCATCATATATGGGTATATCAATCTTAACGTCGACCTTAAAAGATCTGATAGCTAAGGAGGTGTTGGCAAGGTAGTTCGTCTTGTGGTCGCCTTCGTCTTCATCTTCGTCTGCCCTGCGCAAGTCTTCACCAGTCTTCTCACCCATAACCTTCCCTACTTCAGGAGGTACAATCATGGCCTGCTGCTTAATCCAAGCAAGCATGGTTTCCATGTCGGTGGAGAGCTTAGCCACTTGTTCGGCTAGGTTAGCTTGAACAGAGGTATCATCAGACATTGTCGGAGACGCGGCTATAGGAACCGTCGATTGATCTCCTGGATTTTCACTGGAGGTTTTGTAACCCTGGCGAGTCTTCACCATCCACAGGATAGGAAAGTTGCTCTGATACCAACTTGATCTGTTTGAGACCTAGCCTTGGTTTTCGCACTAGGCTCACCCAAATTCTAATATGCGGAATAACAGGATCTTACTCAGGAATACCGAAACTCAAAGGTTGATCGAAAACACAACTCAAAATAATTGCACAACTCTTTATTTAAAAGAGGGCTTTACACGTCGATCGTTAGGCAAACTTGCCTACGTCGAAGGAACTATAAGTGTTTAAAACTCAAATAAGTTCTATGACTTTTAGATGATCTAAACTAGTCCTATTACAAGGTATTTATAGTCCAATCGTATGAGTACGTATCAAATTCAATAACCTAAACGTATTAGACTCATATAACTAACTAATCCTAAACGGATAAGCTTAGTTATATATATTCGGATCGGATTACAATTCCGAACAGGGAACGAATTCCATTTCATGGTCGCAAACCAATCCATGGTCGCGGACCCATCCATGGTCGCGAAACCTTTCCGAACACGATTAAGGTCGTGAAGCCGTATGCGATCAGGACTTGAAGATCCTCCCGGATCAATTGAGAAAATGCATGACCTCCGTGAATGTTGCCGGCACCGCCCCGAAGCTGCCGCCCGAGCCGAGGCTCACCCCGAACCCCTCGAGGGCCGAGTGGACAGAGCGACCAGCTTCCGCCACCGCCCGGGTGCTAGAGCCCTCGAGCTCCCAAAGGGCGTCCTCCTTCTCCCTTGCCTCCCTCCGGAGCCGGTCGTTGGCGCCCTCCGAGGCGTGGAGTTGAGCCCAGACCCGGGGCAACTCCGAGAGCGCCTCGTCCCACTCCTCAGAAAAGGCGGCGGCCTTCCCCTCCACCTCCTTCAGCGCCTTCTCGAAGCGCACCTCGATGCCTCAGGCGAGGGCCGCCCCCTGTAAACACGAAGGTTATTCAAAGCCCAAAAGTTAGTGAAACCCTAGATGGAAAACGGCTCGACGTTCTGGGAACGAACCTGGATGTGGAGCGACTGCAGCTCTCCGCACTGATCGCGGAGCGTCCCTTGTGAGATGTACTCCTGCACCTTCTGGGTCTGGAGTCCCTCGGCGAACCGGAAGACCTCACTAGTGGATAGCAAGGGGATCTCCCTCCCGACGGCTCTGGACCCGTCTCCGCCTGTAGGCCCCCTCACGAGGGTCGCGGGGGTGATGTGGACCAGTGTGGCATCGGCCGTGGTCCTCACCACTGAAGAGGTGGCCGAAGAGGAGGTGGATGAACCCTCTGAGGGGGTGCCACCCCGGGGAGGGATGAGGAGCCCCTTTCCCTTTTCGGGACGTGAGGCCCCCGGAGCCTCTGTGGCCACGGGGACCTCAAAGACCGAGGGGCTCCCCCCCGTCCACCAGCCATTCGACGCGCGGAGGGGAAACCTCCGTAAAACGCACCTCCGGGCACTCCGGCTCCGGCCGGAGATGGCGAGGGGGCGTAGTTCGCCAAATCGGACGCCCCCCCGTCACCGGTCGCCCCCTTTCCCCGGGCCTGGCCGGAGGCCTCGAGGCGGCGCATGAACTCTTACGTTCCTGCCGGCCCCCCGGAGTGCTCCTCCGGGGGGGGCGGCGTCACCTCGTGCCTAGAAGGTGCTTGCGCACGTCCCGACGCGGGAGTTGCGTCCCGGGCCTTCCCGGGCGTAGAGCCCGGTGTCATCGCCGGACCGGGGGCCTTCTGAGCCTTGGTGCGCTTCGGCTTGGAACCCCCGGCGGTCTCCTTCCCCCGCTTGTGAGAGCTGGGGGTCAGGAGGGGCGTCCTCTCCGGTAGCCTCAGCCCAAAGGCCTCGGCCACCAAGTTTCGGGGAGGACCCTCCCCGATGACGCGAACGATGAGTTCGTGCTCGTTGGCGTAGTACCTCCCGAGGAGGTTCTCTGCCTTCTCCCGGGCGGCTGGGTATGGCCGAACTGCGAAAATGAAGAGAGTTAGTGAAATTAACAAAAATCGAAGTGAGTCACCAAGTACTTACGTCGGGTCACCGGCTTTTGCGGGGGCCGCTACACCGGGCACATCCCGATCCCCCTCCTCCCGTGCGAGAAAGGGGAGAGCTTGAGCAACGTCAACTCTGTAGGATCGAGGATGCCGACTAGAGGGGGGTGAATAGGAGGCTTTAAAACTTTTCAAAAAAGACAAATTTTTCCAACTGAAACAATTGAACAAAATATATATTGCAAAAATAAAAGAGGAAGAGAAGACAAACACAAAGATTTTTCCCGAAGTCTCGGAGACTCACCCAGTCTCTCCTACTCCTCGTTGAAGCATGCAAATGAATGAGTCTTGCTTCAATATCCACGAAGGATATTTTTCACTAAGGTTGCTCCTTCTCCACTCCGGATAGGCGAGCACCGATGCCTTTCACAAAATATGCCGAGCCTCTCCGACAACCTCCATTAATGGAGAGGTCAACGGCCACGCCTCCAAACCGTCTAGGTGAGGGCGTTCACCAAGAGTAACAAGTTGCAATATTTTTTCTTGACTCCCAACAAATACCGAGAAACTTCTAAAGATGCAAATGATGCGAATGAATACTCTCAGAAGATCTCTCTCAATCACAATGAATGATACTTGATCAAAAGATCAAGATTTTGGCACTTGGGCTCAAGTATATATCAAAAATTATATCTCTTGGTTCTTGAGAAAAACTGCTCAAAACAATGTTTATAAACACTGATCAAAATCTGCTCGAAAAGTGTTTATAAAACTAATCAAAAATATGAACAGAAGCTTCTCAAAAATCTGCTCAAACACTGCTCAAATATCTGCTCAAAAGTGTTTGTAAAACTGATCAAAAAACAGTAGAGAAATCTGCTCAAAAATTGCTCAAAAATGTGAACAGAAACTGCTCAAAAATCTGATCAAAAACTGTTAAAAAGTGTTTTAAAATAGCTCAAAAACAATAGAGAAAATCTGCTCAAAAATGTTTTAGAAAACTGCTCAAAAGTGTTTTAAAATTGGTCAAAAACAGTAGAGAAAAATCTGCTCAAAAGTATTTTAAAACTGATCAAAAACAATAGCGAAAATCTGCTCAAAACTGTGTACAGAGACTACTCAAAGATGTGTATGAGAATGTAGCTTGAGATGTGTTTGTGAATGTGTAAGAATACTGCTCAAACCACCTCTATTTATAGCTCAACCTCTCAGCTAGCTGTTGTGGTCGATAAGGAAAGAAATCAGGCCAGCTAACAGCCAGTTTCGACCTCTAACGGCTAGTAAATAGCTGTTGGAACCTCTGGTCGAATGAACAGTGTACTGGTCGAATGAACAGTGTACTGGTCGAGTGAACAGTGTTACTGGTCGTATGAACAGTAACTAATCGAATGAACAGTGTATGAATAGTGTCTGGTCGAATAAACAGTGTCACTGGTCGAATGAATAGTACTCAAAATACCAATTTCAGTTCCTCTTTGAGATTCTTTACCAAAATTCTGAATGAATGCGAATGCAACATATGACCTAAGAGTTTCTCAGTTTTTGCCGGAACTAAAAGAGATTTTGCAACCCCTCTTAATAGTACGGTTAAACTAAAAAAGAATTTCTTATAAAATCCGGTCAAACTCCAAACTCTGAGACCGGTAGAATAAACAAGCACTTTCCTTATGTCTTTGCAGCTTCCTTCTTGGCGACCTTGCGCTTGCGACCTTGGCGACCTTGAGCTTGCGAACTTGGCTCGCGCTCGCGACCTTTCTTCTTTTCACATAATCTTATTGATTATACTTAAGGCAAATAGATTAGTCTAAGACACTTGTTGTCATTTATCATCAAAATCAAGATTAAGAGGCCTAGAAACAACAATCTCCCCCTTTTTGATGATTGATGACAACAAGTGTTTAAATGAATAAAATTTAATAATGACCCCCCCTTAGTGTATGCATATGCATTAGATATGCAAGGACTCCCCTTGAATGCATGCATATATAAATACACATATGAGTCATTTGAGAGTCCACTTACAAGAATCTCTTCCCAACTCTCCCTAATCTCTCTCTAATCTCTCCCCCTTTGACATCAAGCACAAAAAGGTGGGAGGACAACAAAACAGACATTTAACTTGCATTTGATATATCAATAATATTCAATTCACTTCTAAGATAGCAAAATCTAGTCTCATCTAAAGGTTTGGTGAATATGTCTGCTAGCTGCAAGTCAGTTCTTACATAATTCACATCTATGTGCCCTTTTGCCACATGATCTCTTAAAAAATGGTGCCTAATATCAATATACTTTGTTCTAGGATGTTGATCCGGATTATTTGCAATCTTTAAGGCACTTTTATTATCACACAAGAGTGGCACTTTGTCAAAAGAAATTCCATAATCCAAAAGGGTTTGCTTCATCCATAAAATTTGAGCACAACAACTACCCGCTGAAACATATTCTGCTTCGGCGGTGGAGAGAGCTACAGAATTTTGTTTCTTAGATGACCAAGAGACTAGTGATCTCCCCATAAGCTGACAACTACCAGATGTGCTTTTTCTATCAATTTTGCAATCCGCATAGTCTGAATCCGAATAACCAATTAATTCAAAGTTTGCATCTTTTGGATACCAAAGACCTATATTCGGATAGCATTTCAAGTACCTAAGGATTCTTTTAAGAGCAATCAAATGACATTCCTTAGGAGATGATTGAAATCTAGCACATAAGCAAACACTGAACATGATGTCGGGCCTAGATGTGGTAAGATAGAGTAAGCTACCAATCATAGATCGATAAAGTTTAGAATCAACCGCTTTTCCGTCGTTGTCCATATCGAGATGTCCATTTGTGGCCATGGGAGTTATTGATAGCTTTAGCATCTTCCATCCCAAAGCGCTTGAGCAAGTCCTTCACATACCCAAGGAAGAAGCTTAGCTCTCTAATCATTGGCATCTCAAATTCCCTAGACATAATTTCTCCAAATTCATGACAAAAAGATTCATTAGTAGACCCAAATATGATATCATCAAAGTATATTTGACACACAAAAAGATCTTTCTCAAGTACTTTTGTAAATAAAGTTGTGTCTACCTTCCCAATTTTAAAACCTTTCGAAATGAGAAAGTCTCTAAGGCGTTCATACCAAGCTCGAGGAGCTTGTTTAAGTCCATAAAGAGCCTTAGAGAGCTTGTATACATGATTTGGAAAATTTGAATCTTCAAAACCGGGAGGTTGTTCCACAAACACTAATTCGGATATTTCTCCATTTAAAAATGCACTTTTCACATCCATTTGAAATAATTTTGTAGTGGTATTACAAATACCCCGGCAGGTTTTGTGGACGATCCTAGCGAAGAAAATACGACGCGAGCTGACTGGGTGACCGGTCCTCTCCCGTCGGACAAGCACAACAAATGACACGAGGGTTTATACAGGTTCGGGTCCCGGTGGGACCCTAGTCCTGTCGGCATGCTCCCAACCAGAGTTGGCTAGGGGAGCTCTCTCGGGCGAGAGATGGCTCCGGAGCACACCTGTGAGATTGTCTATTGCAAGTAATAATGAATTCTCCCCCTTACATGAGGTGTTACAAGGGCTTATATAGCCTCAAAAGACGCAAAAAGACTAAACTACCCCGCCTGCCACCGTTGGATCTAGGGGTAGCAACGTCCTTCTTCTGGTCAGGGACCTTGGATGCTTGACAGGTGTCCGCTGATTCCCGAGGTGCTTCTCGCGTGACCTTCACGTGACCCGGGACCGGAGACCTCCGTCTCCGGAAGGACGGCGGTGCCCAGGACAAGCCACCGGGGGCTTTGTCCCGGGGCCAATGGCGGTTCCCGGGACAGCCACCAGGGGCTTTGTCCCCAAGCCAATGGCGGCACCCGGGACAGCCACCAGGGGGTTTGTCCCCAAGCCAATGGCGATGCCCGGGACAGCCACCAGGGGCTTTGTCCCCGGGCGAATGACGTACCCCCTTACATGGACCTAGTCTCGCGGAGATTTCCCCCAACAGCTGCCCCCCTGGCCCTCCGGGGACGAAGCTCGAGTTCCCAGAGGGAATGGTTCATGTTACTGAGAAAATCTCCGTGACAAGCTACCGGAGCCGTGACACTTTGATTTCTGTGCCGTGCGTTTATTACCGCGCCGTTGTCTCGATGGGAGCGCGCCGTTCGGCCATAATGGTCGTGCGTGGTTCGAACTGGCGATGCCTCGTTTCGTGTGCCCGTCCCTTTGTTTCCCACGCGCTGTTTGAATTGAGTGGCGCAGATGCACCGCGAAGGGCCACGTGGCACCCATCGGGGCCGTGTTTGGCCCCTATAAATAGGGCCTCGGGGGGCCCGGAGAGCTCATTCCAACCTTCAAACCTTTAGCTTCCTTAGCTCTCCCGGTAGCCCTCTCCCGGGATCTCATTCCCGGAAGCTTACTCCCAAACGCTTAGCCTCCAAAACCTCTAAGTCCCCCCCCTTTTTCCAAAGCCTAAGCCACCGAGAAAACCAGATGGGACCCAAGGGTCGTGCCAAGGCGGTGGAGGTGCCACCGGAGGAAGTCACTGCGGACTTCCTCTGGGCCTCCGAGTTTACAACTGGGGACCTGGAGTCCTTGGTTAACCGGGGGGTAGTTGTGGACGAGGATGTCCGAATCCCCGCGAAGAAGGACCGAGCCCCCCGCCCCAGGCCCAGGGAAGTAGTGGCCTTCGAGGCTTTCCTCGAGGCGGGGCTCCGGCTCTCGGTGCATCCACTGCTCCGGGAGTTCTTGAAGGAGTATGGGGTGGCGCTGAACCACCTCACATCGAACGCGTTCGTCCGGATGGGCCTCTTCATTTGGCTCTTCGAGACGGCCATCGGACGGGAGCCCACACTCCGGGTGTTCCGGTACTTCTACGAGCCGGCGGCGAGGAGCTCCCACCTGGTGAAGGGGGGACCAAAGTCCCCTTTTGGCTCGGTGATGATTCAGCTGCTGCCATCCCAGGTAGCGGAGTACCCGGTGGCAGCCTCCCGAGACCACTGGGGGGACTGGACCCGGAGGTGGTTCTACCTCCGTGTCCGGGACGACGAGGTGGTGTACTCCCTGGAGCCCCCCACCTACAGCCAGTCGTCCGCCCCCAAGCCCCCGGTGTGGACGGAGGAGGAGCTAAAGCTCCTCAGCAAGGTCGTAGGCTCCCGGGGCGTCCGCTCTATGCGGGATGCCGCCGAGGAGCTGACGCTTTTGAAGATCTCCCCCTTCTCGCACGGGAGGAGGGGGATCGGGATGTGCTGGGCCCAGCGGCCCCCGCAGAAGCCGGTGACCCGACGTAAGCTCCCGGTTACCATTCTTGCTTTCTCTAAGAATTTTACTAACTCCTTACCTCTTTGCAGTTCGGCCGTATCCGGCCGCCTGGGAAAAGGCCGAGAACCTCCTCGGGAGGTACTACGCCGACGAGCACGAGCGCATTGTGCGCGTCATGGGGGAGAGCCCTCCCCGGAACCTAGTGCCCGAGGCCTTCGGGCTAAGGCTACTGGCGAGAAAGCCCCTCCCTACCCCCGGTTCCCACTGTAAGATTGAGGATGCCGACTAGAGGGGGGGTGATTAGGAGGCTTTTAAATTTTCTTCCCCGCTAAGCAATTTTAATCACGATAATTGTTTGAGCTAAATTATACAATGAGGCTTAAAGGCAATTTAAACAATTTGTTGCATTCAACTAAATGAACTATTCAATATGACAAGCAAGAATGGTGAATTTAGCAATTGTGTCAAGATGAATATAAAGCAAATATGAAATACGCATTTGACACAATATTTTTACCGAGGTCTCGGAGACTCGCCCGGTCTCCCCTACTCCTCGTTGAAGCGCTCTCTCGGAGCCTCGCTTCTATATCCACGAAGGATATCTCACTAGGGTTGCTCCTTCTCCACACCGGATAGGCGAGCACCAACCTTTCACAATCTTTTGCCGGCCTCTCCGACAAACTTCAATTGGAGAGATCTCGGCTCTCCTCCGGCACCGTCTAGGCGAAGGCGATCGCCAAGAGTAACAAGCCGGATGCGCTTTCACTTGAATCAACCACGTGCTAGAAGCTCAATGATGCAAATCATATGCTCAACACTCTAGCACTAGCAATCTAATGGAGATGAAGTGCACTAAACACTCACACAATCTCCCTCAAGCTCTCTCTCAAATCTACTCAAGATTTGGGCTCAATTCTAGCCTCTAAATGCAATAACTCAAATGCAAATCAATTGGCTAGGCTTTCAGCTGAAGAATGAACTCTTTGAGCACCCAAAAATGAAGCCAAACACGAAGTATTTATAGCCTCAACGAAAAACTAGCCGTTTGTAAGAAACCGGGCCAAAAGTTGTATAGGCTGGACATTGTCCGGCCACTCCAGACACTGTCCGGCCAGTACAAAAATTTCAGCCGTTGCAAACGTGTCAGTGACCGTTGGGCGAAATTTGTGAAGGCCAGACGGATACCATTTGTCCAGACAAAACGTCCGGACAAATGGATATGTCTCTGTTAACTCTCGGCTCAAAAAAACTTGTACAGGCCGGACATTGTCCGGTCACTTCAGACACTGTCCGGCCATTTCAGACAAATAGCTCCGGACGGATGCATTTGTCCGTTTCATTTTTCGGCTCAAAAAATTTGTACTGGCCGGACAATGTCCGGCCATTTCGGACAATGTCCGGCCACTTCGGACAGATAGCCCCGGACGGATGCATTTGTCTGGCCACTGCACACTGACAGTAAAACAAACATAACTTTTGATCTAGAGATCCGATTGAGGTGATTTTTGTCTTGTTAGAAAGATAACTCAGAGCTCTAAAATTTTGTCAACAGGAGTAAGACCTAGAAAGGTATAGAAACTTCTAGAGAACTCAGAAACTTTCCTGCTGTCAAAATGTCCAATCCAAAAATCATCTCAAATGCAATTTTAGAGTATTTGCATATACGGATTTGCCGTTTTCTCGCGGATGTGATTTGTGTCACTTAGCAACGATCACGACCACACAGGTCTTGACATCCAATCAAAAACAGGTGATTGATAGGGTTTGGTCGAGCGTACGCAAGCGAGTCGAAGACTGGTACGACCAGTCTGAACTCCTACGACCACGCCCAAACCCTAAACAGAAAGCCGCCAAACAAGCGACACGACCATGACCACGTATCAACACTGATACGATCAGAATATGCAAATACGACCACGACCAGCTCTAGACAAATAAACCAATTTAAACAGCTGGCGATCACGACTAAGTGCAGTTTTCAAAACATTTAATCTAATGCACATGAACTACACTTAGACTCACTAGTAATGCAAGACACTAGTGCAAGATGATATGAATGCATCTGAGCTTCCGCACTAGATAGATTCAAACTACTAGTTTCCGACCCCTCTTAATAGTACAGTCAAACTAGTAAAAACAAACCTATCAACCTGATCTGTCTCCAAACACCGAGACCGGTAAAATCCTAAGAAAACAATCCTTAATCTTGGATTTTACCTTAGGTGAAGTTCGACCTCATGAAGTTCGACCGCTCAACGCTTGTCCCCGCAAGGCTCGACCTCGCTAAGCTTGACCTCGCGAAGCTCGACCGCTTGACACTTGTCCTCGCAAAGCTCGACCTTGCTAAGCTCGACCTCGCTCGAGATGTCTCATATCGACTTCATCCTCTTCACACCCTCGCTCGCTTTTATCCTGCAATCAAACTGAGACTACAATACGTACACTCAATGCACAGCATTAGTCTCATATATAAGTCATCATTAATCACCTCCAGAGAAGCTACTCCACACAGGAGTTAGCTCAACGATTTCTCTTTCAAATGACATGACAAACTATATTCAACGAGAAGCAAATGAGTATAAGATAAAATACAATCATATAGATCGTAGATGATAAACACATACGCACACGATCTATACTACTCATATCATGATATCAATCAACCTAGATGACCAAAGTGATGAGCTCCCCCTCAACATGTGCATCGATATAAAATCCACAACTGGAGTCATTAGTCTCAGATTTAACGTATAACATCTTGATCAATCAATTAGCACAAGCTTGATGCAACCACCGAGCTCATCCTCTACATATGCATCAATATCAAACCTGCAATCGAGGAAAACATTCAATTCAGGGTTTACCGATAATCAATTCAATTTATTTGTGCTAAATCAGGATTTATCTAAATTATCATTTAATCATCAAATCTGATATTTTCAGATTAACTTTAATCATCATGGATTTATCCAAAACGTCATTAATCATCAAAACCTAGATACTAAGATCTACCTAGATCCAACAATCTCCCCCTTTCTTATGATTGATGACAACACCTTTTATAATCTTAATAAATCCAAAACAGATTATTCAGCTCCCCCTCAATATATGCAATAGTATATCGGAACTGAACACAATATATAATTATGTCGTGGTATTACGGATACCCCGACAGGTTCGGACGTGCGCAACATGAGTACAGCGGCACGAGCAGACCGAGTTACTGGTCTCCTCCCGCCGGGCAACACAGAAAGTGACATGAGGGTTTATACAGGTTCGGGTCCCAGTGGGGGCCCTAGTCCTGTTTGTCGACGATTCGGACTCAGGGTCCTCAGCCGAACTTATGCAGAATTTTGTAATTGTGAGACCTTTCAAGATGACCCTCCGGGAAGGTATGCTGAACAATGGTGAACAGGAGCACAGAGAGTTTAGACAGGTTCGGGCCCTCGATGGTGGGAGTAATAGCCCTACGTCCTGTTGAGATTTCACTAAGTGTGGTAAAAGGTTTACAAATGGAGGGAAAAGTCCTCACAGGCGAGGATTTTTCCTGTAAGGGTGTACAAGGAGAAGCTATAGGAGACTTGTAAGTGTTATTTAATCTAAGCCGTAGACTTGGCTGGATGATCGAGATATCTTGTATCTTGATTATTCTTTTGAGTCTGGTTCTTCCGAAAAATGTCTTGGATCCCCCGTTTGATGTACTTTGCCACCTTTTTATACTGGTCGAAAAGGTGCCATATGAAGAAAACTGCATCAAACGGTTAGATGTGGTTGTTGGAGAACTGCTGTTAACTTCCACGGAGGTTATTAACACGTGTTAATCATGAATAACCGCATATAATAACCTCTGACGGTTGGTTTTCAACGTGGAGGAATCCTCGGGATGCTTGGAATATCCTGACATAAGGATAACCGAATAAACCCCAAGCATCCTGGTCGAGAACGTTCTGACCGCGGAATGTAGGCTGATCGCACAACATCCCGGATATCCAGTCCGCGTATAGCATACGAACTTCTGACCGCACAAGGCTGTCGGTCTGATCACACGAAACCCGCGACCTGATCGCGTAAAGCTTGCGACCTCATGGTGATGCCCCTCAGAATAGCTTGAGTTCGCATCACCAGATACATGTCTGGTTCGAACCTGTCTTGAACCAAAAGTTTATTAGAAGTGACCCGGGTGTCAATCCTCGTCAGCTAGCCCCCAAATTTGAAGAAAACGAAGAGACGTGTTTATTTCGAATTTAAAAAACCGTGCATTGGATTTTTAACCCGGCTCTTCAATTTTTCCCACTTAGTGGCGCACTAAGTGAAAACGGTTGGTTTCCCAAGACGGGTTCTGACATTACGTGACGGGCAATGATAGCGCCGCAGAATTGTTTTTATCTCGAGGTAAAATTGTAAATGCTTTGACGAAACCCGAGGCGCCTGGAATGCAAACCGTCACCCAGGCGGCTATAAATACCAGGTTCTTGGATTTGTAAAGCTTCATAATTTCCCTCCACGCCTAAAGTCCTTTTCTTGTTATCCTGCCTCCTTCCTTTTCACATACTCCTCCCAATGGCAGATCATGAAATCATCGAGATTGAGAGCGATGAAGGGGAAATTGTCGAGCAAAGGCCTCAAACGATTGAAGTCTTGTCCCCTTTAAGGAAGAAACCCAAGGTTGACGAAGGATCTTCCAGTGGAACAAAGGTGAAGAATGTAGCAAGTTTCTTTCTTCCTTTAGTTCCTTTGACCCTTCCCGTTCATGCCTCTCGGCGAGTTAGGCCTTTATCCTTAGAGAAAGATCCCATCACATTCAATTCTCCCATTCTTTTGGGTGATCAACATCCTGGTCGGCAAGCGGTGACTATCCCTCGACCAAATGATCGCCATATTGGGTTGGCGAAGCAATCTTCTGATGGGAAGGTTGCTCTTCCACCATATGATGATCTTCCTCCCAAGATGGGTGTATTAACGGGTTATGCATCGGGACAGGTAACAATTCTTCTCCCTTTTTGCTGATAATTTTAGTTAATATGACTAACTTTTACAAAATGCAGGAGGTAGGAGGCTCCAGCGATCAGCCTTCTGCTGCTCCATCTCTTCCTTCCGGACAGACCCTTCTGGAAGAGAAGAATGCCCTGGAGAAGAAGACCGAGGAGATGGCCTCGAAGATTCTGCGTTTAGCAGAATGTCTTGATCGATCCCGAGAAGAGGCGCACCATTTCCGTCGAGAGAGGGACTTCGCTCAGCAACAGCGAGAACTCTCTTACTTGATTAGGGACAATAGTGCGTCTGTTGTTAGGGACGATATAGATAGACTTAGGGTAGTTGCTAGTTCCCTGGGGGTTGTCAGTGTAGATCCTACTGACAACAACATGTCCCTAGGAGAACTTTGTAAACTTCTTTCGGAACAGGTCGATGCTTTTATCGACCGTATCCCTTTTGTATGTAAAGAATGTAATAAATAAAGTTTCTTTTATTCATATGAACATTCTTCATACCTTCTGTGTGAAATTATGGCCAAAAGCTTAGTTCGCGACCATTCATACACAGGAAATTTCAGTTCTGCGATTAGAATCGCGCTTTAAAAGATCACCGTGACCTGCCCTGATGCCGCGATCAGACTTAAGGCCGCGGTTAGAACTGAATTGCGACTAGAGTCGAACGTTCGGTTAGACCATTACTTCGATCAGAAACGAAGTTAAATAACATGGTTTTAACCAAACCATAACCCAGTTAGAATATATCCGTACGTCAAAATTTGAGTTACATGATATTTTTTACAAAAATGTTCAAGTAAAAAGAAAGGTAAATAACCCTCAAAAAGCCTTAGCAGACTTCTCGAGTTTTAGCCCTTTCAGCTTCCTAAATAAAGAAGTCTTTTTATTTCAGATCCGATACCCGAAACGCTTTAAAGGGTTTATCAGAGAGTATCCATTATGGGAAATGAATAAAATATTTAAGAGGACGCTTGAGTGGAACGTTACTCACAGAGGCGTGACTCCTCGAGTCTATAAAAGCAGTAGGTAGCTTCTTGAGGAAGCTATTCAACCGCAAAAAACTCTTAGAGTTCCCGCCGCACAAAACCCTCATCTTCTTGCCTTCATCTTCCACAAAATCATCGACTTTTTTGACCGATCTTCCTCAAAAAATGGCATCTTGGAGTAGATCCATCCACCATTCTGAGGAGACTCTGGTGGCGTTGGAGAAAGAGGAGATCCTTCCATCGCGGTTGCTAATCAATTGGCGGCCTGCGGAGAAGGACCAAGAAACTCCAACCGTCCGAGAGGGCGAGTTGGTAATCTTCGAGGAGTATCTGCGCTGCGGGTTCCGATTCCCTGAGAGTCGGTTCCTAAAGGACATCCTCGAACATTATGGGTGGGAACTGATCAACCTCCACCCAAATGCGATGCTGATCCTGGCGGTGTTTCAGCATCTTTGCGAGGCCTTCGTCGGAGTATATCCTAGCGTGGACCTCTTCCGACGGTTCTACTTCTCGGCATGGTCGAAGAGCACCAATGCCGCCAGATGCATCTGCTTCCGGCTGAGGGACAAGAAGGAGTATCCCTCCCCACCTCTGCGGGATTCGGTACACGGGTGGCACCAGAGGTGGTTTTACTGCTCTCCGCCGTCCGAGAGTAGTTTATGGTTTGAGAACTCGCGACCAGAGAAGTCAAGCGAGTTGGATGCTCCCCCGACACTGGGCGTGGAGCACCTGAAGCACGCCGAGGTGATTCTTCACTTGGTGGGTCAAGGATTGACAGCGAGGGATGTCATCCGAGACTTTGTGAAGAACCGAGTGAGCCCCCTGCACGAAAGGGCTCATCCTGCTTGGGAAATCAAGTCCATGGCGGATGGAACCCTGGACTACAATGAAGGTACTCAACCTTTTAGCACTGTGCTTTGTCATTTCTGAAATTTATGTTTTCTAACTTGAATTTGGGAACAGTTCTGCCCTCAGCCGAAATTGAGAGGCGAACTAATTCCCTCCTTAGGGCCTACAATGCTGATGTAGAGGGTCCTAAGGGATCACCTCACCCGCAGAGCTTGATTCATGCCGGTGATGACCTCAGACAGGAGCGCCGAAAGGTAATTTCCTTGTCCGGCTTTGGTTCTGCAGGTCTTGTGTGTGTCCAGCGCTAATCCATTGTAATGGACTGTGAACCAGCTCCTAGGGAAGTTTGCTGATGCGACGTTCCCAAGCGAAAATGTCGGCTCTCTGGGGAAGACGACGGCGAAGAATGTGAAGAATGTCTCTCAGAGACCCAGGACAAAAAGTCTTGCCCCCAAGAAGACCAAGCTGAACCCTGGGGAGGGGTCTTCACGAAGCATTCCTCGTCCCGCAAGAAAGACTGCGGTAAGATATCGCATTCCTTCTACTTTTTCAGGCGCGACATGGAATCACTTCTTCGTCGTACAGGGAGAGGGGAGCGAGGAGGAAGAGGACGATGATGTGCCTCTAGTCATCAAAAGGAAGAGGACCGGGGAGTCCCCTGCTGGTGACACCCCAAGCTGTCCCGTAGGGACCACAGCTACCGAAGAGGTGGCCGTGGCTGACCCTGCGACCACCGAAGATCTTGTGGTCGCAGGTGACCTTCCAATTCCTGAAGCCCCCGAGGTTTCAGGGTCAATTATCTCTGCTTCCCTGGTCGAAGGGACGACCAAGGTAAGGAATCTTTTCGACCGTTCCTTCTATGACTCTTTCTGCACATTTGACAAGTTAATGTACATACAGGGAGGAGAGCTTCCCCCTGGGACCACTGGGGGTTCCAGGGAGGAAAATCCTCCTCCTCCGCGGACAGAGGAGGAGGTAGATGAACAAAGGCCGGCTGTGACGGTCCCAGCAACTCTGGAGTTTCCAAGGCCTTCGGATGTAGCCCCACCAGTTAGCCCGGTGGCTCAGGTAAAAACCTTTCTATGTGTTTTCATCTTTTTTCCTAGGAATGTGCTCGTAATAGAACATTTCCAGGGAGGTGCTGCCTTGTTTACTATAAGGAAGGCGAGAACCGGAGACGGCTCTCCTTCGCAAGGGGAATTTTCCCAGAAGTCCCAGGAACGAATGGGATTTCAAATAAGGTAAGAACTCTTACTTGACAGTAATCTTAGATAAAAGCTGCCTGACCCATTCTTCCTGTTAGGCAAAAGAAGACAGCGCCTAACCCTTCAACCGCCACTGGGGAGGTTGAAATTAGGGCTGATGAGGGCGCCTCTAATGAAGAGCGCTCTGCTCCCGTGGTTCAGGAAGTCGTCCGGACCGCGGGAGGTGAAACAAGTACAGGGACCGGGTCACAACCAGTGGCCTCTGGGGGTGGTGTTCAGACGGCACTTCCCCCAACTATCCCTGTCGCAGGCACTTCCGGTGCGCTAGCAAGGATTCCTGCTAGCATGGATGATGCCGCTTTAAACAAGTTTATGAAGGTATGATCACCCCTGTTTCGGCGCTTGAACCGCCTTTAGAGTATATTTAACTCTCTTGCTTTGTATCACAGGGCTTGTCATGGGTGACGAGCCAGTCGCATGCTGCAATGGCTAGCATGGCGGCTGTTCAAAAAGATCGTGACGGCTTGCGCAAGTGAGGATCGTCACTCTTCTGTTAATATAAGTAGGCTTTATCTGTAACTGACTTGATTTTGCTGCAGAGAGGTTACATTCTTGAAGAAAGAGTTAGCCAAGATGAGGCTGAACTCAGTTACAGAGTTCAAGAAACTACGGACTAAAATCAATAAACTTCAGTCTGAGAATGCTGGTAAGTCGATTCTCAACTTGAGAAGACTTAAAGCCATGCCTTGTTAATAACCTCTTTTCTCTGTACAGCGCAAGCAGGTCGCATTATACAGCTCGGCCAGGACAAGATGATTCTCGAGTCCTCGATCAACCACACCGACCGAGCGGTCAAAGAGTTGAGCCTACTGGTCTTCGAAAAACTGAAGGCCGTGGCCAACCTTTTGAATACCAACGTGGTAGAGTTGAAGAAGGACGACCCAAGTGTCAGCGATTGGTCATCACTGCTCACAACTCAAGCAGAATCACTGCTTGAATATCTCCCTGGAGATATACGGCGACGTGAAGAGATAATCAGGACGAGAGTCCGATCAGCCGCTTCTGCCGTACTCAGCCGGGTTCGACTTCACCATGGCCCAGATGCGAATCTGAGTGCGCTGGTGGGACCGGTTGAGGTCGAGAGTGAAGAACTGCTTGACGCCGTTATAGAAGAAGTCAAGCCCTTCGTTGACAAACTCTTGGCTGAGCTGAGGATCGAATGATCCTTATATTTTGTAACCAAACAATTGTAATTACAATGTCATGTATGTAAAACTATTTTTTTTAAAAGAAAGTGCATATTCACATCATAAGTTTCATACTATAAGTATATCCCTCTAGCCCCCGCCTCTGTTTTGTGAATACTGAAGCCTTAGTATTTTAAGCAGAGGGGAAAACATAAGTATGATGACCAGGGATATGTGCTTCAAGCCGATGGTCAAGATTAAAGTAACATTTTAACCTTATTGCAAACTGGTAGCCACCCAGATGACCGAGGACTAGCCAGATAGTCCCGTGTGCGTTGAGAAACGGCTTATTTAGGAGTGACTTATCTGGAAGTGATCATGAGATCGACCAGCGAATCCGGTTGAAAAATGCTGTAATAACCTAACCGCCGGCGATCAGCCCCAGGTCGAATTTGTATAATTTGGGCTTAAAGAAAAACACTCATTGTATGAAAACAAGACATGCTTTTTATGAAAAGATGCTAATTGAACAGGAAAAGGGGTGTGGTACTTACACGTAAAACTTGCGAAGTTGATCGATGTTCCAAGTATTGGACAAAATCCGACCATCCTCCATGGCTAACTGCGCAGATCCTGGCCACGGCACTGAGACAACAGTGTATGGTCCTTCCCATTTTGGGGAGAATTTATTGCGGTTAGACTGGTCTTGAATTTTTCATAAAACCAAGTCGCCAACGTTGAGATCACGTGGTCGCACCTTTTTACTGTGATACTTGCGTAGAGCCTGCAAGTATACCGCGGACTTGATCAGGGCGCGATCACGCCGTTCTTCCAGGAGGATGAGATCTTGCGATCGCTGTTCGGATTGGTTGACCTGTTCGAATTGATTCGTGCGAACAGATCCAATACTAACTTCCATAGGCAACACAGCCTCGGCCCCATAGACCAAATGGAAGGGTGTCTCACCGGTGGCTCGACTAGAGGTAGTCCGTAGTGCCCATAGAACAGTATAAAGCTCGTCTGCCCAAGCCCCCGAGCGGGTCTTGAGGCGATCAAAAACACGTTTTTTGATGCCTTATAATACTTGCCCATTGGCCCGTTCTACGGCACCATTGCTTTGTGGATGTGCCACAGAAGCAAAGCACACCTTGGTCCCAATCTGATCGCAGTAGTCTAGGAAGAGACCGCTAGCGAACTGAGAACCGTTGTCTGTGATGAGACGGTTTGGAACACCAAATCGTGCCACAATGTTCTTGTGAAAGAACTTTTGTGCGGCTGATGCAGTAATATTTCGTACTGGTTCGGCCTCAATCCACTTTGTGAACGTGTCAATGGCTACGAACAGAAACTTGTACCCATTGACCGCTTGTGGCATAGGACCGACGATGTCCATTCCCCAGATCGCGAAGGGCCATGCGAGAGGAATAGTTTGCAATGCATAGGCAGGTTGATGAACCTGTCTTGCATGAAATTGACACTGTGGACACATCTTGACCATAAGCTTGGCATCATCGAGTGCCGAAGGCCAGTAAAATCCCTGTCGAAAAACTTTTCCGACCAGTGTTCGGTATGACGCGTGTGCATCGCATACACCGTCATGTATTTCTTTCAAGAGGGATTTTCCTTCCTCCTGAGATATGCAGCGCATGAATACTCCTTGAGTACCCTTTCTGTACATAACCCCATCTATGAGTTTGTACAGACGCGCCTTTCGAATTAACCGATCGCTTTTGGTTTCGTCCTCGGGTAGGGTCCCATGTTCAAGATAGACCCTCAATGGATGAGTCCAATCTTGTTCCTGACCGAGGTTGGCAACGAAGGCGATTGCCGGATCATCCTCGACCGAAGTCATGATCGAAGGATGGTCCAAGTGTTCAATGAACACTCCTGCCGGAGCGGATGAGCGTGAGGATCCAATTTTGGATAATTGGTCTGCGAGAATATTGTCCTTTCGCGGGATGTATTGGACTTCGAAGTGACTGAAGTGTTTTTCCAATCTCCTCACTTCCCCCAGGTAATGAGCCATTGTCTCATCGGAGGTGCTGTACTCCTTGTTTACCTGGTTTACGACTAGCTGTGAGTCCCCCCTCACCACTAATCGACGGACTCCGAGGAATTTTGCTGCCCGGAGCCCTGCAAGAAGACCTTCATACTCTGCTGCGTTGTTGGTTGCAACAAAGTGTAGTTGAATGACATACTTAAGCTGTTCGCCCTGGGGCGTAACTAAGACTATTCCAGCCCCCGAGTGTTGAAAACTACGGGAGCCGTCAAAGTACATTGTCCAATAATCGGGGCACTCCAGTTCCTCTGCCAACTGCACGGGTGGCTCAGGGTTGGTCCATTCGACCACAAAGTCGGCCAAAACCTGAGACTTAACCGCCGTGCGAGGGGTGAAATGGATCTCGAAGGCACCGAATTCGACCGCCCATTTGGCGATTCGACCAGATTTTTCTGGATTTCGGACAATATCCCCTAAAGGAAAAGAGGAGGGTACTGTGATCTTGTGTGCTTGAAAGTAATGTCGTAGCTTACGGGAAGCCATCAGTAGCGCGTAAAGTATCTTCTGGACCTCAGGGTAGTGCTCCTTAGGACCATGAAGTACTTCGCTCACATAGTAGACGGGTCTGTGTACTCCTTCCCTTTCCGCGATCAGAACTGCGCTGACCGCGTGTGGGGTGGCCGCCAAATACAAAAGTAATGGTTCTTCCTTTTCAGGAGACACCAATACTGGCGGACTGGACAGATATGTTTTTACCTCCTGAAACGCTTTTTCGGCCTCGTCGGACCATGTGAAGTTATGATGTTTCCGCAAGGCTTTAAAGAAAGGTAGTCCCCTTTCGCCTAATCGCGATATAAAGCGACTTAAAGCCGCCATGCGACCAGCCAGGCGTTGAACATCCTTCATGGTCGAGGGCGACCTCATTTGTTCAATAGCTTTGATTTTCTCAGGATTAACCTCAATGCCCCTGGAACACACAAGGAAACCAAGAAGCTTCCCTGAAGAAACCCCGAAAGAACATTTCTCCGGGTTCAATTTTATTCCAAAGCGATTCAAGTTACAGAAGGTTTCAGCAAGATCGTCCAAATGAGACAATCTTTTGGTGCTCTTTACAACCAAGTCGTCTACATATGCTTCGAGATTACGCCCTATCTGGGAAAGAAAGGTCTTTTGCATCAAGCGCTGGTACGTGGAACCTGCGTTCTTGAGACCGAACGGCATTCTGACGTAGCAGTATGTGCCGAACGGGGTGATGAAGGCAGTTTTCTCTTCATCATCTTCTGCCATGCTAATTTGATGATATCCTGAGTAGGCATCCAGAAAACTCATCAGTTCGCAACCCGCAGTGGAGTCGACCAGCTGATCGATGCGGGGAAGGGGAAAGTCATCCTTCGGACAGGCAGAGTTGAGGCTAGTGTAGTCAACACACATGCGCCACTTGCCATTTGACTTGCGGACCATGACCGGATTGGCGAGCCAGTCCGGGTGATTCACTTCGCGGATAAACCCGGCTTGTAAGAGTTTGTCTAACTCTTCTCGGATGGCTTCCTGTCGGTCGGTGGCAAAACGCCTGAGCTTTTGCTTTATTGGTCGTTGTCCAGGTCGAATTGCTAACCTGTGCTCAATTACTTCCCTTGGGACACCGGGCATGTCGGACGGTTTCCACGCAAACACGTCTACGTTAGCCCGGAGGAAAGCAACGAGGTCGAGTTCCTATTTGTCATCCAGGGCTGACCCAATCCGAATTGTCTTGGATGGGTCATCTGGGTACAAAGGAACTTGTTTGAGTTTCTCATCTGGTCGAGGAGCAACCCTGATCGCATCGGTGGCAACGGTGGCGACCTGAGCGTCCCGGAGGGGAAGTTGATCGACCATCTCCAAAGATAGCCGGTCGCACGTGAGCGCCACGTTGCGACTACCTCGGACCGAAATGACACCTTTGGGGCCAAGCAATTTCCCGCACTGATAAGCATAGTGCGTTGCCATCATGAACTTAGCAAGAGTCGGCCTGCCAAAGATTGCATTATAAGCTGAATCACAATCGATTACATCGAAAGTAACCAATTCTGTTCGGAAGTTATCTGGTTCTCCCAGAGTGACCGGGAGGACCACTTGTCCCAATGGCATCATGGAAGGGCCTGGGATTATCCCATAAAACGGATGGATTATGGGCTTGATCTTCGAACGAGGAATTTGCATCTCGTCGAGTGTCTTGACCAATAAAAGATCAAGGGAACTTCCCCCATCAATCAGGACCCTTTCGACTCTCGCGTTACTGATGATTGGGGTAATAACCAGAGGTAGCCTCAATGGTCGAGTTAGCCCCACAGGACAGTCAGCGCGATCGAACGTCAAAGGCATATCCGACCAACGGGGATATTGAGGTTCGCCAAGGGATGTCTCCGTTTGGTTAACCTCTCGGCAAAAGGTTTTAAACTGCCTTTTGGAAACGAAAGAGGAGGAACCTCCGAAAATGACATTAACATGATTTTGAGGTACCTGGTAAGCCATTTCTTCGTCTCCGTCGACGTCTCTAATCCCGCACGCCTGCTCTTTAGGCGGTAAGGTTGGCATTGGCCCAGCTCCTTGGTAGAAATCATCCAGCTGTTTCAACCAACTCCTGCAGTTTTTGAGGTTGTGGCCTGCAGAGTTGTGGAGTGGACACCACCTCTTGCCCTCCTGCGGATTAGTTGATTTTTCTGGCTGGTCGGAATCCCGGCCACCAGAAGCAGTTTTACTTTTAAAAGAAGACTTATTACCTTTGGTCGAAGGTGGTTTCTCCGCGACTGCGACCTCACGGTACTGTCCAGAGCGGTTCCTCTTCGACTTTTTTGACTTCCCACCCGGTGAAGACTCCGGCTTTTTGCTTGAATCTTCTTTCCTGGCGTCCTTGAAGCCTGGTTGGGGCGGTAGGTCCCCCTTGTCAACCATTCAGTTCCATTCGACTGCCTCGGCTGCATCGGAGTATCGATCAGCCATATCGAACAGATCGGCCACTGATCGAGGAGGGTGGATAAGCAAGTCTTCAATGAATCTCCGGTATCGAACGGCATGCTTAAATGCCCTGATTACAGAGCCATCAGATATGTTCGGGATGGTATTTCTTACCCTGACAAACCTCTTGACAAACTGCCGAAGTGTTTCGGTCGAAGTTTGCCGCAGTCTATGCAGGTCGTCCTCCTTACCCGGCTTTTGGTAACAGTTTTGGAAATTGCTGAGGATGGCATCGCATAGCATTTCCCAATTGTAGATGGAACCCTCAGGCTGATTAAACAACCACGTTCTAGTCGGTCCTGCGAGGACTGTTGGCAGGTAGTTGGCCATGACCTTGTCATCGCCTCCTGCCGCTTGGATGGCAGTAATATAGATCTGAAGGAACTCGGATGGGTTCTGAGTTCCATCAAACCTCTCAATGGCCCCTGGTCGAAACTTATCGGGCCAAACGACTGCTTGTAGGCCAGGCGAGAAAGCTTTGCAACCAACGTAAGGACCGTGAACCGTCCTGCGACTTTCGGTTGGGTTTCGAGCAAACTCACGTAATGGCGAGGTTACTCGGGGTCCCAAACGAGAGTGAACGGGAACTCGATCCCTACTACGAGAGTCCTGCATTTGCCGGTATTTGTCCTGTCGGGACGGTACAGGCGGCGGGTAACTCCGCCGGCCAGAGCCAAAATGAGGACCATCTCGTTCACGGGAATGTGTCACTGAGCGGGAAGAGGCTGTTGGGGTCGCCTCGGATGCGACCTCATCCAGTCTTTCCGCCAGGATCCTGAGAAAGGCCGGTCTCTGCGCATCCGTGACCGTAGGAGGAAAATTGCGCATGACTTCCGCGATAGATCGCAGTCGACCATGGGTACTTCTCCTAGGGGCACCAGGTGTTATTGTTTCTTCGTCCAGAAATGCTCCGGTGGTAAGGAAGGAGTCTGGTCACGTCTACGGCCACGCGACCGTCGAGAAGAACTCGGGGCAGCATCGTAACGAGCCTGCGCATTTTGAAGAGCCTCTAGGGCAGTTCTGCGTAGTTCGTTGTTCTGTTGCTCGAGATCTTGCTCCTCCTTCTGTTTGCGATCTTGTTCTTCCCTGGCAGCCTGTTGATCGGGAGTTTCTTCCGACAACGCAGCAAACTGCCTAGGGAGAGAGGTCGCCGATGGGGAGAACATCTCGGTTTGTTCCGAGTCGGACTCGAAATCAAAGAGACGGTGGAGGTTATTAGGGTCGAACCTTCCTGGGCTAACTTCAGGGTCACCATCATATTTTCCCTCAGCGGGATCGTATGACGGGCCGGATTCATCACCTAGCACATTAAGAACCTCTGCGGGTTCTGACCTTGTGCCAGTTACCTCCTGGTCGATTAACATGACTTGGGGAGATGATTCACCCTGTGGAAGATTCTGGCCTTCGACCTCTTCCATCGGAACAGGATCGCTTGGAGAAGGCATTGGTATATGGGCATAATCCTCGAGATCGAAATCATTCTCGGAATCATATGCTCCAGCCATGTTTCGGCGAACCTCCGAATTTCAATTAGGACGCCTTGAGAAAGGCCCCACGGTGGGCACCAGCTGTCGACGATTCGGACTCAGGGTCCTCAGCCGAACTTATGCAGAATTTTGTAATTGTGAGACCTTTCAAGATGACCCTCCGGGAAGGTATGCTGAACAATGGTGAACAGGAGCACAGAGAGTTTAGACAGGTTCGGGCCCTCGATGGTGGGAGTAATAGCCCTACGTCCTGTTGAGATTTCACTAAGTGTGGTAAAAGGTTTACAAATGGAGGGAAAAGTCCTCACAGGCGAGGATTTTTCCTGTAAGGGTGTACAAGGAGAAGCTATAGGAGACTTGTAAGTGTTATTTAATCTAAGCCGTAGACTTGGCTGGATGATCGAGATATCTTGTATCTTGATTATTCTTTTGAGTCTGGTTCTTCCGAAAAATGTCTTGGATCCCCCGTTTGATGTACTTTGCCACCTTTTTATACTGGTCGAAAAGGTGCCATATGAAGAAAACTGCATCAAACGGTTAGATGTGGTTGTTGGAGAACTGCTGTTAACTTCCACGGAGGTTATTAACACGTGTTAATCATGAATAACCGCATATAATAACCTCTGACGGTTGGTTTTCAACGTGGAGGAATCCTCGGGATGCTTGGAATATCCTGACATAAGGATAACCGAATAAACCCCAAGCATCCTGGTCGAGAACGTTCTGACCGCGGAATGTAGGCTGATCGCACAACATCCCGGATATCCAGTCCGCGTATAGCATACGAACTTCTGACCGCACAAGGCTGTCGGTCTGATCGCACGAAACCCGCGACCTGATCGCGTAAAGCTTGCGACCTCCTGGTGATGCCCCTCAGAATAGCTTGAGTTCGCATCACCAGATACATGTCTGGTTCGAACCTGTCTTGAACCAAAAGTTTATTAGAAGTGACCCGGGTGTCAATCCTCGTCACTATTGGCTCTCTCCGGACGCGAGTCCGCTGGGGAGGTGAGCTCTCGGGGAGAGGTCTCCAAGAGAACCGGATGTTGAGTTCATATAAATGAAATGGAATCCCTGAAAAAGGGTACAAGAGAGGTATATATAGCCCCCAAGAAATACAAAAGACAAAAATGCCCTCGCTGCGACCGTCGGATGGAAGGGCGAAGACATCCTTTAGCCTGATGGACGGCCTGGATGCTCGACACGTGGCGCCACGGGCTTCCTAGAGGCCCCACGGTCAGCAACAGCTCCTCATGAGCCCGGAGGGTCTCCGGGTCTTACCGGGTCTCACCGGGGTTCCGGAGACCCTCTGGATCTCACCGGGCGCCCGGTGACCCTCCGGATCTCACCGGGGGCCCGGTGACTCTCCGGGTCTCACCGGGTCTCCGGAGACCCTCCGGATCTCACCGGGTCTCACCGGGGTCCCGGAGACCCTCCGGATCTCACCGGGCGCCCGGTGGCCCTCCGGATCTCACCGGGGGCCCGATGACCCTCCGGATCTCACCGGGGGCCCGGTGACTCTCCGGGTCTCACCGGGGTCCCGGAGACCCTCCGGATCTCACCGGGTTTCACCGGGGTCCTGGAGACCCTCCGGATCTCACCGGGCGCCCGGTGACCCTCCGGATCTCACCGGGGGCCCGGTGACTCTCCGGGTCTCACCGGGTTTCACCGTGTCTCCGGAGACCCTCCGGATCTCACCGGGTTTCACCGGGGACTCCTTGGGACTTCGTGGGGCCGCTGGGGATTCCCCCAACAAATTATATGAGTTTAGAGATATAAATGACAATTGAGCACAAGTTCAATCAAGTCTTTTTCCAAAATATCAACTATCTCAATTTTCTCTAACTCAAATATCTCTTCCAAAGATTGATGTTAATGATATCAAATAATATCTCTCCCCAAATATCATTATTAATCTCAATTTTCTCCTATCATCTTTCTCAGATATCAATATCAAATCACCAATTTGTACCCATTTGATATCTATCTCTCCCCCTTTGTCAATTTACGCAACTGACTCTAATGTCTCCCAAATTCTCTCTAAATCTCTTCCTCTTCCCCTAAGGCTTTCTCTAAAGCTTATCTCTAAAACATTCTCTCTCAAATACTATCACAAATACTATCTCTCCCCCTTTGTCATCAAGCACAAAAAGGAAGTATTGAAAACTTAAATTTGGAGAAAAGATATTTTCTAGGGCATGAGATTTTATATGTAATGGTTTTTATGCAAAAGCATAATTTCAAGAAGGTTTGTTTCAAGGGATTTTGAAAATCACATTCAAAATATGGAGAAGATATCAAAACAATCAACATACAATGAATATATCGATGTCATTTATCTCTATGGCATTTGATCCATTTTCAATCATTCAAAGTCTTGATGCATTTAATAGTTTGATGTGAACATATCCGCTAGATGCATATTTTCCATATCATGATTCATCTCTAAATCTCTTTAAGCCACAAAGTCTCTTAGACAATGATGTCGTATATCAATATACTCTAATCAAGAGTTTTCAATCAAATTGTTCACCATTTTTACGGCACTTTCAATAGTTCATAAGTGGCATCAATTCGAAGGCAATTCTATAAGCCAATGTTTTGTTTCATCCATAAGAATTTAAGCATAACAACCACCGAATGTACTCTTTTGATTTTTCTTGCAAATCATAGGATCCGAATCCAAATAATCAAGTAAATCCAAATAATCAAATAATCCGGATCCACTAAATGCACTATTCATACTCTTTGGATATCAAGGATCTATCTAGGATTGCATTTCAATTACCTAAGAATGCATTTCATGGCAATCATATGACATACCTTCGGAAGATCAATTTCTAGTACATTTGCAATCACTAAATATGATGACGGGTTAAAATGCGGTAAAAGAAAGCAAAACTATCAATCAAGGATCGATAGAGTTTAGAATTGACCGCTTTTTCGTGTTTGTCCATGTCGAGATGTTCATTAGTAGGCTTGAGAGTTGTAATAGCTTCATCATCTTGCATCTCGACGCTTCTGAGAGATTGCTTCACATGCTTGAATTTACTCTTGAACATCGCGTTTTTGAGTTGCCTATTTTGTCATGCATGGAAGTGAAGTAGCTCTTGAATCATCTCGCTTTCCCTAAACATCATCTTAAAAACAAATTCTTGATAGAGAGATTCATTAGTGGTAATGATAATAATGTCATCAATATGTTTTTGACACACAAGAATATAATGTTTCGATTGAATGTTTGATGATGATTGTGTCAAACTTCTCATTTTGAGAATCATTTGATATAAGAAAGGATTTTGAGCTTTTAAAACAACTCAATTGGAAACAATAGATTCAATCCTCAAAAATTCACGTCTTTTGGCATTTAACTCAAAAAGAACATACAAATGAAGGATATGCCAAACTAAGGTTTGTCGAAACATTTTTTTTGGTCACAAGGTGAGAGAAATGCATATAACCTAGTGAAAGTTCAAATTTTCACAAAAACACTCAAATCTCAAATTCATGCGAATCATGCTTCAAATTCATAAGAACCATATTTGTTTTGGATATGCAAAAACACAATCACAAGGCATTTCCAAAACCCCATCATAGGAACAATGCCGAGTGCAAATATAGGAAAAATGGGAGCAAAGATGTAACCAAAACAGGAAAGGAGAAGAACCAGCTGAAACTTCTGAAATTTGTGATTTTTGCAATTTTACTTCAACCATTGATTCAAGTTCCATAAGAGGTTTGAATATCATGACATGAACTTAGTTGAATACCAATTGAATGAATTTTATTTGAAGGAGATCATGAAATCAATTTTCGAAAAGTGAGTTTTGGGTAAAAGAGTAAAACAAAAATGATTTTCATGAAAAGCTTCAATTCTTGAAGAAACTCGGATTTTTCTGAAGTTTTGGACTTAGATGAGTTTGAAATACCATTTCAAACCAAGACATGGAAGAAAGTTTAGTCCAAATAGTCAAAATCACAAAAATGCACTTTTGGGTATTTTCGGGTCGATAGCCATTTTCGGGCGACCTAGGATATGTGATAATTTGAAAACCATAGGCCTTTTGAGAATAAGTTCAATATGAACTATCTTCGGGTGAGTGAGTTCTAAATGTTTCATGTAGAAAGCTTTTATCAAATCTCAACACATCTTGTTTTATGGAAATAAATCTTTTTAGGCCAAAACAAGATCCCGAAGACTTCAATTTTGTCCAAATTTTGCATTTTAGCTCGAAACTCTTTTGTTTCACTTTCAAAACCTTTGAAATCATATTTTAAACATATTTATGAAGGTTTTGAAGTAATTTTGAACATTTTGAAAGTTTTGAGCTCTTTTTACATTTTTACTCGAAAAAGACCCTTCTTACCAAAAGCATGCACTTTTTGATACATGTGCACAATTAGAGTATGCAAGGATTCAATAACTTTGAATTTGCTCCCCCTAAATGTGTCAACCAAGTTTTGTCATGAAAAATATGCAAGAGATGAAAATGATCCATTTGAAAATCAAGAGCTCAACAATAATCCAAAAGGACTCAAATCGAGAAGACATTCAAATAAGCAGTAAAACACATGAAAATTTTCATAGAAATAGAACACATCAACACAAGAACTTTCCATGAAGATCCAAGATTCAAATATTTTAGTCATTTGAAAGAATTTAGAGATTAACATCCAAATAGATTAAAATTTTCTTAAACATGTTGGCTTCTTTATAATCATCAAAACATATGAAAACAAAATCCAAAAATACCAAAATAAATTTTGGAGATAGATAATACAATGAGGAACAATATTTCCTTTTATAGTGAAGCCAAATTCTGATCCAACAAAGAGATATGAAAAAGACAAATTTTGGTCAGATTAAAGATTCAGATTTCAGGTTTCAGAAATTTATTTTACACTTTTAAACACACCTGAAAATCTATGAAAATGACTTCCAATAATTTTGAAATAAATTTTCAAGAAAGACCAATCATAGAGGATAAAATTTCATATAGAAACATTCTTCATATAGTCAACCAATAAAGAGATATGAAAAAGACAAATGTTGGTCAGGTTTAAAGTTTCAGATTTCAGGTTTTCAGAGATTCATTTTACACTTTTAAACGCAGCTGGAAATCTATGCAAATGACTTCCAATAATTTTGAAATAAATAATAAAGAAGGACCAATCATATAGGATAAACTTTCATATAGAAATTTTCTTCAAATAGTCAACCAATAAAGAGATATGAAAATGACAAATCAGCCCAAAACCACGAGAAAACTGAATTTTGCAGATTTCTTTTTCAATTTGTGAAAAGTGTCAATTTTGCTCAAATCAAGTCCAATTGGGATGAAAATTTTCAGGAATGAATTTCAATGCATCAAATATATTTTCCAAAAAGAATTTTCCAAAAAGGATTTTTCAATTGAGAGTTATGGTCAAATGAACCTTGTGTTAAGAAAAAAGGTTGAAAATTAATAAACTTTTGCAAATTGAGTTCAAATTTGATTTTCATTGTATTTTTGACATGAAAGGGCTTACATGAGTTGTTCAAGTCATTTTGAGCCGAAATTCACAAATAAAGACCATAGAAATGGTCAAACCCATGTTTTGCATATTTAGGATATTTCGGGTCAAAGCGAGTTTTTTGGTGAGATTCAAATACCCATAACTTTCAAATGATAACTCTTTTGAGAAAGTTTTCAATATAAAATTTATTTGGATTAAGAGTATCTAGGAGTTTTGTAAAGAAAGTTTTTGCAAATTCCAAATAGATTGTGATTTGCGTTTGAAAACGATTTTGTTGAAAAACAAGATACTCGAAGATCCTTTTGAGGCTAATTTTCAATAGAAATACTTTTTAACATCATTTCTTCATCCAAAGCCTCTAAAAACCTTTTAAATACGTTTTGAAGACCATTTAGATAGAAAATGACGATTTTGGGCCTTTTGAATGAAAATTTGCCATTTTGACCAAATGAGCTCATTTTAAAACTTATAATTGTAATTTTGAGTTATTTCACATAAAGGGTTGTGATGAGCAACGGAAGCATTTTAAATTACAACCCTAATGATGCAACAACATAGGATTTAAATTTTTCTTCTTTTTCCATATGAATTTAAAACAACAAAGGATAAAGGAGAATATGTAATGCAAATGTTTTTATTAAACACATCAAAAAGATTTAAGCTCTTTTTGGTAGCCAAACCATATGAGGCCCTCTAGCCTTGTCGCATAGGTCTTTTGGTACCCAAATTGCTTTATCTTTAGGTTTTTGAAAATGACAATAAATAGGTTTTGCAATTAAACTCTTTTTAGCGCAAGAAATCAAATAAGACCCAAAAGAACCAATTTCAAAAACATTAGATGCACACTTATGCGAATGTTGCCCTTTTAAGTGATATGATAAACATGAAGTATGAGAGGGCTTTTTGAATGAATTTGTATGAGTGTGATAAAGTATATAATGCCTCTTACTAGTTGAGTATGCATGATTTAATTTTCCCTTTCTAAATGATTTTTTATGATCTAAAGGGGGTTTAGTAAGCATGGCACTCCTCATATGACATCTAGTAAGGTTATTGCTCAATCTATTTACTATAGTCTTTAGTTCATCATTTTCAATTTTACGTTCTTGAGATGATTCCGTGTTAATACATGACTTATGATAGGAACATGACGGCATCTCATCACTAGTTGATGAACTAGAAGGTATAGCACAAAAATCACTAGATGAGCTAGGCATATCAAAAGTAGAACCACTAGTACTATCACCATTGCATAAAGATGTATCACTAGATGAATCATGGTATGAGTTACTAGTATCGTCCGTACAAGCATATGAATCTATAAATGAATCATTTGACAACTTATCACATGAAGTACTAGTGTTCACAAAACTAGCATTTGAATTTAACCATGAATTAACCAATGAATTATTGCTAGCATGTGAAGTAGAAGTGTGTGACTCTAGAGATGGATCAATAGGGGAGTCACAAGAAACTCTAACATCTAATACACATGTTGAGCTAATAGAATTATTGGCAAGCAAGGAGTCATAAGAAATTTTCAATTCTTGATGCTTCACTTTCAAAGATGAGTAATCATTCCTTAAAGTGCTAAGATTTTTAGTCATATTGCCAAGCAAGCCTTTTAACTCTATAATTATATCCACGAGCTCATTATTAGAGAGGTTAGAATTTGATACCGTCGAGTCGGATGCCGAATGGCATATAGAATTGTCTTGAGATGAAGATTCTGACTTTGACCCTTTCTTTCTACCTTTTCTTGAGCTCTTCTTGCTTGGTTTCGCCTTAGTCTTGCTAGGGCAAACCTCATCGTTTACGTCCTTGAGCTCGCTCGAAGATTCTTGATCCTCCGCATTTAAATCATTGTCCTCAATATGCTTGGAGATGGAACACATGTCCTTTTCTTTGGACATTGCCTCATTTGACATAAGCATGTCAATGAGCTCGCCCAGTGTAGTGTTGGAAAGGTCACCATTTTCAAGATCGGTGATGAAGTCTCCATAGCAACCCTCCGGCAACACTTGGAGCAATTTTCTGCAAATCTCTAGATCGGAAATATTAGCACCAAGGGCTTTGAGCTCATTTGTAATGTTGATCAAGAGATCATATATGGTGGAGAGTGTATCATGCTCCAACATCACAAATGCCTCGAAGTCCCGCAGTAGCAAGCGCATCTTAACATGCTCAAAACTAGATGTGCCGACAAATAAAGTCTCAAGAGTTAACCAAACATCGTGAGCGGTCAAACAATTACTCACTAGTTCTAGCACATCATGACTAAGTGATTCAAGAAGCACATTTTTAGCCTTTGTATATAATAGAAGAGTATGTTTATCCGAAGATAATGAACTATCCATACCCTTTTGCACTAATTTCCATAATTTCAAATTCAATGCCTCAAGATGAGTACTCATCATGATTTTCCAACGTGTATAATTTGAGCCATCAAATTTAGGAGCAATCAATCCAAATTTCTCTAGCGAATTCATCCTTTCTCTTTAGCGGTTAAGCCGATAAATGAGAGACCTTGCTCTGATACCAATTGTAAGATCGAGGATGCCAACTAGAGGGGGGGTGATTAGGAGGCTTTTAAATTTTCTTCCCCGCTAAGCAATTTTAATCACGATAATTGTTTGAGCTAAATTATACAATGAGTCTTAAAGGCAATTTAAACAATTTGTTGCATTCAACTAAATGAACTATTCAATATGACAAGCAAGAATGGTGAATTTAGCAATTGTGTCAAGATGAATATAAAGCAAATATGAAATACGCAATTGACACAATATTTTTACCGAGGTCTCGGAGACTCGCCCGGTCTCCCCTACTCCTCGTTGAAGCGCTCTCTCGGAGCCTCGCTTCTATATCCACGAAGGATATCTCACTAGGATTGCTCCTTCTCCACACCGGATAGGTGAGCACCACACCTTTCACAATCTTTTGCCGGCCTCTCCGACAAACTTCAATTGGAGAGATCTCGGCTCTCCTCCGGCACCGTCTAGGCGAAGGCGATCGCCAAGAGTAACAAGCCGGATGCGCTTTCACTTGAATCAACCACGTGCTAGAAGCTCAATGATGCAAATGATATGCTCAACACTCTAGCACTAGCAATCTAATGGAGATGAAGTGCACTAAACACTCACACAATCTCCCTCAAGCTCTCTCTCAAATCTACTCAAGATTTGGGCTCAATTCTAGCCTCTAAATGCAATAACTCAAATGCAAATCAATTGGCTAGGTTTTCAGCTGAAGAATGAACTCTTTGAGCACCCAAAAATGAAGCCAAACACGAAGTATTTATAGCCTCAACGAAAAACTAGCCGTTTGCAAGAAACCGGGCCAAAAGTTGTACAGGCCGGACATTGTCCAGCCACTTCAGACATTGTCCGGCCAGTACAAAAATTTCAGCCGTTGCAAACGTGTCAGTGACCGTTGGGCGAAATTTGTGAAGGCCGGACGGATACCATTTGTCCGGACAAAACGTCCGGACAAATGGATATGTCTCTGTTAACTCTCGGCTCAAAAAAACTTGTACAGGCCGGACATTGTCTGGTCACTTCAGACACTGTTCGGCCACTTCGGACAAATAGCTCCAGACGGATGCATTTGTCCGTTTCATTTTTCGGCTCAAAAAATTTGTACTGGCCGGACAATGTCCGGCCATTTCGGACAATGTCCGGCCACTTCGGAAAGATAGCCCCGGACGGATGCATTTGTCTGGCCACTGTACATTGATAGTAAAACAAGCATAACTTTTGATCCAGAGATCCGATTGAGGTGATTTTTGGCTTGTTAGAAAGATAACTCAGAGTTCTACAATTTTGTCAACAGGAGCAAGACCTAGAAAGGTATAGAAACTTCTAGAGAACTCAGAAACTTTCCTGCTATCAAAATGTCCAATCCAAAAATCATCTCAAATGCAATTTTAGAGTATTTGCACATACGGATTTGCCGTTTTCTCGCGGATGTGATTTGTGTCACTTAGCAACGATCATGACCACACAGGTCTTGACATCCGATCGAAAACAGGTGGTCGATAGGGTTTGGTCGAGCATACGCAAGCGAGTCGAAGACTAGTACGACCAGTCCGAACTCGTACGACCACGCCCAAACCCTAAACAGAAAGCCGCCAAACAAGCGACACGACCACGACCATGTATCAACACTGATACGATCAGAATATGCAAATACGACCACGACCAGCTCTAGACAAATAAACCAATTTAAACAGCTGGCGATCATGACTAAGTGCAGTTTTCAAAACATTTAATCTAATGCACATGAACTACACTTAGACTCACTAGTAATGCAAGACACTAGTGCAAGATGATATGAATGCATCTAAGCTTCCGCACTAGATAGATTCAAGCTACTAGTTTCCGACCCCTCTTAATAGTACAGTCAAAGTAATAAAAACAAACCTGTCAACCCGGTCTGTCTCCAAACACCGAGACCGGTAAAATCCTAAGAAAACAATCCTTAATCTTGGATTTTACCTTAGGTGAAGTTCGACCGCTCGACGCTTGTCCCCGCAAGGCTCGACCTCGCTAAGCTTGACCTCGTGAAGCTCGACCGCTTGACACTTGTCCTCGCAAAGCTCGACCTTGCTAAGCTCGACCTCGCTCGAGATGTCTCATATCGACTTCATCCTCTTCACACCCTCGCTCGCTTTTATCCTGCAATCAAACTGAGAATACAATACGTACACTCAATGCACAACATTAGTCTCATATATAAGTCGTCATTAATCACCTCCAGAGAAGCTACTCCACACAGGAGTTAGCTCAACGGTTTCTCTTTCAAATGACATGACAAACTATATTCAACGAGTACCAAATGAGTATAAGATAAAATACAATCATATAGATCGTAGATGATAAACACATACGCACACGATCTATACTACTCATATCATGATATCAATCAACCTAGATGACCAAAGTGATGAGCTCCCCATCAACATGTGCATCGATATAAAATCCACAACTGGAGTCATTAGTCTCAGATTTAACGTATAACATCTTGATCAATCAATTAGCACAAGCTTGATGCAACCACCGAGCTCATCCTCTACATATGCATCAATATCAAACCCGCAATCGAGGAAAACATCCAATTCAGGGTTCACCGATAATCAATTCAATTTACTTGTGCTAAATCAGGATTTATCTAAATTGTCATTTAATCATCAAATCTGATATTTTCATATTAACTTTAATCATCATGGATTTATCCAAAACGTCATTAATCATCAAAACCTAGATACTAAGATCTACCTAGATCCAACAATCTCCCCCTTTTTGATGATTGATGACAACACCTTTTATAATCTTAATTTATCCAAAATGTCATTAATCATCAAAACCTAGATCCAACACCCACAAGAGGGGAAAGGAGGCCACCCGGGGCTCTGAGCCGGAGAAGGCCAAGACTCAGAAAGCCCCCGGTCCATCGACAACGCCGGGCTCCATGCTCGTGAAGGCCCGGGACGCAACCCCCGGGTCAGGGCACGCGCGGGCGCCGCCCCGGAAGGAAACAACGCCCCCTCCCCCAGAGAGCCCCGCAGAGGCTCAGGGGAAGGGACCAGCCATCGACGGGGGAGCGTCCGATTCGGCGGACTACACCCCCTCGCCACCTTCGGCGATAGCCCTCCCGGCGGCCCCGGCGCTACCAGAGCCGGAGAGGCCGGAGGTTCGGTTCGCGGAGGCCTCGCCCCCGCGTGTAGTGGTCAGTAGACAACGGGGGGAGTCCCTCGGTTTACGAGGCTCCCCCGGCGATGGAGGTCCCGGGGGCCCCACAGCCTGTAAAGGGGAAGGGACTCCTGATCCCTCCTCGGGGGGGAACCCCCTCCGAAAGTTCTTCGGCCACCTCCTCTTAGGCGGCCACTTCTTCGGCGGTGAAGACGCCAGCCACTGCCACCCCGGTCCACATCACCCCCGCGACTCTTGCCCGGGGGCCCGTCATCGGTCGTGATGGGTCCGGCGCCGGGAGGGAGACCCCCCTGTTGTCTGCTCGGGAGGTCGACCGGTACGCGGAGAGCCTGCAGACCCGGAAGTTCCAGGACTACGTCTCGCAAGGGATGTTCCGCAAGTGCTTCGGGGAGCTTCAATCTCTCCAGATCCAGGTACTTCCCCGAGCCGGTGGGTGGTTTCCTTCGGAGCCCCCAACTTGAATTTTTTCTAACTCTTGCGCTTGTAGGGGGTGGCCATCACCTGGGGGATCGAGGTGCGCTTTGGCCGGGCGCTGAAGGAAGTGGAGGAGAAGGCCGCCGCCTACCTGGAGCAACGGGATGATGCCCTTCGGGAGCTTGCCCTGGTCCAGGCTCAAATCCACGCCTCCGAGACCGCTAACGACCGGCTCCGGAGGGAGGCGAAAGCGAAGGAGGATGCCCTCCGGGAGCTCGAGGGCTCCAGCGTCCGGGCGATAACGGACGCGGGCTGCTCCATTTGCTCAGCCCTCGAGGGGCTTGGCGTGAGCTTAGGCTTGGGGAGCAGCGCCGAGGCGCCCCCGGCGTCACTCACAGAGGCTATGCGTTTTCTCAACACGCAAGTCTCCGTGATCCTAGAGGCCGCTGATGCCCGGGCGCGAGGCCAGGCGATCCCCGTGGTGGCTGCCGCGGCCGGGCTGGTGGAGCACTGGGGGGTGGGCGCCCGGCCAATCGGGGGCCGAATCCCCCGGAGCTTCCCGGAGTTCTTTGAGCCCTCACGGCGAGAGATGGCGCAGCTCGCGGGGGCTTCTACGACCGGATAATCCAGGTGCGGTTCCCAGCGCCGGCGCCTCCGGGAGGGGATGCAGCGGCTCCGGCGGGAGCCCCCCGGGGGGAGGACACCAAGGAACAAGTCTGAGCCTCCCCCCAGGCCTTTAGATAGGCCCCCTTTTGTTTTTTAGGTTTTTGCTCCCAGTAGCTTCTTAGAGGAAGCCCCGGACACTTGTACGAAGACATTTTGATGCAATAGAAATTGAAATTTTTTCTAGGTCTAAATGAATGAAATGTACCAGGTTTCCCGGGAGGTTACTCCTAGGCGAAGGTCCCAGAGAAACTCTCCGGGGGTGAGGCCTTTGAGCCCTGGCGGGTGCCACCCGGGGGATGCCCAGGCCGCCTTAATTTTGTTAAGTCTCTTCTCCGGGGGACGCAACGGGGGCATTTCCCTGGAGCTGATCCGATTACGGTGGCATCCGGAGTGGCACCTGGACAACTTCGATAATCATCGCGCTGAGCTATCTCCTCCGCGACCGGGGTCCCAGAGGGTTCTCCCGTTTCGAATACTTCCACCGGCGGGCTACGAGTATTGGCCCGAAGACCTGCTCCGGGAGGCCCAGTGTCGCATACACGGTTTGTACCAGGACTTGGCCCGGGAGATATCAGAAGGCCTCCGGGATTATTAGACGTAGGAGCTTTCCGGGTTGTATCCCAGGTTGTATTGTATCCGATGTAATGATGCCCACCGGAGGGGGAAGATGTCCTCCGGTTAAACGATCTTCAATAAAGCTAAGTTTGCTCGTGTTGATTTCTTTAAGATAGAGCTAAGTTTGCTCGTGTTTATCTTAGATAGTCCGGAACGGAGTGATTCCCGGGTGCTCCTTATCCCCCCCTCCACAGCGGGCCGGAGGGTAGCTCCGCGCGCTGTGGGGGTGACAAAGCTCCCGGGGTAAGGACCCATTGCTAAAAAATTTTCCAAGCTTTCCCGTTATAAAAATTTCCGGGGATAATTTTTCCGGAAGAACTCTCTGGTCACCGTGAAAACGGGGAGCCGGGAACGAGGTCTCAGGGAAAAATATCAGAGGATTCCGAAATTCCAAAGAATTCTCCCCGGGGTGAAAACCCTCCGGTCACCGTGAGAACGAGGAACCGGGTCTTCCGAGAGGCCCAATGTCTCCGGGAATTTTCCCGGGAGGGAACCCTCCGGTCACCGTGAGAACGGAGAACCGGGAATGAGATCTCCGGGCAAAACATCCAAGAAAATCCAAGACGAAATTTCCGGGGATAATTTTTCAGGGAGATAATCCTCCGATCGCCGTAAAGACGGGGAGCCGGGAACAATGTCTCCAAGAAAGAATATCCGAGAATTCCGTCTCACTCGGGAGACAATCAACTCCTGGAGGAGGATGTGCCCGATGACGGGTCTGAGTGTTTGGGTATGGGACTAGTCTCCCAAATTGACTCGTTACCGCGGTCCTTGAGGACCGGGTTGCCACCTACACCCTCAATCCACGAGGGGTGATCGTAAGCCACCCTACGGGAGTGGAACTCCCATTGTAGAGACTTGTTGGGTCGTGATAGCCCACTTCCTCACGAGGAGGGTGTGGGACCCTCATTTGAGGAATCCGGTGGCAACCGCCCAGGTGGGTTGCACTCAGAAAAGGTACATTGCAGCTCACAACAACAAGATGCATTATATAAAAATGCGAGATTAAAAACAAGTGCTGATTACAAGGACCAACATTACAATAACTTAGCGCCAAAATGACGCATTTAAATGTTGATACAAATTAAGGAGTTTTCGACACAAAGGTCGGCACAAAATAAAACGACAATAACAAACGAAAAGACTTCATCAGTCTTTTTGTTCTGCAGCAGCGGTGTTGTACGGGCCTTTTCCACATCTGACTCCACCTTGGTACATAACCCTCTAGCAAGTTGGGTCTTCAGTTTCTTCTTCTTGTTCCACATTGGGTTCAAGACCGTAAGATTCAGGGTCGACGAATCCTTCTTCTAAATTTGTTTGTAAAAGCAAGGGTGAGCACATTGTCCACATGGTGCTCAACAAGTCCCAAATAAGAATGCAAGTATACTTAGATGAGGGGGAATTTCTCAAAGAATAGCTCTTTGGCTTTATATATGTATATAGAATAGATTTTCGCATTTGGTTTTGAAGAAAAGATCTTTACTTTCGAAAGCGGTGCTTTTAAAACCCTAAGCTAAATTCTTAGAAAATGTTGTGTGTGGCGGTCTTTCATGAGTCACCACTTTATTCAGATTTTGTAAAAACTTTCCAAAAGCTACTTGTGCTGCATCGACGTGAATAGAATCCACAGCGCGCAGACTCCATAACCTGGGAGCTCAGAGTATCCGATACTTTTTAAACTTTGCAAAGGTGTACCACCTTAATCCACCGATCATTCGGCTTTCAAGTCGGTACCTCTCCATGCGACTTTCACGCATGTGACAAGGCCGAGATGACATAACAGTTTACAGTCCTAGCATTAGCAATTTCCCTGCCCGGTAAATAGACAGTTAAGTCTCAAGTACCGTTGTGGGTCCTCCCCACTGCCTTACTTCCTAGCCTGGGTCTATGTTCTCGCAAGACACATAGCTTCTCTTGATTACAGTCGCGCATGACTTAATCTGGCATAGGGCGTCTTCCTTCTTTCCACCTTTTCCTCTCATAATTTTTTTGAACTCGCATCACTCATGGCCTTCTGCGGCCCACCAGTTCTCGCAAAACACTGGATCGACAACCATTGCAGGGAAAAGCTAATACTAAATAAAGCTACTAAGTTGCGCCCGTCCCATAACCGGGCAAGTGGTTGGTACGTTTTTCATGCCGCATAGTAGCACAACACAAGGTTCTAGTCCTTATGAATCTCTAGTGAGGAGTCTTTCACATTCCCAGTGCGCACACAGCACCATCCACTCAAATCATCCTCACTATCGATTCCAATCACATTTTCTTTCACAAGAAAGGGGTTTTGAATATACTTTTCTCATATGTGACCATTCAACATTTATCATATAGTCTTGGGCATAGCATAGCCTAAGCATGATATTCTAGGGTGACAAGGGTGCATGGATATTCAATGTCAAAAGGGGCTTTACAGTTATTTAGGTCATATCTAATCATTTTATTGAAACATAGCTCTTGTTTGAATCTAAGGCATGCATATACTTGAAAACAGTTAACATACTTCATTTCAAAATAGTAGGCTAGACATGATCAAGGGTTTGAGACTTGCCTTGCAGAGATGGGTCTAGCTGCTCAGGTGAATCCTCGAAGATCTCCTCTGTTCCTTTAACGTCTAGTTCCATGGCGGATACAAACAACACATACACACTATATAAGCATACAAGCACTAGAAAATAATATGTAAATATATCATGCATGCAGGGATAAGGGTTTGGACAAGGTCACTTGACATTGATCGAAGAGATGGGCTCAAAAGGACTTGAATGTTGAAGGGCTGACATACGGCTCATGGCTTGACATGGCCCTAAATTGGTTCTAGGTCTGTTTTCTGGAGATGTGACAATAGGGAATATTGTAGAGCATGGTTAAAAAGGCTCAGTGGACAAAGTGGCATTTCAATTGCTCAAATGTAACAAGTCTAAATCATCCAATGCCACTGGTGGACATGCACTGACATAGTGCTAGACATGGCCAGAAACTATGGCATTGCATAACTTTTGACTCAGGACTCCAATTGGTGCACAACTTTGTCTGGGGTTTTGGCCTTGATAACAGCTACAAAACTCTCAACAGGCTCAAGGGCAGAAAGTGGCCGGAGGGTGGCCAAATCTGGTGAGCAAACACGGTGACCTGAACTACTGGACAGTAATCTTGGCATGATCATAACTTTTGATCTAGGCCGATTCAGGGTTCGAGCCAGTGGAGTAAATTGCTCAGGGGGTTGAGGTCTAGCTAGATGACAAGGTTTCATCAGCTGGTTTGGCCGAAAAACAAACTCCGGCGATCGGGGCCAAAGACGAAGGCACCGATTTGGGCGTTTTCGTTCCGGGGCATTTGAACTCAATTCCACGCTCGGGAAGCATCTAGGGGCCATCACGAAGCTATTGGTGTACTCAATTTTGCCAGAGAATGGCTGGAGAAGCACGGCGGCGTTCTCCGGCGAACTGCCGAGGCTCGAACATGGGATTTCGACGCTCGGGGCAAAATTGACGATTCCAAGTTTGCAGGCTTGTTCCTCCTAGCTTACTGATCATTATTCTCTACTGGCATGAGGATCAATTTGGCTTGAATCACTCGGCATTAGGGAAACAGGGGATTACGGCTTTTCCGGTGATTGCCGGCGTTGAGGTTCGCCGGGGGTCAATTAACGGCTATGGCACATACAGGGGGTTAAGAGGGTCTTACTGGTGAAGTTGGTTTGGAGGGGGAAGCCGTGGGCGAAGTTGGCGCCGTGAGCTTCAAAAGTAGCTCGCCGGGGAAGAAGGTCTTCGCGGCGGCGCTGAGGAACGGGGTTGTTCGCTAGTGGTGGAGGCTAAGGCATACAACTGTGGGGTGGTGTGTGAAGAGATGCTGGGCGAGGGGGCTTTATATAGCCGCAGGGTCGAGCTTTCGGGAGTTGTAGCAATCGCCGGGAAGATACTCCCTAGCGTTGGAGCGGTCAGCGAGGTACATCGGGACACGGCGGGGCTCTGCCAGAGGCGGAGCATCGCGCGAAATCAGGATTTCATCAGGACGACGGGATAGCGATCTTCGGGATGGCAACCATGTGGCGCAAAGCTTCTGACAATAGCAGGCACGCGCGCGCGCAGGGAAGAACATGGCACAGCGCGGGTGAGGTGCTCCATGGTGGCGGCACGGTTGTGCGCAGGTGGTGGCTACGTGGCTGCGATGGTGGCAGCGCGGGGAACTTCGCCGGCGACGAGTTCAGCGGCGAGGCAAAGCGGCGGGGCGTTGGTCGAATTGCACTAGTCGTGGTCGAAAATGGCACAGGGGCCTGGTTGCAAACTTTGGGCTAATTTGCGAAGGTTTGGACTAAACTGCGAGGGTTTTGGCTCGGGAACTTGGGCCTATTTGCAAATCTGAAGATCCGGAGGGCTGATCTGAAATCTGGTTTTGCGGATGAGTGTTACTAAATGTCTTAGACTCATCCAGCAGGAAAAATGGTAAAATCCAATAAGATCTGGTGGTTTTGATAAAAATCGAAAATAGGGTAATTAGGGTAAACAGGGTAATTAGGGTTTGGAACTTTTGTCGGGGCTGAAACTAGGGTTTCGGTTGAGATTCTTGAGTTCTTCCAGAAGGGAAAAACGTTCAGAAAAGTGAAACAAAGATATTCACTTGATCAAATTTGAATTTGGAGATGATCTGGGACTTTTAGACTTTTTGGGCTTTTTGAAAATTCTGAAGAGGACTAAACTGAAACACTTTTGGACTGAAATGTGAAAATGATCTGGGAGATGAAATTTAGCTGCCAACTTTTTAGGTTAAGGTAGTGCCATACCTAAGATCAAGATAGGGTTGAGACATCAGGGATTCCAAAGAAGATATGCTGACTCGTAAGCAGAAAAGATAGCCAAAAACAGGGATGTTACAGAGGGCATCCTCATGGGGAGGCCATCGCCGTGAGGGACGGTAATGTAAAAACCTGCATTGAGACAGAGCTGAAGAGAAAACCAGTTGTATTGATAATGAACCGAAGTACAACACCTCCCCCCGCGAAACCGCGACAGGGGAGGGAACGGTGATTAGAATGTCTCTCTCCCCCTCCGACGTAATCGCTCCGGGGGAGAGGACGGTGAGTACAATGTCCCCCTCTCCCCCTCCGACGTGATCGCTCCGGGGGAGGGGACGAGCCCGTAGGCTAGACGTAGAACTTGCGAAGTAAATGCACGTTCCACGGGTGCTTCAGCTCCTGCTCTTGAAGGTTGGAGAGCTTGTAAACCCCCGAGCCCAGGACTGCTGAGATCTTGTAGGGGCCCTCCCACTTGGGGGAGAGCTTGCCCTGGGCTTGGGGGTCTGTGACGCGTTTGAGGACGAGGTCCCCAAGTAGAAAAGCCCTCTCGCGCACGCGCTGGTTGTATGCACGCGCCATCTCGCGTTCGTAGATGGCGTGGCGGAGGAGCGCTTGGTCGCGTTCCTCCTCCACGAGATCGACCCCCAGTCGTTGATTCGCCTCGTTGGCTTGGTACGCCGCGGTCGTAGCTCCGTCTAGGAGCTCGACTCGCAGTGACCGAAAGCCAATCTCTGGGGGGAGGACTGCCTCAGCCCCGTATACCAGGGAGAAGGGAGTACATCCCGTTGCCCGGCTCGGAGTCGTGCGCATGGAGCAGAGGATGCTAGGGAGCTGCTCTGCCCATGCACCCCACTTGGAAGCGGCTTGCTCGAGCCGTCGGTGTAACCCTTGTAGGATTACGCCATTGACCCTTTCAACGGCCCCATTGCTCTAGGGATGGGCCACTGAAGCGAAGTGAATGGTGAGCCCCAAGCCTTCGCAGAATTCCCGGAAATAAGCCGAGTCGAATTGGGTCCCGTTATCGACGGTGATCTCTCGGGGGATGCCAAAATGACAAACGACATTTTTCCAGAAAAACCGCTGTACAGCCCGGGACGTGATGCTAGCCAAAGGTTCAGCCTCTACCCACTTAGTAAAGTAGTCGACCGCGACCACCGCATACTTGTAGCCCCCTTGCGCTGGGGGGAAGGGCCCTAGGAGCTCCATCCCCCAGCGCGCAAAGGGCCAAGTGATGGGGATAGTCTGCAGTGCTACGGGGGGAAGGTTTGAACCCTTGGCCATCTTCTGGCAGGCCTCGCATGCGGAGACAAGGTCTCGCGCGTCACGAATCATTGTGGGCCAATAAAAGCCCTGGCGAAGAGTCTCGGCCGCGATGGCGCGCGGGGCTAGATGAGACTCGCAGCTTCCCGCTTGGATGTCTTCGAGGAGCCGAAGTCCTTCCGGTCGTGGGAGGCAACGAAGCAGGGCGGAAGCCCCCTGCTTGTAGGGCTTCCCCTCCAACAGGAGGTATGCCCGAGCTTTGGCCCAAAGGCGCTTAGCCTCGGTCTCGTTGGGAGGGTCCCCCCCCCCTTGATGAAGGAGATAAGGGGGTCCATCCAAGACGAAGTCCAAGTAATCTCGGCGACTTCTGGGACGCGAGGCTCGTCGCCCGCGTCCGGGGAGGTCACCGAGGGCTTCGCAATAATCTCCAAGAAAGCCCCTTTGGGGAGCGGTTCCCAGGCGCTGGCTGCCCGGGCTAGGGCGTCGGCCTGGTCGTTGTCCCTTCGTGGGATGTGCTGGACCTCTAGGCCGTCGAAGTGCTTCTCCATCTTGCGCACTTCCTGCAAGTAGAGGCTCAAGTTTGCATCATGGCACAAGTAGGACTTGTCCATTTGGCAAACTACGAGTTGGGAGTCTCCTTTCACTAGGAGGCGTCGAATCCCCAGGGAGCGCGCAAGACGCAACCCGAGGAGCAAAGCCTCGTATTCGGCGATGTTGATCGTGGCGGGGAACTCAAGCCGCGCGGCGTACTCGAGTTCCCTCCCCTCGGGGCTCCGGAGGACTACTCCCGCACCAGCCCCGGCGAGACACAGGGAGCCATCGAACATGAGTGTCCAATGGTCGCTGCGTCTGGGCAGCGTGGGGAGGTCTTCGTCCCCGGGCCCGGAGGCAGGAGTCCATTCCGCCACAAAGTCGGCGAGGACCTGTGACTTGATGGCGGAGCGCCCCGTGAGGGAAAGGGAAAAGGGGGTGAGCTCGGCCCCCCACTTCCCTATCCGGCCGGTGGCTTCTTTGTTTCAAAGCACCTCCCCCAAGGGGATGGATGACGAGACGGTGATGGGGTGCCCCAGGAAGTAATGACGAAGCTTCCGGGACGCCATCAGGAGGTCGTAGCAGATCTTCTCCATCTCCGTGTACCGAGTTTTGGCCCCTTGGAGGGCTTCACTCACGTAGTACACGAGACGCTGCTGCCCGTCTTGCTCCTTTACCAATACCGCGCTTACGGCGACCTGGGTCACGGCAAGGTAGAGGAGCAAGGGTTCTTCAGGAGATGGGCTCACGAGCATTGGGGGGCTCGTGAGGTACTTCTTCAGGTCGTCGAAAGGTCCCTGGGCTTCGGGGGTCCACCAGAACCCCTTGAGCCCCCTGAAGATTTTGAAGAATTGGAGGCCGCGTTTCCCCGACCGTGAGACGAAACGACTTAGCACGGCTAAGCGGCCGGTGAGTCGCTGAACGTCCTTAACCAAGCACGGCGGGGGCATATCCAGGAACGCCTGGATCTTCTCGGGATTTTCCTCTATGCCCCGCTGGGACACAACGAAACCCAAGAGCTTCCCCCCACACACGCCGAAGGCGCATTTCTCCGGGTTGAGCTTCAACCCGTACGCGCGGAGGTTGCGGAAGGTCTCCGCTAAGTCGTCGACGTGGGACAGCCACCAGACTTGGTGATAGCCCGAGTACGCGTCCAGGAAGCTCATCAACTCGCACCGCACGGTAGAGTTGACCAACTGGTCAATTCGCAGGAGCGGGAAGTTGTCCTTGTGGCAGGCGCGGTTGAGGTCGGTGAAGTCCACGCACATTCGCCACTTGCCATTTGACTTCTTCATGAGGATGGGGTTCGCAAGCCACTCAGGGTGCAAGACCTCCCGAATGAACCCCGCCTCTCTGAGTCGGGCAATCTCTACCTTGATCGCCTCCTGGTGTTCAAGGGAGAGTTTCCTCAGCTTCTACTTGATTGGGGAGTGACTGGGGGTCACTGCGAGCTTGTGCTCGATGACATCCAGGGCGACGCCCCACATGTCGGAGGTCTTCCACGCAAAAACATCGGAGTTTTCGCACAAGAAAGCCGTCAGTTTCTCCACATGCTTGTCGTGGAGCTCTGCCCCGATTCTGACGGTCTTGTTCCCGTCGTCCGGGGACAGCGGGATCTTCCGGAGGCCCCATTTCGGACGCGGCTTGGGAAGGGGCCTCACAGAAGGTATCACAGCGGCGTCTGACTCCGGGGGGGACGCCTCCCGCCCCGGGGTTTTGATGATGTTGACGCTCCTGATCATTGCGGCGGCGTGCTCGTATAGAGCGCGGGCCATGCCTTGGTCTCCCCGGGCGGTGATCACACCATGAGGCCCGGGGATCTTCACGCAGAGGTAGTTCTGGTGGATCGCAGCTCCCAGGCGGTTGATCACGGTCCTCCCCATGATCGCGTTGTACGAGGAGGAGAGGTCTACCACATCAAACCGGACCATCTCAATCCAGTAGTTTTCCGGGGTGTCGAACGTCATGGGGAGATCCACCTTCCCCATGGGGTGGATCGCCTTCCCCGCGACGAATCCTTGCAAAGGCCCTGCTGCGGGCTGCAAGAGCTTCTCGTCCACCTGCATCTCCCTAAACGCTTTTAGGTAGAGGACATCGGCGGAGCTCCCGCCATCCACGAGGATGCGGGCCAAGTGGCAGTTGTAGATGGTGGCGGAGACGATGAGCGCGTCATCATGGGGGAAGCAAACCCCGCGCGCGTCTTCCGCCGTGAAGGTGAGGGGGACGTCCGACCACTTGGGTGGCAGAGACGTGTGCAGCACCCCCACCACCTTTACTTCGCGCGCGTACTCCTTGCGCTGACGTTTGGAATCCCGCCCGGAGGCGGACCCTCCCATAATGACGTTGACACGTCTCTGGGAAGTTTGGAAGGGGAGAGTCTCTGACGGCTCCCCCTCCCGCATCTGCCCCTGCTGTCCCCCCACGGGAGCAGGAAGGGCTGGTAAGGTCGGCTGAGGGGGCAAGGAGGCCGGAGTCCCCCCCCCTGCCCATGCTGGTCGAGGAACGCGGCGAACTACTACAACAGTTGATGGCATTCCCGGGTAGCATGGGTACTGGACCTGTGGAAGGTGCACCACGGGCCTTCCCTGCTTCCCGCGGCGGGACCTTCCCGGCCGCAGGACGACTGTCCTCCCCCACGGCCTTTCGGCTTGGGGAAGGGGCGATTGCCCTTCGAGGTGTCACACGAGCCACCTCCGCCCTCGAAGACAACAGTGTCCCGAGGCCGTGGCTCGTTACGACCCCCCTGCTTGGGCCGTTTGAGGGGGTCCCTAGCCCCCCCGTCAGCAGGGGCAGGGGCCCCCTGGTTCTTCTTCCAGAGGTCGTCCTCCTCAACCCGAGCGTACTTCTCAAGTACATTGAAGAGCTCGTCTGCGGAGGAGGGGCAGCTTCGGGAGAGCCTCCGGTGGAGCTCCCCGGGGAGGATCCCGCTCTTGCAGGCCTCAATGACTGTGGAGTCGGGGACGTGAGCCACTTTGCTCTTAACCTGAGCGAAGCGCTTGAAAAAGCTGTGGATGGTCTCCCCCGTCCTCTGTCGGACGATATACAGCTGCGAGGAATCCAGGGGATGCACGTAGTTACCCTGGAAGTTAGCGCAGAACTCGCGCTTGAGCTGCACGAAGGACTTGATGGAGCCAACCTTCAAGTTGTAGAACCACGAGAGGGCGATCCTGGTCAGGTAGAGGGGGAAGACGTTGCATTGCACCGTCTCGTTAAACCCAGCCGCCGAGATGGCTGTGGAATACACCTGCACAAATTCATAGGGGTCAACCTCACCGTTGTAGTGCTCGATGTGCGGTGGACGGTAAGGCCACGGCCATCGAATGCACCAGAGTCTGCGGCACAGCGGCTAGCTCGCCCCTTCCACCTCTCGGGGGGAGTCTCGATCACTGTCCACTTTGACAAGGGACGCGCACTCGTTGTCGGAGTCGGGAAGCGGCCCAAGAGGTCCGCCGGCGTGGCGGTAACAGCGCTTTTCTTCCGGGTTGGAGCTGACTTCCAAGACATCCGGGATCTCCCCCAGAGAGGTTGGTTCTTCGGCGGGTCTCTTCCCCCGGCCGGAGCGGGAGCGAAGCTCTCTATGTCCGCGACCCGGGGGAAGTTCCCCCCTAGACTTAGCCGTACGCATTCGCTCAACCTCCTCCCGGGTGAAGCAAACTTGATCCGCCGGAGGCACCCTTGGGGGCGGCCCGGGGGGAGGAGGGAGCTCATGCACTACAGCTACCGGCCCGGCGCTGTCGGGGCCGGTGAGGGGGAGCCCCCCGCGGCGATGCCCGGAACCGGAAAGGGGGAAACCCCTGTATTATCCGGAACCGGGGAGGGGATCCCCGCGGTGACGTTCGAGACCAGAAAGGGGGAAACCCCTGTATTATCCAGAACCGAAGAGGAGGGAACCCCCGCGGCGACGCCCGGAACCGGAAAGGGGGAAATCCCTGTATTATCTGGAACCGGAGAGGGGGGAACCCCCGCGGTGACGTCCGGGCCTAGGGCGCCATTGCGGGGGGAGGTCCGCTGCGGCACGGGAGATGCTCTGTGGACCGCCCTGGTGCGGTGAACATGACTCGTGGGGTGGGACTGGCTCCCGGCGCAGTGAAAACCCCAGGCATGTAGTGGGCCCCCAGCCCCGGGAATGGGCCCGGAACGGGGTGTCCCCCCTGTACCGCAAAGGCCCCAGGCATGAAGTAACCCCCCGGCATCGGGAAGGCTCCCGACACCGGGAAGGCTCCGGACGGATTGCCCGCCGGGGGGGGGTACCCTCCGGCGGGGTCGTACGGGGTGGCTGGGCCTCCGGAGACCAAAGGGGCCACCGGGTGACCCAAAACGGGGGCGTAGCCCCCAGGAATGGGTACTACGGGTATGTGGGGGCCGGTGGACGTGCCAAGACGCGGAACAACTCGTCCATAGAGCGCTGGGCGCGGAGCTGGCCCTCCACTAAGGCCTCAAGCAAGGCGTCCTGGGGGACCGGGGAAGCCGTCAGGTGGAGACTGATCTCGGCCGAGGCGACCGCGGTCACCGGGACTGACCCGGAGGTCAAACAATCAAAATTAACAAGGAAGGTGGGAGGCGGTACCTGGGTTGGGCCGCCTCCGGGCGGAAGCACTGGGACGGTTGTGTCCCGGACGGGCGGCGCCGGGTCACCGGGACCGGCGTCACCGGGAAGGGCGCGGGCCCTTGTTCTTAGGGGAGCCATGGCGTCTCGTCATGAGTCCCCATGGACGGCGCCAACTGTCGTGGTATTACGAATACCCCGGCAAGTTTTGTGGACGATCCTAGTGAAGAAAATACAACGCGAGTTGACCGGGTGACCGGTCCTCTCCCGTCGAACAAGCACAACAAATGACACGAGGGTTTATACAGGTTCGGGTCCCGGTGGGGACCCTAGTCCTGTCGGCGTGCTCCCAACCGGAGTTGGCTAGGGGAGCTCTCTCGGGGGAGAGATGGCTCTGGAGCACACCTGTGAGATTGTCTATTCCAAGTAATAATGAATTCTCCCCCTTACATGAGGTGTTACAAGGGCTTATATAGCCTCAAAAGATGCAAAAAGACTAAACTACCCCGCCTGCCACCGTTGGATCTAGGGGTAGCGACGTCCTTCTTCCGGTCAGGGACCTTAGATGCTTGACAGGTGTCCGCTGATTTCCGAGGTGCTTCTCGCGTGACCTTCACATGACCCGAGACCTCCATCTCCGGAAGGACGGCGGCGCCCAGGACAAGCCACAGGGGGCTTTGTCCCTGGGCCAATGGCGGCACCCGGGACAGCCACCGGGGGCTTTGTCCCCGGGCAAATGGCAGCGCACGGGACAGCCACCGGGGGCTTGGTCCCCAGGCGAATGGTGGCGCCCGGGACAGCCACCGGGGGCTTTGTCCCCGGGCAAATGGCGTAGCCCCTTACCTGGACTTAGTCTCGCGGAGATTTCCCCCAACAAATTTGATGTTAAAAGTTGATGCAAATGCAAGAAGAATGCGAATAGCTTCTAATCTTGCTACAGGTGCAAAAGTTTAACCAAAATCCAAACCTTCAACTTGAGAATATCCTTGTGCAACAAGACGAGCTTTGTTTCGTACTACTACTCCATTCTCATCTTGTTTATTTCTAAAAACTCATTTTGTTCCAATCATATTAAGATCCTTAGGTCTTTCTAGTAGTGTCCAAACTTCGGTAGCGGCCCTCCCAGCACCCCCTCGCCGCCTTCGGTAGCGGCCCTCCCGGCGCCCCCGGCACCATTAGAGCCGGAGAAACCGGAGGTGAGGTTCGCGGAGGCCTCGCCTCCGCGGGTGGAGTGGCCCGTAGACGAGGGGGGGAGCCCCTCGGTCTATGAGGTCCCTCCGGAAGTGGAGGTTCTGGGGGCCCTCCCGCCCAGGAAGGGGAAAGGTCTGATGATCCCCCCCCGGAAGGGGACCCCCTCCGAAACGTCCTCGGCTACTTCCTCGGGGGGCACTTCTTCGGCGACGAAGACGACGACGACCGCCACCCCACCGAGGTCATGCCGGGAGCCCAAGTCTGGGGGACCATCACCGGCCGCGACGGGAACAGCGCCGGGCGGGAGTCCCCCCTGCTTTCCACAAGGGAGGTTGAGTGCTCCGCGGAAGGCCTGCAGACCCCAAAGGTCCACACCTACGTCGCGGAGGGGACGCTCCACGAGCGCTTCTGGGAGCTCCGGTCCCTCCAAGTCCAGGTATTCACCCGAAGCGGTTGCCGCTTTCTTTTGGCTTCCTACATCCAAAATTTTTCTAACTCTGGAATTTGTAGGGGGCGGCGATTACCTGGGGCGTTGAGCAGCGCGTCGTCCGGCTGCTCAAGGACGCGGAGGACAAGGCCGCCGCCTACTTGGGTCAACGGGATGAAGCTCTCCGGGAGCTGGCCCGGGTCCGGGCCCAGGTCCACGTCTCTAAGGCCGTCAACGACCGCCTCCGGCAGGAGGCGAAGGCCAAGGAGGAGGCTTTCCGGGAGCTCGAGGGGTCGAGCGTCCGGGCGGTTATGGACGCGGGCCGCTCCGTGCGCTCGGCCCTCGAGAGCCTTGGCGTGAGCCTAGGCTCCGGGGTGGCTCTGAGGTGCCCCCGGCCACACTCACGGAGATTGTACGTTTCCTTAACGCACAAGTCTCCGTGATCCCGGAGGTAGCGGACGCCCGGGCGCGAGGCCAGGCTCGTCGAGCACCGGGGGGTGGGTGCCCGGGCGATCGGGGGCCGCATCCCCCGGAGCTTCCCCGAGTTCTTCGAGTCCTCGCGCCGGGAGGTCGAGCAACTCGCTGGGGGCTTCTACGATTGGATCGTCCGGGTGAGATTCCCGGCACCGGCGCCTCCGGCAGCGGATGCCCCGGCCCCGACCCCGGTGGAAGCCCCCCTGGGGGAGGACGCCAATGAAAGAGTATGAGCCTCCCCCCGGGTCTTAGATAGGACCCTTTTGCTTTTTTAGGATTTTGTTCCCGGTAGCTTCTTAGAAGAAGCCCCGAACGCTTGTAAAAAGACATTTTGAATGCAATACAATTAGAAATTTTTCTAAGTCTTGAGTTGAATGCAATGTTACCAGGGTTCCCGGGAGGTTACTCCCGGGCGAAGGTCCGGGAGGGGTTCCCCTGGGGCGAGGCCTTCGAGCCACAGCAGGTGCCCCCCGGGGGAAGCCCAAGCGGCTTTGATCTTGCTAAGCCTCATCTCCGGGAAGCACAGCAGGGACGCCATCCGGGAGCCGATCCGGTTGAGGTGGCATCCGGAGTGGCACTTGGACAATTTTGACAATCATCGCGCCGAATTGTCCCCTCCGCGTCCAGGGTTCCGGATGGTCCCCCCACTTCGGATTCTTCCACCGGCGGGCTACGAGTACTGGCCCGAGGATGTGCTCCGGGAAGCTCGGCGTCGCGTACGCGCATTGTATCGGGACTTGGCCCGGGAGTTAGCAGAGGGCCTCCGGGACTATTAGGCGTAGGAGCCTTAGGATGTAGAGAACTTCCGGGTTTTGACCTGGGTTGTATCGTTTCCGCTGCCCACCGGAGGGGAAAGATGTCCTCCGGGTTGAATGATCAATAAAGCTGTGTTTGCTTTCTTCTTTGAGTCTTCTTTTATTTTTTCTTGGATGGTCCGGATGACTCCTTTTGATAAGAATGAGCTAAGTTTGCTCATGGTCGGTGTGGTTGACACCCGGGGGTTCTTTATCCCCCCCGCCCACAGCGGGTCAGAGGGTAGCTCCGCGCGCTGTGGGGCTAACAAGGCCCCCGGGGTGAAGATAACCTGTAGCATAAGAATTTTTCCAAGTTAGAAAATTCTAAAACGAGGTTTCCAAGGGAAAGACCTTCCTGGAGACAATCATCCGGTCGCCGTGAGAACAGGGAGCCGAGAATAAGGCCTCGTGTGGAAGAAACATCCAAAAAAACCCGATGAGATTTCCAGAGGTGAGCTTCCTGGGAGACGATCGTCCGGTCGCCGTGAGAACGGGGAGCCGGGAATAGGGTCTCCGAGAAAGAAATGTCCAAGAAATCTGTAATTTCTCCGGGAGACAATCATCCGGTCGCCGTGAGAACGGGGAGCCGGGAATAGGGCCAGAAATCCTGAGGAAGATTCCGGAGAAAATCCTTCCGGGAGACAATCGTCCGGTGGCCGTGAGAATGGGGAGCCGGGGATAAAGTCTCCGGGGAAAAGATATCCAAGAAATCCTTTAGACGTCCCACTGGGGAGAGCGTCTACTCCCGGAGGAGGAAGTGCCCGATGACGGGTCTGAGTGTTTGGATAGGGGACTAGTCTCCCAAAGTGACTCGTTACCACGGCCGCTGGGGACCGGGTTGCCGCTTACACCGTCAGTCCACGAGGGCTGATCGTAAGCCGCCCTACAGGAGGGACTTGCTGGTGTAGGATCAAGGATGCCGACTAGAGGGGGGGTGATTAGGAGGCTTTTAAAATTTCTTTTCAATTAAGCAATTTTAAAGAATAATTGAGAGACCTAAATTATACAATGAGGCTTAAAACAATTCAATCAACTAGTTGCATTCAACCATATGAAATATTTAACAATACATGCAACAATAGTGATATAAGCAATTGTGTCAAGATGAATATAAAGCAAATAAGAATTATGCAATTGACACAATATTTTTACCGAGGTCTCGGAGACTCGCCCGGTCTCCCCTACTCCTCGTTGAAGCGCTCTCTCGGAGCCTCGCTTCTATATCCACGAAGGATATCTCACTAGGGTTGCTCCTTCTCCACACCGGATAGGCGAGCACCACACCTTTCACAATCCTTTGCCGGCCTCTCCGACAACCTTCAAATGGAGAGATCTCGGCTCTCCTCCGGCACCGTCTAGGCGAAGGTGATCGCCAAGAGTAACAAGCCGGATGCACTTTCACTTGAATCAACCACGTGCTAGAAGCTCAATGATGCAAATGAGATGCTCAACACTCTAGCACTAGCAATCTAATGGAGATGAAGTGCACTAAACACTCACAAAATCTCCCTCAAGTTCTCTCTCAAATCTACTCAAGATTTGGGCTCAATTCTAGCCTCTAAATGCAATAACTCAAATGCAAATCAATTGGCTAGGTTTTCAGCTGAAGAATGAACTCTTTGAGCACCCAAAAATGAAGCCAAACACGAAGTATTTATAGCCTCAACGAAAAACTAGCCGTTTGCAAAAAACCGGGTCAAAAGTTGTACAGGCTGGACATTGTTCGGTCACTTCAGACACTGTCCGGCCAGTACAAAAATTTCAGCCGTTGCAAACGTGTCAGTGACCGTTGGGCGAAAATTGTGAAGGCCGGACGGATACTATTTGTCCGGACAAAACGTCCGGACAAATGGATATGTCTCTGTTAACTCTCAGCTCAAAAAACTTGTACAGGCCGGACATTGTCCGGTCACTTCAGACACTGTCCGGCCACTTCGGACAAATAGCTCCGGACGGATGCATTTGTCCGTTTCATTTTTCGGCTCAAAAAAAATTGTACTGGCCGGACAATGTCCGGTCACTTCAGACACTGTCCGGCCACTTCGGACAAATAGCTCCGGACGGATGCATTTGTCCGGCCAGTGCACACTGACTGACAGTAAAACAAGCATAACTTTTGATCCAGAGATCCGATTGAGGTGATTTTTGGCTTGTTAGAAAGCTAATTCAGAGCTCTACAATTTTGTCAACAGGAGCAAGACCTAGAAAGGTCTAGAAACTTCTAGAAATCTCAGAAACTTTCCTATTGTCAAAATGTCCAATCCAAAAACCATCTCAAATGCAATTTTAGATTATTTGCACATACGGATTTGCCGTTTTCTCGCGGATGTGATTTGTGTCACTTAGCAACGACCACGACCACACAGGTCTTGACATCCGATCGAAAACAGGTGGTCGATAGGGTTTGGTCGAGTGTACGAAAGCGAGCCAAAAACTGATACGACCAGTCCGAACTCCTACGACCACGCCCAAACCCTAAACATAAAGCCGCCAAACAAGCGACACGACCACGACCACGTATCAACACTGATACGATCAGAATATGCAAATACGACCACGACCAGCTCTAGATAAATAAACCAATTTAAACAGCTGGCGATCACGACTAAGTGCAGTTTTCAAAACATTTAATCTAATGCACATGAACTACACTTAGACTCACTAGTAATGCAAGACACTAGTGCAAGATGATATGAATGCATCTGAGCTTCCGCACTAGATAGATTCAAGCTACTAGTTTCCGACCCCTCTTAATAGTACGGTCAAACTAGTAAAAAGAAACATATCAACCCGGTCTGTCTCCAAACACCGAGACCGGTAAAATCCTAAGAAAACAATCCTTAATCTTGGATTTTACCTTAGGTGAAGTTCGACCTCGTGAAGTTCGACCGCTCGACGCTTGTCCCCACAAGGCTCGACCTCGCTATGCTTGACCTCACGAAGCTCGACCGCTTGACACTTGTCCTCGCAAAGCTCGACCTTGCTAAGCTTGACCTCGCTAGAGATGTCTCATATCGACTTCATCCTCTTCACACCCTTGCTCGCTTTTATCCTGCAATCAAACTGAGACTACAATACGTACACTCAATGCACAACATTAGTCTCATATATAAGTCGTCATTAATCACCTCCAGATAAACTACTCCACACAGGGGTTAGCTCAACGGTTTCTCTTTCAAATGACATGACAAACTAAATTCAACGAGTAGCAAATGAGTATAAGATAAAATACAATCATATAGATCGTAGATGATAAACACATACGCACACGATCTATACTACTCATGTCAAGATATCAATCAATCTAGATGACCAAAGTGATGAGCTCCCCCTCAACATGTGCATCGATATAAAATCCACAACTGGAGTCATCAGTCTCAGATTTAACGTATTACATTTTGATCAATCAATCAGCACAAGCTTGATGTAACCACCGAGCTCCTCCTCTACATATGCATCAATATCAAACCCGCAACTGAGGAAACATCCAATTCAAGGTTTACCGATAATCAATTCAATTCACTTGTGCTAAATCAGGATTTATCTAATGTGTCATTTGACCATCAAAACTGACATCTCCAGATTAACTTTAATCACAATGGATTTATCCAAATCGTCATTAATCATCAAAAGCTAGATACTAAGATCTACCTAGATCCAACAGCTGGGTCTAGGCCCACTTCCTCACGGGGAGGGCATCCTCACGGGGAGGGCTTCCTCGCGGGGAGGGCATCCTCGCAGGGAGGGCGTCCTTGCGGGGAGGGCATCGCCGTTAGGGGCGGTAATGATAAGGACCTGCAATGAGACAGTTGAAGGGCAAGATCTATGTATTGATAACGAAATGAAATACAGTGCCTCCCCCTGCGAAGCCGCGAAGGGGGAGGGGAAAGTAAATACAATGTCCCTCCTCCTCCTCCGGCGCGATCGCTCCGGGGGAGGGGACAGGCCCGTTAGGCTAAACGTAGAACTTGCGAAGCAAACGCAAGTTCCACGTGTGCTTCAACTCCTGCTCTTGAAGGTTGGAGAGCTTGTAAGCCCTCGAGCCCAGGACCGCGGAGATCCTGTAGGGGCCCTCCCACTTGAGGGAGAGCTTACCCTGGGCTTGGGGGTCTTTGACGCGCTTGAGGACAAGGTCCCCAAGGCGGAAGGATCTTTCGCGCACGCGCTGGTTGTATGCGCGCGCTATCTCGCGCTCGTAGATAGCGTGGCGGAGGAGCACTCAATCGCGTTCCTCCTCCACGAGGTCGATCTCCAGTTGCTGGTTGGCCTCGTTGGCCTGGTACGCTGCGGTCGTGGCTCCTTCCAGGAGTTCGACCCGCAGCGACCGGAAGTCAATTTTCGGGGGGAGGACTGCCTCGGCACCGTAGACTAGGGAGAAGGGGGTACGTCCTGTCGCCCGGGACGGGGTCGTGCGCATGGAGCAAAGGATGCTAGGGAGCTCTCTGCCCATGCACCCCGCTTAGAAGCGGTTTGCTCGAGTCTCCGGCGCAATCCCTGTAGGATCACGCCGTTGACTCTCTCGACGGCCCCATTGCTCCGGGGATGGGCCACTGAGGCGAAGTGGATGACGAGCCCCAGGCCTTCGCAGAATTCCCGGAAATAAGCCGAGTCGAATTGGGTCCCGTTATCCACGGTGATCTCCCGGGGGACACCAAAACGACAAACAACATTTTTCCAGAAAAACTGCTGAACGGCCCGGGACGTGATGCTGGCCAAGGGTTCCGCCTCAACCCACTTTGTAAAGTAGTCAACCACGACCACCGCATACTTGTATCCTCCGGGCGCTGGGGGGAAGGGCCCTAAGAGGTCCATCCCCCAGCGCACGAAGGGCCAAGTGATGGGGATAGTCCGCAGCGCTACAGGTGGGAGGTTCGAGCCCTTGGCCATCTTCTGGCATGCTTCGCACGCGGAGACAAGGTCCCGCGCGTGGCGCATGACTGTGGGCCAGTAGAAGCCCTGTCGGAGAGCCTTGGCCGCGATGGCACGCGGGGCTAGGTGAGAACCACAGCTCCCCGCGTGGATGTCTTCGAGAAGTTGGAGTCCCTCCGGCCAGGGGAGGCAGCGCAGGAGGGCGGAAGCCCCCCGCTTGTAAAGCCTCCCCTCCAGCAGGAGATATGCCCGAGCTTTGGCCTGGAGGCGCTTAGCCTCGGTCTCACTAGGAGGGTCCCCCTCCCCCTTGATGAAGGAGATGAGGGGGTCCATCCACAATGGAGTCCGGGTGATCTCGGCGACCTCCGGAACGCGGGGCTCGTCGCCCGTGTCCGGGGAGGCCACCGAGGGCTTCATGATGATTTCCAAGAAGGCCCCCTTGGGGAGCGATTCCCGGGCGCTTCGCGGGATATGCCGGGCCTCGAGGCCTTCGAAGTGCCTCTCCATCTTTCGCACCTCCTGCAAATAAAGACTTAAGTTTGTGTCATGGCACAGGTAAGACTTGTCCATTTGGCTAAGCGCCCGAGGACCCCGAAGGCGCACTTCTCCGGGTTGAGTTTGAGCCCAAACGCACGGAGGTTGCGGAAGGTCTCTGCCAGGTCATCGATGTGGGAGGCTGCGCGGGGACTTTTGACGACCGCGTCGTCTACGTAGATTTCGACGTTGCGGCCGACTTGATCTTTGAAGACCAACGTCATGAGGCGCTGGAAGGTCGCTCCTGCGTTCTTGAGCCCGAAGGGCATATGGACGTAGTAGAAGGTTCCGAGGGGAGTTATGAAACTCGTCTTTTCCTCGTCCCCTTCCGCCATCCGGACTTGATGGTAGCCCGAGTAGGCGTCTAGGAAGCTCATCAGCTCGCACACCACGGTGGAGTCGACGAGCTGGTCAATCCGCGGGAGCGGGAAGTTGTCTTTGGGGCAGGCACGGTTAAGGTCGGTGAAGTCCACGCACATCCGCCACTTGCCGGTTGACTTCTTCATGAGGACGGGGTTCGCGAGCCACTCGGGGTGCAGGACCTCCCGAATGAACCCCACCTCTCGGAGCCAGGCGATCTCCCCCTTGATTGCCTCTTGGCACTCGAGGGAGAGCTTCCTCAGCTTCTGTTTGACGGGGGGGTGTCGCGCCCCGAAACTGGGACAACGACTACTCCTGTAGAGACCTAGCTCGCTGCAGCTAGTCCCATTCTCACAAACCTTTGACTTCCCAGGATGAGTCAAACACAGGAGTATATTACATTGCAACAGAGTACTCACAAAATATTAAGCAGTGTGGCCTGCTGGCCTTAATATTACATAAAGAGGATTACAATGCCTACAAGGCATTCAGGGTTTAGCAAAATATTTAACTACACAGCAGAAGATAGGTGACCCTCCCACAAAAGAAGTTGACGGCAGAACAACACACATCAGGGCTCTGGCGGAACTGGTTCTCCTCCTTCTGGATCCACGAAGAACTCCATGCCATCATCTTGATCAAGGTAGGCTCCATCTATTGAGTTGAATGTTGCAAGGGTGAGCACTTACGTACTCAGCAAGTCATAGGTAAGAATAGATACATATAGTAGTGATGGTATGAACCTAGACTAGTCAAGAATTATGGTTGTTTATAAAATAATCTTTTACTTCCATACCTCATCTCATCTTATTTCATGGCAGCACCTTTCAAATTATAACATCATCATTCATGTTCACTAGATTATAGCACTACCGCGACACGTCGACACACGACAGCCCACGGCAGCACTCCTTATCATGACAACACATGTCATTTGGGTAATCTTGATTAAATATATTTTATTTAGAAAAATATACTTGTGTCACACCCCGTGGATTTAATCCACCGCAGCAGACTCCTATAAACCCGGGAGCTCGGAGTATTCGAATACGTTTTTAACTCTGCAGAGAGGTACCAATTTACCCGCAAGATATTCCACTTTCAAGCCTTTCCTATCATAACAAAATGATTGGACCCCTGACTCACTTCATATTGTGAGCGGCAAGGTGGAAATAACAAGAACTTTTGTTATGTATCACTTACAATTCACCCCCGACCCTGTGGCTCTCAGCGAGACATAGTTGTGGCAGGTTGTATCCAAACCTCCACCCCTTTGCTTATTCCCATTACTGGGTCAGCGTGCTAGATCACCTTCAGTGATATGTGTGGGAGCCGCACTCTGTGCTTATCGTGCATCACTACACATCTCATGCAGGGGTTTCATGTGCGATCCACATAATTACTTGTTCAGGCCTGTCCCATTCCAGGCTTGCGGTTAGCACGTTGTTCATGCCACTAGACGCACAACACAAGGTTCTAGTCCTTATATGCCAGTGACCAGACCATCCACAATCCTGCACCTTCAGTGCCTGCATATCCTTTGCAGTCTAGCACCTCCAGTGCTACAGCCATTCCATACCATTTTTCTGGTCACGGCTAGGGGTTTTATTTCATGAATATAATTATATACATACATATAGTAGTTCATGGCTCAAAACTTGTTTATTTCATATTTCACAGATAACCAGTCTAGTACTGCCAATTCATAAATCAACCATTCTCAATCTTTCTCATGCAATATTATCTATATTCAAGGTTATGTTTTAGCAACATTTAAAACATAGGTTCAAGATGACCAAGAATATGACTTGCCTTCCGCGTCGTAAAATACAGCAGTTGATGTCGGATCTGCAGTGAAGTCCTCGAACTCGGGCTCTTGATCTGCTCTCCAAACAAACAAACAACCAATGATCACAATCTTTTCAATACATTATTATACTATATGCAATAATGCAAAGATGGAGTCTTGATGATTCTGAAATGATTGGGTTTAGAGGCTGATTAGGGTTAAGTTAAGGAAACCAATGTTAAGATTAGCTGTCAAAGGTTTACAAGGTTCCAAATGTCTCAAAGTATCAAAATGATATCAAGGTTGCGACTGGTTCGCTCAAAAACAGCGAACGTCTTTAGGTCGACATTCGGTTCATAGCATCGACATAGGGTCGATGAATGATAGAGGGGTTATCTCAACTTGTGGTAGTAGAAGAAAATGTAGATCACAACTCTACAAATTCAGTGGACAAAGTGGTTTTCAAAATGCACAAACAGAAGTGGGTAAACAAGGTCAATGCCACTGGCTGACAAGCTCTGGCGTAGGGCTGACAATGCCAAAAACTAGGGCTTGGCATAACTTTTGATCTGGAGCTCCAAATGATGCACCACTTTGTCTGGGAGGTAGGCTTGAGTAACAGGAACAATTAAGTCAACAGGATCTAGGGCAAGAAATGGCTAGAAAACAAGAATTTCAGTGATGAACTGAAGTGAACACACTGCACTAGATCATTTTTGGACACAAACTTGGCAAAGCTGTAACTTCCAATCTAGGCCGATCTAGGTGTCGGGCTAGAAGACAAAAATGCTCAAGAGGCTAAGGCACATCTAAAAGACAAAGTGATTTGGGCTGAAACGGCTGGGAAAACTTTTCCGGTGATCGGCGCCGGAGAAGAACACTGCCAATTGGGGGTTTCTGCTACAGGCCGAGAGAACTTAATTCCTTGCTTGGAGAGTATCTAGGAGGTATAAGAAAGCTTCTGGTAACATCAAATTGACCGGAGGATCACCGGAGAAGCCTGGCGACGATCGTCGGTTTCTGGTGAAGCTCGGGTTAGGGAAAAACTTCGATTCTTGCTCAATTTCGAAATTTAACTTCACATGCTTGCTTGATTTGGTTCACTGATCAATTTTGTTTACAGAATCGAAAGCTAATTTGTACTGGATTGAGCCACATTACAGAAACAGAGCAAACTGCAATTTCCGGTGATCGCCGGCGTTAGAGGTCACCGGGGAGCAATTAAACGATACTACACAGAGAGAATGAGTAGGGGAACTCACTGATGTTGTTAATTTGGCAGGAGATTAAGTGTAGAGTGCTGGCACCGTGAGCCTCCTCAACGGCTCGCCGGAGAAGAAAACGAAAACAACAAATTCTGGAACTTGGCTAGTTTCTGGTGAAGTGTGGAGGAGCTGCTGCACACAGGAGCGCTTAAATAGGCCAGGCGAAGATTGCAAGGAGGAGACAACGAAGTAATTGGCAACTGGGGATGAGATGGATTGCGTGCTAAGCATCAGCGGCGAAGACACAGCAAAGAACGGTGATGCGACGGCGACAGGACTGCAACTGTCCACATTGTCGTTCATCGGGACTTTGCAAAGCTGGAGCAAGCAGTGGCGACAACACTGGCGCGGCAAAGCGACGTGGCGAGGAGTTGCTGACAAAAAGCCGTTGATCGCACGCGGGAGCAGACGTTGGTCGTCGACGTAGCAGCGACCTTGCCACGGCACTAGCTGGAGCGAGGACACGTGCGCACCGGCATGCACGGTCACAAGCGCGGCGAAGCCTCACCGGCGACGAGCAACCACGGTGCACAAGCACGGCGGTTTCTAGTCGTGCGCACAGTAATTGGCCTGGTCGAAATTTGGACTGAACTGCAGTTTCAATTCTTTGAGTTTTGGACTGAATTGTAAATCTGGAATTTTGGAATGCTTTAAACTGAATTTTCTTTCACTAATCTGGCAGATATATTCAACAGGATATTTGGCAAAGATAGTTGATAAGATTTGACACATTTGAATAATTTTTGATACAAACTGAAAATAGGGTAAATTAGGGTAAAGCAAGATTTGAGTTTTGTCGATTTCGAATTCTGACATTTAGGGTTTGATTTTGATATCTGCACAGAAGAGAGACTTGTGGCAAATAGCATTTTGAGAAGATTTGCCGAAGAAATTCTGAGTTTGGAGTTAATTTGGAGATTTTAGTCTTTTTGGGTTTTCAGATCTCAGATAAGGACTAATTTGCAATAACTCTTGGACTGATTTGTGAAAAGAGTCTAGATGATAAAATCTGGCTGCCAACTTTCTGGTTTAAGGTATTGGCATACCCATGATCATGTTCCAGGAATAATCTGGTCTGAACTTGGTCAAGATTTTGATTAAATTTGAATTCAGAGTATTTAGGGTAATATAAGGTATTTCTGTTTTCGAAAACAAAATGGAGTTGATAAATCTGGGATTTAGAGATAGAATTGGATCTGGGTTCTGAAGGCTTTTAGATTCAGGATAACTAATAGATCACATCTGAACAAACTGATCTTGATTTGAGGTCACAGGTTAGATTTGGAGATTTTAGGGCTTGAGATCGATACTGATCTGGCTACTACTACTGATACATGCATGCATGCTATTGATGAAAAAGGAAATTTTCACCCCTAAACTCAGGGTGTTACAGGGGGTGACCGGGGGCTACCGCAAGCTTGTGCTCAATAACCTCCCGGGCGACGCCCCGCATTGCCGAAGGCTTCCACGCAAAAACATCAGAGTTTTCGCGCAGAAAAGCTGCAAGTTGTGCTGCATGGTCCTCGGGGAGCTCCACCCCGATCCGGACGGTTTGGTCCCCGTCGCCCGGAGAAAGGAGGACCTTCCGGAGGCCCCCTTCCGGTCGCGACTTGAGGAGGGGCCTCCCGGGGGGCGGTGCAGCGACGTCTGATTCTGGGGTAGAGGCCTCCACCCCCGGGCGCCTTAATGAGGTTGACGCTTCCGATTGTGGCGGCGCGCTCGTATAGAGCACGGCCCATGTCTTGGTCTCCCCGGACGTTGATCACGCTATGCGGCCCAGGGATCTTCATGCAGAGGTAGTTTTGATGGGTGGCAGCCCCCAGCCGGTTGATTGTGGTCCTCCCCATAATCGCGTTGTAGGAGGAGGGGAGGTCCACTACGTCGAAGCGGACCAGCTCGGTCCGGTAGTTCTCCGGGGTGCCGAAAGTCATAGGGAGATTGATCCGTTTGAGACCTAGTCTTGGTTTTCGCACTAGGCTCGCCCAGATTCTAATATGCGGAATAACGGGATCTTACTCGGAAATACCGAAACCCAAAGTAATGGCACAACTCTTTATTTCAAAGAGGGCTTTACACGTCGAACGTTAGGCACACTTGCCTACGTCGAAGGAACTATAAGTGTCTAAAACTCAAATAAGTTCTATGACTCTTCGATTGAATTCGATGATCTAAACTAGACCTATTACAAGGTATTTATAGTCCAATCGTATGAGTACGTATCAGACTTAGAGACCTAAACGTATTAGACTCATATAACTAATCCTAAACAGATAAGCTTAGTTATACACATTCGGATCTGATTACAATTCCGAACAGGGAACAAATTCCTTTTCCTGGTCGCGGACCAATCCATGGTCGCGAATCCTTTCCGAACACGGTTAAAGTCGCGAAGCCGTATGCGATCAGGATTTGGTCGCGAATCCGTATGCGATCAGGACTTGGAGATCCTCCCGGATCATGACTCCCTTGTTGAGAAGGAGCCAACCCCCGTTGCGACCTCTCGATCAAACTGGAGATGTGGAAATTGGGCTTGTCCATCTTCTTTTGTGTACCACTTTGCCGCACGTGCTCGTTGATCTTTCTGACCGATTCGAAAAGTCTCCTTTGGGCCACTGCGGGTGGTAGTCACCTTCCTCTCCAGAATCACATCGTCACGTAAAGGTTCATCTCGTTGATAGACCAAGTCTTCAACAGATGGTACTATAGTATCTGGCTTATCATCCAGCATTGAAGGCTCGAAGAGTTTGAGGTGCTCAACATTGACAACCGAGTAAATATCCATGTATGGAGGTAACTCAAGCTGACAAGCATTATTACCCACTTTCCGCAAAATCCGAAAAGGACCATAACGAATGGGTTTGAGCTTCTTACCTTCACCTTTAAGTCTCTCCTTACTCAAATGTAACCATACCATATCACCTTCTTGAAATTGCGCATCAACTCGATGCTGATCATGTCGCGCCTTGTACTTGAGTTGAGCTTTCAGCAAGTTCTGTTCAACCTCACGATGGAGTCGTTGAATACCTTCCAGGAACTTTTGTGCTCGATCCTGATCAGATGCTTCCTTGCTGTTCTGTGCTGAGGTAGGGATCACAAACTCCATATCGAATGGACTCTGTGGTAGAAATCCTAAACAGACCTCAAACAGCGACTTTCCAGTCAAACCATGCACTGCTCGATTAAAAGCAAACTGTAGATACGGTATGCTTTCATCCCAGGTCTTCGGGTGCTTCGAGTTATATCCTCTCAAGAGATGAACGACTGTGCGATTTACCACCTCGGTTTGACCATCAGTTTGCGGATGAAAAGCAGTACTCCTCTTTAACTTGGTGTCCATCATCGTCCAGAGCGATCGTCAAAAGTGACTAAGGAACCGGGTATCGCGATCAGACACAATAGAAGTCGGCAGTCCGAAGTGTGTCCAAACGTGTTGAAAGAATACCCGAGCTGCCTCTTCTCCCGTGATAATCTTCCGACAAGGTATAAGAACAATCATTTTGGAGAACCGATCAACGACCACGAATAGATAGTCGTTGCCACGTCGGGTCTTAGGCAATCCTCCTAAGAAATCCATGGATATGCTCTCCCATGGTCGTGATGGAACTGGCAAAGGAGTGTACAAACCTAATTTTCGGTTTGCCGGTTTCGAGATGCTGCAGAGACCGCAGCCTCGAACAAACCTAGCCACATCTTGCTGTATACGCGGCCAGAACACATGTCGGTGAAGATTTTGCAACGTCTTTGTAACCCCAAAGTGACCAGCTACCTTCGATGTGTGCGCTTCTCGCATCCATTGAGTTCGAGGTGCTCCACGAGGTATGCAAAGTAAATTGCCCTTGTACAAGAGTCCTTCTCGATGAACGAACTCTGTAGGGTTCCCTGTTTCGACCTCAATCAGTGCTGTTTGAAAATCAGGGTCTTCACTGTACATAGTGACATAGTCATCATGACATGATGGCTCGATATGCATGAACGCTGATAAACAGAGGGTTGTAACTGGTGGTCGCGACAACATATCCGCCAATTTGTTGTGTACGCCCTTCTTGTACTTAATCACCAGATTAAACTGCTGCAGATACGACATCCACTTCATGTGCCGAGCTTGCTGTAGCTTGGACTGAGTTTGCAAATATTGCAATGGTTGATGGTCGGTGTGGACAACCGTCTCTTTCCCCAAGAGATAACACCGCCAATGTTTCACGGCCTGATGCAGTGCACATAACTCCTTATCATAAGTCGGGTAGTTCTTCTGAGCTCCCTGGAATAACTCGGAGTGATATGCCACTGGTCGACCTTCTTGAATGAGCACTGCGCCCATCGCATAACCTGAGGCATCGGTTTCTAGCTCGAACGGTTTCTGGAGATTCGGCAAAGCTAACACAGGCGCCTCGCTGATCTTCCTTTTCAGCAAGAGAAACGTGTCCTCATGTTTCCCTGTCCACTCGAACTTCTGATCGATCCTGGTTAATGCATGCAACGGAGAAGCCATAATCGAGAAGTGTCGGATGAACTTCCGAAGGTATTGGCATGCTCCCACAAAACTACGCACATCCGTAACTGTTCGCGGTCGCGGCCATTCGCGAATCACTTTGACCTTATCCGGGTCGATTTGCAACGTACCGTTGCCGATTATAAATCCGAGGTAAAGTAGAGTTTACTGACCGAACTCGCACTTCTTACGGTTGAGGCGAAGTCGATGTTGCCAAAGCTGTTCGAACAACTTTTCGACATGAATGAGGTGCTCATCCCACGAACTACTATAAACCAATATGTCGTCGAGATACACGATCACAAAGTCGTCGATGAACGGTCTCAATACGTCATTCATAAGACACATGAAAGTTGCCGGGGCGTTGCAGAGACCAAACGGCATGACCAGCCATTCGAACAGACCTTGCCGTGTTTTGAACGCGGTCTTCCATGTATCCTCCTCTCGGATGCTGACTTGATGATATCCTGACTTAAGATCCAATTTGGAGAAGACAACAGAATGCTTCAATTGGTCTAGCAGGTCATCAATACGAGGAAGGGGGTACCGGTTCTTGATGGTGATCTTGTTCAGTGCTCGATAGTCGATGCACATACGCCAAGTCCCATGTTTCTTTGGTACTAACACCACAGGAGATCCACAAGGTGAACTACTCGGTTGAATGACACCATTGTTCAGCAACTCACCAAGTTGTCTCTTGATCTCTTCATTCTCCAATGCTGAGTTGCGATACATACTCAGATTGGGCAATGTCGCATCGGACACAAGCTGAATTTCGTGCTCGACTGGACGTTTCAGCGGATGACCCTGGGTAGTCTCGAACAGATCACTGTATTTCTCCAGCAGTCCCGACAAACGACCAGAATCCTCTCGGCACGCCAGCGACAATGCTGGTCGAGTACCCTCACCTTGATCAATGGGTCGAATCATGACAAGCACATACTTGTGACATGCATTAACAATTCGTTTGGCTTGATTTGCGGTAATCAAGTTCGAAGTGTTGACGTGGATGTCTCTACTGATCACGAACTTAACTCCGTCTTTGGTGAGGTCGTACACTTGCGCTCGCCGATGGAAGTGAGCGTCTCGATCATACAGATACGGACTCCCAAAGATCACCTGACAGATATCGATAGGGACAACATCGCATTGCACCTCATCGATATATCGTGCAGAGATCGCAAACTTCAACACACACTGACTCGTAATCTGTTGGTTCACGTCGGATGTAAACCAACCCAGCGGATATGGTCGCGGGTGTGTGGTTGTATTCAAACCAAGTCGCCGAACCAGTCCAGCGGAGACCAGATTCTTCTGACTTCCTGGATCGAATATCGCTGCGACCACTTCGTGCTTCACCTGGATGTTGATGGTGAACAAGTCCTCCGTTGGGTGATGGTCGTTGGTGGATCGAAACCCTTCTCCTTCGGCATTGCCATCAGAGACAAGGTCGTATCCGCCTCATTAACCGAATTCACTCGGACAACTTCTTCGTCGGGTGAAGTCGCAGTAGCCGTGGCTGTTCTTTTCCCTGGTCCGTTTTTCTTTGGTCGAAGTTCAGGATGAAGCTTGTAACATTTGTCCTTGGTATGCCCCGCGATTTGACAATGTTCGCAAAAGGCACCCGTACCCGATTTTGAAGCGTTCTTCTTCGGACTCGGCTTTTTCTTTGTCGAGGTCACATTTTCCTTCGTGCTTTTGTCGCTGCGGGATTTGTTCTTCTTCTCGATCGCCATAGCAGTTGTGCTCGCGGTCGCAATGTCTTGGACACCAAACAGACTTAGCTCAGTACTGATCGATTTCTGAAGTCCAGATGTGTACTTCCGAAATACCTAAGGGTCGGATAGTGAGATGCCGATGACCATTGCTTGTCGCTGAAACTCTGTCGTATAGTCTTGGACGGTCTGGTCGCGCCGTTGGTACAATCTGTGCCAACGCTCCCATCTCTCCTCAAGGTAACCCATCGGATAGAATTCTTGTCGCAGAAGTCGTTTGAATTGACCCCACGCAAGGTCGTGAGCTTCACCACTGGCGACAAGGGCCTTCCACCATGTCTTGGCATGGTCCTTCATCTTCAAAGGTGCAAATTTGACCTTTTGAGCGCTACTAAACCCTTTCTGGTCAAAGTAGGTCTCAAGTTGGTCGATCCAAGAATCCAGCTTCTCGGCATCGATCACCCCATCATATATGGGTATATCAATCTTAGCGTCGACTTTAATAGATCCGACAGCTAAGGAGGTGTTGGCGAGGTCGTCGGTCTTGTGGTCGCCTTCGTCTTCATCTTCGTCTGCCCTGCGCAAGTCTTCACCAGTCTTCTCACCCATAACCTTCCCTACTTCAGGAGGTACAATCATGGCCTGCTACTTAATCCAAGCAAGCACGGTTTCCATGTCGGTGGAGAGCTTAGCCACTTGTTCGGCTAGGTTAGCTTGAACGGAGGTATCGTCAGACATTGTCAGAGACGCGACTGTAGGAACCGTCAATTGATCGCCTGGAATTTCGCCGGAAGTTTTGTAACCCTGGCAAGTCTTCACCATCCACAGGATAGGAAAGTCGCTCTGATACCAACTTGATCCGTTTGAGACCTAGTCTTGGTTTTCGCACTAGGCTCGCCCAGATTCTAATATGCGGAATAACGGGATCTTACTCGGAAATACCGAAACCCAAAGTAATGGCACAACTCTTTATTTCAAAGAGGGCTTTACACGTCGAACGTTAGGCACACTTGCCTACGTCGAAGGAACTATAAGTGTCTAAAACTCAAATAAGTTCTATGACTCTTCGATTGAATTCGATGATCTAAACTAGACCTATTACAAGGTATTTATAGTCCAATCGTATGAGTACGTATCAGACTTAGAGACCTAAACGTATTAGACTCATATAACTAATCCTAAACAGATAAGCTTAGTTATACACATTCGGATCTGATTACAATTCCGAACAGGGAACAAATTCCTTTTCCTGGTCGCGGACCAATCCATGGTCGCGAATCCTTTCCGAACACGGTTAAAGTCGCGAAGCCGTATGCGATCAGGATTTGGTCGCGAATCCATATGCGATCAGGACTTGGAGATCCTCCCGGATCAGAGATCCACCTTTCCCACGGGATGGATCGCCTTCCCCGAGACGAACCCTTGCAGGGGCCCTACCACGGGTTGTAGGAGTTTCTCATCCACCTGCATCTCTTTGAAGGCCTTCAGGAATAGGACGTCGGCAGAGCTCCCGTCGTCCACGAGGATGCGGGCCAGGTGGCAGTTGTAGATGGTGGCGGAGACGATGAGCGCGTCGTCGTGGGGGAAGCGAACCCCCCGCGCGTCTTCCGCCGTGAAGGTGAGGGGGACGTCCGACCACTTGGGTGGCGGAGACGTGTGTAGCACCCCCACAACCTTGACCTCGTGCTCGTAGTCCTTACGCTGGCGCTTAGAGTCCCGCCCAGAGGCGGACCCTCCCACGATGACGTTGATGTGGCGCTGAGAAGTTTGAAAGGGGAGAGCTTCTGAAGGCTCTCCCTCCTGCGTCTACGTCTGCTGACCCCCCGCGGGAGCGGGAAGGGCCGGAACAGCTAGCCGAGGGGGAAGGAGGCCGGAGTCCCCCCCCCCCTGCCCGCGCTGGTCGAGGAACGCCGCGAAGTGTTGCAGTAGCTGGTGGCAGTCTTGGGTAGCGTGGGTACTGGACCCGTGGAAGCTACACCACGGTCCTTCCCAGCTTCTCCCCGCGGGGCCTTCCCGGCCGCGCGAAGATTGTCCTCCCCCATGGCCTTTCGGTTTGGGGAAGGGGCGGTTGCCCCTCGGGGGGTCACGCGAGCCACCTCCGCCCTCGAGGACAAAGGTGTCCCGAGGCCGTGGCTCGTTACGCCCCCCCTATCTGGGGCGCTTGAGGGGATCCCTAGCCCCCCGGTCGGCGGGGGCGGGAGCCCCCTGGGTCTTCTTCCAGATGTCATCTTCCTCCGCCCGAGCGTACTTTTTGAGTACGTTGAAGAGCTCATCGGCGGAGGAGGAGGGGCAGCTCCGGGAGAGCCTTCGGTGGAGCTCCCCCAGGAGGATCCCGCTTTTGCATGCTTCGATGACCGTAGAGTCGGGGACGTGGGCCACTTTGCTCTTCACTTGAGCAAAGCGCTTGAAGAACCTTTTGATGGTTTCCCCGGTCCTCTGCCGGACGGTGTACTGCTGCGAGGAGTCCAGGGGACGCACGTAGTTCCCCTGGAAGTTCGCGGAAAACTCCCGCTGGAGTTGCGTGAAAGACTTGATGGAGCCGGCCTTCAGGTTGTAGAACCAGGAGCGGGCAATGCCGGTGAGGTAGAGGGGGAAGACGTTGCATTGTACCGTCTCGTCCCCCCCGGCCGCGGAGATGGCTGTGGAGTATACCTGCACAAATTCATAAGGATCGGCCTCACCGTTATAGTGCTCGATGTGCGAAGGGCGGTAGGGCCGCGGCCACCGGATGCTGCGAAGTCTCCGGCATAGGGGCTGGTTAGCCCACTGCACTTCCCAGGGAGAGTCTTGGTTGCTGTCTTCTTTGACGGGGGACACACCCTCGTTATCGGAGTCTGGGAGCGGTCCGAGAGGTCCGCCGAAGTGGCGGTGGCGACGCTTTTCTTCTGAACCGGGGCTGAGTTCCCGGACGTCCGGGCTCTCCTCCGGAGAGGCTGGCTCTTCAGCGGGTCTCTTCCCCCGACCGGTGCGAGAGCGAGGCTCCCCACGCCCGCGGCCAGGGGGAAGTTCTTCCCCGCGCTCAGGTGAACGCATTCGCTCGACCTCCCCACAGGAGAAACGGACCTGTCCCGCCGAGGGAGGGAGCTTATGCACTGTAGCTGCCGGCCTGGAGGCTTCCAGGGCCGGCTGGGGGGAGCCCCCTGCGAAGACCCCCAGGACCGGAAAGGGGGAAGCCCCTGTGTTATCCGGAACCGGGGAGGGGGCGCCCGTGGCAACGACCGGAATCGGAAAGGGGGGAGCCCCTGTAATATCCGGGACCGGTGTCGGGGGAGCCCCCAGGGCGGCGTCCGGAGGCGGGGAGCCGATGTGGGGGGAAGTCCGCTGAGGCACGGGAGCTGCTCTGTTGACCGCCCCCGGTGCGATAAACGCAACGCGCGGGGCGGGACTGGCTCCCGGTCTAGGGAAAACCCCCGGCACGTAATGGGTCGCCGGCCCCGGGAATGGGCCCGGAACAGGGTATCCCCCAGGCGCCACAAAGGGCCCAGGCAGGAAGTAGCCCCCCGGCACCGGGACAAGCCCGGGTGCCGAGAAGGGTCCGGACGTATAGCCCGCAAGGGGAGGGAACCCCCCGGCGGGGTCATACGGGGCGGCCGAACCTCCGGAGACCGTAGGGGCCGCCGGGTGACCCATAAACGGGGGCATAGCCCCCGGGTATGGGTGCGGCGCAAATGTGGGGCCCGGAGGCCGCGCTAACACGCTGAGCAGCTCATCCATAGAGTGCTGGGCGCGAAGCTGGCCCTCCACTAGAGCCTCAAGCAGGGCGTCCCGGGGAGCCGGGGGAGCCGTTGGGGGGAGACTGGTCTCGACCGAGGTCCCCGCGGTCACCGGGAGTGACCTGGAAGTAGAAGCACCTAAGTTAAGAGGAAAGGCGGGAGGCGGTACCTGGGCCTGACCGCCTCCGGGCGGAAGCGCCGGGACAGTCGTGTCCCGGACGGGCGGCGCCGGGTCTCCGAGACCGGCGTCACCGGGAAGGCTGCGAGCCCTTGTTCTTGGGGGAGCCATGGTGTCTTGTCACGCATCCCCACGGTAGGTTTTGGGAACGATCCTAGCGAAGAAAACGCGACGCGGGCTGACCGGGTGACCGGTCTTCCCCCGCCAGACAAACACAAGAATTGACACGAGGATTTATATAGGTTCGGGTCCCGGTGGGGGCCCTAGTCCTGTCGGCGTGCTCCCGACCGGAGTCGGCTGGGGAGGCTCTCTCGGGGGAGAGGCTTCCGGAGCACACCTGTGAGTTTTGGCTATTCCAATAATGAATCACTTGTCTTTACAACAGGGGGTACAAGGGCTATTTATAGCCCCAAAAAGAAGCAAAAAGACTAAACTACCCCGGATGCTACCGTCGGATTGAGGGGTAGCAATGTCCTTCTCCCGGTCAAGCGCCTTGGATGCTCGACAGGTGGTCGCTGATTCCCGAGGCGCTCCTCGCGTGACCTACACGTGATCAACAACCAAAGACTTTACCTTTAGAAGGGTGGTGAGGCTCGGGACATGCATCGGAGGCTAGGTCCCGGGAGCCAAATGGCGGCGCCCGGGGCAGGCACCGGAGGCCACGTCCCCGGTTGAACGGCGGTGCCCGGGCCCGACACTGGAGGCCAAGTCCCGGGAGCCAAAAGGCGGTGCCCGGGGCAGGCACCGGAGGCCACGTCCCTGGGCGAACGGCGGCGCCCGGATCGGCACCGGAGGCCACGTCCCGGTAGCCAAAAGGCGGCGCCCGGGGCAGGCACCGGAGGCCACGTCCCCGGGCCAATGGTGGCACCCGGGACTAGCGCCAGAGACCAGGTCCCGGGAGCCAAAAGGTGGCGCCCGGGGCAGGCACCGGAGGCCACGTCCCCCGGCAAATGGCGGCGCCAGGTACCGGCCCCGGAGGCCAGGTCCCGGGAGCCAAAAGGCGGCGCCCGGGGCAGGCACCGGAGGTTACGTCCCTGGGCCAATGGCGGTGCCCGGGACCGGCGCCGGAGGCCAGGTCCCGGGAGCCAAAAGGCGGCGCCCGGGGGCAGGCACCAGTGGCCACATCCCCGGGCCAATGGCGGCGCCCGGGACCAGCGCCGGAGGCCAGGTCCCGGGAGCCAAAATGGCGGCGCAACTTACCTGGACTTAGTCTCGCGGAGATTTCCCCCAACACTCTTGTACTCATCGAGCATTGTTCTAGCCATTTCAATCAATGTCAGATTCTTCCGTTCTACAACACCATTTTGTTGAGGTGTGTAGGGCACAGAGAATTCATGTTTGATTCCAGACTCATCACAAAAATCAATAAAATCAGAATTTTGAAATTCTCCACCATGATCACTACGGATTTTCTTGATGGAGAGTTCAAATTCCTTTTCAGCTCTTTTTGCAAATCTTTTAAAACAAGAGGAAGTTTCAGATTTGTTAGCTAAGAAAAACACCCAAGTAAATCTGAAGAAATCATCAACAATAACATAGCAAAAACTATTTCCTCCAATACTTTGTGTTCAGCAGGGCTGAACAAATCCATATGCAAAAATTCCAATGGTTTGCAAGTTGAAAGAATGCGCTTGGTTGGATGTGAAGTAGCTACTTGCTTGCCCGCTTAACAAGCACTACAAGGTTTGTCCTTTTCAAAAATCACATCCTTCAAGCCAACAACCAAATCATGTTTTAAAAGTTTTTTAAGTTGATGCATTTCAACATGTGCAAGCCTTCTATGCCATATCCACTCTTTTGAGGTTTGAGAGACAAGGCATGTTGAAAGGGATGCATCTTTAGAGTGAAAATCAACAAGATAAAGATTTCCAAAACGAAAGCCTTTGAAAATCAAAAAATTATCTTTTAAATTTTCAACCAAAACTTCTTTAGGATAAAAAATGCAACGAAATCCAAGATCACAAATTTGTGCAACGGAAAGCAAATTAAAATTCAGAGATTCAACAAGTAAAACATTCGAAATTGAAAGATCATTGGATATTGCAATTTTACCCAAACCTACCACATTTCCTTGACGATTGTTGCCAAAAGTGATCTTCTAGTTTTCGCTTGAGTTATCTTCTAATGAGGTGAACAACTTCTTGTTACCGGTCATATGTTCGGAGCAACCGCTATCTAGCACCCCATGTTTTCCACCGGTCTTGTAGTTCACCTTTTCATCACCTTTGGCCATAAGAAAAAGAGATGGACTAGTCGAAATGTTGCATAGAGAAAATCCAGCCAGCTTCTTGGAGCAACCTCCTCCATCGTCGGAGTCAGAATCGGAGCTCTCTCCTCCAGACATCCATTCTCCGAAGCAGGCTTCTTTGGTTGCACCATTATTCTTCTTGAAGAATTTCTTCTTCTTGTCCCAAGTCTTGTTTTTGTTTGGACATCTTGAGGCTATATGTCCCTTTTCGTGACATCCGTAGCATATGATGTCCTTGAAGTTCGATTGCTTTGGCCCCTTTGTCGTGTGTCGATGTTGACTCCTTTCTTGTGTAACCTGCGAATAAGTTTTTGAGTGTTCTTTACCATAAGAGCTAGATATTCGTCGGAGGAGCTATCGCTTGGGTCATTTTTGGAGCCGGTTTTGAAAGCCAACGCCTTCTTTTTCGTCTCCGAAGGTCCGGCCGCTTCCTTCTTCTCCTTTCGATGCATCTCATGGGTGATGAGGTTCCCATAAAGATCAGTAGGCGTGGTGGTTGACAGGTCGGAGTTGGTGAGAACCGTTACTAGAGTGTCAAAACTTTCTGGAAGAGCCCTGAGCATTTTTCTCACAATATCGATGTCAGTAAAAACAACTCCTAGCCCCTTGAGTTCATTCACAATATTGTTCAACCGAGTAAACGTGGAATCCACAGACTCGGTTGACGATATGGTGAATGTCTCGTATCGTTGCCTCACCATGAGCAACTTTGCCTCTTTGACTTTAGTAGTGCCCTCATATATTTCTTTGAGGGTGGTCCAAACCTTGTGAGCGGTGGTAAGATTGCTCACATGGTTGAACTCATTTAAGGGCAACCCGGTAAAGAGAGCATTTTTAGCACGGGTGTTTAAGTGTAGTTTTCTCCTGTCATCATTGGAGTGACTTGTCGGATCATCCGCAGGAGTAAAACCAAGCTTAACAATGTCCCAAACATCAAGCCCCATGGCCTCTAGAAATACCGACATGCGCACTTTCCAATAAGGATAGTTAGTCCCATCAAAAATAGGAGCACGACTGGTATGACCGAGAGAAAAACCCTCATTTGACGTGATCCTCTCTCTAGGTAGTAAAACCTAATTAATCGAGAGACGAAGCTCTGATACCACGTGTAGGATCAAGGATACCGACTAGAAGGGGGTGAATAGGAGGCTGCTCAAACCATCTCTATTTATAGCTCAACCTCTCAGCTAGCCGTTGTGGTCGATAAGGAAAGAAATCAGGCCAGCTAACAGCCAGCTTCGACCTCTAACGGCTAGTAAATAGCCGTTGGAACCTCTGGTCGAATGAACAGTATACTGGTCGAGTGAATAGTGTTATTGGTCGTATGAACAGTAACTAATCAAATGAACAGTGCATTAATAGTGTCTGGTCAAATGAACAGTACTCGTGTGACCTCTAGTTGAATGAACAGTGTCTGGTCAAATGAACAATACTCAAAAGACCAATTTCAGTTCCTCTTTGAGATTCTTTACCAAAATTGTGAATGAATACGAATGCAACATATGACCTAAGAGTTTCTCAGTTTTTGCCAGAACTAAAAGAGGTTTTGCAACCCCTCTTAATAGTACGGTTAAACTAAAAAAGAATTTCTTATAAACCGGTCAAACTCCAAACTCCAAGATCGGTACAATAAACAAGCACTTACCTTAGGTCTTTGCTGCTTCTTTCTTGGCGACCTTGCGCTTGCGACCTTGATTCGCGATCTCGCGCCTTGCGACCTTGGGAGACACCGCGACCTTTCGACTCCCATTTGACATTTCTTCTTTTCACCTAATCTTATTGATTATACTTAAGGCAAATAGATTAGTCTAAGACACTTGTCACTTATCATCAAAATCAAGATTAAGGGCCTAGAAACAACTGTTGGATCTAGGTAGATCTCAGTATCTAGGTTTTGATGATTTATGACGTTTTGGACAAATCCATGATGATTAAAGTTAATCTGAAGATGTCAGACTTGATGATCAAATGACAAATTAGATAAATCCTGATTTAGCACAAGTGAATTGAATTGATTAATTATCGGTAAACCCTGAATTGGATGTTTCCTCAGTTGCGGGTTTGATATTGATGCATACGTAGAGGGGGATCTCGGTGGTTACATCAAGCTTGTGCTGATTGATTGATCAAAATGTAATATGTTAAATCTTGAGACTGATGACTCCAGTTGTGGATTTTATATCGATGCACATGTTGAGGGGGAGCTCATCACTTTGGTCATCTAGGTTGATTGATATCATGATATGAGTAGTATAGATCGTGTGCGTATGTGTTTATCATCTACGATCTATATGATTGTATTTTATCTTATACTCATTTGCTACTTGTTGAATATAGTTTATCATGTCATTTGAAAGAGAAACCGTTGAGCTAACTCCTATGTGGAGTAGTTTCTCTGGTAGTGATTAATGACAACATATATATGAGACTAATGTGTGCATTTAGTGTATGTGTTGTAGTCTCAGTTTGATTGCAGGGTAAAAGCAGGCAAGGGCGTGAAGAGGATGAAAACGATATGAGACATCCCGAGCAAGGTCAAGCTTAGCGAGGATGAGCTTTGCGAAGACAAGCGTCAAGCGGTCGAGCTTCGCGTGGTCAAGCTTAGCGGGATCGAGCTTTGCGATGACAAGTGTCGAGCGATCGAGCTTCACGAGGTCAACCTCCACCTAAGGTAAAATCCAAGATTAAGGATTGTTTTCTTAGGGTTTTACCGGTCTCGGTGTTTGGAGACAGACCGGGTTGATAGGTTTCTTTTTACTAGTTTGACCGTACTATTAAGAGGGGTCGGAAACTAGTAGCTTGAATCTATCTAGTGCGGAAGCTCAGATGCATTCATATCATCTTGCACTAGTGTCTTGCATTGCTAGTGAGTCTAAGTGTAGTTCATGTGCATTAGATTAAATGTTTTGAAAACTGCACTTAGTCGTGATCGCCAGCTGTTTAAATTGGTTTATTTGTCTAGAGCTGGTCGTGGTCGTATTTGCATATTCTGATCGTATCAGTGTTGATACGTGGTCGTGGTCGTGTCACTTGTTTGGCGGCTTTATGTTTAGGGTTTGGGCATGGTCGTAGGAGTTCGGACTGGTCGTACCAGTTTTCGGCTCGCTTACATACGCTCAACCAAACCCTATCAACCACCTATTTTCGATCCGATGTCAGACCTGTGTGGTCGTGGTCGTTGCTGAGTGACAGCAATCACATCCGCGAGAAAACGGCAAAATCCGTATGTGCAAATACCCCAAATTGCATTTGAGATGATTTTTGGATTGAACATTTTGACAATAAGAACGTTTCTGAGTTTTCTAGAAGTTTCTAGACCTTTCTAGGTCTTGCTCCTGTTGACAAAATTGTAGATCTCTGAGTTGTCTTTCTAACAAGCTAAAAATCACCTCAATCGGATCTCTGGATCAAAAGTTATAGTTGTTTTACTGTTAGTGTGCAGTGGTCGGACAAATGCATCCGTCCGGAGCTATCTGTCCGAAGTGGCCGGACTTTGTCCGAAATGGCCGGACATTGTCCGGCCTGTACAAATTTTTTGAGCCGAGAAATGAAACAGAGACAAATGCATCCGTCCGGGGCATTTGTCCGTCATGGGCGGACTTTGTCCGAAAAGGCCGAACATTGTCCGGCCTGTACAAGTTATTTGAGCTGAGAGTTAACAGAGACATATCCATTTGTCCGGACTTTTTGTCCAGACAAATAGTATCCGTTCGGCCTTCACAAATTTCGCCCAACGGTAACTGACACGTTGCAACAGCTGTTTTTCGTTGAACTAATCAGACACTGTCTGAAGTGGCCAGTCAATGTCCGGCCTGTACAAATCTGGTTCAGTTTGTTGCAAACGGCTAGTTTTCCTTTGAGGCTATAAATACTTCGTGTTTTGCTTCATTTTTGGGTGCTCAAGAAGTTCATACAACAGCTGAAAACCTAGCCAATTGATTTGTATTTGAGTTATTGTATTTAGAGGCTAGAATTGAGCCCAAATCTTGAGTAGATTTGAGAGAGAGCTTGAGGGAGATTGTGTGAGTGTTTAGTGCACTTCATCTCCATTAGATTGCTAGCGCTAGAGTGTTGAGCATATCATTTGCATCATTGAGCTTCTAGCATGTGGTTGATTCAAGTGAAAGTGCATCCGGCTTGTTATTCTTGGCGATCGCCTTCGCCTAGACGGTGCCGGAGGAGAGCCGAGATCTCTCCAATTGAAGTTTGTCGGAGAGGCCGGCAAAGGATTGTGAAAGGTGTGGTGCTCGCCTATCCGGTGTGGAGAAGGCGCAACCCTAGTGAGATATCCTTCGTGGATATAGAAGCGAGGCTCCGAGAGAGCGCTTCAACGAGGAGTAGGGGAGACCGGGCGAGTCTCCGAGACCTCGGTAAAAATATTGTGTCAATTGCGTATTTCATACTTGCTTTATATTCATCTTGGCACAATTGCTAAATTCACCATTCTTGCTTGTCATGTTGAATAGTTCATTTAGTTGAATGCAACTAGTTGATTAAATTACTTTTAAGCTTCATTGTATAATTTAGGTCTCTCAATTATTCTTTAAAATTTCTTAATTGAAAAGAAATTTTAAAAACCTCCTATTCACACCCTCTAGTCGGCATCCTTGATCCTACAACAACAAGCTCCTCCGTGGCGTCCCTCATGGAGCGGACGCCCCGGGAGCCCACCACCTTGCTAAGGAGCTTCAGCTCCTCGTCGGTCCATACCGGGGGCTTGGGGGCTAACGATCGGTAGTAGGAGAGGGGCTCCGAGGAATAGGTCACCTCGGGGTCCCTGACCCGGAGGTAAAACCACCTCCAGACCCAATCCCCCCAGTGGCCCCGGGAGGCCGCCACCGGATACTCCTGCACCCACGACGGTAGGAGTTGTATCATGACGAAGCCGAACGAAGACTTCGGCCCTCCCCTCACCAAGTGCGAGCTCCTCGCTGCAAGCTCGTAGAAGTATCGAAACAGTCGGAGCGTTGGCTCCCGTCCGGTGGCTGTCTCGAACAGCCAAATGAAGAGCCCCATCTGAACGAAGGAGTTCGGCGTCAGGTGGTTGAGCGCCACCCCGTACTCCCGGAGAAATTCCCAGAGCAACGGGTGCACCGGGAGCCGGAGCCTGACCTCGAGGAATGCCTCTGTGGGGAACCCCGCCCCGTACCGAACACCACAATACGGAACAACACTCCCCTGTCGCAACTTCCCAGGAGTCAGTTGCGAACCAGAAATGAATATCACAACAACCAGCACAATACATAAATAATCCACAAAATATTGCAAGGTTCACCGATGACGGCACTAGGGCCTTACAATAGTAACACAACGAGGTACAAAATAACGGTTCAGTTTTTTTGCAACAAAACGCGGAAGGAGCGGAACGCTAATCTTTGCCCACAGTCGCTCGACCGGGGTACGCGACGCCTAGAAGCTCGGATCATACTCGAAGAAGTCTTCATAAGGCTCAGGCTCACACTCATGTGAACCCAAGTCGCTTGGCTCTTCAACTTCTGATGGAACAATTCAGTCACGGGTGAGTACAGGGTACTCAGCAAATCACCACTTAACAAATGCAAGTATATATAACATGATAGGGAATTCAAGGAAATGATTGAGGTTCTTTTCCAAATCTTTTTCATCACCTAACAGTTGATAGTCATGAAAAGCATTCAAAACATTCTTTGAAAACTTACCTTATATATATATAACAGTTCAAGAGTGCAGAATTTAAAGCAGTTGATAAAACAGTTCATAAAAACTACTTGTGCCTCACAACATGGATAAAATTCATTGACCATAACACACTCCAAAATCCGGGAGCACGGAGTATTTAAATACATTTTAAACTCTACAGAGGGGTACCGCTTTACCCACAAGACTTCTCAACTACCATTGTTGACAACGAGCATAGGCCTTTTGCCAACATGCTACTTTAAGCATATGAGTCTCCTATGCCAGGTTTGATCACGCTGCTTTAAGCGCACCACTGAGTTGAGAACAACACGCTTTTCACCCTGCCTTGCCATTATACTAGCTCTGCCCCATAAAAGGTTCACCACCGGTCAGTTGGCCCAGGAATTCCACTTCTGGGTGGGGTTCCTAATATAGTTGTGAAGCATTGTAGGGATCTTCCCTCTCATACCTTCACCCTACCCCTCACTCAGTATTGGGCCGCCGTGGGAGACCCTCTCCACCAATAGTGAGCGAACACACAAGGGGTTTGTGCTGGGAAACCACATCCAGCACTCGTGCCCTGGAACCACATCAGTTGCACGATCTTTCACTCAGACGAATCGGTTGGGCTCGTCCCAACCATCAGTGTAAGTGGGCCAAGAGGGATCTTCCCTCCCTGACCAGTGAACAGTATTAGTGCACATTATTATTTAGGTTAGAGACTCTATGCAGAGCTAGGGCAATAGTTCGGCAAGGATACTTGGTCGTGCCTGTCCCATACCAGGCTTGTGGAGGTACGATAACATGTTACTGGATGTTTAGCACAAATTGGTTGGTCCTTAAGCTATTCTAGAGAGGAGTTTCCCTAATCACATTTTTCACAATTCACAACATTCCATGTTTCCCACATTATCATGTTATCACATCATCATCATAAGCATCACAGCATTTTTCATGTTCCGACTAACACACCTCTCCTCTCTAAGATAGACATTTTAAAAAGGCATTTTTTTAGTTCTGGAAAACCATTTTGTTTGCTCATGTAGATAACTCATATTACTGCTATTATACTTTAACATTAACCTAGGGCATCAAGAACATTATATAAGGTTTGAAAATCAAGAATGGCTTTTCAATGTAGGACAATAGCTAAACAGGTATATTTCAACATACTCAGTTTGCTTAAATAACATGCACAATATTTGCAAAACAAAATACTTAGCTAACTTGAAAACATGGGATCAATATAATCAAGGTGATGGTGACATGCCTTGAATTCTCACGATAAGATCTTCAGCGACGTCCTCGATCGGTTGCTCCTCGGCTTCTGGACGGACGGTTTCTAAACACAAAAAGAGCACCGATCAAACAAAATGCACTAGTATGAGACTAACAAATGCAAAATCTAAAACCTAATAAGTCTAGACAAAACAGCCTCGGAGTTGGATCTGAAAAAGACTGAAAAACGGGAGTTTTTGAAAACGGCGGATCAAGGTTTTAGGATTAGAATCTGAGGTGGTGGCTGAAGGAGAATATGTGGCAGGAGCAATTTGTGGTAGGGTGGTTCAGACGGATCTGGATTTGGAGATTTTTGCGACAAAATCGACAAAATCGGGGGAAGGAACGACGGAGTTCAAAACAGTGAAACAGAAATCTGGACAGCGGATCAAGGATCAGAGAACACATTTGGAAGGAAAACGGCGAAATGAACAAAACGACGCGAACGGATTTTCAATCGGAGGTCCAGAAGATAGAGAACGACATAAGGCGACAAAGACGAAGACACAAAGACAGCACATGCAACACTGTTGCAGTGCCATTTGGCTGGCACAGGCCACGGCCACGGCGAAGCTTGCTGGCGGCCAGTTGGGCCACGGCCGGGGAATGGAGCATGGCGGTTGGGGAGATAGAGCAGGAGGGAGGTGGTTGGATGAGGGAGGCACAGCCGGAGGAGAGCCACGGCGCCTGCACGCAGGCTCGGGCTCACGGCTCGGGCGCAGTTCACGGGGGAGCTCCGGTGGGGGCTCGCCGGAGAGGGAAGAAGGCCGGGGAGATCGAGGAGGAGTACCTGGGGGTGAGAAGGCAGCAAAAATGGCGGGAAAAGGGGCTGGAATCGGGGAGATAACCACGGTGGCCGGAGGTAGAAGAGAGAGGAACGCCGGCGGTGGGAAAAACAGAATCACGCCGGTGGAGGGAGCTCCGGTGGCCAAAACGAAGAGCTCCAGAAGAGAAAAAGGAAGAGAGTGAGGAGGCACACCTGATGGACAAAGCTCAGACAAGCACACGACGGCTGCAGCGAGGGAAACGATGACGCGGTGACGGCGGCCGGCGCTGGAGCGCGGCCAAACCAGCGGCAGAAGAGCAGAAATCACCCCTTTGATATTTTATGTGAAATGTTTCAATCAAATGCAAAACTCTTCAATGCTCTGCGTGTCTAAGTGTTTCCTCTACCACTCTACAGAAGGACTTGTGAAAATATGCTGGTTTGAGTGGGTTTTCAGCCATGCCAAGACCTTTAAAGAGTGGCATTGAGGAGAAAACGAGGTGTAACAGTGACATGCTGACATGTAATGCATCCAGCTGGGGTAAACAGGTCTTTACACTGTACTTGCTGCAGGATGGTTGAGGGTAGAGGTGGTATTTTACATAAAATAGTGTTTTTGTCAATTCTAGGTGCTTGTTTGGAAATTTCTGAAAATAGGAGGGCTGAAATGCAAAATTCCAGTGCATGGGAAGTTGTGGAACCTAGTTATTTGTGAAAATAAAATATTTTAAAACTTTTCACAGAATTTTTAATGCATTACTTTAAATTAAATATATTCCTTTATGCAATTTCCAAATAGGAAAATCATTATTTCATGTGGAAAAATGATTTGTTTGATGCGTAAAATCATGATGCCATGAACTTAAAAATATGCATGCATGAGAAAAATATTGGGGGGGATGATTTAGGGTTGAACAGGTGAAAGAATTTCGCTGATCGGAATAAGAAGATAATTAAACAGAATTTCGGAAGATTTAGACCGGAAGGAAAATCTAAGAAAGGGAGGGTTTAAGAATGGAATTTTGCGGCTGTTACAGCCTCGAAGACGACGACTTCTCCGGGCCGTGGGCGGGGGGCGCCATCCTTCATTGAGGGGATCCAGACGTCCCCATCTGCGACAACCCCCCGGTCCACGAGGGACTCCAAGTCCCCCGAGGTGAACTCGGAGGTCCAGAGGAAATCCGCAGTGACTTCTGTTGCATCTAGGTCTTCATGCCTAACCCTAATTTTGATGATTAATGAAAACAAAGTGTTCCGGACTAATTGTGCTTTTGAGATTGATTGATACAGGGATAAGTTGGGAAGAAATTCAAGATGTTCAAGATGAACCCGACTTCAAGTGAAGCACAACATGCAGAAGAGCAAGATACAAGACACAAATCATGAAGATGCGAAAGACCTCAGGTATTATGAGTTTTTATTTTTACCGATCTCGGCGTTTGGAGATGATCGGTTAGGGAAATTATTTTCTAGTTTTAACCGTACTATAAAGAGGGGTGGCGAAAGTCCTCTTTTTATCTCCAACGCAAACCGAGAAACCTAGGTCATTGCATTGCATCATTTTGAGTTGGATTTGGTTTGAACTTATTTGAAAAATCTGGTTTTTCAGTTCAGTTTTTGACAGCAGAAGAGTATTTGCAATTTTTTAGAAAGATCTAGGCAGATCTGGCTTTTGCTTCTGTTGACAAAAATGTAGCCCTTAAAATTATCTTTCCAACGAGCTATTAAACACCTCTTTTGGATTTCTGGATTTAAAGTTATCTTTGTTTTTGTTTAGACTGACTGTCAGTTTGCTAAACTGACTGTCAGTTTGAATGTCAGTTAGTTTAAACTGACAATTGTCCAGAGAGGGTGTATTTTGGGCTCAAAATTTTTGTACTAAACTGACTGTCAGTTTGTCCATACTGACTGTCAGTTGGGGTTTCGACCACAGTGCTTTTAACTGAGTTTCTATTTGTTTTTGGTCGAGTTAGTAGTCGAACTGACTGTCAGTTTGTGTAACTGACTGTCAGTTGTGGGTTTCAGCTTTCCTTTTTTGACCACGAACGGCTAGCAAAGTTTTCGTCCGTAAATTTTGTCGGCCGTTGTGTACTAAACTGACTGTCAGTTTGGGTTGCTGATTTCAGCCCTAGCTCCAACGGTTCATTTGATTCTTGAGGCTATAAAAAGGGGCTTTGGGCATAAGTTTTATATAACAAGCAGCAGCATTTCATATACACTCTTGAGCATTAGTTTCTTATATAAAATCTTGATCTTTTGATCAAGTCGAGTGATTTTCGATCCACCGAGAGTTTCAGTTCTTTGCATTTTGCATTCACTTAGCTTCTCGGTGCGTGTTTGGAGGTCTAGAGAAGACCTCGCTGCCTGTTACTCTTGGTGAGCGCCCTCACCTAGACGGTTCGGAGGCGTGGCCGTTGATCTCTCCGTTTGGAGATTGTCGGAGAGGCTCGGCAAGTGTGTACAAGGCATCGGTGCTCGCCTTTCCGGAGTGGACAAGGAGCAACCACTAGTGATAATATCCTTTGTGGATATTGAGGCAAGACTCAAGTGATTTGAGTGCTTCAACGAGGATTAGTGGAGACTGGGCAAGTCTCCGATACCTCGGTAAAATTATTGTGTTCGTTCTCTCTTTTCTCATTACTTATTTTATTTGTCTTGATTTGCATTTATTTGCTTTGAGCTTTAAAGTTTTTTAAAAGCCTCCTATTCACCCCCCCTCTAGTCGGCATCCTTGATCCAACACGTGGTATCAGAGCAAGGTCTCTCGATTCATTAGGCTTTACCGCCTAGAGAGAGGATGTCGTCAAGTGGTGATTTTCTTCTCGGTCATACCGGTCATGCGCCTATCTTTGATGGGACAAACTATCCTTATTGGAAAGTGCGCATGTCGGTATTCCTAGAAGCTATGGGGCTTGATGTATGGGATATTGTTAAACTCGGCTTTACTCCTCCGGTTGATCCGGCAAGTCAGTCTGAGAACGATAGGAGAAAGTTGCATTTAAATGCCCGTGCAAAAAATGCACTCTTTGCCGGTTTATCCTTAAATGAGTTCAACCGTGTGAGCAATCTCACGACTGCTCATAAAGTGTGGACTACTCTCGAAGAAATTTACGAGGGCACTACAAAGGTTAAAGAGGCAAAATTATTAATAGTGAGGCAAAAATATGAGACATTCACCATGTCATCAACCGAGTCCGTGGATTCCATGTTTACTCGGTTAAATAACATTGTGAATGAACTCAAGGGTCTTGGTGTTGTTTTTACTGATCTTGAGCTTGTGAGAAAGATGCTTAGGGCCTTACCGGAAAGTTTCGACACTTTGGTCACGGTTCTCACAAACTCCGATTTATCGACCACAACACCGACCGATCTTTATGGGAACCTCATCACCCATGAGATGCACAAGAAGAAGAAGAAGGAAGCCGCCGAACCCTCGGAGACGAAGAAGAAAGCCTTGGCCTTCAAAGCAAACATAAGGAACGATTCAAGCGATGGCTCCTCCGATGAAGACCTCGCGCTCATGGTAAAAAATACTCAAAAACTTCTTCGCAGGTTGCATAAGAAAGGTGTCAACATTGACACACGACCAAAGGGGCAAAAGCAAAACAACTTCAAGGACATCATTTGCTATGGATGTCATGAGAAGGGACACATAGCATCAAGATGTCCAAACAAGAACAAGGCGTGGAACAAGAAGAAGAAGTTCTTCAAGAAGAAGAATGAAGAAATCAAAGAAGCTTGCTTTGGAGAGTGGATGTCCGGAGGCGAGAGCTCCGACTCCGACTCCGACAATGAAAGAAGTTGCTCCAAGAAGATGGCCGGATTAGCTCTCGGCAACATCAACACCTCAACTAGTTCATCCATTTGCCTTATGGCCAAAGGCGATGAAAAGGTACATGTTGGGGGAAATCTCCACGCGGTCAAGTCCAGGTAAGCTCATGATTGCCCGGGGACAGTGGCCTCCGGTGCCTGCCCCGGGCGCCGCCTTTTAGGCTCCCGGGACTGGGCCACCGGAGCATGTCCCGGGCGCCGCCATTTGGCCCCCGGGACAGTGGCCTCCGGTGGCTGCCCCGGGCGCCGCCTTTTAGGCTCCCGGGACCGCGCCCCCCGGGCATGTCCCGGGCGCCGCCATGTGCCCGGGGACAGTGGCCTCCGGTGCCTGCCCCGGGCGCCGCCTTTTAGGCTCCCGGGACCGCGCCCCCCGGGCATGTCCCGGGCGCCGCCATGTGCCCGGGGACAGTGGCCTCCGGTGGCTGCCCCGGGCGCCGCCTTTTAGGCTCCCGGGACCGCGCCCCCCGGGCATGTCCCGGGCGCAGCCATGTGCCCGGGGACAGTGGCCTCCGGTGCCTGCCCCGGGCACCGCCTTTTAGGCTCCCGGGACCGCGCCCCCCGGGCATGTCCCGGGCGCCGCCATGTGCCCGGGGACAGTGGCCTCCGGTGCCTGCCCCGGGCGCCGCCTTTTAGGCCCCCGGGACCGCGCCCCCCGGGCATGTCCCGGGCGCCGCCATGTGCCCGGGGACAGGGGCCTCCGGTGCCTGCCCCGGGCGTCGCCTTTTAGGCCCCCGGGACCGGGCCCCTCCGGGCATGTCCCGGGCGCCGCCATGTGCCCGGGGACAGGGGCCTCCGGTGCCTGCCCCGGGCGCCGCCTTTTAGGCTCCCGGGACCCTGCTCTCCGGAAGAGGTCCCGGACGTCATCGCCCTCCTAAAAGGTAAAATCCCTATTTGTTTATCACGTGCAGGTCACGCGAGGGACGCCTCGGGAATCAGCGACCACCTGTCAAGCATCCAAGACGTTTGACCGGGAGAAGGACGGTCCTACCCTTCGATTCGACGGTGGCTTCCGGGGTAGTTTAGGCTTTTCGCTTCTTCTTGGGGGCTATAAATAGCCCTTGTACCCCTCTGTTGTAAAGGTCAGTTCATTATTATTTGGAATAGCTAATCTCACAGACGTGCTCCGGAAGCCTCTCCCCCGGAGAGAGCCTCCCCAGCTGACTCCGGTCGGGAGCGCGTCGACAGGACTAGGGCCCCACCGGGACCCGAACCTGTATAAATCCGCGTGTCAATTCTTGTGTTTGCCCGGCGGGGGAGGACCGGTCACCCGGTCAACCCGCGCTGCGTGATTTCCGCTAGGATCTTCAAAACCTGCCGGGGTATTCTTAATACCACGACAGTTGGCGCCGTCCGTGGGGACCCGTGACGAATCGCCATGGCTCCTCCGAGAACAAGGGCCCGCGCCCTTCCCGGTGACGCCGGTCCCGGTGACCTGGCGGCACCCGTCCGGGACGCTGCTGTTCCGGCGCTTCCGTCCGGAGGCGACCATTCCCAGGTACCGCCTCCCACCTTTCCTCTCAATCTAGGTGCCTCCACCTCCGGGTCGCTCCCGGCGGCCGCGGGGACCTCGGCCGGGACGAGTTTCCCCCCGACGGCTCCCCCGGCCCCCCGGGACGCCCTGCGGGAGGCTCTCGTGGAGGGCCAGCTCCGCGCCCAGCGCTCTATGGACGAGCTCCTTAGTGTGTTGGCACAGCCCTCGGCCCCCACATTTTCGTCGCACCCATATCCGGGGACCATGCCCCCGTTTATGGGATACCCAACGGCCCCTCCGGCGTCAGGGGGGCTGTCTACCCCGTATGATCCCGCTGGGGGGTTCCCTCCCCCCGCGGGATATACTTCCGGACACTTCTCGGCACCCGGGCCTGTCCCGGTGCCGGGAGGCTATTTCATGCCCGGGCCCTTCGTGGCACCAGGGGGGTACCCCGTCCCCGGCTCGCTTCCGGGGCTGGGGGGTCATTTCATGCCGGGGGCTATTCCTACGCCGGGAGCCAGTCCCGCCCCCCGCGTTGCGTTTACCGCACCGGGGCCGGTCGACAGAGCAGCTCCCGTGCCTCAGCGAATTTCCCCCCGCATTGGCTCCCCAACCCAGGACGTCGCCGAGAGGGCTCACCCCCCACTGGTTCCGGATGTCGCAGGGGCTTCCCCCTTTCCGGCCCCGGTCGTTGCCACGGGGGCCCCCTCTTCGGATCCAAACGCCGCCCCGGGCGCCCCCTCCCCGGTTCCGGATGGTGCAGGGTCTCCCCCCTTTCCGGTCCTGGGGGCCGTCGCAGGGGGCTCCCCCCAGCAGGTCCCGGTAGCTCCCGGGCCGGTGGCCACAGTGCAGGAGCTCTCTCCCCCATCGAAGCAAATCCGCTTCTCCCGGGGGGAGGTCGAGCGAATGCATTCTCCCGGCCGCGGGGAAGAGCTCCCCCCCGGTCGTTGTCGCAGGGAGCCTCGCTCTCGCACCGGTCGGGGGAAGAGACCAGCCGAAGGACCATCCTCCCCGGAGAGAAGCCCGGACGTCCGGGAAATCAGTCCCGGCCCGGAAGAGAAGCGCCGTCACCACCACTCCGGTGGCCCTCTTGGGCCGCTACCTGACTCGGATAACGAGGGGGCGTCCCCCGTTAAAGAAGACAGCGACTGGGGCTCCCCCCGGGAAGTGCAGGGGGCGAACCAGCCCCTGTGTCGAAGACTCCGCAGCATCCGATGGCCGCGGCCCTACCGTCCCCCGCACATCGAGCATTATAATGGCAAGGCAGACCCTTACGAGTTCGTGCAGATCTACTCCACCGCCATCTCCGCGGCGGGGGGGGACGAGAGTGTCCAATGCAACGTCTTCCCCCTCTACCTCACCGGCATTGCCCGCTCCTGGTTTTACAATCTGAAGGCGGGCTCCATCAAGTCTTTCTCGCAGCTCAAGCGGGAGTTCTGTGCCAACTTCCAGGGGAACTACGTGCGTCCCCTGGACTCCTCGCAGCTGTATACTGTCCGCCAGAGAACTGGGGAGACCATTAGAAGCTTTTTCAAGCGCTTTGCCCAGGTGAAGAGCAAAGTGGCCCATGTCCCCGACTCTACGGTTATCGAAGCCTGCAAAAGCGGCATCCTCCCGGGGGAGCTCCACCGAAGGCTCTCCCGGAGCTGCCCCTCTTCCGCCGACGAGCTCTTCAACGTGCTCGAAAAGTACGCTCGGGCGGAGGAAGACGACATCTGGAAGAAGACCCAGGGGGCTCCTGCCCCCGCCGAGCGGGGGGCCCGGGATCCCCCCAGACGCCCCAGGCAGGGGGGCCGTAGCGAACCACGGCCTCGGGACACTTTTGTCCTCGAGGGCGGAGGCGGCTCGCGCGACCCCCCGAAGGGCAACCGCCCCTTTCCCAAGCCGAGAGGCCATGGGGGAGGACAGTCTTCGCGCGGCCGCGAAGGCCCCGCGGGGAGAAGCCGGGAAGGACCGTGGTGCAGCTTCCACGGGTCCAGTACCCACGCCACCCGAGATTGCCACCAGCTGCTGCAACACTTCACGGCATTCCTCGACCAGCGCGGGCAGGGGGGGGGACTCCGGCCTCCTTGCCCCCTCGGCCAGCTGTTCCGGCCCTTCCCGCTCCCGCGGGGGGGCAGCAGGTGCAGGAGGGGGAACCTTCAGACGCTCTCCCCTTTCAAACTTCTCAGCGCCGCATCAACGTCATCGTAGGGGGCTCCGCCTCCGGGCGGGACTCCAAGCGCCAGCGCAAGGAGTACGCGCGAGAAGTTAAGGTAGTGGGGGTGCTACACGCGTCCGTGCCGCCCAAGTGGTCGGACGTCCCCCTCACCTTTACGGCGGAAGACGCGCGAGGGGTTCGCTTCCCCCACGACGACGCGCTTATTGTCTCCGCGACAATCTACAACTGCCACTTAGCCCGCATCCTCGTGGGCGGCGGAAGCTCCGCCGACGTCCTGTTCCTCAAAACATTCAAGGAAATGCAGGTGGATGAGAAGCTCCTGCAACCAGCGGCGGGGCCTCTGCAAGGGTTTGTCTCGGGGAAGGCGATCCACCCCGTGGGCAAGGTAGATCTCCCGATCACCTTCGGCACCCCGGAGAACTACCGGACCGAGCTAGTCCGCTTCGACGTAGTGGACCTCCCCTCCTCCTACAATGTGATTATGGGGAGGACTACGATCAATCGGCTGGGGGCTGCCACCCACCAAAACTACTTGTGCATGAAGATCCCCGGGCCGCGTGGCGTGATCAACGTCCGGGGGGATCAAGACATGGCCCGTGCTCTATACGAGCGAGCTGCTGCCACAATAAGAAGCGTCAACCTGATCAAGGCACCCGGGGGGGAGGCTCCCCCCCCGGACGTAGACGTCGCTGCGCCATCCCCTGGGAGGCCCCTCCTCAAGCCGCGTCCGGAAGGGGGCCTCCGGAAGGTCCCACTGTCCCTGGGCAGCAGAGACCAAACTGTCCAAATCGGGGCAGAGCTCCCCCAAGACCATGCAGCGCAACTCGCAGCCTTTCTGCGCGAAAACTCCGATGTTTTTGCGTGGAAGCCTTCGGACATGCAGGGCGTCGCCCGGGAGGTTATTGAACACAAGCTCGCAGTAACCCCCGGTCACCCCCCTATCAAGCAGAAGTTGAGGAAGCTCTCCCTCGAACGTCAAGAAGCCATCAAGAGGGAGATAGCCCGGCTCCGAGAGGCGGGGTTCATCCGGGAAGTGTTGCACCCCGAGTGGCTCGCAAACCCCGTCCTCGTCAAGAAGTCAAGTGGCAAGTGGCGCATGTGCGTGGACTTCACCGACCTTAACCGCGCTTGCCCCAAAGACAACTTCCCGCTCCCGCGGATCGACCAACTCGTTGACTCCACCGCGGGGTGCAAGCTGATGAGCTTCCTAGACGCCTACTCGGGATACCATCAAGTCCGGATGGCGGAGGGGGATGAGGAAAAGACGAGTTTTATAACTCCCCTCGGAACCTTCTGCTACCGCCATATGCCTTTCGGGCTCAAGAATGCGGGAGCCACCTTCCAGCGCCTTATGACGCTGGTGTTCAAAGATCAAGTCGGCCGCAACGTCGAAGTCTACGTAGACGACGCGGTCGTCAAAAGCCCCCGTGCAGCCTCCCACATCGACGACCTCGCAGAGACCTTCTGCAACCTCCGCGCGTTCGGGCTCAAGCTCAACCCGGAGAAGTGCGCCTTCGGGGTGCGCGGGGGGAAGCTCCTGGGTTTCCTCGTGTCCCAGCGGGGCATTGAGGCAAACCCCGAGAAGATCCGGGCCTTCCTAGAGATGCCCCCGCCGCGCTCCGTCAAAGATGTCCAGCGGCTCTCCGGCCGCCTAGCCGCGCTCAGCCGCTTCGTCTCCCGTTCGGGGGAGCGGGGCCTCCAGTTCTTCAAGATCCTCCGAGGGCTTGAGGGGTTCCGCTGGACCCCCGAGGCCCAGGAAGCCTTCAACGACCTCAAGAAGTACCTCTCGAGCCCTCCAATGCTCGTGAGTCCGTCTCCGGAAGAGCCCTTGCTCCTCTACCTCGCCGCGACCCCCGTCGCCGTCAGCGCGGTTTTGGTGAAGGAGCAAGGGGGGCAGCAACGTCCCGTGTACTACGTCAGTGAAGCCCTCCAAGGGGCCAAGACTCGGTACACGGAGATGGAGAAGATTTGCTACGCTCTCCTCATGGCGTCCCAGAAGCTCCGGCATTACTTCCTGGGGCACCCCATCACCGTTCCGTCGTCCCTCCCCCTGGGGGAGGTACTGCGGAATAAAGAAGCCACCGGCCGGATTGGGAAGTGGGGGGCCGAGCTTGCCCCCTTCTCCCTGTCCCTTACCGGCCGCTCCGCCATCAAGTCGCAGGTCCTCGCCGACTTCATCGCAGAATGGACTCCCGCCTCTGGGTCCGGGGATGAAGATCTCCCTGTGCCGCCCCGACGCAGTGACCATTGGACCCTGCTGTTTGATGGGTCGCTGTGCCTCGCTGGGGCTGGCGCGGGGGTAGTCCTCCGGAGCCCCGAGGGGAAGGAGCTCGAGTACGCCGCGCGGCTCGAGTTCCCCGCAACCAACAACGTCGCCGAATACGAGGCTCTGCTCCTCGGGATGCGCCTGGCGCGCTCCCTGGGGATCCGGCGCCTACTAGTGAAGGGAGACTCTCAGCTCGTTGTCTGCCAAATGGACAAATCTTACCTATGCCATGAATCAAATTTAAGTCTTTACTTGCAGGAAGTACGAAAAATGGAGAAACACTTCGACGGCCTTGAGGCCCGGCATATCCCGCGAAGGGAAAATGACCGGGCTGATGCTTTGGCCCGGGCGGCAAGCGCCCGGGAAACGCTCCCCAAGGGGGCCTTCTTGGAAACAATCACGAAGCCCTCGGTGGCCTCCCCGGACGCAGGCCCTGAGCCTCCGGTCTCGGAGGTCGCCGAGATCGTCCGGCCGTCGTCATGGATGGATCCCCTCATCTCCTTCATCAAGGGGGAGGGGGACCCTCCTAGCGAGACCGAGGTTAAGCGCCTCCGGGCCAAAGCCCGGGCATATCTCCTGCTCGAGGGAAGGCTCTACAAGCGGGGGGCTTCAGCCCTCCTGCGCTGCCTCCCCCGGTCGGAGGGACTTCAACTCCTGGAAGACATTCACGCGGGGAGCTGTGGTTCTCACCTAGCCCCGCGTGCCATCGCCGCCAAGGCCCTTCGGCAGGGCTTTTACTGGCCTACAGTCATGCGCGACGCGCGAGACCTTGTCTCCGCGTGCGAAGCATGCCAGAAGATGGCCAAGGGCTCGAATCTCCCCCCTGTAGCGCTGCGGACTATCCTCATCACTTGGCCCTTCGTGCGCTGGGGGATGGACCTCTTAGGGCCTTTCCCCCCAGCGCCCGGAGGATACAAGTATGCGGTGGTCGCGGTCGACTACTTTACAAAGTGGGTTGAGGCGGAGCCCTTGGCTAGCATCACCTCCCGGGCCGTTCAGCGGTTTTTCTGGAAAAACGTCGTTTGTCGTTTTGGTGTCCCCCGGGAAATCACCGTGGACAACGGGACCCAATTCGACTCGGCATATTTCTGGGAATTCTGCGAAGGCCTGGGGGTCGTCATCCACTTCGCCTCAGTGGCCCATCCCCAAAGCAACGGGGCCGTCGAGAGGGTCAATGGCGTAATCCTACAGGGGTTACGCCGGAGACTCGAACAAACCGCCTCCAAGCGGGGCGCGTGGGCAGAGGAGCTCCCTAGCATCCTCTGCTCCATGCGCACGACCCCGTCCCGGGCCACAGGGCGTGCTCCCTTCTCCCTAGTCTACGGGGCGGAGGCAGTCCTCCCCCCGGAGATTGGCTTCCGGTCGCTGCGGGTCGAGCTCCTGAACGGAGCCACGACCGCAGCCTACCGGGCCAACGAAGACAACCGGCGGCTGGAAATCGACCTCGTGGAGGAGGAACGCGACCGAGCGCTCCTCCGCCACGCCATCTACGAGCGCGAGATGTCGCGCGCATACAACCAGCGCGTGCGCGAGAGAGCTTTCCGCCTTGGGGACCTTGTCCTCAAGCGCGTCACAGACCCCCAAGCCCAGAGTAAGCTATCCCCCAAGTGGGAAGGCCCCTACAGGATCTCCGCTGTCCTAGGCTCGGGGGCCTACAAGCTCTCCAACCTTGAAGAGCAGGAGCTGAAGCACACATGGAACTTGCGTTTACTTCGCAAGTTCTACGTTTAGCCTTACGGGCCTGTCCCCTCCCCCGGGGCGGTCACGCCGGAGGGGGAGGGGGGACACTGTAACTTCCCTTTTTCCCCCTTCGCGGCTTCGCAGGGGGGCTTTGTATATTTCGTTAATAAATGCATAGCCTTTGTTCTTCAACTGTCTCACTGCAGGTTGTTCTTGTTTACCGCCCCTAGTGGTGATGCCCTCCCCGCGAGGACGCCCTCCCCGCGAGGATGCCTTCCCCGTGAAGATGCCCTCCCCGTGAGGATGCCCTCTCCGTGGGGAAGTGGGCCCTGCCCCAGCAAGTCCCTCCTGAAGGGCGGCTTACGAACAGCCCTCGTGGACTGAGGGTGTAAGCGGCAACCCGGTCCCCAGCGGCCGCGGTAACGAGTCACTTTGGGAGATTAGTCCCCTACCCAAACACTCAAGACCCGTCTCCGGGCACTTCCTCCTCCGGGAGTAGACTCTCTCCCCAGCGGGACGTCTAATGGCTTTCTGGATCTATCTTCCTCCTCCGGGAGTCGACGATATTCCCGGCGCCCCGTTCTCACGGCGACCGGAAGATCGGCCCCTTGCGGCTTGATTGGATCTATCTTCCTCCTCCGGGAGTCGACGATATTCCCGGCTCCCCGTTCTCACGGCGACCGGAAGATCGGCCCCTTGCGGCTTGATTGGCTCTATCTTCCTCCTCCGGGAGTCGACGTTATTCCCGGCTCCCCGTTCTCACGGTGGCCGGATGATTATCTCTCGAAGACCTTATTCCCGGTTCCCCGTTCTCACGGCGACCGGACGAACCCTCCCGGGAAGCTCCCCTCCGGAGGTCATTGGCTTTTCATGAGCCCCTTCCGCGCCTTGTTCCCGGTTCCCCGCTCTCCCGGCGGCTGGATGAACCTCTCCCAGTGCCCCCGGCCGCCCCGGAAGGTCCCTCCCTCGGAAATCCTGTTTTTACAATTTTCTGACAAAACATTTCTACAGGTTATGCTCCCCCCGGGGACCCTGTTTCCCCCACAGCACGCGGAGGCTTCCTCCCGCCCGCTGTGGGCGGGGGGGGACAGGGGGTCCCCGGGTCACCCACGAAGGAACTTAGCTCATCCTTGTTAAAATGAGTCGTCCAGACCATCCAAGAAGAAGAAAAGAAAGAGGCAAAAGAAACAATGTGCTTTATTGATCAACAAACCCGGAGGAAATCTTCCCCCTCCGGTGGGTTCCGGAAACGATACAACCCGGGTCCTAACCCGGGGGATTTCCTACGAGCCTAAGGCTCCTACGCCTAAAGCTCCCGGAGGCGCTCCCTCAGCTCCCGGGCCAGGTCCCGGTACAGCGCCCGGACGCGACGCTGAGAATCCCGAAGTACGTCTTCGGGCCAAAACTCGTACCCAGCCGGCGGAAGTATCCGGAGAGGAGGTATCATCTGGGCCCTCGGGCGCGGGGGAGTTAATTCAGCACGGCTGTTGTCAAAATTATCCAAGTGCCATTCCGGGCGCCACCTCAACCGGACGGGCTCCCGGGCAGTACCGCCGTCGCGCCTCTCGAAGACAAGGCTCAGCAAAATCAAAGCCGCTTGGGCGTCCCCCGGAGAGTCTCTCCCGGACCGTTGCTCAGGAGCAACCCCCCGGGAACCCTGGTAACATTCCATCGCAAAGACTTAGAAAAATTTCTAATATATTTCATTGCAAAATGTTTTTGTACAAGTGCCCGGGGCTTCTCCTAAGAAGCTACCGGAATCAAAATGCCTAACAAAATAAAAAGGGGGTCCTAGCTAAAGACCCGGGGGAGGCTCATACTTTGGCATTGGGGTCCTCCCCCCGGGAAGCTTCCTCCGTGGCCGGGGCAGGGACATCCGTGGCCGGAGGCGCCGGTGTCGGGAACCACGTCCGGATGATCCGGTCGTAGAACCCCTCCGCCAGCAGCTCCACCTCCCGGCGCGTTGGCTCAAGGCCTCCGGGAAGCCCCGGGGGATGCGCCCCCCGATCGCCCGGGCGCCGACCCCACGGTAGTCAACGAGCCCCGCGGCGGCCGCGATGACGGGGATCGCTCGGCCCCGTGCCCGGACGTCCGCAGCCTCCGGGATCGCGGAGACTTGTGCGTTAAGAAAACGCACAGCCTCCGCGAGGGTCGTCGGGGGCACCTCCGGGCCGCTCCCGGAGCCCAGGCTAACGCCAAGGCTTTCCAGGGCCGAGCGGACGGAGCGGCCCGCGTCCGACAGCGCCCGGACGCTGGAGCTCTCGAGCTCCCGGAGCGCCTTCTCCCGCACCTTGGCCTCCTCTCGGAGGCGGATGTAGGCGCCCTCCGAAAGGTGCACCTGCGCCCGGGCCCGGGACAGCTCATCAAGAGTTTCGTCCCGCTCCCGGATGGCCGCCTCCCGCTGCTCGACGCAGGCCGAGGCCCGGCTCTCCGCCTCCTTTAGCAGTCGGGTGACCCGCTGCTCAAGGCCCCAGGTAACAGTCGCTACCTACAAAATGCATAGAGTTAGAAAAATCTTAAGTGCAGGAAAAAAGCCAGAGTGTGGAGAGCTCGAGTTACCTGGGCCCCGAGGGACTCGAGCCCCTCAAAACGCTCGTGGAGCGTCCCTCCTGCCACGAGGGCCTGCACCTTCCGGTTGTGCAGGCCCTCCGCGTAGCGGGCCACCTCCCCCGCCGGAAATAGGGAGGTGTCTTGCCCGGCCCTCCTGTCGCGGCCGGGAGAGGGCCCCCGGACCTCTGAATCCGGGAGCACGGCCGGCGTCGCTGGCGTCTTCGTCGACGAAGTTTCCTCCGAAGACGAAGACGAAGGTTGGGCGGGGATCTCCGCCCGGGGGGGGATCATTGGGCCTTTCCCCGCCCCAGGCCGGAGGGCCCTCGGAGCCTCCTGCTCCGGGGGGACCTCGAAGACTGAGGGGCTCCCCCCCTCCTCATCCACCGGCCAGAGGCGCGGGGGCGCCGCCCCCGAAAACCTCACTTCTAGCCTCTCCGGTGCCAATGCCGCCGGGAGAGGCGAGAGGAGCGTCACGCGAACTGGCGACGGGGCGTAGTCCGCCGAATCGGACCCCGCCCCATCGACAACAATCTCCTTCCCCCGGGCCTCGACGGGGGCCTCCGGGGGCGGAGGCGTCGCCTCTGCCCGGGGCACCGCCCGGGCATGTTCGGCTCCGGGAGCTGCGTCCCGGGCCCTCACCGGCGTCGTCGCCGGCGCCGTTGCCGGAGCTGGGGTTTTCTGGACCCGGGGCTTTTTGGGCTCCGAGCCCCCGGCCGCGTCCTTCCCCCGTTTATGAGACCCGGGGGTGGGAAGGGGCTTCCTCTTCGGAAGCCTGAGCCCGTAGGCCTCGGCCACCAAGTTCCGGGGAGGCCCCTCCCCCACGAGGCGCACGATGCGCTCGTGTTCGTCGGCGAAGTACCTCCCCAGGAGGTGCTCCGCCTTGTCCCTCGCCGCCGGGTACGGACGCACTGCAAGAGGTAAAAAGTTAAGTCAATTTCTCATAAAAAACTGCAAGTACAAGAATGCAGGGCACATACGCCGCGTCACCGGCTTGACCGGAGGCCGCTGTTCCGGGCCCATGCCGATCCCCCTTCCCCCGCGTGAGAAGGGGGAAAGCCGCAGGAGCGCCAGCTCCTCCGCGGCGTCCCGCATTGAGCGGGCCTTCTTCGCCAACACCACCTTCCCGAGGAGCTCGAACTCCTCGTCCGTCCACACCGGCGGCTTCGGTGCGGATGATCGGCTGTAGGTGGGAGGCTCCGGGGCGTAGACCACCGCCTCGTCCCGGACCCGGAGGTAGAACCACCTCCGGAGCCAGTCCCCCCAGTGGTCCCGGGAGGCCGCCGCCGGGAAGTCCGCCACCCGGGAGGGCAGCATTTGGACCATCACCGAGCCGAAGGGGGACATCGGGTGCACCGGGAGCCGGAGCCCTGCCTCGAGGAAGGCCTCGAAGGCCACAACCTCTCCGGGCCTGGGGCGGGGGGCTCCGTCCTTCTTTAGGGGGACCCGGATGTCCCCCTCTTCGACGACGCCCTTCTTGACCAGGGACTCCGCGTCCGAGGCCGAGAACTCAGAGGCCCAAAGGAAATCCACGGGGATTTCCTCCGGGGGCACCTCCGTGGTCTTCGCTCGACCTTTGGGCGCCATTAGGTGAGTTTTTTGTGTTTCGGTGGCTAAGGTTTCAAGTGGCTGTCAACGACTCCCGGACGCTCGCTACCGGAGAAGGCTACCGGAGAAACTACCGGAAGAGCGCTACCGGGAGAGCTGAAGCTGGAGTTGAAGATTTGGAATGAGCTTCCGGGGCCCCCTAGGGCCCTATTTATAGAGGCTGGCCGTGATCTAGATGCGCGCCACGTGGCCCCCTCGGGGCAATCTGGACCACTGAAATTCAAACCGTGCGCGGGAAACGAAGGGACAGGCGCGTAAATCGAGACGCCGGTTCGAACCACGCGTGCATTTATTGCGAAAACGGCGCGGCCATAAAGCGCCCGGCACAGAAACCGAAGCGTCGCCGGGGCTCCGGTGATTTTCGTTCGGAGATTTTCCCGGTACCGTAACCACTCCCTCCGGGGGCTCAAGCTTCGTCCCCGGAGGGCATGGGGGGCTGCTGTAGGGGGAAATCTCCACGCGGTCAAGTCCAGGTAAGCTCATGATTGCCCGGGGACAGTGGCCTCCGGTGCCTGCCCCGGGCGCCGCCTTTTAGGCTCCCGGGACCGGGCCGCCGGAGCATGTCCCGGGCGCCGCCATTTGGCCCCCGGGACAGTGGCCTCCGGTGGCTGCCCCGGGCGCCGCCTTTTAGGCTCCCGGGACCGCGCCCCCCGGGCATGTCCCGGGCGCCGCCATGTGCCCGGGGACAGTGGCCTCCGGTGCCTGCCCCGGGCGCCGCCTTTTAGGCTCCCGGGACCGCGCCCCCCGGGCATGTCCCGGGCGCCGCCATGTGCCCGGGGACAGTGGCCTCCGGTGCCTGCCCCGGGCGCCGCCTTTTAGGCTCCCGGGTCCGTGCCCCTCGGGCATGTCCCGGGCGCCGCCATGTGCCCGGGGACAGTGGCCTCCGGTGGCTGCCCCGGGCGCCGCCTTTTAGGCTCCCGGGACCGCGCCCCCCGGGCATGTCCCGGGCGCCGCCATGTGCCCGGGGACAGTGGCCTCCGGTGCCTGCCCCGGGCGCCGCCTTTTAGGCTCCCGGGACCGCGCCCCCGGGGCATGTCCCGGGCGCCGCCATGTGCCCGGGGACAGTGGCCTCCGGTGCCTGCCCCGGGCGCCGCCTTTTAGGCCCCCGGGACCGCGCCCCCCGGGTGCCTGCCCCGGGCGTCGCCTTTTAGGCCCCCGGGCATGTCCCGGGCGCCGCCATGTGCCCGGGGACAGGGGCCTCCGGTGCCTGCCCCGGGCGTCGCCTTTTAGGCCCCCGGGCATGTCCCGGGCGCCGCCATGTGCCCGGGGACAGGGGCCTCCGGTGCCTGCCCCGGGCGCCGCCTTTTAGGCTCCCGGGACCCTGCTCTCCGGAAGAGGTCCCGGACGTCATCGCCCTCCTAAAAGGTAAAATCCCTGTTTGTTTATCACGTGCAGGTCACGCGAGGGACGCCTCGGGAATCAGCGACCACCTGTCAAGCATCCAAGACGTTTGACCGGGAGAAGGACGGTCCTACCCTTCGATCCGACGGTGGCTTCCGGGGTAGTTTAGGCTTTTCGCTTCTTCTTGGGGGCTATAAATAGCCCTTGTACCCCTCTGTTGTAAAGGTCAGTTCATTATTATTTGGAATAGCTAATCTCACAGACGTGCTCCGGAAGCCTCTCCCCCGGAGAGAGCCTCCCCAGCCGACTCCGGTCGGGAGCGCGTCGACAGGACTAGGGCCCCACCGGGACCCGAACCTGTATAAATCCGCGTGTCAATTCTTGTGTTTGCCCGGCTGGGGAGGACCGGTCACCCGGTCAACCCGCGCTGCGTGATTTCCGCTAGGATCTTCAAAACCTGCCGGGGTATTCTTAATACCACGACAGTACATTCAAATGATCCATCATATGATGATTTAGTTGAAATGATAACCGAATTAAATGAAGTTTTTGGAAAAACTAAAAAGAAGTATAAGGCGCTTAAGGAAGAACATTCTTCCCTACGCGCTCAACACTCTGAGCTTAAAGATTCATATGAAAGCATGCTCATAAAAGATGTTACAAATGCTTCATCTAAGGTAGATGTTTCCACTTCATGTAATTTGGATGATTCTCTCTCTAATAGTCATCACATTCCATGTGTTTCTAATGATAACATCTTAAATGAAAATAATGAACTTAAGGCACAAGTTGAAAAACTTGGAAAAGGGTTAGAAAATTGTTATAAAGGCAAAATATCTCTTGATCTAATCCTTAGTAAACAAAAATGTTCTTTTAGAAAAGAAGGATTAGGATATTTTCAAAAGAAAGGAAGGAAACAAAACTCTAAAACTATATTTGTTAAAGCATGCAACACATTTTGTCATAAATGCCATGAAACTGGTCATTCACATGAAGCATGTCCCTTAATGACTCCTAATTATTTTGATACTTGCTACATGCTTCAAAAGTCGAGAAAAGGTTATGCTATAGCAAAGTATGTTGGTGCACCCATGTTAAATAAAAAGAAGAAATCTATTTGGGTGCCCAAAGCTTTGATTGCTAACATTGAAGGACCCAAAAAGGTTTGGGTACTTAAAAGAACTTAATTCTTTGTACGCAGGTGAACTACAAGACCGGTGGAAGGCATTGGGTGCTCGATAGCGGATGCTCCGAGCACATGACCGGTAACAAGAAGTTGTTCAGCTCACTCAACGACAACTCAAGCGAGAACCAAAAGATTACCTTTGGCGACAATCGTCAAGGAAATGTGGTAGGCTTGGGTAAAATCACAATCTCTAATGATCTTTCTATTTCTAATGTTTTATTGGTCGAATCTTTGAATTTCAATTTGCTTTCCGTTGCACAAATTTGCGATTTTGGTTTTAGTTGCACGTTTTATCCAAAAGAAGTTTTGGTTGAAAGTTTGAAAGATAAATCTTTGATCTTTAAAGGCTTTCGTTTTGGAAATCTTTATTTGGTTGATTTTCACTCAAAAGATGCCTCTCTGTCAACATGTCTTGTCTCTCAAACCTCAAAAGGTTGGCTATGGCATAGACGACTTGCACATGTTGGAATGCATCAATTAAGAAAACTTTTAAAACGTGATTTGGTTGTTGGCTTAAAGGATGTGAATTTTGAAAAGGACAAACCCTGTAGCGCTTGTCAAGCTGGCAAGCAAGTAGCTACTTCACATCCAATTAAGCGCATTCTTTCTACTTGTAAACCTTTGGAACTCCTTCATATGGATTTATTTGGACCTTCCTAGTTCCAAAGTATCGGGGGTAGCAACTATGGTTTTGTGATTGTTGATGATTTCACTCGCTACACTTGGGTTTTCTTTATTTCTCAAAAATCTGAAACTCCCGATGTTTTCAAAAGTTTTGCAAAACGTGTTTCTACTGAATTCGAATTATCCATCAAGAAAATCCGTAGTGATCATGGTGGAGAGTTCGTTAATTCAACTCTATTTGATTTTTGTGACTCTCTTGGAATCAAACACGAATTTTCCACATCCTACACTCCACAGCAAAATGGAGTTGTTGAAAGGAAAAATCGAACACTTATAGAAATGGCAAGGACTATGCTAAGTGAGTATGATACTCCTACTCGCTTCTGGGCTGAAGCCGTGCATACCGCTTGCTATTCCATAAACCGGCTATATTTGCATCCTCTTCTAAATTTGACTCCTTATGAGCTTCTTGTTGGGCGCAAGCCAAATATTTCTTATTTTCGAGTGTTTGGTTGCAAATGTTATATTCTTAAGAAAAGGAATTTTGGTGGTAAATTTCAAAGAAGAGTAGATGAAGGCCTTCTAGTCGGATACTCCACCACTAGTAAAGCTTATCGTGTTTTCAATAAAAATACAAGTTGTATTGAAGAATCGGGTGATGTCGAATTTGATGAAACTAATGGCTCACAAAAGGAGCAAGTCTCTCATAAAGTTTCAGGTGAAGATCTTCAAGAAGCAATGAAGAACATAACCATTGGAGACATCAAGCCAACAGAAGAAGATCAAGAAGAAGATGTCAACATTGAGAATGTTGATCAAGATGAATCATCATCTCATGTTGATCCTCCAGAACAAGGTCAAGATGAAGATGTACAAGATGAAGCACCAAGACAGCATCAAATGATCACCAAGGATCACCCTCTAGACCAAATATTGGGTGACGTCAGTAAGGGTGTTCAAACTCGATCTCGTATTGCTGCTTTTTGTGAACATCATTCTTTTGTATCTTCTTTAGAACCCAAACATGTAAATGAAGCTTTAAATGATCCTGATTGGGTTAATGCCATGCATGAAGAACTTAATAACTTTGCTAGAAATGAAGTTTGGACTTTAGTATAAAGACCCAAGGATCATAATGTTATTGGAACAAAATGGGTTTTCAGAAATAAGCAAGATGAAAATGGAGTTGTAATTAGGAACAAAGCTCGTCTTGTTGCTCAAGGCTTCACTCAAGTCGAAGGTTTAGACTTTGGTGAAACTTTTGCACCTGTAGCAAGACTTGAAGCTATTCGCATTCTTCTTGCCTATGCATCATGTTTTAACATCAAACTTTTTCAAATGGATGTAAAAAGTGCGTTCTTAAATGGTGAAATTTCTGAACTTGTGTTTGTTGAACAACCTCCTGGTTTTGAAGATTCAGAATTTCCTAACCATGTGTTTAAATTGTCGAAAGCTCTCTACGGTCTCAAACAAGCTCCTCGGGCTTGGTATGAGCATCTTAGAGACTTTCTATTATCAAAAGGTTTTAAAATTGGGAAGGTTGATACAACTCTCTTTACAAAGAAAATTGAAAAAGAATTGTTCATTTGTCATATTTATGTTGATGATATTATATTTGGATCTACTAATGAACATTTCTGTCATGAGTTTGGAGAGATGATGTCTAGGGAGTTCGAGATGTCCATGATTGATGAGCTAAGCTTCTTCCTCGGTCTACAAATCAAGCAACTCAAAAACGGGACGTTCGTGAGTCAAACAAAGTACGTGAAGGACCTGCTCAAGCGCTTTGGGATGGAAGACGCTAAGGCAATCAAAACTCCCATGGAGACCAATGGACATCTGGACATGGACAAAAGCGGCAAATCGGTCGATCCTAAACTGTATAAGTCTATGATTGGTAATCTTTATATCTTACTGCATCTAGGCCTGATATCATGTTTAGTGTATGCCTATGTGCTAGATTCCAATCTGATCCTAAAGAATGTCATTTAACTGCTCTTAAAAGAATCCTTAGGTATTTAAAATGCTATCCCAGTTTAGGCCTTTGGTATCCTAAAGATGCAAATTTTGAATTAATTGGTTATTCTGATTCTGATTATGCTGGGTGCAAAATTGATCGTAAGAGCACATCTGGTAGCTGTCAGCTGTTGGGGAGATCCTTAGCATCATGGTCATCTAGAAAACAAAATTCAGTAGCTCTCTCCACAGCTGAAGCTGAATATGTGTCTGCAGGAAGTTGTTGTGCTCAATTATTATGGATGAAGCAGACATTTTTGGATTATGGGATTATATTTGATAAAGTGCCACTCTTGTATGATAATGAAAGTGCCATTAAAATTGCAAATAATCCTGTTCAACATTCTAAAACTAAGCATATTGAAATAAGGCACCACTTTATTAGAGATCATGTGGCAAAAGGAGATATTGATGTGCATTATGTAAGAACTGATATGCAACTAGCTGATATCTTCACTAAACCCCTAGATGAATCAAGATTCTGCTTTTTAAGGGGTGAACTGAACATTATTGATATATCAAATGCTAGTTGATGTGCTAAATGTGTTGTTTGTATAAAAATATTATTATTTTATTCCCTCTCTGGTCTTAGTTTGCTTCTGGTCGAAATTGACCAAACTGACAGTCAGTTCCTCTAATTGACAGTCAGTTCAGTAGTTAGGAGCCTGGTCTTAGTCTCTGGTCGAAGACATTGTCATAACTGACAGTCAGTTACGTGCAATTGATTTTGGTCGTAGCTCCTGGTCGTGTTCGAGTCACAAACTGACTGTCAGTCTTATACACTGACTGTCAGTTTCAAAACTCAGTTCTGTGAACTGACTGTCAGTGTGGTACACTGATTGTCAGTTCCATGTTTCTGAGTTTGGAACTGACTGTCAGTTGCGGGATCCAGAACCCTAAAAACTCCCCGATCCTTTCTTTGCCTCTTCACCTTTCTTCTCGCCGCCGTTGCTTCTTGCGCCCCCTCGCCGTCGCCTTTGCGCCTCCTCCTCGCCGTGCCTCGCCACCACATCCTTGTGCCACCTCTCGTCGCCGGTGAGCTCCTCACCGCCGGCGCCACAGTCCTCGCTGGTCTCGACCTCTTCGGTTTGGCTCCTCTGTTCACGGCTCCTTCTCCTCTGCACCACACCTCTTCATCGTGTGCAGTGATCGTGGACCTCCTGGCCGTGCTGAGCTTCGTTCCTGTGGTCGATTTTGCAGTCCTCTTCGCATCTGCTTCCTCGACCATTTCAGTTCGGTTTCAGCCGCCTCAGTTCAGGTCTCTGTTTTCCCTCTCTGCTTTTTCTTTCGTCATGTCTGATCAGCCCGGTCCCTCTCGTCGTGTGGCCCGACGGAAGAATGCGGCTAACAGCCAGCGTTCATCGGGTCAGACGTCCGAGAACTGGCCTTCGCCTCCGCCTGAGCGTGTCCCCGTGGATTATTCCCGGTGGCACGCGATCCGCCTTCGCTCACTTCGTTCTGTGAACCCGTATCTGTCGCCGCGTCCCACTGGTCGCGATGCATGCGAGGTTCTCACTTGCTACACCAACCTCCATTTAGACCTGTTTACCAGCGTCTATAGTCGTGCTCCTATCTTTGCCCACCGCTCTCTGTCGTGGGGGACGATCGCCTCTCGCACAGGCATCGCCACCCTCGCAGACCTGTTCAGCTCTGTAGGGATCCGCGACCTAGTCGCCGATTCCTCTCTGCATTGGGCTGAGGGGCCCATACGCCAGTTTTATTCTACCGTCTTCATTTCCCCTCAGCGCGACTCCATGACCTTCATGACGGGCCTCCAGGTCCACACCGTCACGAAGGAGCAGCTGGAGTCAACGCTTGGACTGGTGCGCCCTCCTTCTGGCCGCCAGCTCCACACCCTTCCAGATCTTGAGCGTCGGGAGGTGGCCATGCTCTATTCCGACCCCTTCCAGCTCCGTCACATCGCTGGTTTGCGCCGCGATGTTGATCTGGCCCTACGGATCCTCCGGCTCACCTTAGTTCCTATGACCGGAGATAGGGCCAGAGTGACCTATCTAGGGCTCCACGTCCTGATTTCTATCTTCCAGGAGGAGCCCTTCGACGTTGCTGATCTCATCATCAGTGAGATTCAGCACGTCCTTCTTTCTCCGCGCCGTCAGCTGATATACGCTCCGTATATCATGGCGATGCTTCTTCATATCTGGGCCGTCGACACTGAGCTGCCACGGCCCCATCATCCTCTTCTCTTCTATCCTCCCGGTCAGGCTGATCGTCGTCTTGGTGCTCGGCCTGCGGCTGCTGTGGACCCTGGTTCTCCCGCATCAGATGATGATGCTGCGGGGGAGTCAGAGGACGAGGCTCCTGCTGAGGAGACTGTTCCAGCACCAGCTGTAGGGCCCGGCATCGGTTCATCATCAGCTTCTTCCTCTCAGCTTCAGGAGATTCTCCAGGTGCAGCAGCAGATCCTCAGCACCCAGGCGGAGCATCATCAGATGTTGCTTCGCTTGCTTGCTCAGCAGGAGGAGATTCTGCGTCGCCTGCCTGGTTTAGGTTCTCCTGCTCCTCGCAAGAGGGCCCGTCTGGCTTCGTCTTCCCCGAGCACACCTTCAGGACCTGCTGATCCAGCTCCTGCGGTACCTGCTCCGGCTTCAGCTGCTCCTGCTTTAGCAGCTACTCCTACGGCGTCTCCAGCCGTCGACCCGACTGCATCTCCAGATGGCTCCGGAGATACAGCTGTCCTAGGATTTTCTTCAGATGATGAGCATTAGGCTCTGATGTGTATTTTGTTTTTGCCTCCCTTTTTGTGCTTGATGCCGAAGGGGGAGAAGTATTTTGGATATTGGATATTAGAGTCTTTTGATGTCTTTTGATGTATTGAACTCAGATGTTTCTTTTTATATATATGGAGATGATCTTGTTCATCATATATGTCTGTGTGTGATGTGTTTATCTGTTTAGCTCTGATACATATATGATGAGTGTTTATCTGTTTAGCTCTGATACATATATGATGACTTGGTTTCTTGAAATGATGTTCTTGAGCTCTGATACATTGATATATATGATGTCTTGATGTGTATGCTTTGACTTTGTGATATTTGCACATCTATGACTTGGGTACCCTGATGTATATGTATTGGTTTATGCTCTGATATGATGAGATGCATATACTCAGGGGGAGCTATTTAGCTATTTCATTTATTTTGTTATTGAACACTTGTTGTCATCAATCATCAAAAAGGGGGAGATTGTTGCATCTAGGCCTTCATGCCTAACCCTAATTTTGATGATTAATGAAAACAAAGTGTTCCGGACTAATTGTGCTTTTGAGATTGATTGATACAGGGATAAGTTGGGAAGAAATTCAAGATGTTCAAGATGAACCCGACTTCAAGTGAAGCACAAGATGCAGAAGAGCAAGATACAAGACGCAAATCATGAAGATGCAAAAGACCTCAGGTATTATGAGTTTTTATTTTTACCGATCTCGGCGTTTGGAGATGATCGGTTAGGGAAATTATTTTCTAGTTTTAACCGTACTATAAAGAGGGGTGGCGAAAGTCCTCTTTTTATCTCCAACGCAAACCGAGAAACCTAGGTCTTTGCATTGCATCATTTTGAGTTGGATTTGGTTTGAACTTATTTGAAAAATCTGGTTTTTCAGTTCAGTTTTTGACAGCAGAAGAGTATTTGCAATTTTTCAGAAAGATCTAGGCAGATATGACTTTTGCTTCTGTTGACAAAAATGTAGCCCTTAAAATTATCTTTCCAATGAGCTATTAAACACCTCTTTTGGATTTCTGGATTTAAAGTTATCTCTGTTTTTGTTCAGGCTGACTGTCAGTTTGCTAAACTGACTGTCAGTTTGAATGTCAGTTAGTTTAAACTGACAATTGTCCAGAGAGGGTGTATTTTGGGCTCAAAATTTTTGTACTAAACTGACTGTCAGTTTGTCCATACTGACAGTCAGTTAGGGTTTCGACCACAGTGCTTTTAACTGAGTTTCTATTTGTTTTTGGTCGAGTTAGTGGTCGAACTGACTATCAGTTTGTGTAACTGACTATCAGTTGTGGGTTTTAGCTTTCCTTTTTCGACCACGAACGGCTAGCAAAGTTTTCGTCCGTAAATTTTGTCGGCCGTTGTGCACTAAACTGACTGTCAGTTAGGCAAACTGACGTCAGTTAGGCAAACTGACGTCAGTTTGGGTTGCTGATTTCAGCCCTAGCTCCAACGGTTCATTTGATTCTTGAGGCTATAAAAAGGGGCTTTGGGCATAAGTTTTATATAACAAGCAGCAGCATTTCATATACACTCTTGAGCATTAGTTTCTTATATAAAATCTTGATCTTTTGATCAAGTCGAGTGATTTTAGATCCACCGAGAGTTTCAGTTCTTTGCATTTTGCATTCACTTAGCTTCTCGGTGCGTGTTTGGAGGTCTAGAGAAGACCTCGCTGCCTGTTACTCTTGGTGAGCGCCCTCACCTAGACGGTTCGGAGGCGTGGCCGTTGATCTCTCCGTTTGGAGATTGTCGGAGAGGCTCGGCAAGTGTGTACAAGGCATCGGTGCTCGCCTTTCCGGAGTGGACAAGGAGCAACCACTAGTGATAATATCCTTTGTGGATATTGAGGCAAGACTCAAGTGATTTGAGTGCTTCAACGAGGATTAGTGGAGACTGGGCGAGTCTCCGATACCTCGGTAAAAATTATTGTGTTCGTTCTCTCTTTTCTCATTACTTATTTTATTTGTCTTGATTTGCATTTATTTTCTTTGAGCTTTAAAGTTTTTTAAAAGCCTCCTATTCACCCCCCCCCTCTAGTAGGCATCTTTGATCCAACAACTTCCTCTGGAGGCACATCGACAGCCTTGGCACGACCCTTTGGACCCATTTGGGCTTCTGGTGGGTTAAACTATCGGGGAGCTAAGTTCAGAGGGCTTAGGTTTCTGGAGACTCAGCTACCGGGAGAGCTTAGGGCGCCGGTGGTGTTTGAGGCTCGAAGGTTCAAGAGTCCTCTCCAAGCCCCTCGAAGCCCTATTTATAGGGCTCAAACGCGGCCCTGATGGGCGCCACGTGGACCCTAGTGATGAATCCGCGCCATCCAATTCAAACAGCACGCGCAAACCGAAGGGACGCACGCGGAAAACGACGCATCAGCGGTTCGAACCGTGCGAGGCCATTATGGCTGACGGCGCGCAACAACCGAGACTAGTGGCGACATAACGGTCGACGGCGCCACCATAAGTGCCTAACGCAGGAATTGAGGCATCAGCAAGACACCAGAAATCCCTTCCGAGGGAGTTCCCGATAATGTGAGCCATCCCCTCCGGGGACTTAAGCAAAGTCACCGGAGGACATGGGGGGCTGCTGTTGGGGGAAATCTCCGCGTGCTAAAATTCCGGTAAGGGACAGGGCCCAGGTGATCCCTGCCCCGGGCGCCGCCTCTATCCCAGAGACAAAGGCCCCGCTGACCTCCGTCCCAGACGCCGCCATTTGCCCGGGGACTAGGGCCCCGAAGCCTCTGTCCCGGGTGCCGCCTTTGTCCCAGAGACAAAGGCCCCGGAGCCCCCGTCCTGGGCGTCATCATTTGCCCGGGGACCAGGGCCCCGGAGCCTCCGCCCCAGGCGCCGCCTTTTGCCAGGGGACCAGGGCCCCCCGGTGACCTCCATTTTGCCCGGGGACCAGGGCCCTGGAGCCTCCGCCCTGGGCGCCGCCTTTTGCCAGGGGACCAGGGCCGCCCGGTGACCTCCGTTTTGCCCAGGGACCAGGGCCTCGGTTGTTGAATCTTGAGCCCTAATTAGGGTTTTGGTGATTAATGTTATATGTGAGATTTGCGACTAACCTCTGTATGTGAGACTCAGGTAAATCAGAGGAGAAAACATCAAGGAAGAGCAAAGCAAGGCTATCAAGACTCCATGAAGCGAAAACGATGAAAATCTCGACAAGAGTACAAATATCTAAACCTAGCGCCTTCTTGTTTTGAAAATTTCTAGGTTAGATGGTCGTACTATTAAGAGGGGTCTTAGCACAAGTCTCCTGATCAACCTTGCAGTTTTTGGAAGCATATTTGCATTTGCATTTACCCTCAAATCTAAATTGAGTAAAAATTCAGAATTCTGTTTTCGTTTTGTACTGGCCGGACATTGTCCGGCCAATACAAACAAATTCTGAACATTGCAAAACTTGTAACAGAGACATATACATTTGTTCGGTGCATCTGTCCGATGAAGGCCGGACATTGTCCGAAGTGACCGGACAATGTCCGGTCAATACAAATGTTCACGACACGTTAAGTTAAGACAAATGTATTTTTCCGGAGGCTTTTGTCTGAAGTAACCGGACATTGTCCGAAGTGACCGGACAATGTCCGGCCAATACAACTCCTGGGCAATTGAGAATACATGTGTTAACGGAGACATATGTATTTGTCCGGACATTTTGTCCGGACAAATCCCATATGTCCGGCCTATACAAATAGTTGGAGTGTTTTAATTCGAGTGTAAACAGAGACAAATACATCTGTCCGGACATTTTGTCCGAACAAATAGATTTGTCCGGTGTGTACAAGTATTTTTGAACAGGGGTGTTAACAGAGACAAATGCATCTGTCCGGACATTTTGTCCGGACAAATCCATTTGTCCGGCCTACACAATTTGGTTCAAACGGCTACTGACACTCGAATTACACGTGAGTAACGGTCAAGTTTTTTGTACTGACCGGACAATGTCCGGCCAGTACAACTTTCACCCAATTTTCTTGAAAATGACCGTTTTGCTGAGAGTATATATATCCCACTGTTTGTAGATGTTATACACACACGAAATACATCTCTAAACTCTTGTGCAACAGTGTGCAAACTCTCTCTCACTCATTCTCTAGCATTTGAAGTCAAAATTGAGTAAATCTTGAGTGCTAGTTGAGTGAAGTTGATTTCAAGCCTTTTACATTTGCATTGTGTTCATCAAGCTTTGAGGTTGATCAAGCAAGGTGCTAGGCTTGTTACTCTTGATGATTGCCATCACCTAGACGACCCGGGAGGTCCGGCGATCTCTCCATCGACGGTGTGTCGGAGAGGCCCGGCGATTGGTTGTAAAGACTCGGAGCTCGCCTATCCGGAGAGGAGAAGGGCTACCCATAGTGAAATCGAAGCATAAGCTCTAGTGAAGAGCGCTTCAACGAGGATTAGTGGAAATCGGCAAATTTCCGATACCTCGGGAAAAATTCGATCTCTTCGGTTATTTCTATTACTTGCTTTATTTTCTTAGAGATTGAATTGCTTCTCTTAATCTGTTAGAAATTGTACCACTCATCTTGAATTGTCATTCATATCTTTAGAAGTTTGTTATTGCAATTTTAGATTGTTAAACACTAGTTTAAAAGTAAAATTTTAAAAACCGCCTATTCACCCCCCCTCTAGTTGGCATCCTTTGATCAACATCGGTGACCCCTGTCCTGGACGCCGCCTTTTACCCAGGGACCGGTGCCCCTGAGCCTCCGTCCCGGGCGCCGCCTTTGTCCCAGAGACAAGGGCCCTGATGACCTGTCGCGCCCCACACAGGGTACCACGACTACTCCCGTGGAGACCCAGCTCGCTGCAGCTGGCCTCATACATACATACCACTGACTTCCCAGGATAAGTCAAGCACAGGAGTTCATTGCAGCAGAGTAACTTACAAAATATCATTGATAAACAGTATGGCCTGCTGGCCTGATACAACAAGAGTAATACAATGCCTTCACGGCACAAATGGTCTAATTAAAACGAAAGACAACTACTCGGCGGAAGCTAGGCGAAACCCCCACAGTCGTAAGAAGTTGACAGCAGAACAGCACACTTCAGGGTTCTGGCAGAACTGGCTCTCTTCCTTCTGGATCCACGAAATCTTCCAAGCCTTCATCTTGGTATTGTAGCACTCCATCTATTGTTGATAAGTTGCAAGGGTGAGCACTTACGTACTCAGCAAGTCATAGGTAAGAGTAGAGATACGTATAGTAGAGATGACATGATCCTATGCTATTGAGGGAAAAGAGGTGAGAGGGTTTTTCCAAAAATACTTTTCTTCCAAGCTTTTCAAATCTCATGCTCATGGCAGCATTTCATATACTTAGGGCACAATCCACATGCCTCTTAGATATCACATGATCACTAAATTATGGTACTACCGCGACACGTCAACACATGACAGCCCACGGCAGCACCCCTTATCATGACAACACATGTCATTTGGGTAATCTTGAACTAACAAATTTTAATTTATAAAGCAATACTTGTGTCACACCCCGTGGGTTCAATCCACCGCGGCATACTCCTAAAACTCGGGAGCACGAAGTATTCGAATACATTTTTAAACTCTGCAGAGATGTACCAATTTACCCGCAAGATATATCCACTTTCATGCCCTTCCTATCACAAGGATTGGACCCCTAACTCACTTCATACTGTGAGTGGCAAGGTGGAGATAACAAGAACTTTTGCCATGTTTCACACACAATTCACCCCAGACCCCGTGGTTTTCTTCACGCAAACCACAGTTGTGGCAGGGTTTCACAACCCCCACTAATTGGCGTTTTCCCCTCAGGGTCAGCGTGCATGATCACATCCTGTGATATGTGTTGGAGCGCACCCCGTGTTAATCGTGAGTTTGTCATATAGGGGTTTCATGTGTGATCCACATACTACTTGTTCAGGCCTGTCCCATACCAGGCTTGCGGTCAGCACGTTAATCATGCCACTAGACGCACAACACAAGGTTCTAGGTCCTTATATGCCAGTGACCAGCTCATACCACAATCCATGCACTTCCAGTGCTGGCACATCTTGTGCGACCAAGCACCTCCAGTGCTTTTACCATTCCATACCAAAATACTGGTCACGGCTAGGGGTTTTATTTCATGAATATAAATATACATAATATATTAGTTCATGGCTCATTATTTGATCAATTCACATTTCACAGGCATCAGCCTGATGCTGCCATTTCATCTCTTTTCTCAATTCATGCAATACTATTTTATAATCAAGGTATATTCTAGCATTTCATAAAATATAGGTTCAAGATGTTCAAGAATATGACTTGCCTTCCGCGTCGTAAGAAACAGCAGTTGATGTCGGGTCTGCGACGAAGTCTTCGAACTCGGACTCTTGCTCTGAACAAGGATCAACAAGCAAACAGGCATTACAATCAATCCTACTCTTATTATTCCACTATATGCGATAATGCAAGGTAAAAGCGCCTCGGCGATACAAGATTTGGAAGCGATTAGGGTTAAACTATGGAAACCAAGGTTAAGATTAATCGTCAAAGGTTTAGAAGGTTCCAAAGGTTCCAAAATATCAGAATGATATCAAGGCTGCGGCTGGTTCGCTCAAAAACAGCAAACGTCTTTAGGTCGACATTCGGTTCACGGCATCGACATAGGGTTGATGGATGATAGAGGGCTCAACTCAAGTTGTGACAGTAGAATAAAATGTAGATCACAACATTAGGAGTCTAAGGGACAAAGTTATGTTCAGTTTGCATACCCAGATGGGGTCAAAATGGCCCAATGCCATTGGCTGACATAGGCTGACAATGCCCAAGAATGGCATTGACATGGTTTGAACAGTTTCTAGTAGCCAAAATGGGTTTTTATTCAAGCATATGATGCACAAGGTAGTGAAGCAACTGTTTGACAAGGTAATTTTTGGTTTGCATGACCAGAGGTGGGTGAACAGGGCTAATGCCACTGGCTGGCATAGTTTGACATAGAGTTGACATGGCCAGAAATTAGGGTTTGCCATAACTTTTGATCTAGGGCTCCAAATGATGCACCACTTTGTCTGGTAGTTAGACATTTGTAACAGGAACAAATGTCTCAACAGGATCTAGGGCAGGAGATGGCCGGAAAGTGATGAAAACCGGCAAGGAAGTTGACTGGCCTGGAGCACATGCAACATAAACAGTGCAGCCAACTAGGGCATAGCTATATCTCACAATCTAGGCCGAATTGGAAGTCGTGATAGAAGACAAAGTTGCTCAGAATGGTCCAAAACATCTAAATGGCAAAGTGGTTAGGGCTAGATCGGCTGGATTTGGAAGATACTGGCTGGAGAAAAGATGAACTCAAATCTAATTTGGGCATTTCTGATTTAAAGTGATTGAGCTCAATTCCTTGCTTGTGTATGGTCCTCAGGGTACTAGAAATGCATTGGTGAAGTTAGATTAACAGATTGCTCAACAGAGGAGCTAAATCAGTAAGTACAATTTCATGTTCATGGCTGGAAATTGGGGGTTTTTGTTTTACAACGAATTTGTTCAAACCAATAGCTCAGGGGTCTTAAGTGAGCTATTCTAAGCATCTTTCACTACTGGCTCGAAGATCAAATCGATTTGGTTAAGGATTAATTGCTCGTCGGAGTTCTAGATGAAACACGGCGATTGCCGGTGACAGAAGGCATTTGAACTAAATTCCAATCTCGAGAAGCATGAGGGGGATGAGGGAAGCTCACTGGGGGTGTTGGATCGAAGGATGAAGCAGTGGTTGAAGCTAGCACCGTGCTCCCTCTTTGCTGCTCACCGGGGAAGAAGAAGACACTGTGCTGTTGTTGATTTTCTAGCGTTTTGGAGTGTACGAAGTAAAGCTAAGCTCCAGGGGGTATAAATAGGCGAGCTGGAGGTGCTTCAACGGTTGGAAATGCTCGGGAAGTTGTAGCCGGCAAGAATTGACAGGATTGTGACTTCACGGCGAGCTGGCGTCGAGGTGACTGGTTCAGCGGCCGTGAGGGCTTTTGCAGCTGGAGCTGCTGCGAAATGGAGGCGACTCGATGGCTGGCCGCGGTAAGAACTCCACGTGGCTAAGCTTTCCTGCTGGAGCCGTTGCCGGTGGCGTGCAAACGGGAGAACTAGCTGGTCGCGATCCTCGCTGGAGAAGATCCACAGTGGCCAACGCCGGGCACACACGTGGCAGCAGGCGAAGCAAACGGCAGTGGCGCGCTCGTGGTCGAAGGCTCCCGTGCTCGTGCGCTGTTCCAGGTCGTGGTCGAAGTCCCAAGCACTGGTCGAAGTAGCAGCTGGTCGGTTGCACTGGTTCCGGTCGAGAACTGAGGTGCTGGTCGAACCAGGGGCTAAATTGTAAGAGTTTCTGTTGAAAAGTGGACTGATTTGTAATTCTGGTCTTAGAGAGGTTTAATCTGGAATTTGATTTAATGGATGAGTATAATATTTCTATTAATACTCATTTAGCTCAAATCTGGAGAAAATTTGATAAGGTTTGAGGGATTTCACCTATTTTCGAAAATAGGGTAAAATTAGGGTAAAATAGATCTGGATTTTGTCAATCTCGAATTCTGGTAATTAGGGTGAGATTTTGAAGTTTAAACAGAAGGGAAATCTGTATCAAATAGTATTTGGGAGGTGTTCCCTGAAGAAATTCTGAGGTTGGAGTTGATTTGTGAATTTTAGCCTTTTCAGGCTTCCAGGTAAACAGAAAAGGACTTATTCGCAGTAAAATTTGGACTAAACTGCGAAAAGTGTTTAGATGAAACAATCTGGTTCCCAACTTTTTGGAGTAAGTTGAGGGTATACCTAGGAACATATTCCAAAAGTTACTTGAGTCTGGATAGGGTTAGATCATGATAACTCAATTATCTGGAAACTGGGGTACTTGGGGTAAATCTGAATTTCCTGTTTTCGAAAACAGAAAGAGACTTAGATACTGGGAGTTAGGGTTAGAATTCAATCTGGTTTCTGAAGACTTTTATCTTCAGAATAACTGATAGGTTAAATCTAGATGGTCAGATCTTGATCTGGATCTAGAGAATAGATTTGGAGATTTTTAGGGTTTGAGAGAGAGATTAGGGTTCAGCTGATCTGGCTACTGCTACTGGGATACATGCATGCAGGATTTTATGCAAAAACTTTTCACCCCCAAAACCAGGGTGTTACAAGCCTACCCTCCTTAAAGAAATCTCGCCCCGAGATTTACCTAGAGAAAAGAAAAGATGGGGATAGGTCTGAAGCCAATCTTCCTCTTTTTCCATTGAACTTTGCATAGCTTGATCCTCTTTCTTTGAAGTTGACGCTCATCTCTGGCTACAATCCGGAGTGGTTGCTCAAGGTAGGTGAGGTTCTTCTGCAACGAAATACCAAGAGTTTCTACCCGGTCCGTGGGTTCTTCCAGGCATTTCCAAAGTTGAGAGACATGGAACACATCATGTACTCCTCCTAGTTCTGATGGTAGTTCCAGTTTATAGGACACTTCTCCTCTTTCTCTTGAGTATCTTGAATGGTCCGATACGTTCCTTCCTCCTAACTCGTTCCAATGTAATGGGGTTCTGCACTTATGTTCCTATAAAGCTCCCAAATGGTGCCATTTACAGACTAGCCTGATAACTGTTGTTATAGGTAAATTCTGTAAGTGGTAAGCATTTTTCCCATGAAATCCCATTATCCAAAATGCAAGCTCTTAGCAAATCTTCCAGGATCTGATTGACTCTCTCAGTTTGCCCACCTGACTGTGGGTGATATGCAGTGCTGATCTGCATCTAGGTTCCCAAGGTTTCATGAAGTTGGTCCCAAAACTTTGATGTAAACTGACTTCCACGATCTGAGACTATCTTCTGAGGGTTGGCCTTGATCCTATGGCACGTGTCACCTCTTATAATGTATGCCGCAATTTCTTTCCTCATATCGACCTACCAAAATCGAGTTTTCAAGTCCTGATACATCTTGATGTTACCAGGGTGTATTGAGTATGGTGTTTTATGAGCTTCACGCAGAATCAACTCCTTGAGGTCTGCGCTTTGAGGTACACAGATCCTTCCTTGGTACCATACAATTCCTTGTTCGTCCTCAGAAGAATTCTGAGCCTTACCTAACCTGATTCGGCTCTTGATCTTGCAGATCTTTTTTTTTTCTCTTTTGAGCACTCTCTATTTGTTCCTTGAGTCAGGATATTACTGTGAGAGTGGCTAACCTCCCTGACGGTACCACTTCTATCTCTAGTCCTTGCAATTCTTGCTGTAAGTGTGGGTTATTCAACACAACTTCTTGTAAAGTGTAGGCCTTTCTACTCAAAGCGTCTGCTACCACATTGGCTTTTCTTGGGTGGTAGAGAATGCTGAGGTCATAGTCCTTGATTAGCTCTAGCCAACGATGTGGGCGCATGTTGAGTTTTGCCTGGGTGAAAATATACTTGCAATTCTTATGATCTGTGTAGATTTCACACTTATTCCCAAGCAAGTAATGTTGCCATATCCTCAAGGCATGTACTACTGCTGCTAACTCCAAGTTATGAATAGGGTAGTTTTCCTTATGCAGCTTTAGCTGTCGTGAAGCATAAGCTACCACTTGGCCTTTTTGTATCAACACACAGCCTATGCTTAGTCTTCAAAGCATCACAGAACACTTCGAAGTCATCCTTACTATCTGGCAATGGTGGTGAAGCTGTGGTTCTGGATGTCATCGTCGGTGTTCCAGCTTGCGATCTTGCTATTGACGTTGGGAGCTGAATCCAAGGACAGCTGTCTTTGCGGTGTCCATACTGCCCACAGTGAAAACACTGAGTTCTAGCATGAGGGCAGTCCCTTTGGTAGTGAGCTCCTTTGCAACTTGGACATGACGGTGTTGCTGGTGATCTTGGTGCTTGGTAGACTGGTCGGAAATTGGGAGATGTTGGGGCTCTTCCCCTGGTTGGGTTGGCTGGCGGCCGTGCTTGCTGTAGCATCTTTCTTTTTCGACTTTCTTCTCCTATGCTCCTCTTTTCTTCCACCTTCAATACCCGATTGACTAAGGTTTGGAACTCTGAAAATTCGTGGGAGGCAATCTGGTACTGCAGATAGTGCTGAAGTCCTTCGGTGAAGCGCTCAATCTTTTTGTCTTCCGTGTCGATGTCTCCTGGCGCGTAGCGAGCTAGATGGCTGAATCGGTGCAGATATTCTGTAACGGTCTGGCTCCCTTGTACCAAGTTTCGGAACTCTCGGCGTTTGGCGGCTATGACACCGATGGGTACATGAAATTTCCGAAATTGTTCTTTAAATTCTGTCCAGGATATGTTATCCTTGTCAGGGTGAGCCTCTTGATAGTTTATCCACCATGCGGCTGCTGCTCCTGTGAGTTGGTGTGATCCGAATAAAACTTTCTCTCGGTCGTTACAACGAACTGTATCCAATTTCCTCTCGATGTCCCTGAGCCAATCATCGGCGACGATGGGATCAGTTGCACTAGCAAATGTTGGTGGTCGGGTCTTCTGAAAATCCGATAGCCGGGTTCCAACAGCAGTTCCTTCAGATGTCCCTCCTGGCATCTTTTGAATGATCTGAGCCAACAACTGGGTGTGGGCAGCTTGTGCCTCCTGCCTGCTCTTTTCCATGGAGAGAAGAATTTCTTGGAGGGTTAGCTGATCTTCCTGAGAAAGGTTTGATTCCTGGGGTCTCTGTTGAGATGAAGATCCTCTCCTTGCTGGGTCTTCCCTGGGCGAAGCTTGCTCTCTGTCCTCTCGACTACCTTGCGATCTTCTCTTCGTGTACACCATACTGATTCTTCTGAAGGAAGGCAGATAGGTCTAACTAACTAAGAGAGAGAACTAGGGCACTAATGCGGAAATTAATGTAACTATTTAATGCACAAAACACTTAGGCTTCTAGCCATAGTAAACAAATTAACCATTGCGAAAGCAACGGCGGAGCACAAAAACTAGCAAGAGCATCCACCTGCTCAATCTATACTACCCTTTCCCAGCTAATCCTCCACGACGGTCGACTAACTACTCGAACAAGGTTCTACCAAAAGAACTAGGCTATGTGCCGTAGCAACGTAGCCCAACTCCTGAGGCACTCTATAAAAGCAGAACGCTCTCTCGACATCTTGCCGAATTTTTAGAAAAGCCAAGTAAGACTTTTGAAATCCGAAACTTTTAGAAGCTACAAGGCTCCTGTTTTCAAAAAAATAGTGTTTTTAGAAAATAGATTCTTAAATAAACTACGCCTTCCTGGCGAGCCAATTCCTAAAGGTGTCGTCCTACAGTCAAGTTCTCATGCTGCTCTGATACCACTTTTCTCTGTCGCGCCCCACACAGGGTACCACGACTACTCCCGTGGAGACCCAGCTCGCTGCAGCTGGCCTCATACATACATACCACTGACTTCCCAGGATAAGTCAAGCACAGGAGTTCATTGCAGCAGAGTAACTTACAAAATATCATTGATAAACAGTATGGCCTGCTGGCCTGATACAACAAGAGTAATACAATGCCTTCACGGCACAAATGGTCTAATTAAAACGAAAGACAACTACTCGGCGGAAGCTAGGCGAAACCCCCACAGTCGTAAGAAGTTGACAGCAGAACAGCACACTTCAGGGTTCTGGCAGAACTGGCTCTCTTCCTTCTGGATCCACTGAAATCTTCCAAGCCTTCATCTTGGTATTGTAGCACTCCATCTATTGTTGATAAGTTGCAAGGGTGAGCACTTACGTACTCAGCAAGTCATAGGTAAGAGTAGAGATACGTATAGTAGAGATGACATGATCCTATGCTATTGAGGGAAAAGAGGTGAGAGGGTTTTTCCAAAAATACTTTTCTTCCAAGCTTTTCAAATCTCATGCTCATGGCAGCATTTCATATACTTAGGGCACAATCCACATGCCTCTTAGATATCACATGATCACTAAATTATGGTACTACCGCGACACGTCAACACATGACAGCCCACGGCAGCACCCCTTATCATGACAACACATGTCATTTGGGTAATCTTGAACTAACAAATTTTAATTTATAAAGCAATACTTGTGTCACACCCCGTGGGTTCAATCCACCGCGGCATACTCCTAAAACTCGGGAGCACGAAGTATTCGAATACATTTTTAAACTCTGCAGAGATGTACCAATTTACCCGCAAGATATATCCACTTTCATGCCCTTCCTATCACAAGGATTGGACCCCTAACTCACTTCATACTGTGAGTGGCAAGGTGGAGATAACAAGAACTTTTGCCATGTTTCACACACAATTCACCCCAGACCCCGTGGTTTTCTTCACGCAAACCACAGTTGTGGCAGGGTTTCACAACCCCCACTAATTGGCGTTTTCCCCTCAGGGTCAGCGTGCATGATCACATCCTGTGATATGTGTTGGAGCGCACCCCGTGTTAATCGTGAGTTTGTCATATAGGGGTTTCATGTGTGATCCACATACTACTTGTTCAGGCCTGTCCCATACCAGGCTTGCGGTCAGCACGTTAATCATGCCACTAGACGCACAACACAAGGTTCTAGGTCCTTATATGCCAGTGACCAGCTCATACCACAATCCATGCACTTCCAGTGCTGGCACATCTTGTGCGACCAAGCACCTCCAGTGCTTTTACCATTCCATACCAAAATACTGGTCACGGCTAGGGGTTTTATTTCATGAATATAAATATACATAATATATTAGTTCATGGCTCATTATTTGATCAATTCACATTTCACAGGCATCAGCCTGATGCTGCCATTTCATCTCTTTTCTCAATTCATGCAATACTATTTTATAATCAAGGTATATTCTAGCATTTCATAAAATATAGGTTCAAGATGTTCAAGAATATGACTTGCCTTCCGCGTCGTAAGAAACAGCAGTTGATGTCGGGTCTGCGACGAAGTCTTCGAACTCGGACTCTTGCTCTGAACAAGGATCAACAAGCAAACAGGCATTACAATCAATCCTACTCTTATTATTCCACTATATGCGATAATGCAAGGTAAAAGCGCCTCGGCGATACAAGATTTGGAAGCGATTAGGGTTAAACTATGGAAACCAAGGTTAAGATTAATCGTCAAAGGTTTAGAAGGTTCCAAAGGTTCCAAAATATCAGAATGATATCAAGGCTGCGGCTGGTTCGCTCAAAAACAGCAAACGTCTTTAGGTCGACATTCGGTTCACGGCATCGACATAGGGTTGATGGATGATAGAGGGCTCAACTCAAGTTGTGACAGTAGAATAAAATGTAGATCACAACATTAGGAGTCTAAGGGACAAAGTTATGTTCAGTTTGCATACCCAGATGGGGTCAAAATGGCCCAATGCCATTGGCTGACATAGGCTGACAATGCCCAAGAATGGCATTGACATGGTTTGAACAGTTTCTAGTAGCCAAAATGGGTTTTTATTCAAGCATATGATGCACAAGGTAGTGAAGCAACTGTTTGACAAGGTAATTTTTGGTTTGCATGACCAGAGGTGGGTGAACAGGGCTAATGCCACTGGCTGGCATAGTTTGACATAGAGTTGACATGGCCAGAAATTAGGGTTTGCCATAACTTTTGATCTAGGGCTCCAAATGATGCACCACTTTGTCTGGTAGTTAGACATTTGTAACAGGAACAAATGTCTCAACAGGATCTAGGGCAGGAGATGGCCGGAAAGTGATGAAAACCGGCAAGGAAGTTGACTGGCCTGGAGCACATGCAACATAAACAGTGCAGCCAACTAGGGCATAGCTATATCTCACAATCTAGGCCGAATTGGAAGTCGTGATAGAAGACAAAGTTGCTCAGAATGGTCCAAAACATCTAAATGGCAAAGTGGTTAGGGCTAGATCGGCTGGATTTGGAAGATACTGGCTGGAGAAAAGATGAACTCAAATCTAATTTGGGCATTTCTGATTTAAAGTGATTGAGCTCAATTCCTTGCTTGTGTATGGTCCTCAGGGTACTAGAAATGCATTGGTGAAGTTAGATTAACAGATTGCTCAACAGAGGAGCTAAATCAGTAAGTACAATTTCATGTTCATGGCTGGAAATTGGGGGTTTTTGTTTTACAACGAATTTGTTCAAACCAATAGCTCAGGGGTCTTAAGTGAGCTATTCTAAGCATCTTTCACTACTGGCTCGAAGATCAAATCGATTTGGTTAAGGATTAATTGCTCGTCGGAGTTCTAGATGAAACACGGCGATTGCCGGTGACAGAAGGCATTTGAACTAAATTCCAATCTCGAGAAGCATGAGGGGGATGAGGGAAGCTCACTGGGGGTGTTGGATCGAAGGATGAAGCAGTGGTTGAAGCTAGCACCGTGCTCCCTCTTTGCTGCTCACCGGGGAAGAAGAAGACACTGTGCTGTTGTTGATTTTCTAGCGTTTTGGAGTGTACGAAGTAAAGCTAAGCTCCAGGGGGTATAAATAGGCGAGCTGGAGGTGCTTCAACGGTTGGAAATGCTCGGGAAGTTGTAGCCGGCAAGAATTGACAGGATTGTGACTTCACGGCGAGCTGGCGTCGAGGTGACTGGTTCAGCGGCCGTGAGGGCTTTTGCAGCTGGAGCTGCTGCGAAATGGAGGCGACTCGATGGCTGGCCGCGGTAAGAACTCCACGTGGCTAAGCTTTCCTGCTGGAGCCGTTGCCGGTGGCGTGCAAACGGGAGAACTAGCTGGTCGCGATCCTCGCTGGAGAAGATCCACAGTGGCCAACGCCGGGCACACACGTGGCAGCAGGCGAAGCAAACGGCAGTGGCGCGCTCGTGGTCGAAGGCTCCCGTGCTCGTGCGCTGTTCCAGGTCGTGGTCGAAGTCCCAAGCACTGGTCGAAGTAGCAGCTGGTCGGTTGCACTGGTTCCGGTCGAGAACTGAGGTGCTGGTCGAACCAGGGGCTAAATTGTAAGAGTTTCTGTTGAAAAGTGGACTGATTTGTAATTCTGGTCTTAGAGAGGTTTAATCTGGAATTTGATTTAATGGATGAGTATAATATTTCTATTAATACTCATTTAGCTCAAATCTGGAGAAAATTTGATAAGGTTTGAGGGATTTCACCTATTTTCGAAAATAGGGTAAAATTAGGGTAAAATAGATCTGGATTTTGTCAATCTCGAATTCTGGTAATTAGGGTGAGATTTTGAAGTTTAAACAGAAGGGAAATCTGTATCAAATAGTATTTGGGAGGTGTTCCCTGAAGAAATTCTGAGGTTGGAGTTGATTTGTGAATTTTAGCCTTTTCAGGCTTCCAGGTAAACAGAAAAGGACTTATTCGCAGTAAAATTTGGACTAAACTGCGAAAAGTGTTTAGATGAAACAATCTGGTTCCCAACTTTTTGGAGTAAGTTGAGGGTATACCTAGGAACATATTCCAAAAGTTACTTGAGTCTGGATAGGGTTAGATCATGATAACTCAATTATCTGGAAACTGGGGTACTTGGGGTAAATCTGAATTTCCTGTTTTCGAAAACAGAAAGAGACTTAGATACTGGGAGTTAGGGTTAGAATTCAATCTGGTTTCTGAAGACTTTTATCTTCAGAATAACTGATAGGTTAAATCTAGATGGTCAGATCTTGATCTGGATCTAGAGAATAGATTTGGAGATTTTTAGGGTTTGAGAGAGAGATTAGGGTTCAGCTGATCTGGCTACTGCTACAAGGATACATGCATGCAGGATTTTATGCAAAAACTTTTCACCCCCAAAACCAGGGTGTTACATGACCCCCGTCCCGGGCGCCGTCATTTGCCCGGGGACCAGGGCCTCGGAGCCTCTGTCCCGGGCGCTGCCTTTTCCCGGGGACAAGGGCCCCGGTGACCCCCCGTCTCGGGCGCCGCCTTTTGCCCGGGGACCAGGGCCCCAAAGCCTCTGTCAAGGGCACCGCCTTCTACCTGGGGACCAGGGCCCCGGAGCCTCCGTCCTGGGTGCCGCCTTTGTCCCGGAGACAAAGGCCCCATTGACCTCCACCCCGGACGCCGTCATTTGCCCGGGGACCATGGCCCCAAAGCCTCTATCCTGGCGCTGCCTTTTGCCAGGGGACAAGGGCCCCGGTGACCCCCCTCTCGGGAGCCACCTTGGAGCCTCCGTCCCAGGAGCTGCCTTTTGCCCGGGGACCAGGGCCCCGGAGCCCCTGTCCCGGGCGCCACCTTTTTTCCGGGGGCAAGGGCCCTGGCGACCCCGTCCCGGGCGCCGCCTTTTGCCCGAGGACAAGGGTTCCGGTGACCTCCCGTCCCAGGCGAGGTCACGTGAGGATCACGTGAGGAGTGCCTCGAGAATCGGCGAAGACACTTGTCAAGCATCCAGCCCCCTCGGCCGGGAGAAGGATGTTAGTGCCCTCTGATCCAACGACTGCGGTCGGGGCAGTTTAGTCGTTTTGCATCTTTTGGGCCTATATAAGCCCTTCCCTCTACTGTATCGAAGAGACAATTCATTTGTATCAATACACAAAAACGAATATGGGTGCTTAAGAGCACTCTCCCCACGAGAGAGCTCCCCTAGCCAACCTCTGTTGGGAGCACGTCGTCAATGTTGGATCTAGGTAGATTTTAGTATCTAGCTTTTGATGATTAATGACGATTTGGATAAATCCATTGTGATTAAAGTTAATCTGAAGATGTCAGTTTTGATGATCAAATGACAAATTAGATTTAGCACAAGTGAATTGAATTGATTATCGGTAAACCCTGAATTGGATGTTTCCTCAGTTGCGGGTTTGATATTAATGCATATGTAGAGGGGGAGCTCGGTGGTTGCATCAAGCTTGTGCAAATTGATTGATCAAGATGTTATATGAAAAACCCTGAGGTTGATGACTCCAGTTGTGGATTTGATATCGATACACATGTTGAGAGGGAACTCATCACTTTGGTCATCTAGGTTGATTGATATCTTGACATGAGTAGTATAGATCGTGTGCGTATGTGTTTATCATCTACGATCTATATGATTGTATTTTATCTTATACTCATTTGCTACTCGTTGAATATAGTTTGTCATGTCATTTGAAAGAGAAACCGTTGAGCTAACTCCTGTGTGGAGTAGTTTCTCTGGAGGTGATTAATGACGACTTATATATGAGACTAATGTTGTGCATTGAGTGTACGTATTGTAGTCTCAGTTTGATTGCAGGATAAAAGCGAGCAAGGGCGTGAAGAGGATGAAGTCGATATGAGACATCTCGAGCGAGGTCAAGCTTAGCAAGGTCGAGCTTTGCGAGGACAAGTGTCAAGCGGTCGAGCTTCGCGAGGTCAAGCTTAGCGAGGTCGAGTCTTGCGGGGACAAGCGTCGAGCGGTCGAACTTCACGAGGTCGAACTTCACCTAAGGTAAAATCCAAAATTAAGGATTGTTTTCTTAGGGTTTTACCGGTCTCGGTGTTTGGAGACAGACCGGGTTGATAGGTTTCTTTTTACTAGTTTGACCATACTATTAAGAGGGGTCGGAAACTAGTAGCTTGAATCTATCTAGTGCGGAAGCTCAGATGCATTCATATCATCTTGCACTAGTGTCTTGCATTGCTAGTGAGTCTAAGTGTAGTTCATATGCATTAGATTAAATGTTTTGAAAACTGCACTTAGTCGTGATCGCCAGCTGTTTAAATTGGTTTATTTATCTAGAGCTGGTCGTGGTCGTATTTGCATATTCTGATCGTATCAGTGTTGATACGTGGTCGTGGTCGTGTCTCTTGTTTGCCGGCTTTCTGTTTAGGGTTTGGGCGTGGTCGTAGGAGTTCGGACTGGTCGTACTAGTCTTCGACTCGCTTGCGTACGCTCGACCAAACCCTATCGACCACCTGTTTTTGATCGGATGTCAAGACCTGTGTGGTCGTGGTCGTTGCTAAGTGACACAAATCACATCCGCGAGAAAACGGCAAATCCGTATGTGCAAATACTCTAAAATTGCATTTGAGATGGTTTTTGGATTGGACATTTTGACAGTAGGAAAGTTTATGAGTTTTCTAGAAGTTTCTAGACCTTTCTAGGTCTTGCTCCTGTTGACAAAATTTTAGAGCTCTGAGTTATCTTTCTAACAAGCCAAAAATCACCTCAATCGAATCTTTAGATCAAAAGTTATGCTTGTTTTACTGTCAGTGTACAGTGGCCGGACAAATGCATCCGTCCGGAGCTATTTGTCCGAAGTGGCCGGACTTTGTCCGAAATGACCGAACATTGTCCGGCCTGTACAAATTTTTTGAGCCGAAAAATGAAACGGACAAATGCATCCGTCTAGGGCTATCTGTCCGTTATGGCCGGACTTTGTCCGAAATGACCGGACATTGTCCGGCTTGTACAAGTTTTTTTGAGCCGAGAGTTAACAGAGACATATCCATTTGTCCGGACTTTTTGTCCGGACAAATAGTATCCGTCCGGCCTTCACAAATTTCGCCCAACGGTCACTGACACGTTTGCAACGGCTGAAATTTTGTACTGGCCGGACAGTGTCTGAAGTGACCGGACAATGTCCGGCCTGTACAACTTTTGGCCCGGTTTCTTGCAAACGGCTAGTTTTTCGTTGAGGCTATAAATACTTCGTGTTTGGCTTCATTTTTGGCTACTCAAAGAGTTCATTCTTCAGCTGAAAACCTAGCCAATTGATTTGCATTTGAGTTATTGCATTTAGAGACTAAAATTGAGCCCAAATCTTGAGTATATTTGAGAGAGAGCTTGAGGGAGATTGTGTGTTTAGTGCACTTCATCTCCACTAGATTGCTAGTGCTAGAGTGTTGAGCATCTCATTTGCATCATTGAGCTTATAGCACGTGGTTGATTCAAGTGAAAGCGTATCCGGCTTGTTACTCTTGGCGATCGCCTTCGCCTAGACGGTGCCGGAGGAGAGCCGAGATCTCTCAAATTGAAGTTTGTCGGAGAGGCCGGCAAAAGATTGTGAAAGGTGTGGTGCTCGCCTATCCGGTGTAGAGAAGGAGCAACTCTAGTGAGATATCCTTCGTGGATATAGAAGCGAGGCTCCGAGCGAGCGCTTCAACGAGGAGTAGGGGAGACCGGGCGAGTCTCCGAGACCTCGGTAAAAATATTGTGTCAATTGCGTAATTCTTATTTGCTTTATATTCATCGACACAATTGCTTATAACCACTATTGTTGCATGTATTGTTAAATATTTCATATGGTTGAATGCAACTAGTTGATTGAATTGTTTTAAGCCTTATTGTATAATCTAACTCAAACAATTATCTTGTTGAAATAGCTTAGGGGGGAAGAAAATTTAAATGTCTCCTAATCACCCCCCTCTAGTCGGCATCTTTGATCCTACAGACAAGACTGAGACCCGAACCTGTATAAGTCCTCATGTCTCTTGTTGTGCTTGCCCAACGAGAGGGGACCAGTCACTTGGTCAGCTCACGTCGTCTTTGCTTAGCTAGGAGCCTCCACAAAACTTGCTAGGGTATTCGCAATACCACAACATATCCGAATTTTATTTTAGCGATTTTTAATCTTTATAAATATTATATATACGAACCCCATACGAAGCGCCTCTCGAACGAGCATTTGCATTAGAATGTTTAACGTTTGAGAGAGTATCTCGCAAAGTACCTTCGTATTGGAATAAGAGGGTGTTTCGATGATATCTTACACACATGACATAGAATATATCTGAGGATATACTGTTGAAACGTCTTTACATGCCTTATATGATGTGTATGTGGAGACAGCCCGAATTGAGTTGCCGTTATGGTCATTCTTTGGGGAGAAAAAAAGCTCCAATCTGGTACAACTTTTGCGCAAATCTGGTATGTCTTTTGTGCAATTTTTTTTGGTGCGCTTGCCGTCTAGCTTGCCTGAAATTGGAGTTCTGTTGCTTTACTTCAGTTTGCCCATTTATTCGGATTCTAATGGATTCTAAAGAAAATATGTACTAGCAAATAATGCTACTAGCACCAGGGGCCTGGCCACAGGTCAAACCAACCTGGCCCACCCTCACCCCTATTTATTGTATATTCGCAACGCTTAAACTGAGGCGATATGATCTATTTGGCGTAGGGAAACGCAAAAGTTTCATCTAGTGTTAATCATGTTATGATGCTGCGCTTGTGGGTGCAATGGATCCGCATTCTCTTGCATACACTGTAGACAAGCCTACTACATCCAAGCTCAGCACACAGTCTCGGTATTAGTTCTAAGCTCCAGTTCTTACTCGTTGATTTCCGTCATTGTTGCAGGTTCTTCGCTGTAATTACATCTAAGTAGATTAGCTCTGCTGCGAAACAGACGGATTAATTAAGGGAATGTCATTGTTGTGGGTCAATCACTTTCATTACATCAATGTAGATAATCTCTAGAGAAGTTAAAAGCTTTTTCAACCATTTATAATTCGAGATGTAAACATTATGATTGCTAAAAGGAAAACCCAGATGTAACATCAAATTAAGAGATAGCTAGCGCCATTAGCCCGACCAATCAAGCATATTTTAAAGCCAAATGGTCAAGGGATGTCGAGCTAATGAAGACAGCGCTTGCATTTTATTTAACTACGACAAACCCAAAAAACAGAAAAAATCTTGACATCACATGAAACGCACCATCGCACAAGCTTAAAGCTTAGCACACAAATCTAGAGTCCATTATGCAGCGTGAAGGTGGGTATTCAAATATTAATTCGCAATTCAAACTAATACGCTATAACAAAAGCCGGCAATTTAAATACCACTATATCATGTATTAAACCGTTCAACTCAAAAGAGAGAGAACCGCCCAAGCCAAATTCAAGAACAGTCGTCTATAATTTTATAGTCAGAAAATAAAACTAGAACAGATCAGGGGTAAAACTTTATAAAAAAATGCACGCAAGTATGCTACACGTACCAACAAAGATTAAATTGTTCACCAAAAACTCCAAATACAAAAATCAAGAAACCCAATACACATGAGCAATTTAAGATAACAAACATTTTACTTAACTCCAAAGACATCTAAGTTTTTTAATCCCATTGACAGAGATCTAGAAGCAATTAAGACAAATAAAGGGAATAAAGATGGCACCTACCATAAAATCAGTAGCATATTCAATGACACAAACAGTTACCTCATGCCAAAGAATCACATTCCAAGAATAGACACCTCATCGCACCACCAGAGATACAAGAGTAACTTATGATAAATAAACTACTGAGCTATGATGCTAAACATGAAAAGTACTACTATGGTCTCCAAGAACACAAATTAATTATCAATGAAGAACAACAATCGATCTAGACCAGCACAGAACCAAAAAAACCATTAATACAATCACCAAGCTAAAAGATAGGACAAAAGACCTAATACAAATAGCTTCCAACAGAACAACTAAAATACAAACTAAACTAACAGCTAGCTTTAATTCAAGATGAACCTATCTATCAAAGCAAATGTCCAATCTTATGTTTAGATTCCAAACACTAAAAAATATTGGTTTTATGTTCTACAAGCCGATCTAACATAAGTAATACAGCAAACTGAGAAGATCAAACTTCGACGAGGTTTGTCTAACTGCAGCAGAGAAACCTTTTTGAGCACATCTAGTATGATCTTCTGCGAGCTTATCTAACAGCAACACACCTGATGCCTTTTCTATCTTGCATATGGATGGTAGCGACCAGAAGCACCAACACTGCTACCGTAGCCTCCCCTAGAACCATAGGGTCCACCTGTGCCAAACCCAGCACCGGCACCTGAAGAAGAATCATAACTAGGCCCATAGCTAGAACCACCATAACCCCCAGCATCACGCCCATAGCCACCTAAACCAGCAGCACCATAACTGCCACCACCATAACCGCCACCAAAGCTTCCTCCATAACTGCTACCAAATCGACTAGAATACAGCGAAGTTTCTCCGCGATATCCTCCTAATGCTCCACCATAACCACTGTACCCACTACCATAGTCACCAGGACCATAAGCACTACTATAACTGCCAGGCCTAGCACCAAAACTTCCTGGTGACCTATAGGGGCCAAAACTACCCCCATAATTATAACTGCTGCCAAATCCATCATAACCATCCACATATGGACGACCCCTAGGTTCGCTATCAAATGAATGAGGAGGTGGGTTAGAGGGTTTCTTTGGTTCAGCCTTCTTGATCTCCACCTACAGCAAAGCAAGAAAGTCAACCTATATTCTCTTTTCAAATCTCTTTACTTCCAATAATGGAGCATTACTAACCTGCAACCCATATAAGAGCACAACTATAGCAACTAAAATGGATAAGCAAATCAGCAATGGATGAACAATTATAACAACTAGAATTTGTTGGTGTGTGCAAGACCAACTGTACCAAATTAGATTTACAGAGTTGAGAAAGCACTACGCGGAGGCTCACCTGAGAACCATTTAGATCAATCATATTGCCTTTCTTAGCTAATAATTCATCTACAGTTTTTTCTGCTTCAAAGACAATAAAACCAAAGCCTCGTGACCGGTTGGTTGAATGGTCACGAATAATCTCATGTTCCACCACCTTTCCAAACTTGGAAAAGAACTCCTTGAATTCATCTGGACAATTTAATTTGTGTGAACAACTAACACTTATTTATTCAAAACATGGGAATTAACTAAACAACTGAACAATTAAAACATATAATACCTTCTTTAAGAGCTGAGGGTAACCCACCAACAAATATCTTCTTTGTCTTGAAATCTTTCAGTGGAGCCGCGCCCTTTGGTATAGTTCTTTTGATTTCAACCTGCAATTTTCAAAATGCCACCACAAAAAGTCAATATGAAAATCCAAATGGAGAACTTCAAAGTTCAAACTCATATCTTGACATAGAACTTTTTATGTGCACAAATGTGTACTGAATTTTTGCTATGGAAAGTACTGAGGATTCAAAACTTTGGGAACTACCATCTTTTTGTTCTGTACTATTCCAAGAAATGTACAGTCATGAAAATTAATATAGAGATGACAAACTGAAAATAGTATGAACCTCAACCAACGGGTGTCAAAATTTACCTGCTTTCCACTGATAACATGGTTGTCCTCGATCACTCTGTCAACAACAGCTGGATCTGCAAAGGTGATAAATCCAAAACCTCTTGGCTTCTGCGTATAGCGATCCTTCATTATGACAGCATCAATGATCTCACCATACTTCCCAAAATGTTCTTTGAATGTAGCTGCATATTAAGAGGCAAACATAAGCGGTGGACAACAGAGTGTTCGCTGACCGAACACAATGAAGTTGTTTATTTAACAGGAAAGGTGGATGCTTTGTCCAACTTTTCAGGTGAAGTTCCAATTTATTAAGGTGAATGACGCCTGTTTGGCCCAGTTCGGGCTTAGTTATCACAAATAAAAAAAATAAAAAAGGCATACAAGCTTATGAAAATAAGCTAACACAATTCCACAAAGATAGTTGGTGAAGCTCCACCACCTCACCAACTTACCCAACACAAACACAAACAAAAACACACAAATGTACAGGTGGCATGGTCCAGTTTTAGCCAAAAGGGCCTATAGTAAGCTAGCTGAGCCTACATGTTACAAGCACAACAAACCAGCTTACAACACAAGTGCAAGATAGGCCAAAAAGGTCCAACAACATTTTATGTTCTGGCACCAAACTCATCAACTAGCATGGCCAATCGCCACCTATATTTTTAACACAACTATTACAAGATGACAGACCATCTGTGATTTATCTCAGAAGAAGAGTACATTAATTTAAGTTATAATTAACCAAATAAGCAGATTGTAAATTAGGTCTCAACAAATGTAGTTTACACACTACAATGATCATGAATTTCCCTCTTTTTGCAAAGAAAATGTTATTACAAAATTATAAGTTCAGACAGCTAAATACCAAGCTGCTACAAGTGTAGTTGCCAATTGAAAGTTTAGGTGGCTAAAATACCAACCCATCAGTGTAGTCTGTCCCATGTTCCCACGTGCTGTGTTTTATTGTGCCAAAAGAAAAACATATTAAAATCAACGTACAGCAAAAAGAACAAAAACTGCAAGCGCTGCAGCCAAATAACAAAAAGGAAAAAAGAAAGAACAGCAAGTGCTAAATTACATCAAAACTAAAAGCATTCAAAACATAGTTAGCATTATATTATATAAGAACTACAAGCAGTCAAAACATAGTTTTCACACGCAATTACAGGGTGTAAAACTTGCTTTAGTTTTGAAAAACCAATTAGTACACGATTTTAGCATTTCCTTTGATGAAACTAAGATAGATACATCAAAAATCTCTTCATGACACAGTTATAGATTTATCTACCCAATGTTTTTCTAACAAATATCTATATTTCTAACAAAAAGGTTAAACACACAGAAAATTAGACTTATAAAAGCATGCTTCTAGTCACCGTCAAACATTACACCTACAAAAAAAAATTTCAATTCTTCAATTATTCTAACAAAAAGATTCCCCATAGTAATACTAAGATTAAACACTACGGAAAATTAACCATACATCAAATATGCTTCTAATCCACCCATAACGTCACACATAAAGCATTAATAATCGCCACCAGAGCACCAACAGATCTGAACAAACACGCGGTTTCCGAGAAAAATTAAACGAATACTAAACAAGCACGCAAAAAAGCAAATCTCGAGCGGATCTATTCCATACGTACCCATGCTGGTATCCTTGGAGAGCCCACCGATGAAGATCTTACTGCAAGAAACCCGAAAAAAAATTCATAAAAAACAGCAAAAAGAAAAGCGCAAAAAATCACCAAAGGCCCGAATCGCGGAGAGGTATAAGAGGAGAGGAGCAAGGGCTCACGCTGGGCTGGCGCCGTCGTGCTCCTTCATCTTGCCGGCCATGGCGACGCGAATCTTAGGGTTAGGGTTTCGGGACGAGGCGTATTTGGGGGCGAGAGGAAGGTTCGGATGGAGCGGCGAGAGGGATTCTTTTATATAGGGGTTGGGATCTGGAAGCCTCCACCGTAGATTCAGACTAGGGAATCTCGTCTGCTGGTTTGGAGGCGTGGATGGTTGGATTTGGGGAATGTAGCACGCGTCCGCGAGTTCTTGAGGTTTAGAATTTCCCCATCAAACATACCTAAAAATAAATCTCTATATCCTCATATACATATCTACCTAAAAAGATTCTCTCTCTATATTTTATCTTACTCCAACAATAATCCCCAAATCTCATTACCAATCCCTAATTTATAACCGTTTGGCTCATTACCAATCCCTAATTTATAACCGTTTGGCACAGAGAGCTGGGGCGCGTCCCAGAGTGTTCAACCGGTGGCACAGGGAGCGGCGGCGCCGGGAGCTTTTGGCGCGGGAGGAGCGCTGGTGGGAAGAGAGGCGCCGGAGGAGCGCCGGAGGGAGGAGCCGCGTGGCAGGCGCGGGAGGAGAGGCGGCGTGGGGTGGGGGCGTGGCAGGGGAGCTGCAACGGTCGGTGGCGGCGGCGCGAGAGGAGCTGGAGGAGCGGCGGTGTTGCCTCTTCTCTGCACTTTCTTCTTTCTCTGTCTGTCTCTACATCTGCTGCTATTCCAAGGACATGTCACATAAGAGAACCAAAGAGGGAAGGTAAAACACCGCTGCACGCATTGAAAAGTATGCAAATTTCTGATGATCGAAGAAGCAAAATTTCGGTACTAGTGTTGTGTTCTTGGTTCTTCTTGGCCATGGGAGATTATAAGTAATTATTTGTGAAATGTATTTGTATGTAATCAGTGGTATCAGTTGCATCTGCTATAAAAGGTATCTTTGTATTGTGCTAATTGTATGGCAAACCATATTTACTTTCCAACTACTGTTTTACTCAAATTTGCTGGCATCAATTAGCAATTATGGTTCACAGTAGCAGCGTACAAACTTTGTAGTTTGCAACTATAGTAAGTACAAGAGATGAAATTTAGCCTGTTATGTGATGAGTAAACGTTTTCTTGATATTCAGCTGAAATCAGCTAGAAACCTATGTAGATACAGAAGAGTGCAAGTCGTTTCATTCATAAACAGTGTTATGGTCTCTGCAAAATCAACCGAAAAATTTACCATACTGAGTATCATAATACGCTACAAAAATGATTTCGAGCATGAGAGTAAAATGCTGGAACAAGTAAACAATTATTCGGACATGAAGAATTGAAAATGTATAATTTTGTTTTTCCTGGTACATGTTGGAATGTCTCTTATTTGTGGTTCATATTGTGTTTGTTTGATGTGTTTGATGCAGCCGCGCGGCGTAGTCTGAAGCACACGCAAGTCTCGTACCGGCCATTCGTGATGCGTCGCCAAGCTTTACGCTCATTGTGTCTGGGTGGCGACGGGTCGTCCAGTGAAGACGACGACTTCGTTTTGGCGGTTGCATGTGTTGGGCAGGCTGAGCTGGAAGCTGCGAGTTCGGAGCGCCATGGCGGTTCCATTTTCGGCCACAATGTGGTCGATCGTGATAGGCAGGACGGCTTTGCTAGGCTGCATAGCGACTATTTTGCTGATGAACCGGTGTACGGCCCAAGGTACTTCAGGCGGAGGTAAGCCTTTGAAGCTTACGTTGTTCGAGTGAAATTTGTTCTTTGTGTTATTGGTATGATATAGTCGGCCGCTGTGTCGCGCAGGTTTAGGATGCGTCGTAACCTTTTTCTCCGCATCTTGGAAGCCGTCGAACGGCATGACCCGTACTTCAAACAAAGAAGAAATGCAGCTGGGACCCTCGGTTTGTCGTTGTTGCAGAAGGTAACTGCGGCTTTAAGAATATTAGCAATAGGTGTTCCCGCGGACGCTATTGACGAATATTTGCGTATAGCGGAGAGTACTGCTATAGAGAGCTTGAAGCGCTTTGTTCGGGCTGTACTTGAAGTGTTTGGGCCTAAGTACCTTCGAGCACCTAACAAAGAGGACACTACAAGATTACTCGCCATTGGCGAGCAAAGAGGTTTCCCGGGCATGTTGGGGAGTATAGATTGCATGCACTGGAGGTGGCAGAATTGCCCGAAGGCATGGCAGGGGATGTACACCGGACATGCTCGCAAGCCTACCATCATCCTAGAAGCCGTAGCATCGTACAATCTATGGATTTGGCATGCTTTCTTCTGTCTACCAGGATCTCACAACGATATCAATGTCCTGCACCGTTCTCCTGTATTTGCTTGGCTTGCTGAAAACCAGGCGCTAATGGTGCATTACTCAATCAACGGCCATGACTACAACATGGGGTACTACCTTGCCGATGGGATTTACCCCGAGTGGGCAACATTCGTTAAGACTATTCCACTCCCGCAGGGCAACAAGAGGAAGCTCTTTGCGCAAGCTCAAGAGTCGGCCCGGAAGGATGTGGAGCGTGCTTTCGGAGTGCTCCAGGCCCGATTCGCGATTGTGCGAGGGCCTGTGCGGTATTGGGACCAGGAAACTCTTCGAGACATAATGACTGCTTGCGTGGTATTGCACAACATGATAGTGGAAGATGAGAGGGACATCGGCTACGTCGATTATAACTACGACGGCATGGGTGATACCGTTAACGCGTCCCACGACCATACTCCGGCTGTGCAGGAGTTCATCCGCGTCCATCATACCATACGGAATCATGAAATGCACAGGCAGCTCCAGGAGGGCCTTGTCGAGCACTTGTGACAGTTGCACGGCGCCGAGTAATGTAAACGTATCCAACGTAATGATTAGTTGGCATGTATTGATTATAACCATATGTAGGAGCCAAGCGTGTATGCAATGTAATGATTAGTTGCCATGTACTGATTGCAATGTAATGATTAGTTGTCATGCAAACAACAAGTTGAGTAATTTTTGTGGGAGGTTCCATTTCAAATTTGTGAAGTGAATCCTTTATTGAAGAATCAAAATTATTTAAGCAGCAATGTGCAATACAACTTCTAGCAGGCTAGTTGCACACAAGTTATTTTAATTTTATGCATAGAAGAGTTGCACACATTGCTAATTCCAAATCTACATGACCTAAACTTAGGTTTCTGACAGAAAGAATGTCTAAAGAGGAAGGCATTCAGACATTCAGTTCTATCATTCTATCCATTTGTATCAAAGTCAATGTTAGTTTAGATGCTACCATGAAAACAACAATCGCAGTATGAACTGAGAGTCAGATGCATGGTTTTATAACTTTGCTGGTAATATAAATGAACAAGAACATCACCAAGGTATGTATCTATATCTAGGTGACCAAACAAAAGCCAAAACAAAAAAAAATTAAAGAGGGCACATGCAGCCCAGAAGAACCTGCGCCTGTGGGTTCAGATATCTACAAACATCAAACAATATGAGTAAAAAAAAAATTACCAATACCTGCTCTCCTTTGTCAACTCAAGTTGCCATGGTACATTAGAGTTAAGTGGTCTATGGCACATTCCGGTCTTCGTACAATCATACATCATAGGACATCCAAATGTTTTACTACAAGCATACATCATAGTTCATCAACCTACAATAGCACAATACATAAAAGCACAGTACATAAAAGCACCCAACTGCCCTCAATTTTCCATATTGTCGCGGTCGCTAGCCACAATCTCCCTCTGCTTTCGCATGAAGTACTCTTTCTGCCACTCAGAGCACTTGGTCAGATCGACCGACATGATCCGCTCCTCATACTTCTTCTTCTTCAAGTCCAGCTTCTCCTTCTCGTACGCCATCTTCTCCTTCTCATGCGCCATCACTCGGCGTACCGGTTGTCCCTTTTCTTTTCTATCTCCTGCCTACTCAGTGTCATGTCTCGGATGGCACTCATGTATGGGCTGTCGGAAGTTGAATGTTCCGAACCATTTCGGAGCCGAGACTTAGCCGTATTGCGGCCTATAGGCCTAATCAGTTCAGCAGTTCGGCCCCCTGTCGAAGCCCCTTGAGACCCCCCTTCGGGGCCTGGCTGGCTCATAGCTGTTGGGGCCGAGTAGGTCCCCGGGCTGCCTCCAGCCGATGTCTTCTGCCTCTTCTGCGAGACCTTCTCACTCCACTTTGGGTGCACTCGAAGCTCAACCCAGCAATGGAGGAAATTGAAAGCACGGTTTTCCTCAGCCGTGTAGAGTGTCGTCGCGTCCACAATCTGCATCATGAATTACACAAAGAGGTCATGTCCTTCATACGAATGACAGCGGTATGGTAATGTAAGGGTACATTACCTTGTCACGTTCTGTCTTCCCGCTTTGGTTGCGGCGTTCTATTCGGTCGTAGCATCCACAAAACTTGTTGACGGACTCTTGGATGAACTGCCACCTATGCTACAACGCAATCTGTGTATGGGTCGAGTGGAACGTCTTCTCCTTGTGGTAGTATTCATGGATACGTGCCCAATAGTTTGATCCCTTCTGATTGTTACCTTGGACCGGGTCAATGCTGACATTCAGCCAAGCTGAGATGAGAAGCTTATCCTCCTGCTCGGAGAAGTTCTTTGAGCGTCGGTTGTTTGGCCTTATCTCGACATCCTTTTCAGTCTGCGTTGCCTGCTCCAGAATTGGGCTCTCAAAGGGAGTCAACTGAGTCCCAGTCCAGTCAAACCTATCCTCCCTCCCAACCAAAAGGTTAGCCCCGAAGGGATCCACCTGCACAGACCTGAGAATAAATTATCAAACAAGCGAGCACAGTTAGCCAGTGCAATCAGTAACAACATGGGGGCATGTCACAACAAAATTAGTGCGGATGGTGCATGCAAGAACTCAGTTTACAAATTTGAAACATACATGAAGTCAGGTTACAAAAGAAGGTCATATGCTTTACATAAAACTCGTAATGTAATTAAACAGCATCTCTACACGGTAGGCTTGCCACACAAGTACTGAAACATTAAACGGCCTACATCCTTGCGGACCGGTCACTATCGTACTCTATTCCGTTTTCCTCACAATACGTCCGGAAGTCAACGATCGGCTCGTCGGGAGACTCGTAGTCCACGGGAAGGCATAGCTCGGGGCTGACATCTCCATGGGGATTGTAGTCATGGTCCACGGATGGCATCGCAGCCGCAGCTTCAGAGCACTGCAGTGCCACTTCATCAAGGGAGGTCGCTATAGCATCGATTTCTAGGAGCATCCTGTTGAACGCAATGCGGGATGGATCGGTGCTTGGGTTGAAGTTGTCGTTGCAAAGTTTCTTTAGAAGGACAGCCGTGCTCTCCAGCTCTTTTATCGTCCTACCCAACAACTCCGTCTCTTTGTTCGGACCAGACACCATCTACATGCAATGCACAACTGTAAACTAAAATCCAAGTTTCGATAATGTCTGTTGTCTACCTTGATAGTGGTGAAGATTATGCTTTATATGAAAATTGGTACCACTGCATGCTGGTATATGTACTGGGAAGAACATGTCGTAGCATACTTGAATTTATTTGATAATGTAAGACTTGATGCTCTAGAATAATTCTGCAGGAATAATAATCGATCAACTACCTATTGGTAGAATAAGATTTCTCAATAAAGTAATATAAGTCACAGCTGGAAACCATTGGATGAGATTAAAAAAATGATAAGCAAGGGAATATTAACGTAAGCTAATGCTAGTCCTCCTACCCTGAAATCTCAAAAGGCCCAGAGCTAGATTGTTTGATACAATTCAAAAGCACGAAAGCAACAATGAAATCACAGGCATTTCGGTTCATCTCAAAAATCAACAATGTGATTTCATCAGGCACACACATAATACACAGGAAAACAAATGCATTTTGGACATTCAAGCTTGATATACTAACCTCCATTTTATTCATAAGATGGTTTGATTCCATCTCATTCTAACTCCAATTCAATATACGCATGTGCTTTGAAAAAAACATACACACTACAACATCTTTCAGAGTCTTGTTTTCTCAATTTCTAGTTTGCTGTCTGAAGCTGCAAAATTGTATGATAGACCTGGGAATAAAACCTAGCTAGCCTTATAATCTCTCCAGCTAAGGGTGGTTGTTGGTTGTATTCTCCATATGATTAGATTAACTACTACTAGTAGTCAATTAACCAATACTGACATGGTGAAAAGTTGTAATTTTTCTCTCTGCTCTTTATATGTAATTTTGCTTCTTTTGAACTTGCCATGGTGAAATTAACAGGATATGCATCAAAAACTCTAAAGAACTAATTTCTTGCACAAAGAACTTCATTGAGGTCATTTCAGAACTAGACTGTAAATCATTACAGTGCAATACGTTTCATTTAGCTATCTCTCAAAGATTCTTATTTTCAGACTTGGTCTTGTGGTTAGAATTTCATAATTGAAGTGTTTAAAAGTTTCAGTTTTGAGAAATGTACTGCATGATTGTTTATACTTGAACAATGGATTGTTCATTGTTCATATACTTGCAGTCCAGTCAATTCCAATAGGACATTCCCCTTTCTTTTTTCCATTAGGAGTAACTTCAATAAAGTTTGTATGAAATGAATGATAAGTTATATAGCACATAAATCTTGTTCTTAACAGTAGTAGCAAACAGTGCATTGATGTGTTTTGTTTATATGAGAGATTATACATATCTCATTCTCCAGATTTATATATATATATAGAGGGATCATTGTAAATGTGAAATGTCATTATCTTCTCAGAAACAAAAGCTTTCCATGCAAGAGAGCAGCAATAACTAAAACATAAATCTCATGTTTGGTTTCTGACAATCATTTGGTATTGTCATCACAAAAGCAAGATCAGTGACAGGCTGACAGCATATTGCTGCAGGTTGAGACAGGCAATGTACGTAGTAAACTTCTGTTTGCCTTCAATTATTCGTATACTTACAGTATACTCCATCATGTGTATGTTTTGTACATGTCAGTCCAGTACACTGACTCTGTACTGTAATATAAAAATGACCAAAGGCTAAAAACATTAGCAAGCATAAGGCAAGTTCAAAGATCTGTGTGTAGTTGAACTTGGAGAGTTCAATTACTACAAGTCTTCTGATTAGGTAACAAAAATGATGGATGGGTCACAGCAGCACTCATCTATAAGGCAGCAATAGCAGAGAGCAGCAAGGCTGCAAGCAGAGCAGAAGGAAGCACATGAATACAGAGATAAAACTATTGGAGTGATGACATAGTACTGACTAGGCCTATATGTATCGAAGAGTGCTTGTATGCTTTTCAGAAAACGCACAAAAACCTAAACGCAAACGACATAGAAATTTCTTCCTCCCTCCAGCACGGTCTCCGCCTCACTTAACAGAATTTTCTTTGTAACACAATAGCCTATGTCGCCAAAAGACAATTACAACTCTTGATGAATGTGGCTAATTGGCTTCTCTAATATAGCGGCCAAGGTTCATCATACTTCATCTACTAAACCACGATGTAATATCTTAGCAGAGATCTACCGATCACGAGTCATGACCAACTGAAATCGACCAAGATTCATAAAACGAAACGGGCCAAAATCGAACCACTGGCAATGCATCTCGCAACACAGGACCCAACCCACAAAACTTTCCCTCAACTTAAAGTACCAGATTTCAGAACAAACTTTCAGCTACACATGCACTTGCTGCTAAATCATGCAAACAAATACATTTTGAGCATCTACTGGGAATAATCTACATGTTTCTAGTTCAAATATTCCTCACATCATGTATGAGTTGCTCTCAGATGTAAAAATGAAGTTTCAGTTCACCAAAATTAGATTTTCCTTGAGACAGTTAGCTTCCAATGACCATGAAATTCAGCTCGGACCTCGGATTGAGGAGTTCTTTAGCACATTAGAAAGATAGCAAAATTTCCCATAAATCTTGTTTAAACAACTTACACGATCTGTGCCTCAACACACACAGATCAGGCATCACAGATTGCCCCAAACGGAAAAAAATCAAGCGTGTTTGTTGGAGAAGGTGGGGGACAAATACCTTAAGCAGCTGGAGGAGGACGACGCTTGGCTTGACGGGGATTGCCTCGGCGGCGCAGGGGGATCTGGATTTGGTGGGAAGGCACCCGGGTCTCGTGGTCCTTGCACACGCTTCGTCGCCGGCGGCCTCGCAGTGACGCTCCAACCCCTCTGGCGCAAGATCCTTGCGGCCGGTCCACGCTGCTGACGAGGACGACGCACCGGCGCCAGGCCTTCCACGGTAGACGTCGCCTCTACAAGATGCACACGCCCGTGCGAACCAAAATTTGTTGGGGGCGGCGGTGACTGGGGAGACGATACCAACCGGAGAGAGAACGTGGACATTTGGGTTTTCTCTGTAGCATATGCATCGACAGGGGCAGGGATGCGTCGCCTGTTGGAGCAGCCGGGCAAACCCAAATGGCGTGCGAAGCTGATTTTTTTTCCGGTGAACAGTGTTTACCGCGCTCTCTTGGAGAAGGTCTTACGGGTATGTTTCATGGACATCCAAAATTTGCAAAGTTAGTCTGTATTTAGACCATGTTCAACAGGAAATTTAAAATGATTGATAGTTTAAAATTTAGGTATTAGTAACCCTTCTTGCTCCAACAGAATACCTATCTCGATTCCTATTTTAGATATTACTGCAGAGAATTGGTAAATTTAGATATTCTCTCTCCCCTACCTATAAGGTTTTGGGATTTGGAGATTCTGTTGGAGAGAGTAGAAATATAGGTATAGAATTTTTTTATGGAGGTATGTATATAAGTATATAGAGATCCGATTTTAAATATTGTTGTTGGAGAAGATTTTATAACTCATTGTATGGTGTAAGGATTCTCGAAGAAGAAATAAAAATAAAAAAATATGGTATAACGGTGCTTTTCATATACACAATCATACCTTCTTTATAATCTTAAGATTCCCCATAATTTAATTACCATTAACTAGCTTGATAATGTTTATTTCGTTATACAAAGATTACAATATAGTAATGTAACGACTTGAAATATTATTATATAGATTTATAAATATACAAAAATTTTGATAAGAGGATTCTAAAATTTGATATCAAAATTTAAAACTATAAATTATAATTTGAAATTTTAAAACAAAAATTAAAATTAGAAAACTTGAAATTGGAGTTTCAGATTTAAATTTTTAGATTAAAAATTTGGAATTTTATATTTCAAATATTAAAATGTTATATTTGAATTTTGGAATATTCAAATTTTGATTCTTCCAATTCAAAATTAAAATTTTCAATCAACCAAATCTTAAATTTGAAAATTTAAAATACAAATTTTGTAAATTCAAAATTTGAAATAAAAATTAGATTTGAAATTTGAAATTTAAATTTCATATTTTAAAACTCCAAGTTTGCTATTTTAATTTTAAAATTTTAATTTTAAGTTTGAAAAATATACTTTGAAATTGTTGGTTTGAAATTTTAAAATATATCATACAAATATGAGAGCCAACATTATGGAATCTCTGTAATCCGAGATACCCATCCAACCACCCCTCAAGATGGTAGTTAGATTACAAAGTTTGTTGTAATATGACTACAATGATAATCTTAATTACTAAATTAGATCACTGATTGATTGCCAAACAATGTAATCTTGTAGGATTACATAATGATTATGTGTAATCTTTAAAAAATTCCGTGTACCAAACGCACCCAAACTAAAGGTGTAAGCGGATTATATTTGGATTGGATATTGGTCAAATATATCCCCATCCATATTTTTTAGTCGAATTCGAATTTAGAACGGATAAATACCAAATACGGATTTAGATCAGATTTCAAATTCTATTAGATAATATTGATATTATTTTGGTTTCATTATTATATTAACAAAAATTTAAAATAACATTTAAAATCAATAAATAACATATTTGAATTAATTTGTTGAATATTTATATCATCCATGTAAGAACTTGATTACAAAGTTGATACACCGCAAATTTAGACAACTATTTTATATACAAATAACAATCAAATTTGGATTCATATATGAAGTATATCATTTCATTGGATTTTGTTAGATTTTATCGGATTTAGATATGGATATAGTTTTTTTGTTGGATTCAAATGCATATTGGGATTGAGAAAATGCTATTCATTTGTTTGTGTTTTATCAAATTCCGATAATCCATATCCATTTTACACTCTTGGATATAACTAAATATTTGGCTATCAAGCTATGTTTGATTCGCATCAACTAAAAGAGGCTTAGCAATTCTGTCAAATATTGAAAAATAAAGATGTGGAATTGCCCTTCATCGCAAAGGTGCCAAGAGACGATCATTAGGTTGTATAAATTCCAACTCAGACCAATAACTTCTAACTTATAAACCCTCCCTTTTGTTTCCTCCAAAATCGCAGCCCTAGAAAGCAGAACCCTTCTACCCTTTCATCATTACCACCACTACCGGATGGAAGTAGACAAACCAACTAATGCCGCCGCCGCTGAGATCTCAGGTGAGATGGCAGTGGACACCGGCTTGGAGAAGCCACTGTTCGAGGCTGGTGCTGAGCAAGATGCGCAGGGGAAGCTTCCGGAAGTTGCTGGTGTCGTTCCACTGTCAAATGCCGCTAAAGTGATCGTGGATGGATATCTGATAATGATAAGTGCTAAATCGGTATTATTTTTACCCTAAGTTTGCTATTGAAAATGTATAAAATCATGCTAAAAACTCCTTTGATGCGACATTTTATGAATAATTTTATATTATTTTTATAAATTGCTGTCACGTCTATGTTTGCCATGTTTCAAGGACCAAACCTACCAAATATGAGAAGATTTTGACTTCATTTGGGCCAATTTTGACAAGGAATACTAAAACTGGACAAAAAAGGAACCCTGATCGAATATTCCTTGGTCGAAACACCTGGTCGAACACACTTAGGTGAGAAGAAACCTTATTCGAACACAACTAGACCAAAAAGAGCTATTATCGAACACAAACACAGTTGGTTGAACGAAGTCCCAATTGAATACAAAAACAACTAGTCGAAACAAGTCCTGATCAAACACGAACACATCTGGTCGAAAGGAGTCCCAATCAAACATGACTGTCTTCTGGTCGTTATTTGACCGAGCTCAGCACTAGTGCGGGCTCGACTAGGACACTGGTCGAGCACGACTCGGTTTCCAGAGGTTTTAGTGGTCGGTTTTGGTCGAATTTGGTCAGTTTGGACTTAGATTTGTTTGTTCTCGCGCCGTTTGAAGCCAGACTTCGTCGCCTGCATGTCAAGTAGTTATTTTTGGGCATGTTAACCCATGTATTATTATAAATAGAGAAGCTTTTGGTTCAATTAGATATGCTTTCATAGACCTTTTTAGGCTTTCTTAGCTAATTTTTCTTAGTAGTTTTCTTAGAAGAGGCTCCTTCTCTATTTTTCTTGTGTTTGTAAGCCGACAAGGACGACAAACTCAATTTTCAAGCAATCAAGTAAGTTTTTATTTAATTATTATTATTATTTTTGCATTATTATGGTTTTTAGCAAGTAGTTCACTTCTAGGGTTAGGGATGACCTAATTCGGAAGGGGTGATTCTTGTTGAATCTTGAGCCCAAATTAGAGTTTTGGTGATTAATGACATCCGTGAAAATTACGACTAACCTCTGTATGTGAGACCCAGGTAAATCAGAGGAGAAAGCATCAAGGAAGAGCAAAGCAAGGCTATCAAGACTTCATGAAGCGAAAACGATGAAAATCTCGACAAGAGTACAAATACCTAAACCTAGTGCCTTCTTGTTTTGAAAATTTCTAGGTTAGATGGTCGTACTATTAAGAGGGGTCTTAGCACAAGTCTCTTGATCAATCTTGAAGTTTTTAGAAGTATATTTGCATGTGCATTTTCCCTAAATCAAAATTGAGTAAAAAATTCAGAGTTCTGTTTTCGTTTTGTACTGGCCGGACAGTGTCTGAAGTGACCGGACAATGTCCGGCCAATACAAACAACTTCTGAACATTGTAAACAAGTGCAACAGAGACATATACATTTGTCCGGTGCATCTGTCCGATGAAGGCCGGACATTGTCCGAAGTGACCGGACAATGTCCGGTCAATACAAATGTTAACGGCACGTTAAATTAAGACAAATGTATTTGTTCGGAGGTTGTGTCTGAAGTGACCGGACATTGTCCGAAGTGACCAGACAATGTCCGGCCAATACAAATTCCAGGCTATTGAAAGTGCTGTGTTAACAGAGACATATGTATTTGTCTGGACATTTTGTCCAGACAAATCCCATATGTCCGGCCCATACAAATTTCTGGAGTGTTTTATTTTGAGTGTCAACAGAGACAAATACATCTGTCCAGACATTTTGTCCGGACAAATCTATTTGTCCGGCGTGTACAAGCCTTTTTGAACAGAGGTGTCAACAGAGACAAATGCATCTGTTCGGACATTTTGTCCGGACAAATCCATTTGTCTGGCCTTCACATTTTGGTTCAAACGGCTACTGACACTCGAATTTCACGTGAATAACGGTCAAGTTTTTTTTGTACTGACCAGACAATGTCCGAAGTGACCGGACAATGTCCGGCCAGTACAACTTTCGCCCAATTTTCTTGAAAACGACCGTTTTTGCTGAGAGTATAAATATATCACTGTTGTAGATGTCAAAGACACACGAAATATATCTCTAAACCTTTGAGCAACAGTGTGCAACTCTCTCACTCCCATTCTCTAGCAATTGAAGTCAAAAATTGAGAAATCTTGAGTGCTAGTTGAGTGAAATTGTTTCCAAGCCCTATTGCATTTGCATTGTGTTCATCAAGCTTTGAGGTTGATCAAGCAAGATGCTAGACTTGTTACTCTTGGTGATTGCCGTCACCTAGACGACCCGGGAGGTCCGGCGATCTCTCCATCGACGGTGTGTCGGAGAGGCCCGGCGATTGGTTGTAAAGGCTTGGAGCTCGCCTATCCAGAGAGGAGAAGGGCTACCCCTAGTGAAATCGAAGCATAAACTCAAGCGAAGAGCGCTTCAACGAGGATTAGTGGAAATCGGCAAATTTTCGAGACCTCGGGAAAAACTCGATCTTTTCGGTTACCTCTACTACTTGCTTAATTTTTGTAGTGATTGAATTGTTGCTATTAATCTTTTAGAAAGTGCAAAACCTGTATTGAATTGTCATTCATATCTTTAGAAGTTTGTTATTGCAATCTTAGGTTGTTAAACCCTAGTTTAGAAGAAAATTTTAAAAACCGCCTATTCACCCCCCCTCTAGTCGGCATCCTTCGATTAACAATTCTTGCTTGGTCTTGATCTCAAGTTTTGAAGTTATTTCCTAATGTTTTCTTCCTCCAAACCCTAAATTTTTGTTTCGGCAACAAACGTAACAATTGAGTCTTACCAAGAATTTAGGAGAGTTCTTGAGTCCTTAGCGCTTTGATGTGGGATCCTGAATAGGAGAGAGACTCTCGGCAAACATAACAATGGAAGCGATTCTTTGACCGTTGTACCAGCGACCATAGTGGAAACTTAATCTATCTTGAAAAACAATTGAAATTAACTTGCAATTCTCGGACCTTGGATAGAATTACGCTAGATGGTTATGGAACTCCCGAAACTTTTCATTCCTACTTTACAAACCCTAGGTTTTATATTTACTCTTTACTGTTTTAAACCCTAGATTGATGGCATTAGTAGTAGATTTAGTTGTAGACAAACAAACTCCCAACTCGTTCAGACTTAATCAATGATCCATTAAGTTAGAAAGATGAATACACTTGTTCTTCGTGGAATTCGACCCTCAAGTACTCAGTGTTCAACCTGTTCACTTACAGTTATTACAAACATCACGTCGTGCACGCGACCACATTGCGAGACCGCGCACATGCAATCAGATAACTCTCTTATTTGTGCTCATTTTCTAGATATCTTTCCTCTCATTCATGCTCATTTTAGTCATAAATATCATCAAACACTTAAATATAGCTGTATTTGCTGTCGTTCGACCTCGACTGTGCATTTTGTTTATTTTAATGGCAGGTCGACGCAATTTGGGTGATTTTTGTCTAAAAGGACGAGCTTCACCGATTGGATCTAGCCAATCGATAATTCTGTACAAAAGTACACACTAGTACAGAAAAGTTTCTTCTATCGGTAAAAAACAACCTTATACTATCGGTTTTTGTACTGTTAGAGATAGACATGATAGAACAAAATAGGTCATTTTCAACAGTAAATAACCGATAGAAGAAGTGCACTATTCTAATGGCATTTTAGGTGACAACCGATAGAAAAACCGTTCTAGTCTGATGGTTGTGAAAGAGTTTACCGATAGAAAAAGGATAGTACTCTCTCGGTTGTGTATGAGTTTACCGGCAGGAAAAGTTACACTCTCCTAACAGTTAATTACTAGTGTACCGATAGAAAAAACCTTAGTACTCTCTCGGTTGTGAAAGAGTTTACCGATAGAAAAAAGGATAGTATTCTCTCGGTTGTGTATAAGTTTACCAGCAGGAAAAGTTACACTCTTCTAATGGTTAATTATGAGTGTACCGATAGAAAAAACCTTAGTACTCTCTTGGTTGTGAATGAGTTTACCGACAGTAAAAGTTACACTCTTCTAACGGTTAATTACGAGTGTACCGATAGAAAAAATCATAGTACTCTCTCGGTTGTGAATGAGTTTACCGATAGAAAAAATGATAGTACTCTCTCGGTTGTGAATGAATTTACTGATAGAAATATAGTATAGATGCTATATAGTACATTCACTTATACTGTACATTCTTTACATTCACAATATAGTACATTCACATATACAGTACAGATGCAATACAGTATAGATTGGATACACAATAAGTACAGATGCAAAGAAGGGTAAATTCACATATACATTGAACAGATTGACACATTAGACAATTATTCACATATATATGAACCAATACAAATTGCAATCCAATATGGACAAATACTAACCAATTAGATTATATATAAACAATCTATGCACAGAATACACGAAAAAGAGAAAATTAACAACAAGTGAGCGAAAGGCTTGTCATGGCGGTTGGTTGGGCGCAACTTCCTCCATAACATATTGAGCCCAGATTTGTCGAAGATCTCTAATCTTTGCATTTTTGTATTGGTCTTTGGACATGGCGATCTGCAAGCATGTGTGAATACTGAGTAACTAACTTCCTAATTTGAACGTGACACCCAATTTTCAAATTTGAGTTAGCTATCGATGCTTACCTGGGGGAATTGGGCAAAGTTTGTCCGCAATAGGTCGTACATGTAGCGCAGCACATAAAACTCACATTCTCACGATTGCGGCTGCTGATGGCACTGAGATAATTGCATATGCGAAGACATGTTAGCTATTGTTTCCATAAACTAATTAAGCATAAACAAAAAGTCTCGTGAGTACCTCATATTCTTTCCAAGCTAGAAGGGAGCCGTGCGGTGCGGCATGCCTCCCTCTAGTGGACACATATTTCTCAAAAGCCCTGCATTTCAGTTAGCATTCCCGGTTAATGTATTATCATTAGCTGTAACACCCTGAGTTAGGGGTGAAAATTTCCTTTTTCATCAATAGCATGCATGCATGTATCTGTAGTATGAGCCAGATCAGTATCTATTCTAAGCCCTAAAATCTCCAAAATCTATCCTGTGACCTCAAATCAAGATCAGATTGTTCATATATGATCTATCAGTTACTTTGAACTTAAAAGCCTTCAGAACCCAGATCCAATTTTATCTCTAAATTCCAGATTTATCAACTTCTTCTGTTTTCGAAAACAGAAATACCTTATATTACCCCAAATACCCTAAGTTTCAGAAATATAGATTTAATCCAAATCTTGACCAAGTTCAGACCAGATTATTCCTGGAATATGATCATGGGTATGTCAATACCTTAATCTAAAAAGTTGACAGCCAGATTTCATCATCTAGACTCTTTTCACAAATCAGTCCAAGAGTTATCGCAAATTAGTCCTTATCTGTTATTTGAAAACCCAGAAAGGCTAAAATCTCCAGATTAACTCCAAATTCAGAATTTCTTCGGCAAATCTTCTCAAAATGCTATTTACCACAAGTCTCTCTTCGGTGCAGATATCAAAATCGAACCCTAAATGCCAGAATTCGAAATCAACAAAACTTAAATCTTGTTTTACCCTAAATTACCCTATTTTCAGTTTGTATCGAAAACTATTCAAATGTATCAAATTTTATCATTTACCTTTGCCAAATATCCTGTTGAATATAATCTACCAGATTAGTGAAATCAATTTCAGTTTAAACCTTCCAGAATTCTAGATTTGCATTTTAGTCCAAAACTCAAAGATTTGAAACTGCAGTTCAGTCCATTTTCGACCAGGCTAGCTACTGTGCGCACGACCAGAGATTGCCGTGGTTGCCATGCGCCGTGCACGCTCGCCGCCGGCCAAGTTCCGCTTGCATTTGTGCTCGTGCATGCTTGCTCTTCCTGTTGCGCACGCGTTAGTGTCTCAGCCATCGCCGTGGCAACACCGTGGCGGCGTCGACGACTAAAGCTTGCCCTGTGCGCGACCAGCAGTGACTGTTGTCAGCATCTTCTTGCCACGTAGCTTGCCTTGCCAGCCGTTGTCGCCACCACCTTGCACCGCCCGACATGGTTGAGTCCCAATGTAGCACAGCTTTGTCTCGCCCGTGCACAGTCGTGTCACCGCTTGCCGTTGTTGCATCTGCGCCCGGCAACTCATGTCAACTGACACCAATTCAATGCTGTTTAATCCTTGCAAGCTTCGCCCACTGCTCTATTTAAGCCACCAGTACCCTGTGTCATCTCCCCTTCCCCAGGACTTAACCAAATTCTCAAACTTCTTCACTGTCGTCGTCTTCTCCGGCGAGCTGTCGAAGAGCTTCACGGTGCCAGCACACTACGCAGCACCTTCTGTCAAATTAACCGCATCAGTAAGTTTCCTTAATCTCCCTCATTGTGCTGTACCATCTAATTGAGTTATCTTGCATCCAGTCGCCGGTGATCGCCGGGATTGCTAAATGCCCTGTTCCGGCAATGTAGCTCGAATTACTCCAAATTAGCTTTCGTATCTGTAATCAAAATTTATCAGTAAGCCAAATCAAGCAAGCCTGTGAAGTTGGATTTCGGATTTAAGCAAGAATCGAACCTTTTCCCTAAACCGAGCTTCACCAGAAAACCGGCGATCGTCGCCAGGCTTCTCCAGTGATCCTCCGGCCAATACAATTGTACCAGAAGCTTCCCTATACCTCCTAGATGCTCTCCAAGCAATGAATTAAGTTCTTGTTGCCTGTAGCAGGAAACCCCAATCAGCAGTGCTTCTTCTCCGGTGCCGATGACCGGAAAGCTTGTTCCAGCCATTTCAGCCCTCGAAACTTTGTCTAGTGTGTGTGCTTTGATCTCCTGAACACTTTTGTCTTCTAGCCCGACACCTAGATCGGCCTAGATTGGAAGTTACAGCCATGCCAAGATCTTGTCCAGAACTGATCTAGTGCAGCCAGTTCATCTCTGTTCATCATCAAATTTCTTGCTTTCCAGCCATTTCTTGCCCTAGATTCTGTTGACTTAATTGTTCCTGTTACTCAAGCCTACCTCCCAGACAAAGTGGTGCATCAATTGGAGCTCCAGATCAAAAGTTATGCTAAGCCCTAGTTTTTGGCATTGTCAGCTCTATGCCAGAGCTTGTCAGCCAGTGGCATTGACCTTATTTACCCACTTCTGGTTGTGTAATTTGAAATCCACTTTATCCACTGAATTTGTAGAGTTGTGATCTACATTTTCTTCTACTACCACAACTTGAGATAAGCATCCTAGCTTTTCTTAAAGCTATGTCCAAGCTTTGATCCGAATGTCGATCTGTTGACATTCGCTGTTTTGATTAAACCAGCCACAAAATTGTTATCCCTATTGAAATCCTGAAACCCTAAGATTATCTAATCACCATCCTTAGCCCAAATTCCTTGAAACCCTAGAATCTCGACTCAGTTCAGTTTGCAGTTCAAATTATCACCAGTTTAGTTCAATCATGCTTGTTGTGCATTTCTGCATATAAGTCATAAAACATTTTAAATATTATAAGTAATTATTGTGTGATTGTTTGTCGTCAAGCAGATTCAGAAGCTGACTTTGAAGATTTTGCTGTTGACCCATCATCGACTGCTGTATTTTACGACGCGGAAGGCAAGTCATATCCTTGGTCATCTTGAACCTATATTTTAAATGTTGCTATAATATAACCTTGAATATAGGCAATATTGCATGTGAATGATTGAGAATGGTTGATTTATCAATTGGCAGTACTGGACTGGTTATCTGTGAAATGTGAAATAAACAAGTTTTGAGCCATGAACTATTATATGTATTTATATACTTATATTCATGAAATAAAACCCCTAGCCGTGACCAGAAAAATGGTATGGATGGCTGTAGCACTGGAGGTGCTAGACTGCAAAGGAATGCAGGCACTGAAGGTGCAGGGTTGTGGATGGTCTGGTCATTGGCTTATAAGGACTAGAACCTTGTGTTGTGCGTCTAGTGGCATGAACAACGTGCTAACCGCAAGCCTGGTATGAGACAGGCCTGAACAAGTAATTATGTGGATCGCACATGAAACCCCTGCATGAGATGTGTAGTGATGCACGATAAACACGGAGCGCGGCTCCCACACATATCACTGAAGGTGATCAAGTACGCTGACCCAGTAATGGGAATAAGCAAAGGGGTGGAGGTTTGGATACAACCTGCCACAACTGTGCCTCGCTGAGAGCCACAGGGTCGGGGGTGAATTGTGAGTAAAACATAACAAAAGTTCTTGTTATTTCCACCTTGCCGCTCACAGTATGAAGTGAGTCAGGGGTCCAATCATTTTGTTATGATAGGAAAGGTTTGAAAGTGGAATATCTTGCGGGTAAATTGGTACCTCTCTGCAGAGTTAAAAACGTATTCGAATACTCCGAGCTCCCGGGTTTATAGGAGTCTGCTGCGGTGGATTAAATCCACGGGGTGTGACACAAGTACTATTTTCTAAATAAAATATGTTTAAATCAAGATTACCCAAATGACATGTGTTGTCATGATAAGGAGTGCTGCCGTGGGCTGTCGTGTGTCGACGTGTCGCGGTAGTGCTATAATCTAGTGAATATGAATGATGATGTTATATTATAAAAAGTGCTGCCATAAGATGAGATGAGAAAGGAAAAGATTATTTTACAAATATCCATAATTCTTGACTAGTCTAGGTTCATATCATCACTACTATATGTATCTACTCTTACCTATGACTTGCTGAGTACGTAAGTGCTCACCCTTGCAACATTTAACTCAATAGATGGAGCCTACTTTGATCAAGATGATGGCACGGAGTACTACATGGATCCAGAAGGAGGAGAATCAGTTCCGCCAGAACCCTGAAGTGTGTTGTTTTGCCGTCAACTTCTTTTGTGGGAGGGTCACCTATCTTCTGCTGCATAGTTAAATATTTTGCTAAACCCTGAATGCCTTGTAGGCATTGTAATCCTCTTTATGTAATATTAAGGCCAGCAGGCCACACTGCTTAATATTTTGTAAGTACTCTGTTGCATTGTAATATACTCCTGTGTTTGACTTATCCTGGGAAGTCAAAGGGTTGTGATTTGAGACTAGCTGCAGCGAGCTAGGTCTCTACAGGAGTAGTCGTTGTCCCAGTTTCAGGGCGCGACATTAGCTAGTGAGGTCAAAATTTAAATCAAACATATATGTTACTTACGCCTCCATATTCCCCTTGACCACATATTCATTCGATAATCTATCACGCATCGAATCAAGGTAGTACACCTCGTTCCTCGACGGATAGATCACGATAAGGATCCAGTGGCCCTACATTGTACATAAAATAGGACTGCTAGCTCAAAGTATATCTGAGGTATAGCATACAAGATTGAGTTAAATTAGTACGAGATGCACTAACCTTTGGTGGTACGGCACCAGAATGAACTCCCTGTCCAACTGCGCCATCAGCGCCTTGGATATGTAGTACTCAGTGTGCGCGGCGTCGTGCTCTAGCATCGTGAGGCTTATTTTCTCTGGGTCGAGGAAACCCACCTTGTCACACGCAGTGTAAGGACCACGAAGCTGGTCAACTGGTTAGCGGGTCAAAGGCCACGTGGCTGGCTATTAGAGTGGTCGCGCTGTTGACCTCTAAACCTATGTGCGAGTTTAGTTTTTAAAGGAGTGCTGTCAGATTGTGCAGTATTTGTCTGGGGTTCCTCGCAGCCACCTCTCAGCCTAAGCGAGTGCCGCTGCTCACCCCTGTATGAGCATGTCATCATTCAGCTTTTGATCACGAGTCATTTTCGGGTCATCGCGGGTAGTTCACGGGATAGTCTGAGCCCAGACGGGCATGAAAACAAAACTAATAAAGAAACAGGGAAGAAAGAAAACAGCAAAGAAAAAGGAAAAAGAAAAGAAAATAATGGAAAATATCCAACAGCAGCCAGGCCCAAGGCCCAACAACGGCCAATTTTCAGTTGGCCCCTGAATTCTGACAGAATTCTCAGCCATTGTGAAACTTTGCACAAAACCCCTCCAATTTCTCTGATTTTGCAAATCAGTCCAGTTTACACTAATACAGCTTAGGCATCAGCCACCTGTTCGTCAGAATAGTGAAATCAGCCACATCAACCCCACCTGAGTCGGTTGCATGCTTAGCACACCGAATAAAATAGTTTTACCACTCAAATTCACAGCAGCAACACTTATTTTCACACAGAACAGCAGAGAGTAGGGTAAAGCCCAAAAACTCAGGTAACCAGTAGTACCTTAGAGTAGAGAAGGGGGTAGCAAATAATTTAGGCATGCATGTTCATTCTTTTCTATACTTTGTGATTCACAGGTGAAGTAGCAGGGCAGTTCAAGAGCAGGGAGAAGAGATTCAGAACCAGCATCAAGGTTAAAGCTGAATTTAATTATAGATTTTAGCATGTTTAACCCTGGATTATATTGAGGTGTGTCATTCAGATGCTTAGCTAGAGAGTAGCTCGCTAGAATTACTTAAAGCAGCAATTGAAACCCCAAACCAATGATTCAATTTAGTTAGGCCTGATTGTTTAGTCAGGAGTTAAGTTTAGTTAGGAGTTAGCAGAAAACAACAACAATTGCCCCAGAACCACCTGGAACCTATAGACCATTGCCTTCACATGATGCCTGCACCTTCAGCATATATTTTATACATAGCCATAGTAGATTATTCCCCAAAACAGCACCTCCAGCCATCACCAACCCACATGCCTCCATCATCAGCACCCAGCCATCCAAAAATAAGACACAGGATCACAGTACAGTTCACAAACACATGAACACAAGCATCACACACTTCACAATTTCACTTAAGTTTAGAACAGCAGCCACATTGCATAAACCCTAATACCACACCTAGGCCGCAAGTTAAGGGGAAGTACCTGAGGTGCAGCGCCGGGGTCCAAGCAGTCGGCGAGCTGGCCGACGGCGCGCCCACGCGCGCAGCACCGCTGCCACGCGGCCACGCCGTCGAGGCGCGGCCAAGCGCGGCCGTGAGCCGCGGACGAGGGAGCGAGGCGGCGCGGCCCGGGCTACGGCCGGCCGCGACGCGTGCGCCAGCGAGAAGTTAACGGCAGCCAGATTTGAGAACCGATCTAGGGTTAGGGTTGGTGGAAGCCGACGGGCGCTAATGGAAGGAGACAGGGGACAGCGTGTGATTGAGAGAGGGGGAGAGAGAGAGGGCCACGGAGGAGCGCGCGCGGAGGAGCGGTGCGGCGGCGGCGCCGAAGCAAGGGACGGCGTTCCTGGCGACTAGGGTTCCAAGCGGCTGGAGCCGTGGGTGCGTGCGTGTGTTATGTGTTTGTGTGGTGTGTGCGCTAGGTGGGTGTGTGAGTGTGTCCTGAGTGTGTGTGTGTGTGTGTGTGTGTGTGGGCCGAGAGGGGGATTGGGCCCTGGGCCTGCCCAATCGAAATCTTTCTATTTCTTTTTCCAATTTAGATTTTTGTTTTAAATTCTGATTAAGTTTAATTGAACACTGATTTATATCTAATTAAAAATCTATGTAAGGCAGGTATTTAAATAACTAAATATTAAGACTAATTGGCATTTGCAATTTCTAAAATTTTACCTAGTTTAATAAGAGTTTAATCAAATAAGATATATGTATATGCATACAAATTATATTCTTACTCTTTAATAAATCAATTTAAGTTATTTTCATTACTTTCATATAATTTTCTACATAGGAAAAAGAGCCTTAAATCTATCAATTGTTTTTATTTCAAACAGCTAATCTTTCAGTGTAGAAATTAAATAGTCTTAGCACTAAATCAATATCTTGACTTAACTAATTTAAATTTATTTTTCAACCATTATAAAACAAATATTATTTCCTTTTGAAAACTACCCAACTCAAAGTGGCTATGTAATTCCATCATGCAGTTCAATTAAATAAAATCTGTTTTCTTATTTTACCTGGGAGAGTGATCACCCCGATAGAGACAAGATCGATTAGCACATAAGCTTTGCATCTTTGCATAGCATCTATCAATATTCTTCTAGGAATTTATATACGCGATCATTTTACTTTTAGGAGCGGAGCTGAACGAGGATTTTCAGGGCAACGCTCATATTTTGGATCCTGATCTTGCTACTTCAGGCAAGTTTTGTTCTTGACCATATTGATCGTGTTTTATTGCTTTTATTTGGCTATCCTATATCTGATAATCTATGTAGCTATACCATCTTGCATCAAAAAGGTATTTTATAAAAGTTGGTCATAATGAAAGAGTCGGTGTCTTGATGGAAAAAGTGTAACTGGAGGAGAGCCGAAGGAGGGCTCGAATCTTGTATTAAAGTATGTTTATAAAAGTAAGGACATAACCAACTGTCATTTCTATCCAGTGCCGCAATACCCGTATCGACCACAGACCTGGTATGGGACGGGCCTAGTTAAGTATCTTATCCGGACGCCAGTACACCTCCACACTGGGAACGTATATGTATATGTATTATGATGAAAGAACTGACCCGAGGCGGGCTTGGAGCTATAGGCTCACAGTGGTCATAGCGGATGCGCCCGATTACGAAGGTATGGAGTACCATACCAGTGGAGGTAACTGGCGGAAGGGTTTGAGAAAGACTTTGTTCTCTTGATGATGTCACGCATTGTAAGAAATGCGGAGCACTGTTAACGAACACCGACATGGTAATTAAGGGATTCTGTGGGTAAAGTGATACCTCTCTGCAGAGTAAAACGTGGATATTCACTCCTTGTTCTCAGGTCGAGAACTGCGTCGCGGCAGGAAAGGAGACCCACAGGTGGTCTCATCCTATGGTGCAAATGTTCAGTAGCGTTTTACTTAATAACCTGAGTCTGTTACAATCACAAATGAATTTTTGAGTCAAAATTGTCTTTGCTAATATACTCTAATAACTCTTTGACTAGTTAAGGTTTGCATGATGCATTATACCTCTCAATTGCTTGCTGAGTGCCTCGGCACTCACCCTTGCTATTGTATGCCGTCGTTAGACTTTGAGTACTCCTTGGGTGATGCCACGCCGACCGGACGACCAGATCAAGAAGCTTATCCTGGAGAATCCTACTGTGAGCTTGATGGGGTCTACTTCAACACCGAAGGCGAAGAGTGACCGCCATAAGAACACCCAAACTGCTGTATTTTGATGCAATAAGTATGCTTATGCTTTTGTGTGTAACTAGACTCGTCGCTACGTTGGACCATGTTTAATTATGTCATGTTTCTGCTCGCTACTCTGTAACGAACATTCTCAGATAAGATGGTTTTGTTCGAAAATGTTCAAAGACCGGACGTGCTGCCATGTGGGCGGTATGTCGGGTCGCCGCACGCAGCCTCCGATGCTAGCCTGTACATGTACATGCACCTGCATGCAAAGGAAGACATTAGTATTGCACAGAAAGTTACTACATTTCAAATGAATTACAACAATGCAGAGTTAGCAAACAGAGTTAGAAAACAGCAATACATAGGATCAGCAAACTCACAGGACTCCAGTCTGTATGATGGACATATCAAGCTCCCGCCAGTTGTAGAGGTCAAACAGATCCTCGTGTGCCACGGATATACTCCCAAGCTCACGGTGGAACTGCCTAGGCCTATAGGGAACTAAGAAGTTCAAATTGCGCCGAGCTCGGTGTAGGTACCACTCGTGGAGGTCTCTGGTTGATCGATCCAATTTGAGCAAAGCTGCCTCCGACACGAGTGGGAACCCGTTCCTGAACCTCTCCAGCTGTCCCTTTCGCCCTTTACCCTTGCCTTTGCCCTTGCCTTTTGCCGGGGACTGAGCGCATACCTTTGAAGGCAAGGGCGAGGTGATGGTGGCTTTCTTCCGAGGTGAAGGCATGGATGCGCTGGCTGGGGTCGAGGTCGTCTTTTTTGTGTTCAGGTTCGCACGAGATCCGGCCTCATGCCCCGAGCTGGGGGCGCAGTCCCCTGGTAGCACACCAGTAGGCCACTTCAATTAATGAGCATGTATGTTAAATTTTGCAAGCTGAGTGTACTGAGTAGGATGTAATCTAAAATGTGTAGGATTTACCTGTTGTATTAGAACACACTTCTTGGGCCACTGTACGTAGGAGCCCACTGCCTTAGCAAGTGTCTGCATTTCCTCCGTTGGGACTGGCAATGGAGAATCGTTGTAGCCCAGCATGGCCATGTCCACCTGTACCTTTGCGAACCCCAACCGCAGAGGTACGCAGTGGATCCGGACATCCTCCCCAGATGGATATACGAAGCCGTGTGCAACCACTTCCTGCCCGTTGCCTAGGTGAGTCAGTAGGATGCAGCTCTCCGGCTTCTGCAAATTTGTAACAATTAAAACAGGTTAGCGAAACAACTCTAACAAAATGGGAGTGGATTCAACTTAAGTGCACAGATGAATGCTTGCAATACCTCAAATAGATCCACTGGATCCGCGAGGACCTTCGAAGAGCAACTGCTTATCTGACCCCGCGGGGTACCGTCGTCCTGGGGATCTGCATCTGCACTCTTGGCTAGCAATGCTTCTCTCAACTGTGCAAACTCTTCCCTCATTTGTGCGACCTCAAATTGCACCTCAGATTGCACCTCAGCCCGTATCTCCGCTCGTACCTCAGCCCGTATCTTATCGGAGAGCTCCGCTTCCTTTTCCTTCCAGGAGCGGGCCTTCTTCCTCGGTGGAGCCGGATCTGCGAAACCGGCCTTCCACGACACAATGGCTCCCACGGTCCGTGTCCGCCCGGGATGCTCCTTATTTCCTAGAGCCCGGGTGAGGATGTCGTTCTCCCTCTGCGGGGTAAACAATCCCTCCATTGCCTCCTTCTCAAAAGAGATTGTTACATTTAAAGGTACCTTGTGAGACAAATACATATATACACTTGTGCGCACACAGTTTACGAGGTTAGCCAACTTACCATTCGCCTCACAATGTCGGCGTTCCCAGGGTTTGCGAACTGCACAGACCCCGTGGATGACACGGACCCTCTCCCCCTCCACCATCGCTTGCACCTCGCATCCCGGATCTCGGAGAGCGGCAACTCAGGGGAGTCGATGACAGAATTTTGCTTGTCTTCCTTCTTCCACTGCTCCTCCTTCCCCGCATAGCCCCGGGATCTGAGCCGATGCTGGTGGTCGTTCCTCTTCTGGATCGCCTTATTCTTTTCGCTAAGGGCCTTGAACTCCTCGGTCCCCTTCTGCTTGGTGAATTCCTCCGATACCTCCTCCAATATGAAGGGGTACTTCTCGCAAGGAGATTTCCCCGCAGCGAGGAAGTTACTGATGAGCCAGCTCTTAAAGTTTTCCATGTTCCGTTCATGTCCTTCAAGCAGGCCGTCCTAGGTTTATCATCGGGGATGTTCCACTTAGCCTATTTTCAAACAATGCATACAATTAATCACGAGTTAGTTAAACTTTAGTATAAGCCAAGAGAACGTGATTACGAAAGAGTTCACCGATTTCAGTTAATTTAACCTTCACTTCCGCCCACAACCTATCCCTCTCGTCCGCCGTCACGTCCTTCCAGCTCTGGACAGTGATCTTCATTTCCTTCGCCAACAGCCCAACATAGGCCGCGTACTTCTTAGCATTCTTTCCGATCAGCCTCCCAAATTGGTTGAACTCACAAGAAAGATCCGTGCGTTTGGCCAAACGGCCCAATGTCATCGCGCCTCGCCTCACCCTCTTGCGCTGGGATGAACCAGCTGCATCTTCAGTTACGTTGGGGTTGGCCCTAGTCGAACCACTAGTACCATCCGATGAAAACGACGACATGTATTTCCCTACAAAACTATCAACAAACCATCAAAAAATTAATGGAAACACAAACCAAATCATTTTACAAAGCAAAAGGACTTATTTTAAATATTTTTTCTATCGGTAAACATAGAAACTACCAATAGAAGATAAGATTCTATTTCTGAGCATTTTCATCTACAAATTTTCATATAGGAAGCAGGCAACATATGGCAATTAATTCTTCTTGGAGTTGCATAACTCAGTTCAGGATTGGAGACTAATTAGGGCTGCAAAAGGGATCTCCGAAGAAAATAGTACTAAAAGACATGCAAAAATTAATTGCTGAAGTGTTCAGCAATGTTTTCTATCGGTAAACCCATGAGATATCGATAGACCATAACAATATTTTCTATCGGCAAAGATACGAGATACTGATATAACATAACAATGTTTTCTGTGTTATGGAATATTGTTGATAAGCCGTCATTCACTGGCATCACATAATCTTGGTTTAAGTCAACATTCTCCATGATTGCTATACTAATATTCATGGGCCAGCATTATTATTTCACACATAACAATCTTTTCTATCGGTAAACACATGAGCTGCCGATAGAACATAGCAATTTTTTCTATCGACAAATATAGGAGATACAGATAAAAGATGTGTAAGAACACCTCCAACATATAAAGTGCATTACATGGCAGTTGGATACAATTGATCACACATACAACAGTATAGATAAGTTAAAATCTCAAAATAGGTTCATTACAGCACTGGAACATATTATGTCAACCCTAATTTAAATCAATATTGTCTGCGAAATTTACATAATCCAACACAATAGGGAACCCTAGTTTAATTCCAAAACTTGAATTAGTACGTACAAAACACTAAGATCAAATAAGGAAGATGCTGGAAAAAGAACGATGAATTAGGGTATTTTATGGCGATCAGTTGTGGTGATGGAGAGGTGGTGTAGAACGCAGCGACGGCCGGCGAAGGACAAAAATATGGACCAGTGGCAGTGGCGAACCAGTATCCAGGCGGCGATCGTCGTGTGGGAGTGAGGAAGTAAGTGGTCACTGCGGAGGTTGTGGTTTTCGCGCTCGAAGAGACGCAGTGCTATAAGTTGGAACGGTTCTACTGGAGGGAAACTCAAGGGCCATGTGTAATAAAGTAGTGGATGCCCCTTTTCTATCGGTACAAACAACAAAATACCGTCAGACCAATGGATTTATTCTAACGGTACAAAAAATAATACCGATAGAACAAGTAAATTTTTCCCAGGGTAATATTTGAAGTAGTGGATGCCCTTTTCTATCGGTACAAACAACAAAATACTGTCAGACTAATGGTTTTATTCTAACGGTATAACAAAATAATACCGATAGAACAAGTAAATTTTTCCCAGAGTAATATTTGAAGTGGGGAGGGCATTGGAAAATGATGTTTCAGGGAATGAGATTTTTGAAGAGCTTAATTTTTTAAGAAGCAAGAGGCTGCAATGAGATTTTGGCAAGAAAATTTGAAGGGAAGAATTAAGTTCTTACAGGATAAGGTACTGTACATTTTAGAACTCATGCTGTGGAGTAAAATGGAGATATATTAATGTTGTGAACTAGCTTATCATTAAGTTCTAAAGAAAAATGTATTACTTGATGTATTAATGATAAGTTCCTCACCTTGATGCACAACTTGTGGGCTGTTTGGTTGGCATTTTTCCCTGAAATAGAAAATAATCATCAATGGTTCTCAACCCATAATCCTTCTTCATGATCATCTCACAGATGTGTTGTTTCGTCGATATCTTCAGTAGGGATAGATTGAATGTCCTCTAAAAACGGAGGTATTTCGTCGAATTGGTTATACTCCTCTTCGTCGACAACGTTTTCGACCCCAACAATACGTCTCTTGTTGTGGAGGATAATGTGCAAGTTTGGATTGGCCGGGTCAACAATGTAGAATACCTGTGTGGCTTGCTTTGCAAGTATGAATGGATCGTCTTGGTGTCCGACTCTATCAAGATCGACTAGAGTAAACCCGTAACTGTTAACTTTAACACCTCGAGGGATTTCGACCCATCGGCATCGAAACAAGGGAATCTTAAATAATTCATAATCGAGCTCCCATATTTCGTCAATAGCACCATAATATGAGTTCAGCGCCCTTACTGACCTGGCATCTTCGGAAATAGCAAACAGTGTGACTCCGCTACATTGCGTGCTACTCTTGGCGTCTTGAGCTCTTGTGTAAAATGAATACCCATTGATGTCGTACCCCTGCCAAGTCTCTATAGTGAATCTTGGGCCTTTAGCCAACCATGTCATAGTTTCACTTATGGAGCTCTCGGCAGCTCGCGTGACTCTTTCATGGATCCACCCAGCAAATTTCCTGTTATGTTCTCTGGTGACCCAAATCTCTGACTTTGAAGGATTCTGTGACCGTAACATAACCTTGTGCTTGTGTATGTATGGCTCGACCTCCGTCATGTGTTGTAAGACCCAACAATGTGATTTTGCGTACACATCACGGGCGGGGACGATAGCTTTGAATCCAATCGTTCCGATGCCCTGAAGCCTACCCTCGTGTCGGGACTTAGGAATGCCAATTGGGTCAACCCCGGCCATATAATATGTGAAAAATTCAATCACCTCCTCGGCGGCATAACCTTCCATGATACTCCCCTCGGGTCGATGACGAGTCCTTACGTATCCCTTCAATACACCCATAAATCTCTCAAATGGATACATGTAGCGCAGGCACACGGGTCCACAAAACTTAATTGCTCTGATAAGGTGAACAATCAGATGGATCATAACATCAAAAAAGGATGGAGGGAAATATATCTTGAGCTGACAAAGAGTTGTAACCACATCGCGTTGCAAAGCGTCTAGTCCATCCGGATCAATTACCTACGAGGACATAGTTGCGCTAAATATTCATATCAGAAAAATGTTCTAATTAAGCTCCACAAATGGAGCTAATTAACTTATAGTACGAGTGCACATACTTACCTTGCAAGATATTGCGTTGAAGAAATAACATAGGTTTGTGATTGTCTCTCTGACTTTAACTGGGAGAATACCTTTGATAGCAATGGGAAGCATTTGTGACATCAGCACATGACAGTCGTGGGATTTCGTGCCAACAAGTTTTAGGTCCTTCATGGACACAAGTTTTTTCAAGTTCGCGGAATACCCACATGGAACTTTAATGCCGTGCAGGCACCGACAAAGTTTTGTTTTTTCGCTTTTGGACAACGTATAGCAGGCCGGGGGGAGGTATGTACGCTTTCCCTTCTCCAAAGGTGCAAGCTCAGTCCTTATCCCCATTTCCACCATGTCACGATGAGCTTTCACACCATCCTTTGTCTTTCCTAGAATGTTCAACAACAAACTAATCAAACTGTCACAGATATTTTTCTCTACATGCATGACATCAATGCAATGTCGAACTTGTAAGTGCTCCCAGTACGGTAGATCCCAAAGAATCAATCTCTTCTTCCAAACATTTTTTTCTCGAGGTTTAGAAGACTTACCGAACTCAGCTTTGATGTCCTTCACGCGCGAGTAAATCTCCTTACCGGTCAGAAACACTAGAGCTGATCCCTTCTCAGGCTTCCCGTTAAATGATTTCCTCTTCTTACGGTACGTGATGCACCGGAAGAAACCTGTGACCCATGTACACTGTTTTTCGGCAGTTTCGCAACCACATGCTCTTAGTTTTATCAAGGCAAATAGGGCTCCTTTCATACTATACCCCGACAAATTGCCGTAGGCCGAAAAATCATTTATGGGGCAAAATATTAAGGCCCGCAAGATGAAATTCTCTTTCTTGCATGCATCCCACACCTGCACCCTCTCGCTCCACAATTTCTGTAAGTCCTCAATTAAAGGCGCTAGAAACACGTCAATATCATTTCCGGGTTGTCTGGGTCCTGAGATTAGTAACGCCATCATGATGTACTTGCACTTCATGCATAACCAAGGAGGAAGATTGTAGGTGCATAAAAGAACCGGTCAAGTGCTATGTCGACTGCTCATATTACCATGTGGGTTCATACCATCTGTACTCAGCCCGAACCTTATATTCCTAACTTCGCCGCCGAACTCAGCAAATGTTCTGTTGATGTTTCTCCATTGAATAGAATCAGCTGGGTGTCTCAGTTTTCCGTCTTGTTTCCGGCCTTCAGCATGCCAACGCAAGTGCTTCGCGACTTTTGGATTTGCAAACAACCACTTCAATCTAGGTATCACAGGCAAGTACCACACAGTTTTTGCCGGAGGTCCTTTCTTTACCTCGTGATGTTCACTGTCAATCCGGTCCCTACGCGTATACCTCGATGCGCCGCATCTTGGACAAACATGCAAACTGGAGTACTCGTTACGGTACAACACACAATCATTTGGGCATGTGTGTATTCTTTCGATTTCCATTCCCAACGGACACAACAGTTTTTTGGCTTGGTAAGTAGATCTTGGCAACTCATTTCCCTCTGGAAGCATGTCCGCTAGAAGATCTAATAGTGCCGTGAAACTCTTATCGCTCCAACCGTTGCCTGCCTTCAAGTTATATAATCTCAGCACAGAAGACAGTTTTGTAAATTTTGCACATCCAGGGAACAGAGGCTTCTCAGAGTCAGCAATCAGTTTCTCAAATTCACAGAAGTTGTTTTCGTTGTAATCTTCCTCTACATCACATAACATCTCATCTAGATTGTTATCATCATCTATGTGCACATCAGAATGAACATTATCAAAATTCGGATGATCATTGATATTATTGCAATCACACATCTTCGCCATGCCATATCCAACGGGTGTATCGCGCGTTAAAACTGCGACGAATCAAATGACTCTTAATTTGATCAGAGTTGCTAAACCTCTTCAAGTTCATACAATCTGTACAAGGACAAAGTATATCTTTCTCTCCCTTCCTCGCCTTTTGTTGCTCAACAAATTTAATAAACTCATTCACACCGTCCAAATATTCAAGAGTAGTACGTTTTATTCCATACATCCAATATTTCCTGTCCATATACAATTAACAAAATTTAACGAGTCAGCCATGCATTAAACCTGCCCGATTTAGTTATGTATATGTACATGTACAGCCTCTTACAACTGATGTGTTAAACCCTAGCCTGACGAAATTAACACTAATTAACCTAGCTAACTACACAATACAAGCTAGTGAGCTCCTAAAACATGAGGTATTTCCAACTAGCTAGCTCCCAAGCTTGGAGCTACATGCTTGGAACTACACAATATAGCTAGCTTGCAAGTAGAGAGGGAGGGAGATCTAGAGGGAGAGAGAGATAAGTGATGACAGTTAAGCTTACCTTAAAGAGAGGGGTGCAATCAACTTCCTTCCAGCTTGCCCTGATCACCCTAGCAGTGTAGCTGCGAGCGTGGAACTTTCATCACAAACAGAGGGACACAGAGTGCAACAGAACAAAACAGCAGCTCAACAATGGTCGAGTGGGGTTTTACTTATACTGGACCTATTTCTAATGGTAAATACATGAAATGCCCGTTAGACTAAGTGCGGGTAATTTTGTACTCACATGTTCTATCGGTACAAACACACATATACCATCAGAACAGGTACTGGTGCATTGCTGAATTGGTACAGGTGTGTTCTATCGGTAAATATGTGTATTTACTGTTAGAAGAGGTATTGGTACATGGCTGAAACAAAACCAAACTGGGTAATGCATGACACAGCAATCTAAGTGCATAGATGCACACCAATCCTCACATTCAAGTGCATGCCTGAGAGGCGCATAAGCAAATACATGTGTTGTTCTATCGGTAAATATGTGTACTTACTGTTAGAAGAGGTACTGTACATGGCTGAAACAAAACCAAACTGGGTAATGCATGACACAGCAATCTAAGTGCACAGATGCACACTAGTCCTCACATTCAAGTGCATGCCTAAGGCACATAAGCAAATACATGTGTTGTTCTATCTGTAAATATGTGTATTTATCATTAGAAGAGGTACTGGTACATGGCTAAAACAAAACCAAACTAGGTAATGCATGACACAGCAAATACATGTGTTGTTCTATCGGTAAATATGTGTATTTACCGTTAGAAGAGGTACTGGTACATGGCTGAAACAAAACCAAACTGGGTAATGCATGACACAGCAATCTAAGTGCACAGATGCACACCAGTCCTCACATTCAAGCGCATGCCTGAAGCACCAGTTCTCACATTCAAGTTGAGTGTACATGTGTTGTTCTATCGGTAAATATGTGTATTTACCGTTAGAAGAGGTGCTGGTACATGGCTGAAACAAAACCAAACTGGGTAATGCATGACACCAGTTCTCACATCCAAAGAATCATATCTAAACACAATGTAACATCAAACAGATCTTAACTAGAAGATAAAGAAATATTTCAAGAGATGCTAATTTGTAGATTAACTAGGAGACACAAAAATACTTTTCTTAGGTACTTGGTACTTCATCTTGCCAAAGGAATTAAAAATCTCTACTTACATGAGATCTTGGTTTGCCTCCATTCCAATAAGAAAATGCAAGAGGAAACATAAAAAATGAGTACTATTTAAACTCATTCTAGTTAATGGCTGAAAACAAAAGCAAGCTGATTCATGTATGACACAGCAATTTAGGTATAAACATACACTTGTCAGTTCACAAATTCAAGTGCATGTCTGAACAGCAGTACAAATACACACCTACCTACCAACACTAGTACAGAAATGCAGTCTTCTATCGGTAAAAAACACCCTTCTACTATCGGTTTTTGTACCGATAGAGATAGACACGATAGAACAAGACTGGACATTTTCTATCGGTAAATAACCGACAGAAGAAGTTCACTATTCTATCGGCATATTATGAATCTACTGATAGAAAACCCGTCGTAGTCTTACGTCCAGCGGCAGGGAAAGTACCATTATTCTAACGGTTAATTACAAGATTACCGACAGAAAAAATCATAATATTCTATCGGCATATTAGGAGTGTACCGATAGAAAACTCGTCGTTAGCGGTTGGAAAAGTACCATTATTCTAACGGTTAATTACAAGTTTACCGACAGAAAAAATCATAATATTCTATCGGTATATTTGGAGTGTACCGATAGAAAACTCGTCGTCAGCAGTTGGAAAAGTACCACTATTCTAACGGCTAATTATAAGTTTACCGATAGGAAAAATCATAATATTCTATCGGTATCTTACAAGTTTACCGATAGAAAACTCGTCGCTAGCGGATTGAAAAGTACCACTATTCTAACAGTTAACTACAAGATTACCGACAGAAAAAATCATACTATTCTATCGGCATATTAGGAGTGTACCGATAGAAAACTCATCGTCAGCGGTTGAAAAAGTACCACTATTCTAACGGTTAATTACAATATTACCGACAGAAAAAAGCTGAGTACTCTATCGGATTTGTATGAGTTCACCGGCAGGAAAGGTCACACTCTTCTAACGGTTAATTTTGATTGTACCGATAGAAAAAAGTACAGTAGTCTCTCGGTTGTTGATGAATTTACCGATAGAGCATTCACATATACAGTACTTTATTTGCATTCACAATACAGTACATTCACATATACAGTACAGATGCAATACAGTATAGATTGGATACACAATACAGTACAGATGCAAGGTAAATTCACACAACAAATTGACACATTAGGCAGTTATTCACATTTATTCACATATGTATGGACAAATACAGATTGCAATCCAATGTGGACATTTATTCACATATATATATTTATTCACATGTATATGAACAGTCTATGCAGAGTACACGAAAAGGAGAAAATTGTCATGCTGGATGGTTGGGCGCTACTTCCTCCATGACATATTGTGCCCAGATTTGTCGAAGATATATAATCTTTGCATTTTCATATTGGTCTTTCGACATGGCGATCTGCAAGCATGTGTGCATACTGAGTAACTAACTTCGATCCTAATTTAGAACGTGACACCCATTTTTGAAATTTGAGTTAGCTATCGATGCTTACCTGGGGGAATCGGGAAAAGTTTGTCCGCACTAGGTCGTACATGTAGCGCAGCACATAAAACCCGCATTCCCACAATTGCGGCTGCTGATGGCACTGAGATAATTGCATATGCGAAGACATGTTAGCTATATATTGTTTCCATAAACTAATTAAGCATAAACAAAAAGTCTCGTGAGTACCTCATATTCTTTCCAAGCTAGTACGGAGCCCTGCGGTGCGGCATGCCTCCCTCCAGCGGACACATATTTATCAAAAGCCCTGCATTTCAGTTAGTATTGCCAGTTAATGTATTATCATTAGCTAGTGAGGTCAAAATATAAATCAAACATATAAGTTATTTACGCCTCCATATTCCCCTTGAGCACATATTCCATCGATAATCTGTCACGCATCGAATCGAGGTAGTACACCTCGTTCCTCGGCGGATAGATCACGATGAGGATCCAGTGGCCCCTGCATTGTACGTAAAAGAGGACCGCTAGCTCAAAGTACATCTCAGGTGTAACATACAAGATTGAGTTAAATTAGTACGAAATGCACTAACCTTTGGTGGTACGACACCAGAATGAAGTCCCTGTCCTGCTGCGCCATCAGCGCGCTGGATATGTACTGCTCAGCGTGCGCGGCGTCCTGCTCTAGCATCGTGAGGCTTATTTTCTCTGGGTCGAGGAAACCCACCTTGTCACACGCAGCCTCCGATGCTAGCCTGTACATGCACCTGCATGCGAAGGACGAGATTAATATTAATTTCACAGAAAGTTACTCAGTATTCAAATGAACTGCAACATTAATGCAGAGTTAGCAAACAGAGTTAGAAAACAGAAATACATAGCATCAGCAAACTCACAGGACTCCAGTCCGTATGATGGACATATCGAGCTCCCGCCAGTTGTAGAGGTCGAACAGATCCTCGTGTGCCACGGATATAGTCCCGGGCTCACGGTGGAACTGCCCAGGCCTGTAGGGAACTAAGAAGTTCAGGCTGCGCCGAGCTCGATGTAGGTACCAGTCGTGGAGGTCTCTGGTTGATCGATCCAATTTCCGCAAAGATGCCTCCGACAGGAGTGGGAGCGCGTTCGTGAACGTCCGCGGCAGTCCCTGTCGCCCTTTGCCCTTGCCTTTGCCGCCCTTGCCTTTTGCCGGGGACTGAGCGCGTACCTTCGAAGGCAAGGGCGAGGTGATGGCAGCTTTCTTCCGAGGTGGAGGCGTGGATGCGCTGGGTGGGGTCGAGGCCGTCTTTGATGTGTCCAGGTTCGCACGAGATCGGCCCTCATGCCCCGAGCTGGGGGCGCAGTCCCCTGGTAGCCCTGCGGCAGGCCACTTCAATTAATGAGCACGTATGTTAGATTATGCAAGTTGAGTGTACTGAGTAGGATGTAATCTAAAATGTGTAGGATTTACCGGTTGTATTACAAGACACTTCTTGGGCCACTGTACGTAGGAGCCCACTGCCTCAGCAAGTGTCTGCAGTTCCTCTGTTGGGACTGGCAACGGAGAATCGTTGTAGCCCGGCATGGCCATGTCCACCTGTACCTTTGCGAAACCCAACCGCAGAGGTACACAGTGGACCCAGACATCCGGCCCAGACGGATATACGAAGCCGTGTCCAACCACTTCCTGCCCGGCGCCTACGTGATTCTGTAGGATGCAGCCCTCCGGCCCCTGCAAATTTGTAACAATTAAGTGCACAGATGAAGGCTTGCATCAACTTAAGTGCACAGATGAAGGCTTGCAGTACCTCAAGTAGATCCACTGGATCCGCGAGTACCTTCGAAGCGCAACTGCTTATCCGACCCCGCGGGGTACCGTCGTCCTGGGGATCCGCATCTGCACTCTTGGCCAGCAATGCTTGTCTCAACCGTGCAAACTCTTCCCTCATTTGTGCGACCTCGGTCTGCACCTCAGACTGTACCTCAGCCTGTATCTCAGCCCGCATCTCCGCCCGTATCTCCTCCCGTACCTCAGCTCATATCTTATCGGAGAGGTCAGCTTCCTTTTCCTTCCAGGTGCGGGCCTTCTTCCTCGGTGGAGCCGGATCTACGAAACCGGCCTTCCACGACACAATGGCTCCCACGGCCCGTGTCCGCCCGGGATGCTCCTTATTTCCTAGAGCCCGGGTGAGGATGTCGTTCTCCCTCTGCGGGGTAAACAATCCCTCCGCTACCTCCTTCTCAAAAGAGATCTGTTACATTTGAAGGTACCTTGTGAGACAAATTGCCTTATATACACTTGTGCGCACACAGTTTACGAGGTTAGCCAACTTACCATTCGCCTCACAACGTCGGCGTCCCCAGGGGTTGCGAACTGCACAGACCCCGTGGACGACACGGACCCCCTCCCCCTCCACCATCGCTTGCACCTCTCATCCCGGATCTCGAAGAGCGGCAACTCAGGGGTGTCGATGACAGGATTTTGTTCGTCTTCCTTCTTCCACTGTTCCTCCTTACCCGCATAGCCCCGGGATCCGAGCCGATGCGGGTGGTCGTTCCTCTTCTGGATCGCCCTATTCTTCTCGCTAAGGGCCTTGAACTCCTCAGTCCCCTTCTGCTTGGTGAATTCCTCCCATACCTCCTCTGATATGAAGGGGTACTTCTCACAAGGAGATTTCCCCGCAGCTAGTAAGTTACTGACGAGCCAGCTCTTAAAGGTTTTCCATGTTCCGTTCATGTCCTTCAAGCAGGCAGTCCTAGGTGTATCGTCGGGGATGTTCCACTTAGCCTGTTTCCGAAAAATGCATACAATTAATCACGAGTTAGTTAAACTTTAGTATAAGCCAAGAGAACGTGATTACGAAAGAGTTCAGCGATTTCAGTTCATTTAACCTTCACTTCCGCCCACAACCTATCCCTCTCGTCCGCCGTCACGTCCTTCCAGCTCTGGACGGTGATCTTCACCCTTTCTTTCGCCAACAGCCCAACGTAGGCCGCGTACCTCCCAGGATTCTTTCCAATCGGCCTCCCAAATTGGTTGAACTCACAAGAAAGATCAGTGCGTTTGGCCAAATGCCCCAACGTCGTCGCGCCTCGCCCCACCCTCTTGCGCTGGGATGTAACAGCCCCATCTTCAGTAGTTACGATGGGGTTGGCCCTAGTCGAACCACTAGTACCATCCGATGAAGACGACGACATGTCTTCCCCTACAAAACCTTCAACAAACCATATATATGGCAATTAATTCGCCTTGGAGTTCCATAACTCAGCCCAGGACTGGAGACTAACTAGGGCGGCAAAAGGGAAAATAATACAAAAAGAAAGACATACATAAATTACTTACTGAACTCTTCAGAAATATTTTCTATCGGTAAACACATGAGCTGCCGATAGACCATAACAATTACCTCCACACAAGACAATTTTTCTATCGGCAAACACGTGAGATACCGATAGAACATAACAATGTTCTCTACATATGGAATTTTGTTGACAAGCCACCATTCACTGTCATCACATAACATTCTCGATGATTTGCTACACTAATATTCATGGGCCAGCATTATTATTTCACACGTAAATATGCACACAAGCATCTAAGTGCCACTGTGCATAATCTTTAGCCTAGCCTGTATGTGAGTCATCAGGACTTCACAGCTATTAGGTTGGGAAAAGTCATGTATATAGGCATTTGAAACATATACATCGAAGACCCATCCACATTGCCATATATTCATACGAAGTGAGTAAAAATTCCCAACCAAATTAGTACATTGCATGGCTCATGTCCTTCCAGATCCAAATTAAGTTTTACTACTTGTGCAGAAAAATTTTCTATCGGTAAACACATGAGCTGCCGATAGAATATGTGTAAGAACACCTCCAACATATAATCTGCATTACATGGCAGTTGGATACAATTGATCACACATACAGCAGTATAGAGAAGTTAAAATCTCAAAACAGGTTCATTACAGCACTGGAACATATTATGTAAACCCTAATTAAAATCAACATTGCCTGCGGAATGTACATAAGCCAACACAATAGGGAACCCTAGTGTAATTGCAAAACTCGAAGAATTAGTACGTGCAAAACACTAGGATCAAATAAAGAAGATGCTGGAAATAGAACGACGAATTAGGGTATTTACGGCGGCGATCAGTTCTGGTGATGGAGAGGCGGTGTAGAACGCAGCAGCGGCGGGCGAAGGACGAAAATAAGAACCGGTGGCAGTGACGAACCAGTGTCCAGCCGGCGATCGTCGTGTGGGAGAGAGGAAGTGAGTGCTCACGGCGGAGGTTGGGGTTTTCTTCGCTCTCGAAGAGACGCAGTGCTCTAAGGTGGAACTGTTCGAGTGGAGGGAAACTAAAGGGCCGTGTACGAGTAATAAAGTAGCGGAGGAACTTTTCTATCGGTATAACAAAATGATACCGATAGACTTATGTAATTTTCTATCGAAACAACAAAATAATACCGATAGAAAAAGTAAATTTCCCGGAAAAATATTTGAATTAGTGGATGCATTTTTCTATCGGTATAAACAATAAAATCCCGTGAGACCAATTTTCCACAGAAAAATTTTTTAAAGTGCTTGAGATTGGGTGCCATTTTTCTATCGGTAAAAACAACAAAATACCGTGAGAGTAATGAAAAGGTGCCCTTTTCTATCGGTATAAACAAAAAAATCCCGTGAGCCCAATTTTCCCCAGAAAATTTTTTTGATTAAGTGCTTGAGATTTGTGTACCCTTTTTCTATCGGTAAAAACAACAAAATACCATCAGAGTAATGAAAAGGTACACAATTTAACATCAAACAGACCGTGGTTGAAAGCTGCAGAATGTTAAAGAAAGAGGGAAGATAGCCGGAAAATTGGAAAATTGACATAAAAAGAAATTGTTCATTCATTGTTGTTTTATCACTTACAAAAAAAAATAAAACCCAAAATGCTAGGTCAAGGGGTGGTCTTAGCCCTGGCTGCATGTAGAATAGAGTCAGTTAGACTTGCAGCCAGGACGCAGGACTCCTCTAGCGACAAGTTGTCCCTAGGATCAACTACTACTGCGTCGAGAAGGCCTGCGACCTCCCTCAGCTTCGCTATGGTATCCTTCATAGTCAAACCGCAGCCAGCGATGGTCATATCCGCGGCTTTCTTCTCCTCGCGAAGACGCCTCGTCCTCGCCCTAGCATTGTCACCATCCGTCTTCATGCTCTTAATGCGCTGGAAGAGATCGTCAAGGTCAAGCCGTAGCTGAGTGTGCTTGTCTGTAAGGAGCTTGTGCTCCTCCTGGAGGGCCCTCAGGTCAGCCTTCACTTTGGCAGTGTCTTCCACGGCTACCATTCCCTGTGCAAATCAACAGGTCAAGAATGAACTGAACATGGATTAACAATACAGGGGTAAACCGAGGAGATTTAGAGTTCTTACCGGGGAGGCCGTGGATGACGATCCCATGGAGGTTGCCATTGTGAAAGAGAAGATGAGGAGTCGAACCGTTCGAGAATTAGAAAAACAACAAAATACCGCGACGCATGGCGAGGTACTTATAGAGTTTCCAAGGCGACGCATGGCAACACGTTTGAGAATTCAAAGCGGCAGAGTCTTCTTCTATCGGTAAAAACAGGAAAAAACCGTCAGACAACAAATACCGTGAGACAAACGAATTTATTCTAACGGTAAAATAGAACAATACCGATAGAAAACGTTTTGAAGTGCCTGAGAGAAGATGTCCTTCTCTATCGGTATAAATAACAAAATACCGTCAGAAAAAAGGGATTTTTGCAGAACTTAATTTGAAGAGGCTGCGATGAGATTTTTGCAAGTGCTATTTGAAGGGAAGAATTAAATATTTACAGGATAAAGGTACTGTACATGTTAGAACTCATGCTGTGGAGTAAAATTGAGATGTATTAATGCTGTGAACTAGCTTATCATTAAATTCTAAAGAAAAATGTACTGCCTGATGTATTAATGATAAGTTCCTCACCTTGTTGCAGAACTTGTGGGCTGTTTGCTTGGCATTTATCCCTGAAATAGAAATTAATCATCAATGGTTCTCAACCCATAATCCTTCTTCGTGGTCATCTCGCAGATACGTTGTTTCGTCGATATCTTCAGTACGGATAGATTGAATGTCCTCTAAAAATGGAGGTATTTCATCGAATTGGTTATACTCCTCTTCGTCGACAACATCTTCGACCCCAACAATACTTCTCTTGCTGTGGAGAACAACATGCAAGTTTGGATTGGCCGGGTCAACGATGTAGAATACCTGTGTGGCTTGCTTTGCAAGTATGAATGGATCGTCTTGGTGTCCGACTCTACCAAGATCGACGAGAGTAAACCCGTAACTGTCAACTTGAACACCTCGAGGGATTTCGACCCATTGGCATCGAAACAGGGGAATCTTAAGTAATCCGTAATCGAGCTCCCATATTTCGTCAATAACACCGTAATATGAGTTCAGCGCCCTTACTGACCTGGCATCCTCGGAAATAGCAAACAATGTCACTCCGCTACATTGCGTGCTACTCTTGGCGTCTTGAGCTCTTGTGTAAAATGAATACCCATTGATGTCGTACCCCTGCCAAGTCCCTACAGTGAATCTTGGGCCTCTAGCCAACCATGTCACAGTTTCACTTACGGAGCCCTCGGCAGCTCGCGTGACTCTTTCTTGGATCCACTCAGCAAATTTCCTGTTATGTTCTCTGCTTACCCAAACGTCTAACTTCGAAGGATTCTGTGACCGTAACATTACCTTGTGCTCGTGTATGTATGGCTCGACCTCCGTCATGTGTTGTAAGACCCAAAAATGTGATTTTGCGTACACATCACGAGCGGGGACGATAGCTTTGAATCCAATCGTTCCAATTCCCTCAAGCCTACCCTCGTGTCGGGACCTAGGAACACCAATTGGGTCAACCCCGGCCATATAATCTGTGCAAAATTCAACCACCTCCTCGGCGGCATAACCTTCCATGATACTCCCCTCGGGTCGACGACGAGTCCTTACGTATCCCTTCAATACACCCATAAATCTCTCAAATGGATACATGTAGCGAGGCACACAGGTCCACAAAACTTAATTTCTCTGATAAGGTGAACAATCAGATGGACCATAACATCAAAAAAGGATGGAGGGAAATACATCTCGAGCTGACAAAGAGTTGTAACCACGTCGCGTTGCAAAGCGTCCAGTCCATCGGGATCAATTACCTACGAGGACACAGTTGCGCCAAATATTCATATCAGAAAAATCTTCTAATTAAGCTCCACAATGGAGGTAGTGAACTTATAGTACGAGTGCACGTACTTACCTTGCAAGATATTGCGTTGAAGAAATAACATAGGTTTGTGATTGTCTCTCTGACTTTAACTGGGAGAATGCCTCTGATAGCAATGGGAAGCATCTGTGACATCAAGACATGACAGTCGTGGGACTTCATGCCAACCAGTCTTAGGTCCTTCATAGACACAAGTTTTTTCAAGTTCGTGGAGTACCCACATGGAACTTTAACACCGTGCAGGCACCGACAGAGTTCTGTTTTTTCGCTCTTGGACAACGTATAGCAGGCCGGGGGGAGGTATGTATGCTTTCCATTCTCTAAAGGTGCAAGCTCAGTCCTTATCCCCATTTCCACCATGTCACGATGAGCTTTCACACCATCCTTTGTCTTTCCCGGAATGTTCAACAACAAACCAATCAAACTGTCACAGACATTTTTCTCTACATGCATGACGTCAATGCAATGTCGAACTTGTAAGTGGTCCCAGTACGGTAGATCCCAGAGAATCGATCTCTTCTTCCAAACATTTTTTTCTCGAGGTTTAGAATGCTTACCGAACTCAACTTTGATGTCGTTCACGCGTGAGTAAATCTCCTTACCGGTCAGAAACACTGGAGCTGATCCCTTCTCAGGCTTCCTGTTAAATGATTTCCTCTTCTTACGGTACGTGTGATGCACCGGAAGAAACCTGCGGTGACCCATGTACACTGTTTTCCGGCAGTTTCGCAGCCACATGCTCTCAGTTTCATCTAGGCAAATAGGGCAAGCCTTGGCTCCTTTCGTACTATACCCCGACAAATTGCCGTAGGCAGGAAAATCATTTATGGTGCAAAATATCAGGGCCCGCAAGATGAAATTCTCTTTCTTGTATGCATCCCACACCGGCACACCCTCGCTCCACAATTTCTGTAAGTCCTCGATTAAAGGCGCTAGAAACACGTCAATATCATTTCCGGGTTGTCTGGGTCCTGAGATTAGTAACGCCATCATGATGTACTTGCGCTTCATGCATAACCAAGGAGGAAGATTGTAGATGCATAAAAGAACCGGCCAAGTGCTGTGCCGACTGCTCATATTACCATGTGGGTTCATACCATCTGTACTCAGCCCGAACCTTACATTCCTAAGTTCGCCGCCGAAGTCAGCAAATGTTCTGTTGATGTTTCTCCATTGAATAGAATCAGCTGGGTGTCTCAGTTTTCCGTCTTGTTTCCGGGCTTCAGCATGCCAACGCAAGTGCTTCGCAACTTTCGGATTTGCAAACAGCCGCTTCAATCTAGGTATCACAGGCAAGTACCACACAGTTTTTGCCGGGGGCCCTTTCCTTACCTCGTGACGTTCACTGTCAATCCGGTCCCTACGCGTATACCTCGATGCGCCACATCTTGGACAAACATGCAAACTGGAGTACTCGTTACGGTACAACACACAATCATTTGGGCATGCGTGTATTCTTTCGATTTCCATTCCCAATGGACACAACAGTTTTTTGTCTTGGTAAGCAGATCTTGGCAACTCATTTCCCTGTGGAAGCATGTCCGCTAGAAGATCTAATAGTGCTGTGAAACTCTTATCACTCCAACCGTTTCCTGCCTTCAAGTTATATAATCTCAGCACAGAAGACAGTTTTGTAAATGTTGCACATCCAGGGAACAGAGGCTTCTCAGAGTCAGCAATCAGTTTCTCAAATTCACAGAAGTCATTTTCGTTGTAATCTTCCTCTACATCACGTAACATCTCATCTAGATTGTCATCATCATCATCTACGTGCACATCGGAATGAACATTACCAAAATTGGGATGATCATCGATATTATTGCAATCCACATCCGAGTCGTGCTGATTGGTAGTAGTGGTGCTTGTTTCCTCAAGATCTTCGCCATGCCATATCCAACGGGTGTATCGCGCGTTAAAACCACGACGAATCAAATGACTCTTAATTTGATCAGAGTTGCTAAACCTCTTCAAGTTCATACAATCTGTACAAGGACAGAGCATATTTTTCTCTCCCTTCCTCTCCTTTTGTTGCTCAGCAAATTTAATAAACTCATTCACACCATCCAAATATTCAAGAGTAGTACGTTTTATTCCATACATCCAATATTTCCTGTCCATCTACAATTAACAAAATTTAACGAGTAAGCCATGCATGAAACCTGCCCGATTAAGTTATGTATATGTACAGCCTCTTACAACAGATACATGTGTTGAACCCTAGCCTGACGAAATTAACACTAATTAACCTAGCTAACTACACAATACAAACTAGTTAGCTCCTTAAACATGACGCATTTCCAGCTACCAAGCTCCCAAGCTTAGAGCTACAAACTTGGAACTACACAATACAGCTAGCTTGCAAGTAGAGAGGAAGGGAGATCTAGAGGGAGAGAGAGATAAGTGTCGACGATTAAGCGTACCTTAAAGAGAGGGGCGCAATCAACTTCCCTCCAGCCTGCGCTGATCACCCTAGCAGTGTAGCTGGAACTTTCGTCACAAACAGAGGGACACAGAGTGCAACAGAACAAATTAAAGAGCAGCTCAGCAATGGTCGAGTGGGGTTTTCCTTATAATGGACATTTTTCTAACGGTAAATACATGAAATAACCGTCAGACTAACTTAGGTAATTTGCCGCTCACATATTCTATCGGTAAAAACATACATATACCGTTAGAGAATATACATTACTGAGCAAATATATGTGTTTTCCTATCGGTAAATATGTGTACTTACCGTTAGATCATGCATGACACAGCACGCACATGAGTTTTTCTATCGGTATATATGTGTACTTACCGTTAGATGATGCATGACACTCGAGCATTCGTTTTTGTATCGGTAAATATGTGCATTTACCGTTAGACTATGCATGACTGAGCAAATATATGTATTTTTCTATCGGTAAATATGTGTACTTACCGTTAGAATATGCATGACTGAACAAATATATGTATTTTTCTATCGGTAAATATGTGCATTTACCGTTAGAATATGCATTACTGAACAAATATATGTGCTTCCTATCGGTAAATATGTGTATTTACCGTTAGAATATGCATGACTGAGCAAATATATGTATTTTTCTATCGGTAAATATGTGCATTTACCGTTAGAATATGCATTACTGAACAAATATATGTGCTTCCTATCGGTAAATATGTGTATTTACCGTTAGAATATGCATGACTGAACAAATATATGTGTTTTCCTATCGGTAAATATGTGTACTTACCGTTAGAGGAGGTACTGTTACCAAACTGGGACAAACATGCACATGCCATTTCTCACATTCAAGGAATCATATCAATGTAACATCAAACAGATCTTACATCAAACGGATCTTAACTAGAAGATAAAGCAATATATTTCAAGAAATGCTAATTTGTGGATTAACTAGGAGACACAAAAATACTTTCCGTAGGTAGTTGGGACTTCATCTTGCCAAAGAAATTACAGATGCCAGTTCACAAATTCAGGTACAAACATACACATGCCAGTTCACCAATACAAATTCAGGTACAAACATACACATGCCAGTTCACAAATTGAAGTGCATGTCTGAAACAGCAGTACAAATACACACCTACCTACCAATACAATTAAATACACAAATGCTCCCTGCACATTCAAGTTCATGTCCCAATTAGCAATACATGATACACAAATATACAACAATATACAAATACAACAATTCACACATTCGATGTATATTACAAAAGCCACGTCTGAAATTAACAACAGATCACGACGAGGACCCAGTGGCCCATACATGCATTTTACATAAAAGGGAACCTTTGCAGGTTGCCACAATGCAACTACCGACTACAAGTTAGACCTGATACATCACAAATCCATTCATCCAAAACAGCAAATGTCTGAACCACATTGGACTTAACCATAGGAGTTCAGTTCGAAGACGCCCGAGGAGCTGGAACTGCCGTCGACATACATTTGTATGTATTGGTGATTTCCTCGGACTCAAACTCGATCAACTCAACTCAACTCAACTCAACTCCATTAACAAAAAGAACCTACCTTCCAAGATGTTGTTCTGTGTAGTGATGGTGTAGAATGGCTGTGCAAATAACAACAATTCTTCTTCTCCAAGCAGGTAAGCATCTGGCCACAAGCTGGTGCATGCAAAAAAATGTAAGATGCTTTCTATAGGTCCTGATTTGAGAAACACGTTGGGCTTAAGCATCTTCTCGACCGAGCCAACCAAGATCTCGCCCTTCACGTCCTTCCAGCTCTCGACGGTGATCTTCACCATTTCTTTCGCCAACAAGCCAACGTAGGCAGCGTACTGCGATGAAGAACCGTGAAATACGTTGCCCCTCACGAGCATCATCCAAGGACCTGAATAGATCATAATCATATTGAAAAGAAGACACATCAAAATGAAGGATACAAAAAAAGCAGAATTATTGCCATAATCGGATTAGAATAATCTAACAATATTGCAGAAATTTTACGTACCTTCCTTGGGATGCCGACATCTAGAGGGCGTCGATGGAGGTGCGGAGGTGCAGTGGTCCCCTGTAGAGGTGCGCCAGCCGTCCATGGAGCTTACGGGTTAGGACTACGAGCCCCAGATGAACTGTGAGAATGAAAGAGACATACCCGTGTATTTATACAATTATATATTTTCTATCGGTAAGAAAACAGAATACCGTTAGTAATAAAAACATCTGTAGAAACCGAATGGTTCTATCGGCACAATAAATATTACCGATAGGAATTTTTGTACATACTCTATCGGTGTGTACGTACATTACCGATAGAATATTACTAGTTGTAGAAGGCCAACAGTTCTAAGATATTTTTTGCAATATTCTACCGGTATAAACATTCATTACCGATAGAATAAAACTATTAGAAGACGAACAGTTCTAAGCAATTTTCTATATATTCTAACAGTAAAAGAATCCATTACCGATAGAATAAAAATATTTGTAGAAGGTCAACTATTCTATCGGCGAACTACATATTGCCGATAGGAATTTTTAATATACTCTGTCGGTATATTCATACAGTAGCGATAGAATAAGTCTAGTTGTTGAAGTCGACCAATCCTATCGGCGCACAACATTCTTCCGTCAGTACTTATGCATCTCTTCTAACGGCAAATATGTTCATCACCGCTAGAGTAAATCATACTATTTATTCTATCGGTAAGTTTCTTAGAAACCGATAGGGAAAATACATCCGTCGGGCTTTTATGACCGCGAGGCACATTTTCTATCGGTTTTGTGCTGTTTCGCTAATAACCGATAGAAGATAGGGGTTAGTAGACTGCATTTCTGTACTAGTGCAATACAATTAAATACACAAATACTCCCATGTACACATTCAAGTTCATGTCCCAAATAGCAATACATGATACACAAATATACAACAATATACAAATACAACAATTCACACATTCGATGTATATTAGAAAAGTCACGTATGAAATTAACAACATATCATCACGAGGACCCAGTGGCCCATACATTTTACATAAAAGAGAACCTTTGCAAGTTGCGACAATGCAACTACCGACTACAAGTTAGACTTGATACATCACAAATCCATTCATCCAAAACAGCAAATGTCTGAACCACATTGGACTTAACCATAGGAGTTCAGTTCAAAGATGCCCGAGGAGCTGGAACTTCCGTCGAGTTACATTTGTATTGGTGATTTCCTCAGACTTAGACTCAATCAACTCAACTCAACTCCATTAACAAAAAGAACCTACCTTGCAAGATGTTGTTCTGTGTAATGATGGTGTAGAATGGCTGTGCAAATGACAACAATTCTTCTTCTCCAAGCAGGTAAGCATCTGGCCACAAGCTGGTGCATGCAAAAAAATGGCTGAAACACCAATACAAATGTAAGATGCTTTCTATAGGTCCTGATTTGAGAAACACGCCGGGCTTAAGGATCTTCTCGACCAAGCCAACCAAGATCTCGCCCTTCACGTCCTTCCAGCTCTCGACGGTGATCTTCACCATTTCTTTCCAGCTCTCGACGGTGATCTTCACTGTTTCTTTCCAGCTCTCGATGGTGATCTTCACCGTTTCTTTCACCAACAAGCCAACATAGGCAGCGTACTGCGATGAAGAACCATGAAATACGTTGCCCCTCATGAGCATCATCGAAGGACCTGCATAGATCATAAATAGGCATTCTAGAGCAAATTAAGATTGTTTACTGTTTCCTACATGACTCCCTATCTGAGAAAGACTACCAACTGAAGGTTAGGTTGTGCTTCGTCATAGTAACATCAACTTGCAACTGGAGATCAAGATATTACATTTATACTCTATTTCATCAGAAGAAATTACCTTGCCAATATACATATATTAATTATTTAATGAACTTTTTACATGCACTTGATCATTGAGCAAGCTAATTGGCATTTGACTATGTTATTGGCATTGAACAACCTACAGAGAAGATCAAGATATTTGTGTATCTCATGATATTTGTAAATATCTTAGACATTAATGATCTTTCAATTTCAACTTCAATTTCAATTTCAATTTCAATTACAAATATCTTTCAATTTCAATTTCAATTTCATGATCTTTCAATTTCATTTTCAATTTCATGATCTTTCAATTTCAATTATTACTAAGTCAAGTTGGCATTGAGCAACCTACTGAGAGATGAAGATATGACATTTATACTCTAATTGGCATTTCACTATGTTAGATAGCGTTTGTATTGCAAATATATCCTGATAATTTTCTTCATTTGATAGGATCAGCAAGCAATTGAACATTATCTGTCCCACAGTGATATTATTTAGTTGTTTTTAATAAAAAACAAGAATAAGACACTGTACATAATCATATTGAAAAGAAGACATATTAAAATGAAGGATACAAAAAATTACAGAATAATTGCCATAATCGGATTAGAATAATCTAACAATATTGCCGAAATTTTATGTACCTTGCTTGCCATGCCGAAATCTAGTGGGCGTCGATGAAGGTGTGGAGGTGCAGCGGTCGCCGGTAGAGGTGCGCCGGCCGTCCATGGAGCTTACGAGTTAGGGCTACGAGCGCCCGATGAACTGTACGAATGAAAGAGACACACCCATGTATTTATAGTACTAGATCAGTTATATCGGTACACAACCGCCTACCGTTAGTAATTTGAGATCTCTTCTAACGGTATAAATATACATTACCGATAGAATAAAACTATTTGTAGAAGGCGAACGGTTCTATCGGTACACTACATCCTACCGATAGGAATTTTTGGCGATATTCTGTCGGTATAAACATACATTACTGATAGAATAAAACTATTTGTAGAAGGAGAACAGTTCTATCGGCACACTACATCCTACCGATAGGAATTTTTGTACATATTCTGTCGGTATAGACATACATTACCGATAGAATAAGACTAGTTGTAGAAGGTGAACAGTTCTAAGATATTTGTGCTATTTTCTAACGGTATAAACATACATTACCGATAGAATAAAACTATTTGAAGACGAACAGTTCTAAGGAATTTGTGATATCTTCTAACGATATAAACATACAGTACCGATAGAATAAAACTATTTGTAGCAGACGAACTATTCTATCGGTTCACAACAGGCTACCGATAGGAATTTGTGATATATTCTAACGGTATGTAAATACTGTATCGATAGAATAAAACTATTTGTAGAAGTCGACCAGTTCTAACGGTACACAACATTCTCCCGTCAGTACTTATGCATCTCTTCTAACGGTAAATATGTTCATCACCGCTAGAGTAAATCATTCTGCTTCTTCTAACGGTAAGTTTCTTACAAACCGATAGGAAAAATACCTCCCTTATGCCTTTTATGACCGCGAGGCACCTTTTCTAATGGTTTTCTACTAAATCGCTAATAACCGATGGAAGATAGGGGTTAGTAGACTGCATTTCTGTACTAGTGACACGTCGCTACAGACATGTAGGAGCTGACCGCATCGAAATTGGAGTTCCGGGAGGCTAGAACAGCTAAACCTAACTGCTAAATCTTGGAAACCTAAACACCCAACTGCAATTTCGCCAAGGCACACAAAACCCTAACCGCCAGCCCTGAGGACTTCTCTGTAATTTCCAAAACTCTAAGGACCAAATCTGCAAAAGGCCAAGACTCAAAATCTAAAACCCTAGCTCGGGAGGATCATCTTGCAATTTAATAAAACTCGAGGGCTAAATTGCAAAAGTACCAAAACATGAAAAACCCTCGTCTGCCACTATTGATTCCTCGGCCTGGCACATACCTGATAAGTACTAAATTTGTAGTATATTTATCCTAAGTTTGCTATTAAAAACGTGCAAAAACATACTAAAAACTCTTTTGATGCGACATTTTATGCATATTTTCATATTATTTTTACAATCCACTTTCACGGCTGTGTTTGCCATGCTTTAGGGACCAAACCTACCAAATTTGAGGAAATTTCGACTTCGTTTGAGCCAATTTCGACAAAGATACTAAAACTAAACAAAAAAGGAACCCTGATTGAATATTACTCGGTCAAAACAACCTGGTTGAACACACTTAGGCGAGAAGGAACCATATTCGAACACTTGGACAAAAAAAAGCTATGATCGAACACAAAGACACCTGCTCGAACAAAGTCCCGATCGAACACGAAGACATCTGGTCGAAAAGAGTTTTGATTGAACACCAACACGACTGGTCGAAAAGAGTCCCGATCGAACACAACTGTCTCCTGGTCATTATTTGACCAAGCTCAGCACTACCGTGGGCTCGACCATGACACTGGTTGAGCACAACCCGGTTTCCATAGGTGTTTTGGTTTGAATTTGGTCGGTTTTGACTCGGATTTGTTTGTTCTCGCGCCATTTGAAGTTGGATTTCATCGCCTGCACGTCAAGGAGTTGTATTTGGGCATGTTAACCTATGTATCATAAATAGAGAAGCTTTTGGCTCTTTTAGATATGCTTTCATATGTTTTCTTACGTGCTTTTTCATAGGCATTAGATACCTTTTAGATACTTTTCTTAGTAGAGCCCCCTTCTCTATTTTTCCTATGTTTGTAAGCCGACAAGGATGGCACACTTAATTTTGATGCAATCAAATAAGTTTTTTTTATTCCTTATTATTTCTGCGTTGTTATGGTTTTTTGCGAGTAATTTACTTCTGGGGTTAGGGATGACCTAATCTAGAAGGTGTGGTTCTTTCTCGGTCTCGATCCTAAGTTTTGAAGTTCTTTCCTAATGTTTTCTTCCTCCAAACCCTAAATTCTCGTTTCAGCAACAGACGTAACAGTTGAGCCTTAGCAATAATTTAGGGGAGTGCTTGAGTCCTTAGTGCTTTGATGCGGGATCCTGAACAGGAGAGAAGCTCTCACCAGATGTAATAGTGGAAGCAATTCTCTAACCGTTGTACTAGCGACCATACTGATAACTTAAATCTTTCTTAGAAAACAATTGAAATTAGTTTGCAATTCTCAGACCTTTGATATAATTACACCTGTTGGTTATAGAATTCCCAAAACCCTAGGTTTTTCTTTACTGCTTTAAACCCTAGATTGATAGATTTAGTTGTAGCTCACAAAACCCCCAAATCATTTAGACTTAATCAGTGATCCATTAAGCTAAAAGATGAATACGCTTGTTCCTCATGTAATTCGACCCTCAAGTGGTCAACATTCAACCATTCACTTGCGGTTATTACTTGACGATCATGTGCACCTGATCCGTTTGAGACCTAGCCTTGGTTTTCGCATTAGGCTCGCCCAGATTCTAATATGCGGAATAATGAGATCTTACGCAGAAAATACCGAAACCCAAAGTAATTGCACAACTCTTTATTTCAAAGAGGGCTTACACGTCGAACGTTAGACACACTTGCCTACGTCGAAGGAACTATAAGTATCTAAAACTCAAATAAGTTTTATGACTTTTCGATGATCTAAACTAGACCTATTACAAGGTATTTATAGTCCAATCGTATGAGTATGAAGATCCTCCCAGATTATGACTCCCTTGTTGAGAAGGAGCCAGCCCCTGTTGCGACCTCTCGATCAAACTAGAGATGCAGAAACTGATCTTGTCCATCTTCTCTGGTGTACCACTTTGCCGCACGTGCTCGTTGATCTTTCCGACCGATTTGAAAAGTCTCCTTTCTGCCACTGCGGGTGGTAGTCACCTTCTTCTCCAGAATCATATCTTCACGTAGAGGTTCGTCTCGTTGATAGACCAAGTCTTCAACAGATGGTACTATGGTATCTGGCTCATCATCCAGCATTGAAGGCTCGAAGAGTTTGAGGTGCTCAACATTGACAACCGAGTAAATATCCATGTATGGAGGTAACTCGAGCTGACAAGCATTATTACCCACTTTTCGCAAAATCTGAAAAGGACCATAACGAATGAGTTTGAGTTTCTTACCTTCACCTTTAAGTCTCTCCTTACTCAGATGTAACCATACCATATCACCTTCTTGAAATTGTGCATCAACTCGGTGCCGATCATGTCGCGCCTTGTACTTGAGTTGAGTTTTCAGCAAGTTCTGTTCAACCTCATGATGGAGTCATTGAATACCTTCCAGGAACTTTTGTGCTCGATCCTGATCAGATGCTTCCTTGCTGTTCTGTGCTGAGGTAGGGATCACAAACTCCATGTCAAATGGGCTCTGTGGTAGAAATCCTAAACATACCTCAAACGGCGACTTTCCAGTCGAACCATGCACTGCTCGATTAAAAGCAAACTGTAGGTACGGTATGCTTTCATCCCAAGTCTTCGGGTGCTTCAAGTTATATCCTCTCAAAATATGAATGACTATGCGATTTACCACCTCGGTTTGACCATCAGTTTGCGGATGAAAAGCAGTACTCCTCTTTAGCTTGGTGTCCATCATCGTCCAGAGCGATCGCCAAAAAGTGACTAAGGAACCGGGTATCGCGATCAGACACAATAGAAGTCGGCAGTCCGAAGTGTGTCCAAACGTGTTGAAAGAATACCCGAGCTGCTTCTTCTCCCGTGATAGTCTTTCGACAAGGTATGAGAATAATCATTTTGGAGAACCGATCAACGACCACGAATAGATAGTCGTTGCCACGTCGGGTCTTAGGCAATCCTCCCAAAAAATCCATGGATATGCTCTCCCATGGTCGTGATGGAATTGGCAAAGGAGTGTACAAACCTAATTTTCAGTTTGCCGGTTTCGAGATACTGTAGAGACCACAGCCTCGGACAAAACTAGCCACATCTTGCTGCATGTGCGGCCAGAACACATGTCGGTGAAGATTTTGCAACGTCTTTGTAACCCCAAAGTGACCAGCTACCTTCGATGTGTGCGCTTCTCGCATCCATTGAATTCGAGGTGCTCCACGAGGTATGGAAAGTAAATTGCCCTTGTACAAGAGTCTTTCTCGCTGAACGAACTTTGTAGGTTTCCCTGTTTTGAGCTCAATCAGTGCTGTTTGAAAATCAGGGTCTTCATTGTACATATTGCATAGTCATCATGACATGAGGGCTCGATCTGCATAAACGCTGATAAACAGAGGGTCGTAACTGGTGGTCACGACAACATGTCCGCCAATTTGTTGTGTACGCCCTTCTTGTACTTAATCACCAGATTAAATTGCTGCAGATACGACATCCACTTCATGTGCCGAGCTTGCTGTAGCTTGGACTGAGTTTGCAAATATTGCAACGGTTGATGGTCAGTGTGGACAACAGTCTCTTTACCCAAGAGATAACACCGCCAATGTTTCACGGCCTGATGCAGTGCACATAACTCCTTATCATAAGTCGGGTAATTCTTCTGAGTTCCCTGGAATAACTCGGAGTGATATGCCACTAGTCGACCTTCTTGCATGAGCACTGCACCCATCGCATAACCCGAGACATCGGTTTCTAGCTCGAATGGTTTCTGGAGATTTGGCAAAGCTAACACAGGCGCCTCGCTGATCTTCCTCTTCAGCAAGAGAAACGTGTCCTCATGTTTCCCTGTCCACTCGAACTTTTGATCGATCCTAGTTAATGCATGCAATGGAGAAGCCACAATCGAGAAGTGTCGGATGAACTTCTGAAGATATTGGCATGCTCCCACAAAACTACACATGTCCGTAACTGTTCACGGTCGCGGCCATTCATGAATCACTTTTACCTTATCTGGATCGATTTGCAACATACTGTTGCCGACCATGAATCCGAGGTAAAGTGGAGTTTGTTGGATGAACTCGCACTTCTTACGGTTGAGGCAAAGTCGATGTTGCCGAAGCTGTTCGAACACTTTGTTGACATGAATGAGGTGCTCATCCCACGAATGACTATAAACTAGTATGTCGTCGAGGTAAACGATCACAAAGTCGTCGATGAACTGTCTCAATACGTCATTCATAAGACGCATGAAAGTTGCCGGGGCGTTGCGGAGACCAAACGGCATGACCAGCCATTCGAACAGACCATGTATCCTCCTCTCGGATACTGACTTGATGATATCCTGACTTAAGATCCAATTTGGAGAAGACAACGGCATGCTTCAATTGGTCTAGCAGGTCGTCAATACGAGGAAGGGGGTATCGGTTCTTGATGGTGATCTTGTTCAGTGCTCGGTAGTCGATGCACATACGCCAAGTCCCATCTTTCTTTGGCACTAACACCACAGGAGATCGACAATGTGAACTACTCGGTTGAATGGAACCATCGTTCAACAACTCACCAAGCTGTGTCTTGATCTCTTCATTCTCCAATACTGAGTTGCGATACATACTCAGATTGGGCAGTGTCGCATCGGAAACAAGCTGAATTTCGTGCTCGACTGGACATTTCGGCAGATGACCCTGGGCAGTCTTGAATAGATCACTGTATTTCTCCAGCAGTCCCGACAAACGACCAGAATCCTCTCGGCACGCCAACGACAATGCTAGTCGAGTACCCTCACCTTGACCAATGGGTCGAATCATGACAAGCACATACTTGTGACATGCATTAACAATTCGTTTGGCCTGATTTGCGGTAATCAAGTTCGAAGTGTTGACATGGATGTCTCTACTGATTACGAACTTAACTCTGTCTTTGGTGAGGTCATACTCTTGCGCTCGCCGATGGAAGTGAGCGTCTCGATCATACAGATACGGACTCCCAAAGATCACCTGACAGATATCGATAGGGACAACATCGCATTGCACCTCATCGATATATCGTGCAGAGATCGCAAACTTCAACACACACTGACTCGTAATCTGTTGGTTCACGTCGGATGTAAACCAACCTAGAGGATATGGTCGCGGGTGTGTAGTTGTCTTCAAACCAAGTCGCCGAACCAGTCCAGCGGAGACCAGATTCTTCTGACTTCTGGGATTGAATATCACTGCGACCACTTCGTGCTTCACCTGGATGTTGATGGTGAACAAGTCCTCCATTGGGTGATGGTTGTTTGGTGGATCCGAACCCTTCTCCTTCGGTATTGCCATCAGAGGCAAGGGGGTGTCCGCCTCATCAACCGAATTCACTCGGACAACTTCTTCGTCGGGTGAAGTCGTAGTAGCCGTGGCTGTTCTTTTTCCTGGTCCATTTTTCTTCGGTCGAAGTTTTGGATGAAGCTTGTAGCATTTATCCTTGGTATGTCCCACGACTTGACAATGTTCGCAAAAGGCACCCATGCCCGATTTTGAAGCATTCTTCTTCGGACTCAGCTTTTTATTTGTCGAAGTCGCACTTTCCTTCGTGCTTTTGTCGCTACGGGATTTATTCTTCTTCTCGATCGCCATAGCGGTTGTGCTCGTGGTCGCGATGTTTTGGACGCTGAACAGACTTAGCTCAGTACTGATCGATTTCTGAAGTCCAGATGTGTATTTCCGAAATACCTGAGGATCGGACAGTGAGATGCCGATGACCATTGCTTGTCTCCGGAATTCCGTGGTATAGTCTTGAACAGTCTGGTCGCGCCGTTGGTACAATCTGTGCCAATGCTCCCATCTCTTTTCAAGGTAACCCATCGGATAGAATTCTTGTCGCAGAAGTCGTTTGAATTGACCCCACGCAAGGTCGTCAGCTTCTCCACTGGCGACAAGGGCCTTCCACCAAGTCTTGGCGTGGTCCTTTATCTTCAAAGGTGCGAACTTCACCTTTTGAGCGCTACTGAACCCTTTAAGGTCAAAGTAGGTCTCAAGCTGGTCGATCCAAGAATCTAGTTTCTCGGCATCGATCACCCCATCATATATGGGTATATCAATCTTAGCATCGACCTTAAAAGATCCAACAGCTAAGGAGGTGTTGGCGAGGTCGTCGGTCTTGTGGTCACCTTCGTCTTCATTTTCGTCTGTCCTGCGCAAGTCTTCACCAGTCTTCACACCCATGACCTTCCCTACTTTAGGAGGTACAATCATGGCCTGCTGCTTTATCCAAGTAAGCACGGTTTCCATGTCGGTGGAGAGCTTAGCCACTCGTTCGGCTAGGTTAGCTTGAACGGAGGTATCGTCAGACATTGTTGGAGACACGGCTATAGGAACCGTTGATTGATCGCCTGGAGTTTCATCGGAAGTTTTGTAACCCTGGCGAGTCTTCACCATCCACAGGATTGGAAAGTTACTCTGATACCAACTTGATCCGTTTGAGACCTAGCCTTGATTTTTGCACTAGGCTCACCCAGATTCTAATATGTGGAATAATGAGATCTTACTCAGAAAATACCGAAACCCAAAGTAATTGCACTACTCTTTATTTCAAAGAGGGCTTACACGTCGAACTTTAGGCACACTTGCCTACGTTGAAGGAACTATAAGTATCTAAAACTCAAATAAGTTCTATGACTTTTCGATGATCTAAACTAGACCTATTACAAGGTATTTATAGTCCAATCGTATGAGTACGTATCAGACTCAATAACCTAAACGTATTAGACTCATATAACTAACTAATCCTAAACAGATAGTCTTAGTTATATATATTTAGATCAGATTACAATTCCGAACAGGGAACGAATTCCTTTTCATGGTCGCGAAACCTTTCCGATCACGGTTAAGGTCGTAAAGCCGTATGCGATCAGGACTTGAAGATCCTCCCGGATCAGCACCCCTCCGCGTGCGATCAATACCTCTTCTCAGCGTCCCTTTTCCCTCTCCCTCGGTGCTGTCTTGCCGTCGGCGACAAGGTCCATGCCGGCAATGAGCCGCCGATTTTATTGTTAGCCCCACTTTTCTTTTCTTTTATCTCAACCCCCATTGTTTAGATTCGCCCGAACCCCGCCAGTTCCATCTCCGTCAGCGGCGAGCTTCCGATCAGCAACCAACAGCGATCTCTCTCCTCTAACCTCCTACTTTTGTCTCAACCTCCATTTCTTTTGTCTCAGCCCCCATTGCTACCTCGCCACCAGTTTTCCATGAGGAGATTCCAAGCCAGGCCTCCACCGCCCTTTGCATCGCGCCCTCATCTGCAGCGCCGCCACCCCCCATTTCGCACTTAGATCTACCCAGATTTGCTTCACCTTCCGCCACCACAAAGATCTTCCACCGATCCACTTCAAATTGAGCCACCACCACCTTCATTGCCGCAATGTCCCATGAGCCGTTTCCGTCTTCACAACGACCACTCCATCCACTGCCAGCCTACTTTTCAACCACCGCGTCATCGGGTGACGACCCACGATCACTCCACTCCCTCTTTGTTCATAGCAGTGTTGTTGACCATGACCATGACCGTTCCACCGATTTTGGTCGTCATCGAGCGACGACCTCGACCACAACAACTTCGACACAACCACCCGGGCAACAACTTCTTCCATTCCACCTCCCTCGACCACGACCACAAATCTGATGACCAACTCCTTCGAAGAGTAATAAGTGCTAAATTGGTAGTATTTTTACCATAGGTTTAGTATTGGAAATGTGCAAAATCATTCTTAAAAGTCTTTTGATGTGACATTTTATCTATAAAATTTTATTATTTTTACAAATTGCTTTCACAGTTGTGTTCATCATGTTTCAAGGATCAAACTTGCCAAATTTGAGAGAATTTTGACCATAATTGGACCCAATTCGACCAAGAAAACCAAAACTGGAAGCAAAAAGGTCTTGGTTGAGTGTTCTTTGGACAACACACCTGGTTGAACACGTTTTGGCAGGAAAACAACCTCATCTATACACAGTTGGGCGAAAAAGGGACCTATTCGAACACACCACGAAAAAAAGGAATTGTACTTGAATAATAGGCCTGATCAAACACAAACGTTGTCGAAAAGAGTCCTACTCAATTTCAGTCACGACACGTGTTTGGCCACGAACACGCCATGTGTCCTAGTCGTGTTCGAGTCGGTTTCGGTCATGACACATGTGTCCTAGTCGTATTCGACTCGGTTTTGGAGACTTAAAACTAGTCGGATTTGGTCGGTTTGTCGGTTTTGACTAGAACTAGTTGGATTTGGTCGGATTGACCGGGACTGGTCGGATTTGGTCACTTTTAGCCAGATTTGGTCGGTTTAGTCATATTTGATCAGAACTGGTCGAATCTGGTCGATTTTGACTCAAATTTATCCGTTCTTGCACCGTTTGAAGCCAAACTTCGTCGCCTGCATGTCAAGGAGTTGTTTTTGGAGACGTTAACCCATGTACTATAAATAGAGAAGTTTTTGGCTCAATTGGACATGCTTTTAGATGCTTTCATAGGCTCTTTTATTTATTTTTGGTTTAGTTTTCTTAGAAGAGCCCCATTCTCTAATTTTCCTACTTTTGTAAGCCATCAATAAAGATAACTTTAATTTTCGAGCAATCAAGTAAGTTTTTATTTAATTTTTATTATTATTTCTGCATTCTTATGGCTTTTTGCGAGTAGATCCCTCCTAGAGTTAGGGATGACCTAATCTAGAAGGCGTGATTCGTTCTCGGACTTGATCTTAAGTTTTGGAGTTATTTTTTGATGTTTTCTTTCTCTAAACCTTAAATTCTTGTTTTGGCAATAGACGTAACAGTTGAGCCTTAGCAAGAATTTAGGGGAGTTCCTGAGTCCTTAGCGCTTTGACGTGGGATCCTGAACAGGAGAGAGGCTCTCGCCAAACGTAACAGTGGAAGCGATCCTCTGACTGTTGTACCAGCGACCGTACTAGCAACTTAATCTGTCTTGGAAAATGATTAAAGTTAATTTACAATCCTCAGACCTTGGATAGAATTACACCGGATGGTTATGGAACTCCCAAAACCCTAGATTTTCATTCCAACTTATAAACCCTAGATTTCATACTTGGTCTTTACTGATTTAAAATCCTAGATTAATAGCTTTAGTAATAAATTTAGTGTAGAAAAACACATCCACAGCTCGTTTAGACTTAATCAGTGATCTATTAAGCTAGAAAGACGAATACGCTTGTGTCTTGTAGAATTCAACCCTCAAGTGCTCAACGTTTAATCGTTCACTTGCGGTTATTACACAATCATGCCCCTTTGGGTGTGATCAAGTTTTTGGCGCCATTGTCGGGGAACAACGGTAATTCATCTTTTTAGATTAATTTTCGTTGATATAAGTCAGTCTCATTTCTCAATCTTGCTACTATTTTTCTTTTTTCTTTTTCTTCTTTTCTCTACACCACTAACCTTTCAGGGAAGCAGTGCAAATCTGGATAGATCGGACAAACCTATCAAAATCGTGCACCGACTTCGGTACAAGGCAAGGTAGGTAAGATTGGTGGAAAACTCGCAAACTTTTGAAGACATCAAAGAACAACCAACAATGGAGGACCAAATGAGACTCAATGATTATGCAATCCCTCTCAGCATGGGGTTGCAATCAGGTATTTTGAGACCATCGATTGAATCAAATGACTTTGAAATAAAACCTGCACTTTTGAATTTGGTTCAACAAAATCAGTTCAGCGGTCTTCTCGCTGAAGATCCATCATTACATTTGCACATGCTTCTTGGGCATTGTGATACTTTCAAGATTCATGGAGTAACACAGAATGCACTTCGTTTGAGGCTCTTTCCTTTCTCGCTTCACGAGAAGGCGAGAGCATAGTTATACACTCTTCCTCCTATGTCGATCACTACTTGGGACGAACTCTCACAAGCTTTTCTTGGTAAGTTTTTCTCTCCTGCTAAAACTGTTCATATTCGCAACCATATTGCATCTTTTTCACAGCAGGTAGGTGACTCACTTTACGACGCTTGTGAACAGTACAAGGACTTGTTGATCAAATGTCCGCGTCACGGACTAGAGAAGTGGCTTGTAGGTCAAACGTGTCATGGTATTGAAAATACCCCTGCAGGTTTGATGATGTGTTTGACACGTGTCCGACAACATGAGCTAACTGTGTGACGGGTCACTTCGTGTTGGACAATCACAAAAATTGACACGAAGGTTTATATAGGTTCGGACCTCAATGGAGACCCTAGTCTTGTCGACGTTCTCCCGACACAAGTCAGCTAGGGGGGTTCTCTCTCGGGGAGAGGGATCCTAAGCACGCATATTGGTTTTTGTGTATTGAGTACAAATGAATGTCTTAGGTTACAAGAGGGAGGTACAAGGGTATATATAGACCCCAAAAGATGCAAATTACTAAACTACCCTAGCTGTGACCGTTGGATTGAGGGCGTTGTGGTCTTTTAGCAGGGCACGGGGCACTGATCTCAGACATGTGGCAGCCCTCGGTTTCAGTACCCCCAATCCCGGGTCCGGAGGACCGGAGGAGAGAGGCTCCCACTCTGAAGGAGGAAGGACCAGAGGAGAGGGGCTCCTCTCCCGGAGGACGGAGGGAGGCTCCCCTCTCAAAGGACAGAGGGATGGAGGAGAGGGGTTCCTCTCCCGTCCCAGAGGAGGGAGGGCCGGAGGAGAGGGGTTCCTTTCTGAGGAGGAGAGAGGTTCCTCTCTCGGCCTAGAGGACGGAGGGCCGGAGGAGAGGGGGCCCCTCTCCTGGCCCGGAGGACGAAGGGCCGGAGGAGAGGGGTTCCTCTCCCAGCCCGGAGGAGGGAGGCTCCTCTCCCAGACCGAGTGGGCGGACATCACCCATGGCTAATATTTTCCCCCAATAGCAGCCCCTCGCACCCCGGAGGACATTTGATGTCGTTGGGGGGTGTGACAAGCTAGCACTTCTCGGAGAAACATCCCTCCCCTGGAGAGCTCTGCGGGAGGCAAAACGTTCTTCTCCAGGAGAGGGAAATGTTATTTAACCTAGCCACATGTCTCTTTGATTCTCGTGTGCCTCTTCGTATTCACGGCTTGGATCTCTTTGGTTGACACGTGGCGGCCATCGGGGACACCTCATCCTTCTATATAAAGAAAGGCTCACCGCTGGAGAGGCAAGCCTCGCCCCACTTTCATTTTCCAACTAGCACGTTGAATGATTTCTCCCCCTGCTTGGGAACTTCTCCGGGGAGGGCACGAGAGATGGCTTCAAAGGCATGCGGGAAAGCGGCGGACATCCTTCCGGAGGAGGTGACCTCTGATTTCCTCGGTGTCATAGAGTTTACTGCGGAGGACCAGGACACCCTCGTCTCCCTGAGGGTCTTTATCGAAGGGGACATCCGCGTCCCAGGGGCGGAGGAGGTCACTCCGAGTCCTCGGGATGGGGAGGTGGTGGCATTTTTGGCCTTCGTGGAGGTGGGCCTTTGGGTCCCGGTCCACCCCATGCTCCAGGACTTTCTCTGTGAGCATGGGATAGCGCTGAACCACTTGACGCCCAATGTCCTTGTCTGGATGGGGCTATTCTTATGGTTGTGCAAGACTGCCGTCGGGGTGGAGGGGACCCTCCGCCTCTTCCACTACTACTACCGGGTGACCGCGAAGAGCTCCCCAATAGTAAAGCATGTACCAAAGTCGACTTGCGGCTCGGTCATGTTAAAGAACGTCCAGTCTCAGGCGGAGGAGTACCCGGTTGTGGCTTCCCAGGATCATTGGGAGGGCTGGACCCGGAGGTGACCTACTCCTCGCGGCCTGCCACCCTTGGCCGCTCCTCTGGTCCTCTAGCGTTGACCGTGGACGAGATGACCTCTGTCGCCAAGATGGTGGAGGTCTGCTCCCGGAGGAGCATGAGGGACCTTGTGGAGGAGTTGCTTCTCCTTCGCCTCAGCCCCTTCAGTCGGAACCAGAGAGGGTCGGGACTCAGCCTAGAGTACAGGTTCTCGAAGTTCCCGGTTTCGTGACATAAGTTTTTCCTTCCCCGGAAAATGAGGGGGTACCTTCGGGTGGAGGTCCGGGGATGGAGATGACCCTTGTTCTGATGGCCACCAGGATGGGGAGGGTCCCTATCTCGAGGGTTCTAAGATTTTGCAGGATTTTACTCTACTAAACATGCCTTTGCATTTTGCAGCTAGGTCCTATGAGTCGACCCAGGAGAAGGCGGAGCACCTCCTCGGCCGGTACTACGAGGACGAGTACACTCGGTGTCTCGCCGTCATCGGGGAGGGCCCTCCCCAGAACCTAGTGGCCGAGGCCTTCGGGATGACTCTCTCGGCCTGGGTTCCCCTCCCGACCCCTGGTTCCCACAAGCGGAGGGAGGCGGGGGCCCTCCCGGAGGCAAAGCGCGCCAAGACGACGCAAACCACTGGAGGGAGTTCTGGGCGGGCCCGCGCCAAATCCCCAATCCCGGCGCGGAAGCCGATGGAGACGCCTCGTGCTCTGGAGAAGATGAGTCCTCCTCCGGCACAGGGGACTGCGGGGACGCCTTGGGCGCCGGATGGAGCAAGGTCTTCTTCGGCGCGGGCCACTCCAGCGGGAACGCCCTGGGCACCGGAGGGAGCGAGGCCTTCTCCGGCTCGGGCGATTCCCACGGGAACGCCTCAGCCCCCGAAGTCAGGGTAGGTTGAGAGCCCGACTGACACGGCCACGTTGGTCATGCAGCTCGATGCCTTGGGGGCTTTGGGTGTGTATGACCTGTTGAATCTTGAGCCCTAATTAAGGTTTTTGTGATTAATGACATCCAAAATACACGCAACTAACCTTGTATTTGAGACTTAGGTTAAGGAGAGGTGGAAGCGACACAAAAGCGCAACATCAAGATTGTCAAGACCTCTTGAAGCGTGGACGGTGATGAAACTCGGCTTAAGTGCAAAATACTAAGTAGTACACAGTTTTCTTTTGATAAATTTCTAGTCTAGATGGTTGTACTATTAAGAGGGGTCTCAGCACAAGTCATTTGATCAAACTCAGTGTTTTGGAAACAAAATTGCATTTGCATAGAGTCAAATATCTATTTTGAGTAAAATTGTCAGGTTCTGTTTTCGTTTTGCACAGGCCGAACATTGTCTGAGATGGCCGGACAATGTCCGGCCAGTACAAGACTCTTTTATCAATTGCAAAACGAAACTAGAGACAGATAGTTCTATCCGGAGCATTTGTCCGATATAGGCCGGACATTGTCCGTTGCGGTCGGACAATGTCTGGCCAGTACAAATCTTGTGAGGATTTGTTTTTATATGAACCAGAGACGTTTGTATCCATCCGGAGGGCTTTTGTCCGGGACGGGCCAGACTTTGTCTGGTATGGCTGGACATTGTCCGGCCTGTACAAATTGTTTGAGCCTCATTTTTTTCGAGAGTGAAACATAGACATATGCATATGTTCGGGGTTTTTTTCCGGACAAAAGGCTTATGTCTGGCCTTCACAAAAGTTGTTAAACGGTTACTGACATGTGTGCCATTGTGATTAATGGTCACTATTAAAATGAACTGACCGGACATTGTCCGAAATGACCGGACAATGTCCGGCCTGTACAAATTTGGCCCAGTTTCTTGCAAATGGCTAGTTTCCTTGAGAGCCCTATATGTATCTCGACCTTGGCAGCATTTTTCAGGTTTATGATCTTAAAAACTCTGTGCAAAAGCTTGCCAAATCTCTCACACTCACTCTCTTGCATTGAGAGCAAATCTTTGAGCAAATTGTTGAGAACTATTTGAGTAGAGTTGCATTTGAGCCATTTGCACTTGCATCCTTGTTTTTTAAGTTTTGTGTTTGATCAAGTGAAGTGCTAGGCTTGTTACTCTTAGTGATGGCCGTCACCTAGACAACCTAGAAGGTCCGGTGATCTCTCCATCGATGGTGTGTGTCAGAGAGGCCCGACGGTTGGGTGTAAAGGCTCGGAGCTCGCCTATCCGGAGAGGAGAAGGGCTACCTTTAGTGGAATCGAAGCTAAAACTCTTGTGTAGAGTGTTTCAATGAGGATTAATGGAAATCGGCAAATTTCCGACACCTCGGGAAAAATTCGATCTCTTTCGGTTATCAGTTGCTTTATACTTCTAGAAATTGTGATTTTGTGATTTATCACCCTAGGATTGCAAAACTTGATTTGTGTCATCATCTAGATTATTTGAGTTGATTTTTCAATCTAGGATATAAGTTATTCAAGTAAAATTAAAATAAATAAATAAAATAAAAACCGCCTATTCACCCTCCTCTAGTCGGCATCCTTCGATCAACACGTGGTATCAGAGCGTGGTCTCTCATTTGAGTAGGCCTCACCGCCTAGAGAGAGGATGGCTTCCGATGAGGGTTTTCACCTCGGTCATACCGGACGTGTGCCCATCTTTGATGGGACTAACTATCCCTATTGGAAGGTGCGCATGTCGGGTTTTCTAGAGGCAATGGGACTTGACGTTTGGGATATTATTAAGATTGGGTTTACTCCTCCGGTCGATCCGGCAAGTCATTCCAATGACGATAGGAGAAAACTTCACTTAAATGCCCGAGCTAAAAATGCGCTCTTTGCCGGCTTGTCTTTGAATGAGTTCAACCGTGTGAGCAACCTCAACACCGCTCACAAGGTTTGGAACACTCTCGAAGAAATTTATGAGGGTACTACTAAAGTCAAGGAGGCAAAGTTCCTTATGGTTAGGCAAAAATATGAGACATTCACCATGTTATCAACTGAGTCCATAGATTCAATGTTCACTCGGTTGAACAATATTGTGAATGAACTCAAAGGACTCGGAGTTATTTTTACTAACATTAAAATTGTGAGAAAAATGCTTAGGGCCCTTCCGGAGGGTTTTGACACCCTTGTGACGGTTCTCACCAACTCCGACTTATCATCTATTACACCCATCGATCTCTATGGGAACCTCATCACCCATGAGATGCATCAGAAGGAGAAGAAGGAGGCGGCCGAATCATCGGAGACCAAAAAGAAAAATTTGGCTTTCAAAGCCATCTCCAAGGATAATTCAAGCGATAGCTCATCTGATGAGGATCTTGCTCTTCTTGTGAAGAACACTCAAAAGCTTCTCCAAAAGTTGCACAAGAAGGGTGTTAACATCGACACAAGACCAAAGGGATCGAAGTCATCAAACTTCAAAAACATCACATGCTATGAATGTCATGAAAAGGGACATATAGCATCAAGATGTCCAAACAAGAAGAAGAAGGATCCCAAGAAGAAATTCTTTAAGAAGAAGAACGGTGGAAATAATGAAGCATGCTTTGGGGAGTGGATGTCTGGAGGAGAGAGCTCCGACTTCGACTCCGACGATGAGGAAGGTTATTCCAAGAAACTAGCTGCACTAGCTTTTGGCAACAACAACACGTCATCCACCTCATCTCTTTGCCTCATGGCTAAGCAAGATGAGAAGGTATATTCACTTGACCCTTCATATGATGACTTAGTTGAAATGGTTAGTGAATTAAATGATGCTTTTGGAAAAATAAAAATGAAGTATAAAGCACTTAAAGAAGAGCACTCCTCCTTGCTTACTCTTTACTCAAATTTAAAGGATGCCCATGAAAACTTATATCTCACAAACTCATCAAGCAAAGTAGATGTAGCCACTTCTTGTAACTTAGTTGATGATTTGCAAAATGAAGTCTCCAAGTATGATATCTCAACTAGTTGCGATGATCTAGTTAATACTCCATGTACTCTAAATAAAGCATTGCCATTCCATACATCATTCTCAAATGAAAATGAAACAATTCTAAACGAAAACAATGAACTTAAAGCTCAAGTTAAGAAACTCAATAAAAGTTTAGAAAATTGTTACAAAGGAAAAGCATCCCTTGATCTTCTTCTTAGTGAGCAAAGATGCTCATTTAGAAAAGAAGGGCTCGGATATTGTCGCGCCCCGTGACTGGGACAACGACTACTCCTGTAGAGACCTAGCTCGCTGCAGCTAGTCTCAACCACAACCCTTTGACTTCCCAGGATGAGTCAAACACAGGAGTATATTACATTGCAACAGAGTACTTACAAAATATTAAGCAGTGTGGCCTGCTGGCCTTAATATTACATAAAGAGGATTACAATGCCTGCAAGGCATTCAGGGTTTAACAAAATATTTAACTACACAGCAGAAGACAGGTGACCCTCCCACAAAAGAAGTTGACGGTAGAACAACACACTTCAGGGTTCTGGCGGAACTGATTCTCCTCCTTCTGGATCCACGTAGTACTCCGTGCCATCATCTTGATCAAGGTAGGCTCCATCTATTGAGTTGAATGTTGCAAGGGTGAGCACTTACGTACTCAGCAAGTCATAGGTAAGAGTAGATACATATAGTAGTGATGATATGAACCTAGACTAGTCAAGAATTATGGATATTTGTAAAATAATCCTTTTTCTTTCATACCTCATCTCATGGCAGCACTTTTTATAATATAACATCATCATTCATGTTCACTAGATTATAGCACTACTGCGACACGTCGACACACGACAGCCCACGGTAGCACTCCTTATCATGACAACACATGTCATTTGGGTAATCTTGATTTAAACATATTTTATTTAGAAAATAGTACTTGTGTCACACCCCGTAGATTTAATCCACCGCAGCAGACTCCTATAAAACCCGGGAGCTCGGAGTATTCGAATACATTTTTAACTCTGCAGAGAGGTACCAATTTACCCGCAAGATATTCCACTTTCAAACCTTTCCTATCATAACAAAATGATTGGACCCCTGACTCACTTCATACTGTGAGCGGCAAGGTGGAAATAACAAGAACTTTTGTTATGTATCACTTACAATTCACCCCCGACCCTGTGGCTCTCAGCGAGGCACAGTTGTGGCAGGTTGTATCCAAACCTCCACCCCATTGCTTATTCCCATTACTGGGTCAGCGTGCTTGATCACCTTCAGTGATATGTGTGGGAGCCGCGCTCCGTGTTTATCGTGCATCACAACACATCTCATGCAGGGGTTTCATGTGCGATCCACATAATTACTTGTTCAGGCCTGTCCCATACCAGGCTTGCGGTTAGCACGTTGTTCATGCCACTAGACGCACAACACAAGGTTCTAGTCCTTATATGCCAGTGACCAGACCATCCACAACCCTGCACCTTCAGTGCCTGCATTCCTTTGCAGTCGAGCACCTCCAGTGCTACAGCCATCCATACCATTTTTCTGGTCACGGCTAGGGGTTTTATTTCATGAATATAAGTATATAAATACATATAATAGTTCATGGCTCAAAACTTGTTTATTTCACATTTCACCGATAACCAGTCTAGTACTGCCAATTCATAAATCAACCATTCTCAATCTTTCACATGCAATATTGCCTATATTCAAGGTTATGTTTTAGCAACATTTAAAATATAGGTTCAAGATGACCAAGGATATGACTTGCCTTCCGCGTCGTAAAATACAGCAGTCGACGTCGGATCCACAGTGAAGTCCTCGAACTCGGGATCTTGATCTGCTCTCCAATCAAACAAACAACCAATAATCATAATCTTTTCCATACATTATTATACTATATGCAACGATGCAAAGATGAAGTCTTGATGATTCTGAAATGATTGGGTTTAGAGGCTGATTAGAGTTAAATTAAAGAAACCAATGTTAAGATTAGCTGTCAAAGGTTTACAAGGTTCCAAATGTCTCAAAATATCAGAATGATGTCAAGGTTGCGACTGGTTCGCTCAAAAACAGCGAACGTCTTTAGATCGACATTCGGTTCAAAGCATCGACATAGGGTTGATGAATGATAGAGGGGTTATTTTAACTTGTGGTAGTAGAATAAAATGTAGATCACAACTCTACAAATTTAGTGGACAAAGTGATTTTCAAATTACACAACCAGAAGTGGGTAAACAAGGTCAGTGCCACTGGCTGACAAGCTTTGGCATAGAGCTGACAATGTCAAAAACTAGGGCTTAGCATAACTTTTGATCTGGAGCTCCAAATGATGCACCACTTTGTCTGGGAGGTAGGCATTGATAACAGGAATAAATCATTCAATAGGATCTAGGGCTGAAAATGGCTGGAAAGCAAGAAATTTGATGATGAACAGAGATGAACTGGCTGCACTGGAGCAGTTCTGGACACAAACTTGGCATGGCTATAACTTCCAATCTAGGCCGATCTAGGTGTCGAGCTAGAAGACAAAAATACTCAGGAGGCTAAGGCACATCTAAATGACAAAGTTTCGAGGGCTGAAATGGCCGGGAACACTTTTCCGGTGAACTGTGCTGGAGAAGAACACTGCTATTTGGGGGTTTTTGCTACAGGCCGAGAGAACTTAATTCTTTGCTTGGAGAGCATCTAGGAGGTATAGGGAAGCTTCTGGTAGCATCAAGTTGACTGGAGGATCACCGGAGAAGCCTGGCGACGATCGCCGGTTTTCTGGTAGAGCTTGAATTTGGGAAAAGCTTCGAATGATGTTTAATTAGGGATTCTAAGCTTACAGGCTTGCTTGAAATAACCCACTGATCAATTTGCTTCACAGGTTCGAGGGCTAATTCGAATTGATTTGGCCTGCATTGCCGGAACAGGGCAATCTTCGATTTTCAGCCAATTCCGGTGATCACCGGCGACTGGATGCAATATAGCTCAATTAAATGGTACAGCACGATGAGGGAGATGAGATATACCTTCTGGTGCTGTTAAGTCGGTGAGGAGTGCAGCAGGGCGTGCTGGCACCGTGAGGTCTCAATCTGGACTCGCCGGAGAAGAAGACCAGGACAGGAGAATTTTGAGACTTAGCTGATTTCCAGTGAAACAAGAAGTTGCTGGGGGACAGTGGTGTATAAATAGGCCAGGCGAAGCAAGCAAGAAGGAGACAACGAAGTAATTGGCAGCCGGTGACTTGACTGGTTGCGTGCTGGAGCAACAGCGGCGAAGACACAGCGAAGAACGGTGATGCGACGGCGACAAGCTTGCAGTTGATCACAGTGTCGCCTCATCGGGACCTGGCAAAGTTGTAGCAAGCGGTGGCGACAACACTGGCGCGGCAAAGCGACGTGGCGAGGAGTTGCTGACAAAAAGCCGTTGATCGCGCGCGGGAGCAGCACTGGTCGTCGACGTAGCAGCGGCCTTGCCACGGCACTAGCTGGAGTGGGGACACGTGCGCACCGGCATGCATGGTCACGAGCGCGGGCGAAGCCTCACCGGCGATGAGCAATCACGGCGCACAAGCACGGCAGTTCCTGGTCGTGCGCACAGTAGCTAGCCTGGTCGAAATTGGGCTGATTTGCAATATTTGACTTTCACAATTGGACCAATCTGTAATTCTGGAGATTTGGAAGGTTAGAGTTGAATTTGATTTCACTAATCTGGTAGATTATATTCAACAGGTTAATTGGCAATGATAATTGATAAAATATGATACGTTTGAATAGTTTTTGATACAAACTGAAAATAGGGTAATTTAGGGTAATTGAAATCTGAATTTCATTTGGTTTTGAATTCTGGTACTTAGGATGAGATTTTGGAATTTGAGCAGAAGAGAAACTTGTGACAAATAGCATTTTGAGAGGATTTGCCGAAGAAATTCTGAAATTGGAGTTAATCTGGAGATTTTAGCCTTTTTGGATTTTCAAATAACAGATAAGGACTATTTTGCGATAATTCTTGGACTGATTTGTGAAAAGAGTCTAAATGGTGAAATATGGCTGTCAACTTTTTATATTAAGGTATTGACATACCCATGATCATATTCCAGGAATAATCTGGTCTGAACTTGGTCAAGATTCGGATTAAATCTGTATTTCTGAAACTTAGGGTATTTAAGTAATAGAAGGTATTTCTGTTTTCGAAAACAGAAGGAGCTGATAAATCTGAGAGTTAGGGATAGAATTGGATCTAGGTTCTGAAGGCTTTTAAGTTCAAAGAAACTGATAGATCATATCTGAACAATCTGATCTAAATTTGAGGTCACAGGATAAATTTTGGAGATTTCAGGGCTTGAGATAGAAACTGATCTGGCTATTACTACAGATACATGCATGCATGCTATTTATGAAAAAGGAAATTTTCACCCCTAACTCAGGGCGTTACAGATATTTTCCTAAGAAAAGAAATAAACCTAACACAAAAACTGTTTTTGTAAAAGCATGCAACAAACTTTGTTTCAAGTGTCACGAAATAGGTCATTCTCATGATGCTTGTCCTTTAATGACTTCAACTCACTTTGATGCATGCTACATGCTTAAAAGGTCCAAGAAAGGATACGTGATAGCAAAGTTTGTTGGAGAACCCATGCTAAACAAAAAAAAGAAATCTATTGGGTGCCCAAAGCTTTGATTGCTAACATTGAAGGACTCAAAAGGGTTTGGGTACCTAAACAGACTTGATTCTTTTGTTTTGTAGGTGAACTACAAGACCGGTGGAAAACATTGGGTGCTAGATAGTGGATGCACCGAAAATATGACCGGTAACAAGAAGTTGTTCACCTCTTTGGAAGATAACTCAAGCGAAGACCAAAAGATCACCTTCTGCGATAATCGTCAAGGAAATGTGGTAAGCTTGGGTAAAATTGCTATATCTCATGACCTTTCAATTTCTAATGTCTTACTAATTGAATCATTGAATTTCAATTTGTTATATGTTGCACAAATATGTGATCTTGGTTTTCGTTGTATATTTTCACCTAAAGACGTTTTGGTTGAAAGTTTAAAAGACAATTCTTTGATCTTCAAAGACTTTCATTTTGGAAATCTTTATCTAGTTGATTTCAACTCAAAAGATGCATCTCTTTCAACGTGTCTTGTCTCTCAAACTTCAAAAGGTTGGCTTTGGCATAGGAGACTTGCACATGTTGGAATGCATCAACTTAAAAAGCTTTTTAAAACGTGGTTTAGTAGTTGGCTTGAAGGATGTGAACTTTGAGAAGGACAAACCCTGTAGCGCTTGTCAAGCCAGCAAGCAAGTATCTACCTCACATCCGACCAAGCTTATTCTTTCAACTTGCAAACCTTTGGAACTCTTGCATATGGATTTGTTTGGACCTTCCGAGTTCCAAAGTATCACGGGAAACAACTATGTTTTTGTTTTTGTTGATGACTTTATTTGCTATACTTGGGTTTTCTTTATTTCTCAAAAATCTGAAACCCCCGATGTTTTTGAAAGTTTTGCAAAACGTGTGTCTATCGAATTTGAACTTTCCATCAAGAAAATCCGGAGTGATCGTGGTGGAGAATTTGTAAATTCCACATTGGTTGATTTTTGTGACTCTTTGGGCATTAAACATGAATTTTCAACCTCCTACACTCCACAGCAAAATGGGGTTGTAGAAAGAAAAAATCGAACACTAATAGATATGGCAAGAATTATGCTAAGTGAATATAACACTCCTACTCGTTTTTGGGCTGAAGCCCTGCATACCGCTTGTTATTCTATTAATCGGCTTTATTTGTATCTTCTTCTAAATTTAACTCCCTATGAGTTTCTTTTTGGGCATAAGCCAAATGTCTCTTATTTCGGAGTCTTTGGATGTAAATGTTATATTCTTAGAAAAAGGACATTTGGTGGAAAATTTCAAAGAAGAGTTGATGAAGGTTTTCTAGTCGGTTACTTCACCACTAGCAAAGCCTATCAAGTTTTCAACAAAATTACAAATTGCATTGAAGAATCCTGTGATTTAGAATTCGATGAATCTAATGGCTTTCAAAAGGAGCAAGTGTCTTGTGATGTTGTAGGTGAAGATCTCCAAGAAATGATGAAGAATATTACTATTGGAGACATCAAGCCTAGAGATGATGATCAAGAGGATGATGATGAACAACTTACATCATCATCTCCCATTGTTGACTCATCGCAGTCAAATCAAGTTGATGCATCACAAGTTGAACCACTAAGACAACGTCAAGGCATTATCAAAGATCATCCCATCAACCAAATAATAGGTGATATCGGTAAAGGTGTTCAAACTCGTTCTAAAATTGCATCTTTTTGTGAGCATGCGTCATTTATCTCTAGTCTTGAACCTAAATGCATTGATGAAGCTCTAGCGGACTCGGACTGGGTAAATGCCATGCATGATGAATTGAATAACTTTACTAGAAATAATGTATGGAAACTTGAAGAAAAACCTCTTGATCACAATGTAATTGGTACAAAATGGATCTTTCGAAATAAGCAAGATGAAAATGGCATAGTCATAAGAAACAATGCTAGACTAGTGGCTCAAGGTTATTCTCAAATTGAAGGACTAGATTTTGATGAAACCTTTGCTCCCGTGGCTAGACTGGAAGCCATTTGCATCTTACTTGCTTTTGCATCAAATTTTGAAATCAAACCTTTTCAAATGGATGTTAAAAGTGCCTTCCTAAATGGTGAAATTTCGGAACTTGTATTTGTAAAGCAACCGCCGGGCTTTGAAGATCCAAAATATCCTAATCATGTCTATAAACTTTCAAAAGCCCTCTATGGTCTTAAGCAAGCTCCTAGGGCTTGGTATGAACAGTTGCGAAATTTTCTAATTTCACAAGGATTTAAAGTTGGAAAAATTGATACAACCCTCTTTACCAAAATCATAAATGATGATTTCTTTGTATGTCAAATCTATGTTGATGATATAATTTTTGGTTCCACTAACGAATCCCTTTGTCAAGCTTTTGGTGAAACTATGTCAAAGGAATTTGAGATGTCCATGATCGGTGAGTTGAGCTTTTTCCTCGGGCTTCAAATTAAGCAATTCAAGGAAGGAATATTTGTGAGTCAAAGCAAATACGTAAAGGATTTGCTCAAGAGATTTGGAATGGAGGACGCAAAGCCAATCAAGACCCCCATGACTACAAATGGTCATTTGGACATGGATGAGGGAGGTAAACCGGTGGAACTCAAATTATATCATTCTATGATTAGTAGTTTATTATACCTCACTGCTTCTAGACTGGGTATTATGTTTTAGTGTATGCATGTGTGCTAGGTTTCAAGCTGCCCCTAGAGAATGTCACTTGATTGCAGTAAAAAGAGTATTTAGGTACTTAAAACATACACCAAACATGTGTCTTTGGTATCCTAAAAATGCTAGCTTTGATCTTCTTGGATATTTGGATTCGGATTATGCCGGTTGTAAAATTGATAGAAAAAGTACTTCCGGTGGATGTCAACTTCTAGGAAGATCATTAGTCTCATGGACTTCTAAGAAACAAAATTCGGTTGCACTTTCAACCGCCGAGGCTGAATATGTTTCGGCCGGTAGTTGCTGTGCACAACTATTATGGATGAAGCAAACATTGCTAGACTATGGCATAAAAGTCAATTGTGTTCCGCTTTTATATGATAATGAGAGTGCCGTTAAAATTGGTAACAATCCCGTTCAACACTCTCTAACTAAGCACATTGACATTAGACATCACTTCTTAAGGGATCATGTATCAAAAAAGGACATAGTGATTAGTTATGTTTCAACCGACAATCAATTAGCGGACATATTCACTAAACCCTTAGATGAGTCAAGATTCAGCAAGTTAAGAAATGAATTGAATATTATTGATATTTCAAATGTTATTTGAATTCTTGCTTGCTTAGAATGGTCCTTTATTGTGCTCTTATCTAGTATATATATACTTATACATATGTGTGTGTATATATATATATATATATATATATATACAAGTAATGTAGGCATCTATGCCAATCGCTTCCTATTTTGAAGAAAAAGACCAAAAGATCACCTCTTCATCTCTTTTCAACAAAACTTGGATGACACATTAAGGGGAGCAACTTCAAGCTCATTGAATATTTGTATATACCAAATTGTGTACATGAATGAAAATTATGCATATATTTTGTTGAAAAGGTCATTTTCAAACCAAAAAGGTGAAAAAAAATGCTCAAAACAATCAAAATGTTCAAAATTACCACAAAACCTTCAAAAATATGTTTCAAATATGTTTTCAAAGGTTTTGAAAGTGAAACAAAAGAATTTCGAGCTAAAATGCAGAATTTTGACAAAATTGAAGATTTCGGTATCTTGTTTTGGCCAAAATGACTTATTTTCATAAAACAAGATGGGTTGAGTTTTGACAAAAAACTTTCTACATGAAACACTTAGAACTCAATCACCCGAAGATAGTTCATGTTGAATTTTTTCTCAAAAGACTTACAGTTTTCAAGTTATCACATTTCCTAGGTCGCCCAAAAATGACTCTTGACCCAAAAATTTAGCTATTTGAGCCAAATTATCTTCCATGTTTTGTCTTGAAATAGTATTTCAAATTCATACAAGTCCAAACATTTTAGAAAAATCCAAGTTTCATTGAGAATTGAAGATTTGGTGAAAATCTGATTGTTTTACCTGGAAATCTCTTTCGGGGACTCATATCAAGATTTTCTTGGCTCTTATCCATCTCAATTCTATTCATCTCTATTCCTAACATGATAGTTGAGCTCATTCTAAAACTTGATTCTTTTTGAAGCATTTTTGCAAAAATCCCAAAAATTCAGCAGATTCAGTAGTTTATCTGAATTGTTCGGACTCTGTCCGCCCAGTGCCGAACTCTGTCCGCCCATACCGGATCTTGTCCGGCCCGAGCGGACTCTATCCAGCCTGTGTACGTTTGGGCAGTTACTTAATCCTTCGGCCTCTTCTTCCTCCCAAATCTTTTAGACACCGTTTCTTTTTCCTCTCTTCTTCTCACACCGAGCTCTCACTCTCTTCTCCAGACTCAAGCATCTGTCCGACCAAAATTCATCCGCCTTCAAATCTTGGCTCTTGTTCCTCTTCTCCCTCATTTGGCTTGGTTAGATTTTTTTTTCTTCTCTCTCTCCTTTTTCTTGCATTTCATCTTGATTACTTGCTAGGGTTTGGAAGATTTTTTCTTTTTGCATGTTAAAATTGATGAGGTTTTCATGAAATTGATCTCTAATACATACTAATTCCTTATGCCCCTACTAATTTGAATCATCTTGTAGACATGCATGCCATGAGTATTGAAATGTCTTGTTTAGGGATAAAATTACATGGTATAATGTTGTGTAGCTCTTGTGACAATGTGATGAACATCTTGGATTAACTGTTGAACATATGTTTTCATCACTTCTTGCAGATTCGTTTATCCTAGTTCTATGACATGCACGATATGGGTATATAGATGCCAAAATTGGGGATAAACTAAATGTTTCAAAAGCATAAGACTAAATAACTAGGGCTATAATTGAAATGGATCATAACTAAAATGTAGTAGGTGAAAATATGAAATCTAAATGTGCTTTTGATGATATTTTACTAATATACATGAATGTGATGCACTTCGAATCAAGTTAAATGAAACTAAGTGCATATGAGAAAATTGTAAGAATATGTTTTAAAATAAATTGATCATGATTTCAACTTTCATAAGCATGATAGTTAGTGATGTTATTGGCATATCTTGCTTAAGATTTTTGAAATAGACTTTAAGACAAACTTAGTGATTTTTTTTTGTTTAATCAAAATGTAAAGACGAAAGATTTTCCAAAAGTCTTAAAGGGGCATTTAAAAGTGCATTTGAGGATCATGCATTTCATCATATTCTCCTCTCATCATATAGGTTCATCTATTCCTCCAATTCCTATCTAAATTCTATATCAATCTTTCTCTCCACAGAGTCAGCATGTTGGGATGAGTCAAACAGACTAGTCACCGCCGTGGCTCCGGTTCTTCCTGTAACACCCTGGTTTTGGGGGTGAAAAGTTTTTGCATAAAAACCTTGCATGCATGTATCTCTGTAGTAGTAGCCAGATCAGCTAAACCCTAATCTCTCTCAAACCCTAAAAATCCCCAAATCTATTATCTAGATCCAGATCAAGATCCGATCATCCAGACTTAACCTACCAGTTATTCTGGGGATAAAAGTCTTCAGGAGCCAGATTGAATTCTAACCCTAACCCCCAGTATCTAAGTCTCTTTCCGTTTTCGAAAACAGGAAATCCAGATTTACCCTAAGTACCCCAGTTTCCAGATAATTGAGTTATCTTGATTTAACCCTATCCAGACTCAAGTATCCCCTGGAATATGTTCCTAGGTATGTCCTCAACTAACTCCAGAAAGTTGGGAACCAGATTAATTCATCTGAACACTTTTCGCAGGAAGGTCCAAATTTTACTGCGAATAGGTCCTTTTCTGTTTACTGGAGGCCTGAAAAGGTTAAAATCCTCGAATCAACTCAAACTCCAGAATTTCTTCAGGAAACACCTTCCAAATACTATTTGATACAGATCTCCCTTTTGATCAGACTTCCAAAACTCTCTCCAATCACCAGAAGTCGAGATCGACAAAACCCAGATCTGTTTTACCCTAATTTTACCCTATTTTCGAAAATAGGTGAAATCCCTCAAATCTTATCAAACTTTCTCCAAATTTGAGCTAAATGAGTATTAATAGAAATATTATACTCAGCCATTAAATCAAATTCCAAATTGAACCTCTTTAAGACCAGATTTGCAATTTAGTCCAAAACCCATCAAAAATCATCACAACCAGGCCCCTGGTTCGACCACGAGCTACTGTTCATCACCTGACCACTCAGTTCGATTTCGACCAGGCGCTCAATCGACCACAGCAACCGGTTTCGAGCACGAGCACAGGAGCTTCGACCTCACCGCTGCTACTGCTCCTTCGACCGTTGCTACGCCGTGAGCTCCTAGCCATTGATCACCAGCAAAGCCATCTTAGCCGCTGCCTCGTCGCCACGTGGAGGGTTCCTGTTCGCCACTGTGGATCGCCTTCTCCAGCACCGGCAAGATCTTGCTCTCCCGCGTTGCGCCCGACAGCCACAGCAAAATCGTGCCACGTTGCGGCCATGCCATGATTGAGCTTCACTTCACCATCTCTTCATCGCAGTGACAGCAGCGCAGCCGACACGACCGGTGAAGACGTCGTTTCGCCACCTGTCTTCGCCGCCGGTCACTTCCCAGTAAATTCAAGCCAGCTTCAACTCCCCGTGAAATTGTAGACGTTGGGAGCCCCCACAGCCTCGCCTATTTAAACCCCCTGGCCTAAGCAACCATCTTACACCCCTTCACACCAACAATCAGTAAAACTCGCCGTCTTCTTCGTCTTCTTCGGCGAGCTCGAGAAGAGGCTCACGGTGCCAGGCCAATCCACTGCACCGAGCTCCAAATTGAAGCTACCAGTAAGTAACTCTCATCCACTTACCTGTCTAGTAGCAGCCAATTGAACTCTATCGCACCTCATCGCCGGGAATTGCTGATTTTCCTCGACAACTCCGGCGAGCAATTAATCCCTAACTAAGTCAAATTAGCTCTCGAGCCTGTGATCAAACATGATCAGTGGACTGTGTAGAACACATCTAAGCAACCAGGATCACCAATTTCGCTAAAATATGAAAAACCCCAAGTTTACACCTTGCATGCAAACTGGAACTCGCCGTTAAGCTTCTGTGGTGATTTTCCAGTTAAATTGACTTCACACCTAGCATTGTTATGCCCCAGAGACCCTCCTCAAGCAAGGACTCGAGTTCAATTTCCCTAGAACAGAAATGCCCAAATCAGGATTGAGTTCATTTCTCCTCCAGCCAATATCTTCTAAATTCAGCCACTCCAGCTCAAACCACCTTGCCATTTAGATGTTTTGGACCATTTTGAGCAACTTTGTCTTCTACCACGACCCCTAATTCGGCCTAGAACAGGAGTTATGGCTATGCCCTAGTTGCTGTACTATTTGTGCTGCAGGAACTCCAGACCAGTCAACTTCTTCGCTGGTTTTCATCACTTTCCAGCCACCTCCTGCCTTAGATCCTGTTGAGACATTTGTTCCTGCTACAAATACCTAACTACCAGACAAAGTGGTGCATCATTTGGAGCCCTGAGTCGAAAGATAAGGCTAACCCTAGTTTCTGGCCATGTCAACCCTATGCCAGACTGTGTCAGCCAGTGGCATTGAGCCTTTTCACCCACTTCCAGCCATGCACTTTGAAAATAAACTTGTCCCTTAGACTCCTGATGTTGTGATCTACACTTTCCTCTACTGTCACAACTTGAGTTGAGCCCTCTATCACCCATCGACCTTATGTCGATGCCTTGAACCGAATGCCAACCTAAAGACATTCGCTGTTCTTGGGCGAACCAGTCACCACCTTGATATTACCCTGATATTTTGGAACCTTGTAAACCTTAACAACTAATTTTAACCCTGATTTCCATAGTTTAACTCTAATCGCTTCCAAGCCTTGTATTCCCAGAGTGTTTCTATCTTGCATTATTGCATGTAATGGGTTAGTAAGAATAGAATGAATTGTAATGCCTGTTTGCTTGTTTGATCTTGCTTAGAGCAAGAGTCCGGGGTTGAAGATCTTGTCGCTGAACCATCATCAACTGCTGATACTTACGACGCGGAAGGCAAGTCATACTTTGATCATATTGAAATCCATATTTTATGAATTGCTATGCTATTCCATGAGTAGATATCTCATTAATATTGCATGTGTTGAGATCAATGATATTATGGCAGTGATAGATTGAATACTTGAGGAATGTGAACTTGTTAAGATAGCAAGCCACGAACTAAAAAAAGTATAAACATGTACATTTATATTCATGAAATAGAACCCCTAGCCGTGACCAGTATTTTGGTATGGAATGGTGGTAGCACTGGAGGTGCTTGGCTGCACTGGATGTGCAGGCACTGAAGGTGCATGGTTTGTGGTATGATCTGGTCACTGGCATGTAAGGACTAGAACCTTGTGTTGTGCGTCTAGTGGCTGAAAAACGTACCAACCACTTACTTGGTATGGGACAGGCGCAATCTAGTACCTTTCTTGGTATTAGCAGTTCCCTGCATGGCTTGTCGATCCGATTTCTCGCGTGGAAACTGGTGGGACGCAGTTCGTCCATGAGTGGTGTGAGATCAGAAAAATTATGAGAGGATAAGGTGTAAAGGAGGAAGACGCCCTACGCCAGATTAAGTCGTGCGCGACTGTAATCAAAAGAGGTTATGTGTCCTGCGGGAACATAGACCCAGGCTATAAAGTAAGGCAGTGGGGAGGACCCACAACGGTACTTGGGACGGTATTGTCCATTTACCGGGCAGGGATACTGTTAATACTAGACTGCAAAACGTTGTGTGATCTCGGCCTTGTCACATGCGTATAAGTCGCATGGAGTTGGCCCGACTTGAAAGTCGAGTGAAAAAGTGGATTTAAAAAGAGGTACATCTCTGCAGAGTTTAAAAATGTATTCGAATACTTCGTACTCCCGAGTTTTAGGAGTATGCCGCGGTGGATTAAATCCATGGGGTGTGACACAAGTATTGTTTTATAAACTAAAACTTGTTAGTTCAAGATTACCCAAGTGGCATGTGTTGTCACAATAAGGGGCGTTACCGTGGACTGTCATGTGTTGACGTGTCGCGGGGATACCATAATATCGAGATCATATGATAACCAAGAGGCCTGTGGTTTATGCCCTAAAGTATATGAGATACTGCTATGAGTATATGATTGAAAGGCTTGAATAAAAGTAGTGTGATATGAGGTTATATCGCCTTGGATATGGGATATATGTATCACCATCAATATGATTTATTTACTGCCATGGGTATGATCAGAAGTTGAGTAAGAAATGAGAAAGAAATGTATTTTGGAAAAACCCTTCACTCTTTCCCCAATAGCATAGGCTCATGTCATTTTATACTGTAACTATACCTCTACCTCCCCTATGACTTGCTGAGTACATAAGTACTCACCCTTGCAACAACTCATCAATAGATGGAGCGTTCTACGACCTTGGAGGATACCCTGAAGATGCTGCGGACCCAGGAGATGATGAGCAGTTTCCTCCGGAGCCCTGATGTGGTGCTCTTGCTGTCAACCTCTGTTTCCTGTGGATTGCTTTTGGGCCTAGCTTCTGTCGACTAGATGTGTTATTTTGTTGGACCCTTGTGCCTTGTAAGGCACTGTACCTCGTTTTGTACTAAGGCCTGATGGCCATACAATTATGACTACTGTATTATTTTGCTGCTTCAATGTATTCCTGTGATTGACTCATCCTGGGAAGTCAAGTGGTTTAAGGGACCAGCTGCACCGAGCTGGGCTCCTCATAGGTGATGTCACAGTCGTGGCAGACACGACACTTCCCAACCAGCTCAACCCATCGATTGGGATGCGTCGGCGGTAGACGAGGATGATGCTACTCAAGATCCTCCCATGGGCTCCCCTATTGCGAGCTCAGATTCAGATGATAGCAGTAGTGGCGGTGATCAGGGGCCTAGGGGCGCTCAGACCTTTTCAGCTAGCGCGGTTCGACGGCTTCGCCGAAAGAACCCGTATGAGCACCCACGGACATGCACAGAGTGAAACTTCCGGAATGCCTTCCAGATGTCTCATATAGCACTCGATTCTCCTCCGCCAAGGTTTTCAGACATCAGGCAGTTGATTGGAACCTGATTGAGAGCAAAGTCCTCTATCCTTTGCAGGGCAAGTTCCTGGCGATCAATATGTGTTCATTCACTGAGATGCAGGAAGAGTGGAAATGGAACGAGGACATCATTCAACCTTTCTATTCATCCCTTCACATCACCTCAGACAGATCTCGTATCATCTTCATGAACAACAATTCGAAGAAGACACTCACCAAGGCTCAGTTCGAGGAAGCTCTTCAGATTGAGAATGTTGACCACAACCTCTTTGCCTTGGATGAGGTACAAGTCGAAGATGTCGCCCATCTCCTTGATAGTCCAGACCCAAACATCAGCAAAGTCTCTCAGTTGATTCCCCCGGTTGCGATCCTTGAGAAGATCAACCGGATGACCATTCTGCCTAAGATCGGGGATCGAGGAGCCGTAACCTCCACCATGCTATGCCTTCTGAAGCCTCAGGTTGATGAGACCCCGTTTGACATTATTGAGTTTATGTTCCATGAGATGCAGGAGGTTTAGATGGACTCGAAGAGGCTCTTGCCCTTCGCGCCTTTTATTGCTCACAACTTAACCTACTTTGGCCAGCACCGAGCATCTCGTCCTACTTCGATGGAGTACTATCGGATGAAGAGTCTGGGAATTCTCATTCGTTATGAGACTCAAGTAGGGCAACCAGCTGATGATGATGAGCAAATGGCGGACATTTCAGCCGCGGTGGGCGCACCTTCTCCACTTCAGTCCTATTCTATATCACCTGGCCCAGATGTCTCTGCCCCCTATATGATGATCATGGAGCATCTCGACCAGATGTCCATGCGCTTCGAGGCCTGCTTTGATGCAGTTGACTCCCGTCTCAACTCCATCAATCATTGGCTGAACATCATCGAGCCTCAACTAGATTGTATGAGCCAGGATATCTCTGAGCTACGTGGGCGTTTTGGTGTAGGACAGTATCAGCGTCGCCATCGCGGTGACTCTTCTTCAGATCATCCTCTGTAGACCTAGCTCATCTTGTGGTCCTTCTCTCGTAGACTTATTTGAGTTGTGTGTGTTTATATATATGAGCTTGGATCTCTTATGCTAGTTGTATGCTTGTATGGGCTACTCTCAGCTATTTGCATATATGCTTTTCTCCCTTTGTGGTTATTTGATGACAAAGGGGGAGAGAGATTAGAGAGATTCTATATATATGCAGATTGCTATGTTGTTATTGTTATGCTTATATGCAGATTGTTATGTTGTCATATATATGTGAGTGATGTGGTTGTATTTGACATATATATGCTGCTTCATGAATGTTGTTATACATTGCATTGCATATACACATATGATTCAGGGGGAGAAATGTGTGTATATCTCTATTTTTGATATCCCTGTGTCTTATGTATATTAGTTGTCATCAATCACCAAAAAGGGGGAGATTGTTGAATCTTGAGCCCTAATTAGGGTTTTGGTGATTAATGACATCCAAAATAAACGCAACTAACCTTGTATTTGAGACTTAGGTTAAGGAGAGGTGGAAGCGACATAAAAGCGCAACATCAAGATTGTCAAGACCTCTCGAAGCGTGGACGGCGACGAAACTTGGCTTAAGTGCAAAATACTAAGTAGTACGCAGTTTTCTTTTGATAAATTTCTAGTCTAGATGGTCGTATTGTTAAGAGGGGTCTCAGCACAAGTCATTTGATCAAATTTAGTGTTTTGGAAACAAAATTGCATTTGCATATAGTCAAATATCTATTTTGAGTAAAATTGTAAGGTTCTGTTTTCGTTTTGCACAGGCTGGACATTGTCTGAGATGGCCGGACAATGTCCGGCCAGTACAAAACTCTTTTATCAATTGCAAAACAAAACCAGAGATAGATAGTTCTGTCTGGAGCATTTGTTCGATATAGGCTGGACATTGTTCGTTGCGGCCGGCTAGTACAAATCTTGTGAGGGTTTGTTTTTATATGAACCAGAGACGTTTGTATCCGTCTGAAGGGCTTTTGTCCGGTATGGCCGGACATTGTCTGGCCTGTACAAATTGTTTGAGCCTCATTTTTTTCGAGAGTGAAACAGAGACATATGCATATGTCCGGGATTTTTGTCCGGACAAAAGGCTTTTGTCCGGCCTTCACAAAAGTTGTTGAACGGTTATTGACATGTGTGCCATTGTGAGTAACGATCACTATTAAAATGAACTGACCGGACATTGTCTAAAATGGCCGGACAATGTTTGGCCTGTACAAATTTGGCCTAGTTTCTTGCAAACGGCTAGTTTCCTTGAGAGCTCTATATATATCTCGTCCTTGGCAGCAGTTTGCAGGTTTATGATCTTAAAAACTCTGTGCAAAAGCTTGCCAAACCTCTCACACTCACTCTTTTGCATTTGGAGCAAATCTTTGAGCAAATTGTTGAGAGCTATTTGAGTAGAGTTGCATTTGAGCCATTTGCACTTGCATCCTTATTTTTCAAGCTTTGTGTTTGATCAAGTGAAGTGCTAGGCTTGTTACTCTTGGTGATTGTCGTCACCTAGACGAACCAGAAGGTCTGGAGATCTCTCCATCGACAGTGTGTGTCGGAGAGGCCCGACGGTTGGGTATAAAGGCTTGGAGTTCGCCTATCTGGAGAGGAGAAGGGCTACCTCTAGTGGAATCGAAGCTAAGCTCTTGTGTAGATTGCTTCAATGAGGATTAGTGGAAATCGGCAAATTTCTGACACCTTGGGAAAAATTTGATCTCTTTCGGTTATCTCTATAACTTGCTTTATACTTCTAGAAATTGTGATTTATCACCCTAGGATTGCAAAACTTGATTTGTGTCATCATCTAGATTATTTGTGAGTTGATTTTGCAATCTAGGATATAAGTTATTCAAGTAAAATTAAAATAAATAAATAAAATAAAAACCTCCTATTCACCCCCCTCTAGTCGGCATCCTTCGATCAACATGACCATGTGGAGATTCCGGAGGACGAGCCCGCCTCTAACGTCTATGGCTCAACCCCTTCCCCGGGGCAAGCGCTTTGGGAGGATCCCCCGGCCATGTACTATCGGGGGGATGGTGCTCCTCCGTGTTTGGATGCACTCACTACCATAGAAACAGACCTCCAGGACGGCACATCACAAACAGTTATGAACTTTTCATTGGAACACCGTTTGCGAAGGCCTGTCTGGAAAATATGTTAAATTATCACAGTCGGTTATGAGGTCAAAACCAAGTGTGATAGCCAAGCAAACGGTTTTGACCACGGAACCGTCTGTGATATTCTACTTATCACAGACGGTTCTTAGTTCAAAATCGTCTGTGATAGTTCTGGCATATCATAGTCGATTCTGAACTAAGAATTTTCTGTGATAGTATAGTAGTATAGATGGTTTTGATGTCAGAACCGACTGTGATATCCCAAGCAGTGTCCAACGCTTCAAATTCTCAATGGTGTGTTGCGTCATTTCGGGTTCCGATGTTCGTGCGGTGCCCTAGGCTGGGAACACGAAGCGTATCCTTGGAAATTCTATAAATAGCTTGGCAGTGAAATTACCAACTACTTTACTAGTTTTTCTAATTCTGAAAGTCTTCGACTCCTTAGCTTCTTTGCGCCAATGTCATCCTCGCCCTCCCTGGTAAGAACTCTTAATCTTTTGGACTTACCCGTGTATTGTTAATCCCTGTTTAGTAGATTCTTGGCCTGTTGATTTGCACAGGGAAGGGGAGCCGGGGAAGACTTGGGCAAGGTGAAGGCCGAGCTGAGAGCCCTCCAGGAGGAGCACAAGCTCCTTACGGAGAAGCACACTCAGCTACGGCTTGACTTGGATGATCTCTTCCAGCGCATTCAGCGCTTGAAGACGGATGGTGACATTGCTAGGGCGGGGACGAGGCGTCTTCGTGAGGAGAAGCAAGCCGCGGATATAACCATAGCTGGCTGTAGTTTCACTATGAAGGATACCATCGTGAAGCTGAGGGAGGTCGTAGGCCTTCTCGACGCGTACGTAGTTGATCCTAAGAAGGACAACTTGTCGCTGGAGGAGTCCTGCGTCCTGGCTGCAAGTCAAACTGATTTTATTCTAGATGCAGCCAGGGCTAAGACCACTCCTTGACCTAGCATTTTGTATTTTTACTTTTTTTTTGTAAGTGATGAAAAACAATTAATGAAAAATTTGTTCTTATGTCAATTTTCCAATTTTCCAGCACGTTCTTGGACTGCTATCTTCTCTCTTTCTTTATCTTTCTTTAGTTTTTGGCGACCATTCGACCATAGAAAGGTATGTGTACTATGTGTGATCACGGAACGACTATCGCAATCATATAATGATTATCGCGGGGTGATTAAGTGTGAACATGGGAGCGCCAATCTTTGGTGGGAGGGAGAACAGTTATCACAGTTGGTTCTGAGATCAAAACCGTTTGTGATAGTCAAGCACGGTTTTGATCTCCCAACCGTCTGGTATTACAGGCGATTTTAATGTCAGAACTGACTGTGATAGTCCCAACAGTGTCTGATGCTTCAAATTCTCAACGGTGTGTTTCGTCATTTTGGGTCTGATGTTCGCGCGGCGCCCTAGGCTGGGAACACGAAGCGTCGCTGTGGAAATTCTATAAATAGCTTGTTTTCATTAATGATGAAATCAATTAATGAAAAATTTGTTAATGAAAAACAATTAAGTCAGACGGTTTTACTTTAAAAAACCGTCTGTGATAGTATTGTATTAAAGACGGTTCTAACATGATAACCGTCAATGATATTTCTGCGATAGTTCTACACAAATACGCCAGTTCACACATTCAATTACATGTTTCAAACAACAATACAAATACACAAATACACCAATTCATACATTCAAGTACATGTCCCAAATAGCAATACAAATACACAAATATACACCAGTACAAATATACCAATTCACACATTCGATGTATATTACAAAAGTCACATCTGAAAGAGAACCTTTGCAATCAAACAACAAATGTAACTACCGACTACAAGTTAGACCTGATACATCACAAATCCATTCATCTGAAACAGCAAATGTATGAACCACGTTTGACTTAACCATAGGAGTTTAGTTCAGAGACACCCGAGGAGCTGGAATTGGTGTTGAGTTACATTTGTATTGGTGATCTCCTTTGGCTCAAACTCAACTCATCAATGCAAATCAACTCAACTCAACTCAACTGAGTTGAGTTGAGTTGAGTTTGAGCCCGAGGAAATCACCAATACAAATGTAAGATGCTTTCTATAGGTCCTGATTTGAGAAACACGCCGGGTTTGAGGATCTTCTCGATCGAGCCAACTAAGATCTCGCCTTTCACATCCTTCCAGCTTTCAATGGTGATCTTCACCCTTTCTTTCGCCAACAAGCCAACATAGGCAGCGTACTGCGACGAAGAACCGTGAACTACATTCCCCTCGTGAACATCGTCCAAGGACCTGCACAGAATCATATTGAAAAGAAGACATATAAAAATGGAAGATACAGGAATCACAGGATAATTGCCATCATAGGATTAGGATAATCTAACAATGCTGAAATTTTACTTGCCTTGCTTGCAATGCCGAAATCTAGCCGAGGGAATTGAAGCTACGATCGATCTTGGACTTGATGCACCTGAGAAACTAGTGGCTGTCGATGGAGGTGTGGCGGCCATCAATGGAGGCTATGGGTTAGGGCTTGTCGTGCCCAAGGAGAAAAAGAAGTGGAACGGTTTGACTGGAAGCAAAACTCCAGGGAGCAAGTATTTGTAGAAGTCAAATGGTTCGACTTCAAGCAAAATTCCAGGGCATATTACAGACGGTTCGGACCTCAGAACTGTCTGTGATAGTCAAGCAGACGGTTTTGATCTCCCAACCGTCGTGATGTTCTAATTATCACAGGCAGTCCTGATTTAAAAACCGTCTGTGATAGTGAATACAAATACACCAATTCAACCATTCAAATACATGTCCCAAATAGCAATACAAATACACAAATATGCACCAATACAAATACAAATACACCAAGTTATCACAGACGGTTCTGAGGTCAAAACTGACTGTGATAGTGAAGCGGATGGTTTTGACCTCGGAACCATCTGTGATATTCTAATTATCACCGATGGTTCATATCTCAAAACCGTCTGTGATATTTCTGTCATAGTTCTACACAAATACACCGATATTACTGATGGTTTTAAAGTGAAAACTGTCAGTGATAGTTTGTTATTACAGACGGTATGATGCTAGAATCGTTTGTATTGAGCCCGCAGGGTATAAAAGGTCTTTTAGAGGTTGTTTCGAGCTAGTCGTACATTCTTGCTCGACATACTATCCGGTTGGAAGAGATCTGGGGCAAGGAAGAGCAATATCTCAAAATGGGAGCATTAGGGGACAACAATTTGAAGATCCAAAGTTGGCATTTGCTCCTAAGGCATACACATTATTTAATTTCATCATCAATATCGATCTCCATTGATTGATCAAATTAGAGGGAGAGGGAGGGGAAGCTAGAATAGCAAATCCTGGTTGTAACTCTCTTTTTTCCCGCCTGTAGCTATTTAATTGCTTTATGATGTGTATTATCCAGCCCCCAATTAGTTACTAAATAATTGCTTACAGTTGAAGTAGTAGTTATACCGCAAACTCCACGAACACTAGCTAGCTAAATTTATAATTTATTGCATGTCGACCGTATGTAGAGTATTACTTAGCATGTGTATGAATTTAATTGCAGATGGTCCATCGAGACTGGATGTATAATGACAACTGAGTGAGTGAAGAATACATGAAAGTTGTTTTAGATTTTCAAAAAGTTGATGAGAAAGACATGGCGAAGAAGGGTTTACGATAGTACGTAGACTGCCAGAATCTTAAGATGTTCACCAACTAATCTCAAATTGTCGCCCACTTGATTCGACGTGGTTTCAAAAAGGGGTACACGTGTTGGGTCCACCATGGCGAAGAGCAAACTACAGAAACAAATGCCACTCAGGTTGAGGAACATGACATGTCGGATCCCAACAACGATTTTAATGAGGATATGCCAGAGGATGACAATTTAGATGACATGTTGTGTGATGTGGAAGGAAATTACAGTGAAAGGGAGTTTGGTAAATTCAAGAGCTTGATTGAGGACTCAGAAAAGCCATTGTTCCTTGGTTGCAAGTTGAAGTACACAAAGTTGGCCTCCGTGCTGTTAAAATTGAAGGCAAGTAATAGTTGGACCGACAAGAGCTTCACGACACAGTTAGATCTTTTAGCGAAATGCTTCCGGAAGGAAACGAGTTGCCAAAAAATACCTACCAAGCGAAAAAGCTGTTGTGTCCTTTGGGAATGGAAGTAGAAAGGATACACGCATGCCCTAATGATTGCATCCTTTACCATAACGACTACAAGGATATGCATGTTTGTTCGGTGTGCGGCACATGCCGCTATAAGCGTAAGGACTGAACCGACGACGGTGACTGAGCTGAGATAAAGCAAGGACCTCCTGCTAAGGTGTTGTGGTATTTTCCTGTCATTCCCCGCTTGAAGCATTTGTTTGCAAACCATAAAGAGGCAAAATTATTGCGTTGGCACTCGGAAGACTGGAAGAAGGATGGAAAGCTGAGACAACCAGCTGATTCTTCGCAGTAGAGAAACATCGACAGGGAATTTGTTAACTTTGGAGTGGAATTGAGGAATATAAGATTCGGGTTGAGTACCGATGGAATTAATCCTTTTGGTAACATGAGCAGTCGGCATAGCACTTGGCTGGTTATTTTGTGTATCTACAACCTTCCTCCTTGGTTGTGTATGAAGCGCAAGTACATCATGATGTCTCTACTTATCTCAGGACCAAAACAACCCAGAAATGATATTGATGTGTACCTAGCACCATTGATAGAGGATTTTCTAACAATGTGGAATCAAGGGGTGCAGGTATGGGATGCATACAAACGAGAGAACTTCATCCTATGTGCTATGATATTATGCATCATCAACTATTTCCCTGCCCTTGGAAATTTGTTGGGCTTTAGTATGAAAGGAGCCAAAACTTGTCCCCACTGCGAAGATGAGATTGAGAGCGTGTGGCTGAAGAATTGCAGGAAAACAGTGTACATGCGTCACCGTAGGATGTGCAATTATACCCATTTATGATTGTGCTTTTATCTTCTTGACGGTTACCAGAAATTAATTAAGGAAGCTGAAGATATCCAAGGCGGTAGTAGTGGTCAAACAGGCTTAACTACTGGGTATGTTTGAATAAGTCTTACCATATCGCCGTTGGATGGTTTGGCTCTTCAGTTGTTATGGTCGCATATTAGCTATGACCAGGTATCGTTATTCATTCACTCTCCACGACTTGGGCGACCACGGGAAAATATCTCCATGACCAGGTTATTCGTGGGTATGTGAGACCATGAACTCCTCGACCTTAGTATTGCGGGTGTCTTGAGACTACAGACCCCACAAGAATATAGGTTGAGACCATAAAATAGGTCATGTCCAGAATATCTTGGACTATCTTATTGTCTCCTTCTTAGGTCCCTGAGACCACAGAGAGGTATGTAAATAATTTACATTCTGTAAGCCTTGCGACCATAGAACGGCAAAGGTGACTAACTCGGGTTATAATCCTCATCAGCTAGCCCTCGAATTTGAAATAACAAGTTACATACTTTGTCGTTTCAAATTCTGAATCATTTAATTTAATCATATAGGCATTCCGGCGTTTCACCTTCTCATATTGCAACTTAGGAGAAAAAACGCTTCGTTTTCCACCGTGTGTCACTACATTTCCCAAGAAGAGCTTTGGGTGCGGTTCTCAGGCCATTATGAAGTCTTTCATTGCAACTTGAGGTTAAATCCATGATGTGCCTTTTCAGAACTCGAGGCCGTAAATTGAACCATCGCTTCTAAGTTCTATAAATACCTAGCCTTTGTGTTCTGAAGTCTTCAAGCCTTTTTCATCTTCTAACTTTCTTTCTTCTTCTTTGTTCTTGTTCCAATGGCAGGCCAAAGCTCTAAACAACTCATTGAAATTAAAGAAGAAGAATTAGCGATAGAAGGCAATGTTGTGCAGGCATTCCAAAAGGTGATTCTCTTTTGAAGGATCTGCATGAATCTTTTCTCTTGAATAATGGTTTCCAAAGTAATGCATTTTGGTTTTTTCAGTTACTCGAAGATCGATCAGCTTCAAAGAAGCAAATTGGTGATGATATAGGATCATCTAGTGGATCCTCATCGAAAAAACTGATGAGATCCGATGTGTTAACTGCCACTGCATCTCAGGCTGCAGTGTCTTTTTTACCATATCCTTCTAATATTTCACTTGGTTCTCCTCACTTGAGGTAAGTATAGATTATCTCTCTAACTAAGTTTAAATTACTTAGCTAGGAATGACTCATTTAAAAACGGGAGTTGGATATACAAGGGAGATAATACCATTCTGGCTCCAAGCTCTTCGATGGCCCAATCAGCATCTGTTTCCAAGGTAAGCATTTTTACCTTTTTAAATCTTTCTATATGCGACCTGGATTGATCCCATGATCGTATAGGAGGACAAGGCTTTGTGGGTTCTCAGTGAATAGCTTGCTGAGATCCAGATCTTGCTGAAGGAAAAGATTGCTTTCTGCAAGATTCTTAAGGAAGGGAATGTTGACGATTCGGACTTGGGGTCCTTAGCCGAACTTATGCAGAATTTGTAGGTTGTGAGACCTTTCAGGGTGTCCCTCCGGGAAGGTATGTTGAATCAAAGATAACTGGAGCACAGAGAGGTTTATACAGGTTTGGGCCCTCGATGGTGGGAGTAATAGCCCTACGTCCTGTTGAGATTTCACTGTGTGGCCAAAAGAGTTACAAAGTTATGGAAAAGATTTTCACAGGCGAAGATTTTTCCTATGTGTTTATACAAGACAATGCCTGGAAGGCTTGTGAAAGCTATCTAATTTAAACTACTATCTTCTGATTCGATCCGATTCGATCCCCCTGTTTGATGCCTTGGGCTACCCCTTTATACTGGTCGAAAGGGTGCCAAGTCATAACGGCATCGAACAGTTGCTTGGGAGCAGTTTTGGTAACTGCCTTTAACCTTCACGCAGGTTTAACACGTGTTATTCATGGATAATCGCACGTATTAACCTCCTGACGTTGTCTCCATACGTGGAAGAATTTTCGGGATGCACGGGATATTCCTGTTGTAGGGACAAAATAATCCCGCGTTCCCTGGTCGAAGGTGTTCTGACCGCGCGTTGTTACCTGACTGTGCACTATCTGCAATCTTCTGTTCGCGTATGGCATACGAACTCTTGACCGCGCACTGGCTACGGTCTGATCGCGTAAAGCCTGCGACCACATGATTGTGCTTCTTGGAGTAACTTGAGTTTGCATCACCAGGCGCTTGTCTGGTTCGAATCTGTCCTGAGCCAGCCGTGCATTTATTTGATCTAGCTCAGGTATCAGTCCTTGTCAGGGAACAAGGAACTTGAAGAGCGGTATATCAGGCGAGGACTCGACCTCGACTCTATCTTCAAGGTCGTTGATTGCCTCAAGGTGAATTGTGATAGGGCTCGTGAGGCCATAAGGCTTGCTTACTTGGAGAGAGACCTTGCTCGAGAGGAGAAAAGTGCCTCTGATGTAATCATCGCAGGTTGTGGTCTCACAATAAAAAATGTCCTTGAAAAACTAAAGACAGTTGCAGACTCACTCGAGGCGGATGTTATTGATCCTAAAAAGGATGACTTATCCCTTGAGGAGTCTTGTATTTTTCTTTTGGATCAGGCTGACTCGTTGGTCGCCAGTATCCCTTTTTTCTGTAAGGATTGTAAAAAATAATAATAAAGTTATTTCCTTTACATCAAAGTTTTTTGGATAAATTTAATGATCATGCATAATTTGTAATCACTTATTAGTATCCAATTTTATCTCTGTTATAAAAAATCATCACAGGTAAGTATCTATAACACCCTGGGTTTAGGGGTGAAAATTTTCTTTCATAAAAAGTCATACATGCATATGTCTCTCCAAGATCAGCAAAATCAGCCCAGATGCATTCTTCCCTAAGCCCAAAAATCTCAAAATCTTCTCTGTGGAACCTAAATCAAGATCTGACTATCCAGATATGATCTACTATTTATCCTGAGTAGGAAAGCCTTCAGAAGCCAGATCAAATTCGATCTCTAACTCCCAAATTTGTCTGTCTCAATCTATTTTCGAAAACAGATTTAATTGAATATCCTAATTACTCTAAATACCCTGAGATTCAGAAATCGGATTTAATCAAATCTTGACCTAAGCTAGACCAAATTATTCTTGGATTATGATCAAGGGTATGCCAATACCTTAATCCAAAAAGTTGGCAGCCAGATTCCACCATTAAGATCATTTTCGCAAATCAGTCCATAAAGTATTGCAAATTGATCCTTTTCAGATTTTCCAAAAGCCTAGAAAAGTTAAAAACCACAAATCAACTCCAAAATCCTAATATGGTTCATGGAATACCTCACAAATGCTATTCAATACAAAATCTTCTTCTAGGAGGATCTCAAAATCTTATCCAAAGTTTCAGAATTTGAGTTTCGACAAAATCCAGATTCTAAATAACCTAATTACCCTATTTTCGTTTTCGTTCAAAATTTGATCCGAAACCCTAAATCTTATCTTATGTCTTTGCCAAATTACTTGTTAAGTTAATTGATCTTCAATAGTAAAATCAAATCCATCTCTAACTAAGTTTTTCACTGAAATTTGCAATTTAGTCCAGATATTTTCCAAAATTGCATTTCAGTCAAAAATTTAGATTTCCTCAGCCGGCACGCTGTTGCTCCGAGCCTCGCCATTTTTCTTTGCCGCCTGCCTTCGCCTATGCTTGTGTTTGATTGTGCCTGCATGTGCGCACGTGTCCGCGCCAGAACCATCGCCGTGCCTTCGCCGTCGACCAACAGCAGCGCATGTGCGCCAACGGGAAGGTTTAAATTTGCATGTATGCACGTGTCATAGCCGGGCCAACTTCGTCGCCTCCGCCTTGCACCGGCCAATGCCAAGTTCCAATGAGCTGACCACCTGACGCAGTTGCAGAGCCGCTGTCGCCGTCTCGTCAATGTCACTGTTGCTTTGACCAGCCGCTTCGCTGGCACAAGTTTCACTACCTCCAGCCTCACCATCTCCGTTTGGTGCCTATAAATAGCTTCCCACCACCGGTGTAGCCTTCACACTTCTCTCCAGAGCTTCCTTAGCCATTAAATCTATCTTCTTCTAGTTTCTTCTTCTTCTCCGGTGAGCCATCGAGGAGGAGAATGTTGCCAGTGTAGGATCGAGGATGCCGACTAGAGGGGGGTGAATAGGAGGCTTTAAAAACTTCAATTTAAAACAACTTTTGCAAACAAAGAACAAATGAATTTATATTGCACAATTAAAATAAAAGAAAGTAGAAGACAAACACAAGATTTTTCCCGAGGTCTTGAAGACTCGCCTGGTCTCCCCTACTCCTCGTTGAAGCACTCAAATGAATGAGTCTTGCTTCAATATCTACGAAGGATATTTCTCACTAGTGGTTGCTCCTTGTCCACTCCAGAAAGGCGAGCACCGATGCCTTTTACAATCACGCCGAGCCTCTTCAACAATCTTCAAACAAAAGAGATCAACGGCAACGCCACCAAACCGTCTAGGTGAGGGCGTTCACCAAGAGTAATAAGTTGCAAGGTCTCTTCAAGACCTCCAACACACACCGAGAAACTCTAGATATGCAAAGATGATGCGAACTGAAAACTCGGCGGATCTCAAAAGCTCACGACTTGATCAAAAGATCAAGATTTTATCTCCAAAATGAATGCTCAAGTGTATGTATGAGAGGGAGGCTACTTGGTGTGCAAAACATTTCCTCAAAGCCTCTATTTATAGCCTCAAGAATCAAATTAGCCTTGGAGCTCGAAATAAAAGAAATAGTGCAAACTGACAGTCAATTTGGAATACTGACAGTCAGTTTCAAACTCAACGGTTGACAAAATTTACGGATAAAATTTTGCTAGCCGTTTGTGGTCGTATATGGAAACTGGCACCTCATACTGACAGTCAGTATGGACCACAAAATTGACCAGTTAAAACAAAAACTCAAACAAATCAGCTTGAGGTCGAAATGCATACTGACAATCAGCATGGCATACTGACAGTCAGTTTAGGTGAAAAAATTTTGGCTCAAAAAATACCTTCTCTGGACAATTGTCAGCAAACAAAACTGACAATTCAAACTGACAGTCAGCATAGCAAACTGACAGTCAGCATGGATAAAAACATTTATAACTTTTGATCCAAAGGTCTGATTTAAGTGTTTGATAGCTCGTTTGAAAGATAATTTAAAGGGATATATTTTTGTCAACAGAAGAAAAAGCCAGATCTACCTAGATCGTTCTAGAAAATGCAAAAACTCTTCTGCTATCAAAAACTCAACTGAAAAACCAAATCTTTTCAAAACAAATCCAACTGAAAAGAATGCAATGCAGTGACCTAAAAGTTTCTCAGTTTATGCTGGAAATGTAGATAGGACTTGCAACCCCTCTTTATAGTATGGTTAAAACTAAGAAACAAATTTCTATAAACTGATCCAACTCCAAACATCGAGACCGGTAAAATAAATACGCATTTTACCTTAAGTCTTTTGTAGCTTCATTCTTGGCAACCTTGCGCTTGCGACCATAACTCGCGACCTTGGACTTGCAATCTCGGACGACATTGCGACCTTATGCTTTCAACCTCGGCTCGCGACCTTGTGCTTACGACTTGCAGACCCTCCAGATAGCTTAGGTCTCGGTGGCTTTCTTCTTACCAACCTTGTGCTTGTGACTTTGGCAATACTGCGACCTTAGGCGAAATAGCTCTTAGTTCTCTGCATACATATAACTCAAAGACATGATTAGATCAAAAATACTGAATGTCATCAATAATCAAAATCCACAATAATAGGGGCCTAGATGCAACAGCCAGGATCCACCTCAACTCCAATTCTCCATCCAACTTCACTGGTATGCTCCTAGTGCCCATCTTCTCATACCATCTCAGCTAATTCATCTCCAGTGAACTGTATCTCCAGTGATTGCCGGAAATTCAAATTACCCTATTCCGGCTATAGAACTCTTTCCAGCCAATTTCAATACCCCTTTTTGTAGAATGAAATGATCCCCAGAGCCTATGGAGCAAGCTGATTAATCAAAATTTGAAATTGACTTGTAATCTGAAGCTTTGCCGTTCTTCGCGCGCCATCGAAGACAGTTCACATCGCTGGCCACTCCACCATATATCCAGCTAAATTGACTACACCTACTCTTTTCCTGTGTCTCATAGATGGTGTAGACGAAGCCAATTAGCCAGCATTGCTTTAGAATGCCAACGCCCAATTTGCCATCTTCACCGAGTCCGGCCGCAACACTGGCGAGCCCCAAACCAGCTTTGCCGTCCGATTCCTCGCTCCAGCACCATCAGCACCACCTCAGGAGCAAAAGCCCTCGATTAATTTCATGTTCCATCGATCCCTGCGCTTTGTCACCGTAGCTCGTCTCGAGTCTTCAAAGTCGATGACTTTGACCTCGCCGTTCACCGTCGTTCGGCCACCATCTCCCAATTAACTTCATCAGCAACATCCTTGTAACCTCGCCTACTTGATTGAAAAAATTAGCGAAGCAACGCATGCGCGGTTTGTCCAGACGCGCTAAACCTAGAAACCTGTAGTGCACTGGCATTCAATCTCTCTGTGCCAGGGGTTTAACTGCAAATTCTTTGATTCTCTTGACTTTTCTGTAAAAACCAGTTTGTCAATTAGTTGTATTGCTTCAATTTGCACCCAATGCCTTAAGCTAAACTTGTTTTGTCAACTGGAAATCCTCTAAACCATACCTATGCCATTCTTTGACTTAGTCAGGCCGCGAACCGAATGTCAATTGGCTGACATTCACTGTTTTTGAGCAAACCAACCACAAACTGGAAGTTGAACCTCATGTCTTGGAACCTTAATAACCTCCAGTATCCAACCTCACCCAGAATCTGATAAATTCTAGAGTTTCGACCCAATTCAGCCTGCAGTCTCAATCAACTTCAGCATCATTTAGTTTATTCTTTTAAAGCATATCTGCATATACATCATAAAATATTGTAATATAATTAGCAATCATTTTGTGTTTGATTTGTTGCTGAGTAGATCTAGAAGCATAGTTCGAGGACTTCACTGCCGACTCGACAGCACCAGCTGATTTTTACGACGCGGAAGGCAAGTCATATTCTTGAACATCTTGAACCTATATTTTATGAATCACTATGATATGACCTTGAATATAAGTAGTATTGCATGTGAAAGAATGGTTGAGATATGATTTGGCAGTACTAGGCTGGATGCTAGTAAAATGTGAAATAATCTAGTAGTGAGCCACAAACTAATATATATGTATATATGTATATTCATAAAATAGAACCCTAGTCATGACCAGAGTGTGGTATGGGATGGTGGTGGCATTGGATGTGCAGGGTTGTGATTTGAACTAGTTATTGGCATATAAGGACTAGAACCTTGTGTTGTGCTTCTAGTGGCATGAAAACGTACTAACCGCAAGCCTGGTGTGGGACAGGCCTGAAGAAGTAGTATGCGGATCGCACATGAAACCCCTGCATGAGATGGAAAGTTGTGCACGATTTGACACGGAGTGCGGCTCCAACACATATCACATGATGTGATGCACATTGACCCAGTAATGGGAAGATGCAGTTCGGGGTGGGGGTATATGTCGCGCCCCAAAACTGGGACTACGACTACTCCCGTGGAGACCTAGCTTGCTATAGCTAGTCCCATACAAGCATACCTTTGACTTCCCAGGATAAGTCAAGCACAGGAGTATATTCACATTGCAGCAGAAAAACTTACAAAGTATTAAGCAGTGTGGCCTGCTGGCCTTAATATTACATAAAAAGATTACAATACCTTCGCGGCATCAAGGTTTATTTTAAGCAAAATAAAAACTTCTACACAGTGGATGATGGGTGTCCCTTCCACAGTAAGAAGTTGACGACAGAACAACACATCAGGGATTTGACGGATTTGGCTCTCCTTCTTCTGGATCCAAGACGTTCTCCACGCCTTCCTCTTGATCTTGGTACGCTCCATCTTCTGGGTAGTAAGTTGCAAGGGTGAGTACTTAAGTACTCAGCAAGTCATAGGGAAGAGTAGATACTTATAGTAATGTTGTTATGAACCTAGACTAGTCAAGAATTATGGATGTTTATAAAGTAATCTTTTCTTTCATATCTCATCTCATGGTAGCACCTTTCATAATATAACATCATCATTCATGTTCACTAGATTATAGCACTACCGCGACACGTCGACACACGACAGCCCACGGTAGCACCCCTTATCATGACAACACATGTCATTTGGGTAATCTTGACTTATCAAATTTTATTTAGAAAATAATACTTGTGTCACACCCCGTGGATTTAATCCACCGCAGCAGACTCCTATAAACCTGGGAGCTCAGAGTATTCAAATACATTTTTAACTCTGCAGAGAGGTACCAATTTACCCGCAAGATATTCCACTTTCAAGCCCTTCCTATCACAAGGATTGGACCCCTGACTCACTTCATACTGTGAGTGGCAAGGTGGAGATAACAAGAACTTTTGTTATGTTTCACTTACAATTCACCCCTGACCCTGTGGATCTCTCGCGAACCACAATTTGTGGTGGGATATACCCCCACCCCCAAGCCTCTTCCCATTACTGGGTCAGCGTGCATGATCAAATCACATTCAGTGATACGTGGAGGAGCCGCATTCCGTGAAATCAGTGTATTGTTTTCCATCTCATGCAGGGGTTTCATGTGTGATCTGCATAAGTACTTGTTCAGGCCTGTCCCATACCAGGCTTGCGGTTAGCACGTGTTTCATGCCACTAGACGCACAACACAAGGTTCTAGTCCTTGTATGCCAGTGACCAGATCATACCACACACCATGCACCTACAGTGCCTGCACGTCCAGTGCAGCCAAGCACAACCAGTGCTAGTACCACCATTCCATACCAAAACCCTGGTCACGGCTAAGGGTTCTATTTCATGAATATATATAACTACACCTATAATAGTTTATGGCTCACTATTTGATCAATTCACATTTCACAAGCATCCAACTTAGTACTACCAATTCACAATTCATCCATTCTCATGCAATACTACTTATACTCAAGGTCATATTATAGCAATTCATAAAATATAGGTTCAACATGATCAAGACTATGACTTGCCTTCCGCGTCGTAAGAGACAGCAGTTGATGTCGGGTCAGCAGTGAAGTCCTCGAACTCTGGCTCCGACTCTGAGCAAAGATCAAACAAGCAACCAAGAATCACAACCTTTTCAATACATTATTATACTACATGCAATAATGCAAAGATGAATGTCTTGATGATTCTGAAATAATTGGATTTAGGTACCATAGAAGTTGATTAGGGCCAACCCATAGAGTTAGGGCTGAAGATGAGTGCTAGGAACTTCTAGGGTTCTAGGATATGGGAATTGACATTAAGTCCGCGGCTGGTTTGCCCAAAATCGATGAATGTCTTTAGGTCGACATTCGGTTCAAGGCATCGACATAGGGTTAATGAATGGTAGAAGGATTATCTCAACTTGTGACAATAGAATGAAATGTAGATTACAACTCCACAAGTCTGATGGACAAAGTTATTTTCAATTTGCATAACTGGAAAGAGGTGAAATGAGCTAATGCCACTGACTGACATGCTCTGACATTGGGCTGACAATGTCAAAATCTAGGGCTAATCATAAAATGCAGTTCAAGGGCTCAAATCAAGTTGTGATAGAAGAAGAAATTGTAGATCGCAACCTTAGGAGTCTAAGGGACAAAGTCATGCTCAAAATACACATCAGGAAGGAAGTGAAAAGGGCTAATGCCACTGGCTGACATAGCCTGGCATTGCACTGACATGGCCAGAAACTAGGGCTTGCCATAACTTTTGATCTAGGGCTCCAATTGATGCACCACTTTGTCTGGGAGGTAGGCCTCAGTAACAGGAACAATTCACTCAACTGGACCTAGGGCAGGAGATGGCCTGAAAGTGATGAAAACCGGCGATGAACTCGGTGGCTGGAGTTTCTGATCATAGCACTGGACAGGAATTAGGGCATAGCTATATCTTCTGATTTAGGCCGAATTGGAAGTCTAGCTAGTAGGAAAAGTTGCTCAGGAGATCAAGGCGCATCTGGTGGACAAGGTTTCTGGAGCTGGATCGGCCGGGAATGGTTTTTCGGTGGTTGGCGCCGGAGAAGAAGGCACTGAGATTGGGGTTTTCCATTTTACACAATTTGAACTCAATTCCTTGCTTGGAGAGTATCTGAGAGCTATAAGAAAGCTGTTGGTATGATTGAATTGGCTGGGGAATCACCGGAGAAGCCTGGCGACGATCGCCGGTTTCTGGTGAAGCTCAAGTTTGGGAAATGCTTCAATTCTTGCTTAATTTCACAATTTGACTTCACAGGCTTGCTTAAAACAGCTCACTGATCATTTTTGTCTATTGAATCGAAGGCTAATTCGGGCTAATTTGACTTGTGCAACTGGAACAGGGCATTTCACTGAATTCAGCAATTTCTGGCGATCACCGGCGACGAGATGCATGGAAATCCAATTAGAAGCTACAGCACGATGAGAGTGGCGAGAGAAACTCACTGATGCTGTCAATTTGAGAGTTGAGGCTGCGGTTGAGGCTGTCACCGTGAGCCTCTAAGCTGGACTCGCCGGAGAAGAAGACGACGGTGAGTAAGAAGGTACGGTTTAATTGCTGGAGGACTTTGGAGAGTACTGCTAAAGGTGGATAAGCTTCTCTGGGATTGCTATTTATAGGCAAAGCAAAATGAAATGAAGCTCAAGCTCACGGCTTGAAGCTAAGATGCTTGCGCCAGTGCACCTTCGCGCTGAAGCAACGGCGAGCACAAGCAAGCAAAGCTTCTCTCTGGCATGTAGCAGCTGGTGTGCTGGATGGAGGTGGCTACGGCAACAACTGAAGAGCAAACACGTGTGCATGCAAAGGCGGTTGCGAAATCACGGCTAAAGCGGCGACGATCACGACGACGAGGCGCTCCTGGTCGCGGTCGCAGAGATATTGTTCCACGCTAGCTGAGTTCGAAGCAACACGGTGCCGGCTGTGGTCGAAGTCGCCGTGCACTGCTGGACGTGAACTGTAGCTTCCCTGGTCGCAGCAGCTGGTGGCTGGTGGTCGAAACAGCCATTTGGATTGATTTGCAAATTCTGAAAATTGGCTGTGGACTGAATTGTAATTTCTGACTTAGAGATAGTTGATTTGCAATTTGATTTAACAGCTGAGTATAAACTTATACCTTATACTCATCTAGCAAGAGATTTGATGAAATCTGGTACGATTTGATGATTTTCGACATGTCGAAAATAAGGTACTTTAGGGTACAATAGAATCTAAGTTTTATCAATTTCGAATTCTGACATCTAGGATGAGATTTTGTAATCTGGACAGAAGGGTAAATTGTATCAAATAGCATTTAGAAATGATTTACTGAAGAAATCTTGAATTTGGAGTTGATCTGAAGATTTTAGCCTTTTTGGGTTTCTAGATATCAGATAAAGGACTAATTTGCAATATAATTTGGACTGATATGTGAAAAAGACTTAGATGATATGATTTAGCTGCCAACTTTCTGGATTAAGGTATTGGCATACCCATGATCATAGTCCAAGAATAATCTGAACTGAATTAGGTCAAGACTTGACTAAATCTGAGTTCGGAATATTTAGAGTAATTAAAATAGTAATTTGAATTTCTGTTTTCGAAAACAGAAAAGAATTGATAGATCTGGAGGTTAGAGATGGAATTGAATCTGGCTTCTGAAGACTTTTATGTTCAGAGTAACTGATAAATCACATCCGGATAATCTGATCTTGATTTAGGTCTGCATGAGAGATTTTTGAAATTTTAGGGTTTGAGATAGATACTGATCTGGCTACTACTACAGATACATGGTATCATGCATGCATGGTGTTCATGAAAAGAAAGTTTTTACCCCTAAACTCAGGGTGTTACAGTATAGCCCACCACAACTATGGTTTGGTCTGGTAGTCCGACCACATGGTCAGGGGTGAATTGTGTGTGAACCATGACAAAAGTTCTTGTTAGCTCCACCTTGACACTCACACTTTGCAGTGAGGAGGGGTCTAATCATATTGATTGGATGGGCATGAAAGTGGAATATATTGCGGGTAAATTGGTACCCCTCTGCAGAGTTAAAAATGTATTCGAATTCTCCGAGCTCCCGATCTATAGAAGTCTGCTGCAGTGGATTAAATCCACATCGATGTGACACAAGTATGTTTTCTAATTAAAATTTGATAAGTCAAGATTACCCAAGAATGACATGTGTTGTCATATTAAGGGGTGTTGCTGTGGGCTGTCCTGTGTCAATGTGTCATGGTAGTACTATTAATAGTTGTAACCTGAATAGAAATACTATGTTATGAAAAGTACTGCCATGAGATATAAAGGAAAAGACTATTTTACAACCATCCACACTTCTTTACTAGCATAGGTTCATCACATTACTATTATATGTATACACTCTTGTACACTATGACTTGCTGAGTATGTAAGTACTCACCCTTGCAATCTATCAACCAATAGATGGAGTGCTCCATGATCAACACGAATGCCTGGAGAACTTCTTGGATCCAAAAGGAGGAGAGCCAGTTCCGCCCGAGTCTTGAAGAGTGTTGTTCTGCTTTCAACTTCTTGCTGTGGGGGTTCACCTAGCTTCCGACGAGTAGTTGTTATTTTGCGTTAACCAGACTTTTTTATGCCGTGATGGCATTGTAATCCATTATGTTGTACTAAGGCCAGCAGGCCATACTGCTCAAAATATTTTGTAAGTTATTCTACTGCAATGTACTCCTGTGCTTGACTTATCCTGGGAAGTCAATGGTATGTATGTATGGGACCAGCTGCAGTGAGCTGGGTCCCCACGGGAGTAGTCGTGGTCCCCAAGGCGGGGCGCGACAGTATCTTTGGGAGAAAAAAATGATTGCAGGTAAGTAAATATCTTTGTGAGCAAAAATGATTGCATGTAAATGCCTTTTGCGACCATAGCATTCACAGGAAACAAAAAGTATTCGAGACCATGGTCTCTGTGACTTCAAAAAATTGAAGCCAAAAAGTCTTTATGGTTTGGGTATGATATATGTAACTAATAGACGTCTAGCCCCCCGAATCCGAAATGAAATGGCATTTCGGACCTCAAAAAAGGTGCCTTTTTGTTTCGGATTTCAACAGATCCCAAGGAGAAACTTTGGGTGCACTCGTCAGATCCATCATGGAAAGCATTAAATGCGAGGGTTTTGCGTAGTGGTTGAAAAGCAACTTACAGACCTAGAAGCCTCAAAAACCCTCTTCATGGACATCGCCGCCTCTTCAAGTAGTCTCAAAACCCTCTTTTTCCAAGTTCATCCTTTTCTGAGATTGCAAGCGAGCGACGTCTTGGAACCGATCCATTCACTACGACATGGAGAACTTGGATATTCTGGAGAAGGAAGAGATCTTGCCATCGAGGTCGTTGATCTCGTGTTGACCCATCAGAAAAGAAGAAACTCCAATTATTAAGGAGAATGAACTGGTGATCTTTGAAGATTTCTTACGCTGTGGATTTCGCCTTCCAGAAAACGAATTCTTTCTTAGCATCCTTAACCATTTTGGGTTGGAATTTGTAAATCTACACCCCAACTCTGTGTTGAGTTTGGCCATTTTATAGCATTTGTGCGTGGCTTTTGTTGGAGTTCTGCCTAGAATTTCTCTCTTTCGCCGATTTTATTTTTTTGTGTGGTCAAAGAGTTCAAATGCTGTTGGATGTGTCTATTTTCGTCTAAGGGAGAAAAAATATTATCGAGTTGTTCCTCTCTGTGAATCTGTCCATGGATGGAATTTGCGATGGTTCTATAGCTTGGCTCCTGAGGAGAGCCATCTCTGGTTCGAAAATAGTCGGCCAAAGAAAAGCAACGAAAAAGACTCTGCTCTTGATCTTGACGAGGAATTGCAGAGGCAAGCCCAGGCTATTCTCCATCTGGCGCGTGAGGGCTTGACTGCACAGGATGTGATTCGGGACTTTATAAAGAATGGAATCAGTCCGTTGAAGAGAAGGGTGCATCCTGCCTGGGAGGTGCGCTCTATGCAAGATGGAACCATAGATTATAATAAAGGTAAAGGCCCCCTCTTGGAGATCGGTATATTGTCTTCAATCTGTTTTGAGCTTATTGTGTTTCTCGAACAGGTTTGCCTTCTTCTGAGGTCGACAGGAGAACGAATGCTTTTCAAAATTATATAGTTCGACCACAGAAGGTGAGATGGACACGCCAAAACCGCAGAGCATGGTTGGCGGCAATAAGAGCTTGATACAAGAGCATCAAAAGGTAAACCTCTTTTAGAAAATATTGTATATGTTTTCTCTTTGAACAACAATAATCGAAGGAAATCATTCCGATTTGTGCAGTTGCTCATGGGCCAAAAGATTGGGATGAAGCGGGTTGGTGATGATGCTGGGACTGCTTGGGGTCTTGCATCTAAGAAGTTGAAGAAAACTCCCTCTAAACCTAAAGGCCAATCTTCATCCAAAGTGAAGACTTCAGCCTCCAGCAAAATCAAGCTAAAAAAGACTATAGGGGCAACTTCGCCTAAAGCCGTCGAACTTAAATCAATGGCTGAAACGGTAAGGATTTTTAGCCCTCGCATTTCTCCAAGTACAACTGGAAATTATTCCTTGGTCGTACAGGGAGAGGGAAGCGAGGAGGAGGAAGATGAAACTCCTCTCATTCAATGGAGAAAAAGATATGCAGAACCTTTAAAGAGATCCTCCAAAAAGATGTTATCTTCCTTATTATCTTCCGCAAGTGGGGCAATGAGCTCCCAAAGTCATCTGGGACTCAACTTCAACTAACAACCTGTTATTCCTCAATTAGGTATTTTTAATCACAAAAATGGATGTACAGGTCAAGTCCAACCCCTACACAATCTGTTTCAATACCAGAAATTGAAACAACTGTTGCAGAAGGGTAGTGACTTCTATGTTGGAAACTCTTGCAATAGTGGATACTACAGCTCCATCTGAAGTACCTGAGACTATCATTGATGAAGCAGTTCAATAGATTCAATCCTCGAAACCTATCAATGATAAAAGAAACTGAGGTCGCGGCTGCGATCTTGACCATGGGGACAAGGGAACAAGCAGGAACTTCTGCTCCCCCCATGGTCGAAGAAACCCTTCCTTCCCCTCATCAGGGAGAAGAGGATTTGGAAGTAATGGTTCAACTCGTTGATACTTCGCATCATGCTCCAGAAGTAAATCTACAAATTATTGAGCAGGTGCAAGATAACTTGGGATCTGAGTTCTTTCTCAAAGATCTCATAGAGGTAAGTAAATTCTTTACCCAATGTGTTTCATTATTTTTCTGAGTAATATCTTGAGATATTCACTTCCTTGCAAAACTCTGCTCGCCATTCGACCTTGGTTAGTTCACTGATAGAACAATTTAAGGTCATGCGAACGAAATGCAACCGTTTTGAACAGTAAGTATCTTGCTCAAATCCCAGTCCTCTATGAATTAGAATGACATTTCTTGTTGTCACAGGGAAAACTCTGCATTAACATGCGAAGTTGCTGAGGAGCACTCCGAAAAGGAGACCATAGTGGTAGAAGCTCTAATGAAGAACAACAGAAAACTTCCTGAAACCCTTTCATCCTTGGAGGAAAATAATAAAATTACATGCTAATCTCCAAGGGGAAATGAAAAATTACGAGCAGATCTAGATAGTAAGTTCATTCTTGCAGAATTTGTCATTGCGTTTATGATCTTTCATGAGCTAATCAAACTATTTTTGTTTCTTTATATGACCAGGTCAAAGAGAAATAAATTCTAAGTTGGCTGAAGAAAAAAAATCATGGAAGAAAAGTTTATTCGGTGAGGACACGATCTCAAAAAACTTCATAAGACCATCAATATCCTCCAGATAGCAATGGAAAAGGCCAAAAATACTGCAAAACTTTCTCCAGAAGAAAAGAATGATTTGGAAAAAATCATCAATAATTGTAGTATTATTGAAGAGGCCACTCTCGAAAAACTGAGAGAAGTCTCATACTCACTTGAGGCAATAGTTATTGATCCTGAGAAGGATAATCTATCTCTTGAGGAGTCCTGCAACCTGGTCGCAGCTCAAGCTGACTCTCTAATTGCTAACATCCCAGAGTTTGCAAAGAGGTATAAGGAGACAGTGAAGACCGATGTAGGTGCTGCTGCTTCTTCTATCCTTTGCAAACTTAGGCATCGCCATGGACCAAACTTGGATCTAAATCCAGCGGCGGAAAATATAATGTTTGACAATGAAGATCAGATGGCTGCGACCGTGGCTGAGGTGAAGCCCATAGTAGATAAACTATTAGAAAACCTCAGCTTGTATAAGACTTTCTTCTCATTGCAAATTTTGTTAACAATGGGAAACAGAAATTCTTTGATGTATTGAATTTTTTTAATAACCTGCAAATACATATAACTAATAGAAAATGCAAATGCATGATTAACAGAATTTGAAATAACAAGAAACATACTTAACTTCCAACAAAATGTTATAGTTATATTCCCCTAGCCTCCTCCTAAGATCACTAATGCTGAGGATACAGTAAGTAATCTCAGGATAAGGAACATGGACTAAAAAGACCATACTAGCGAGTCTCTTATGCGTTGAGAAACGGCTTAGAGAAGAGATATCTCAACAAGAGTTTATCATGAAGTCGCAAGGATAAACAACTTAGTATAAATGCCAAAGCTTTTCGCGAACTGATAGCCACCCGAATGATCAGAAACATACTAGTAAGTCTCGTATGCGTTAAGAAACGACTTATTTAGAGATGTCTTATCTAGATGCGACCATGCATGGGATCGGTTAATGAATCCACTTTAAACATCATAGTAAGTGGTTATTTGCGATCAGCCCCTGAGCTTAGCTCGAGAAAAATCAAGGACATAAAATGGGAATACAACCATAACATAAAGTGAAAAAAGCACTTTATTATTAAAGGAAATATGCTAATAGAAAAGGGAAACGGAAATGGGAAAACACATAAAACTTGTGCAGTTGATCTGTACTCCAAGAATTAGATAAGATCCTTCCATCTTCCATAGCTAATTGAGCCGATCTTGGTCGCGGAATTGAGACCACAGTATAAGGACCTTCCCACTGAGGGAAGAACATGTTGCGATTGGACTGGTTTTGGATTTTTCTTAAAACCAGGTCACCCATGTGAAGACTACGTGGTCACACCTTTCTACTGTGATATTTACGCAAAGCTTGCAAATATGCAGCAGAATTAATCAACGCTTGATCATGCTTTTCTTCGAGAAGGGAGAGTTCTTCCTCTCGAGCATCACTTTGATTGTCAATATCTAAGTGACTTAGCCGAGCCGAACCAAGTTGTATTTCAACTGGTAAGACAGCTTCTGCACCAAAAACCAGTTGGAAAGACGTCTCGCCTGTAGCATGATTAGATGTCGTATGTAACGCCCGTAATACGGAGTAGAGTTCATCTACCCAAGCCCCCGAGCGTAACTTAAGGCGGTCGAAAACACGTTTCTTGATGCCCTGTATTATCTGCCCATTGGCACATTCAACAGCACCATTGCTTTGTGGATGAGCAACAGATGCGAAACATACGTTGGTCCCAATGTCTTCGCAATAATCTAAGAAAAGACCACTAACAAACTGGGAACCATTGTCGGTAATGAGATGACTTGGAACACTAAATCGTGTCACTATGTTCTTATGAAAGAACTTCTTCACCGCAGCGGCTGTAATATTTCATGCTGGTTCAGCCTCAATCCACTTGGTGAAAGTATCAATGGCTACGAACAAAAACTTGTATCCATTGACTGCTTGAGGCATTAGTCCTACAATATCTATCCCCAAACGACAAATGGCCAAGTTAAGGGAATAACTTGTAAGGCATATGCTGGCTGATGAACTTGCCGAGCATGCAATTGACATTGTGGGAATGTTTTGACCAATTGCATGGCATCATTAAGTGTCGTAGGCCAGTAATAATCCTGTCAAAAAGCTTTTCCGACCAGCGTCCGATAAGAAGCATGTGTTCCACATATGCCCCCATGTATTTCTCTTAGAAGGGATTTACGATCTTCTTGAGAAATACAACGCTTAAGTACTCCTTGAGTCCCTTTTCTGTATAAGGTTCCCTCAACAAGTCTGTACATGTGTGCTTTTCTAACTAACCGATCACTGCCGGTTTCATCTTTAGGCAAGGTCCCATTCACAAGATAGATCCTCAATGGATGGATCCAATCTGCTTCTTGCTCTAAGGTGGCGACGTTAGTCATCGCCTCTGACCCTTCTTTCATAGAAGGGGGTTTTAAGTGTTCAACGAACACTCCTGTCGGAACAGATGTATGTGAGGACCCAATTTTGACAATTGGTCTGCGAGAATATTGTCTCTTCGTGGAACGAATTGGACTTCGAAATTACTGAAGTGTTTTTCCAATTTCCTCATCTCATCCAGGTAATGACCCATTGTCTCATCAGAGATGTTGTACTCCTTGTTTACTTGGTTTACGACTAGCTGTGAGTCCCTCCTCACCACTAATCGATGGACTCCAAGGGATTTTTCTGCTCGAAGCCCAGCAAGAAGACATTCATACTCTGATGCATTATTGGTAGTAGCAAAGTGTAGTTGTATGACATACCGGAATTGGTCACCCTGAGGTGTAATTAAGACCAATCCTGCCCCCGAGTGTTGATAATTGCGAGAACCATCAAAATACATCATCCAACAGTCGGTAACTTCCAAATCCATAGGTGCTTGCACAAGTGGTTCGGGATTAGACCATTCGACCACAAAATCTGCAAGAATTTGAGATTTAATTGCTACTTGAGTAATGAAATGGTGAACGAATGCTCCAAGTTCTACCCCCCACTTTGCAACTCGACTAGTGACTTCTGGATTCTGGAGAATGCTTCCTAAAGGAAAGGATGATGGCATGAAAATCATGTGCGCTTGAAAGTAATGTCGAAGCTTTCAAGAAGCCATTAAAAGAGGATAAAGTAGCTTTTGGACTTCAGGGTAATGCTCCTTCAGTCCATTAAACACCTCACTTACGTAGTAAACTGGTCGTTGCACTCCTTCCCTTTCTGCGACCAGCACTGCGCTGACCGCATGGGGAGTAGCAGCTAAATTCTCCCTTAACAAGGGAAACCATCACCGGAGCACTGGTGAGGTATGCTTTCACTTCCTGAAAGGCTTTTTCGACTTTGTCTGACCATCGAAAACCATCGTGCTTTCGTAGAACCTTAAAGAAAGGTAAATCACGTTCACCTAACCGCGAAATGAAACAACTTAAGGCCGCCATTCGACCGGTCAGGCTTTGCACTTCCTTTGTAGTTGAAGGGGATCGCATTTGCTCAATGGCCTGAATTTTTCAGTATTAACCTCAATGCCTCTTGAACAGACAAGGAAACCTAAATGCTTTCCCGAAGAAATCCCAAAAGAGCACTTTTCAGGATTTAACTTTATTCCATGTTTATTCAGATTACAAAAAGTTTTGGTAAGATCATCTATATGACTAGAGCTCTTAAGGCTCTTTACAACCATATCATCAACATAAGCTTCTAAATTACGCTCTAATGGAGAAAGAAAGGTCTTTTGCATCAAACGCTGATACGTGGAACCAGCATTCTTGAGCCCAAATGGCATCCTGATTTAACAGTAAGTACCAAATGGGGTGATGAAGGCAGTTTTTCTTCATTTTCTTCTGCCATGCTAATTTGATGGTAGCCTGAGTAAGCATCCAGGAAGCTCATCAGTTCACAACCTACTGTTGAATCAATCAACTAATCGATACAGGGAAGGGGAAAGTCATCCTTCGGGTAGGCATTGTTCAAACTGGTATAATCGACACACATGCGCCACTTACTGTTTGATTTCAGGACCATGATCAGATTTGCGAGCCATTCAGGATGGTCGACATCACAAATAAAACCAACCTTCTGGAGTTTGTCTAACTCCGAACGGATAGCTTCTTGCCGATCAGGAGCAAAACATCTGAGTTTTTGCTTTATTGGTTGTTGTCCAGGCCGAGTTGCTAGCCTATGCTCAATCACTTCCCTTGGGACTCTAGGCATGTATAAGGTTTTCCACGCAAACACATTCATGTTAGCCTAAAGGAAAGCAATGAGTGCTAGTTCCTATTTTTCATCCAGATATGACCCAATCTGAATGGTTCTAGATGGATCATCTGGGAATAGTGGAACTTGCTTGAGTTTTTCTTCTGGTCACGGGGATCCCTTGACCGCATTTGATTCTAAGGTCACAACCTTGACATCCCATAGGGGAAGTTGATCGACCAGTTCTAGGGAGATTCGACCACAATTTAGAGTCATATGCTGATTGTCTCTGACTGTGATCACGCCATGAGGACCTGGCACCTTGATGCACTGATAAGCATAATGTGTCACCGCCATGAATTTAGCAAGTGAAGGCCTACTAAAAATGGCGTTATAAAGCTGAATCAAAATCTATTACATCAAAAGTAATTAATTATGTTCAAAAATTTGCTGGTTCACCAAGTGTTATTGGCAGCACAATCTGTCCAATGGGTAACATAGAAGAACCAGGAATTATCCCAAAAAAGGGTTGAGCCACTAGCTTTATTTTTTAACAAGGGATTTGCATCTCATCAAGAGCCTTGGCAAAAAGTAGGTCGAGGGAACTTCTTCCATCGACCAACACTCGTCCTACCTTAGCATTGCTAATGATAGGGGATATTACCAGAGGGAGGTGCTGAGGTCACATCAATCCCTTAGGGCAATCTTCTCGGCTAAAGGTCAGGGAAATCTCTAACCATTCGGGAAACTGAGGCTCTCCTAAAGGAGCTTTAGTACTATTTACCTCATGGCAAACAGTTTTAAACTGACACTTAGAAAAATAAGATAAACCACTGAAAATAACATTAACATGATTGCTAGGTACCTGATATGGCATGTCCTCATCTCCATTAGCGCCCTTATTTCTGCTGGCTTGTCCTTGACCTTGTATTGTGGGTGTCAACGATTCGGACTCAGGGTCCTTAGTCGAACTTATGCAGAATTTGTGAGTTATGAGGCCTTTCAGGGTGTCCCTCAGGAAAGGGATGATGAGCCTATGTCAGTTGGAACACGGAAAGATTTATACAGGTTCGGGCCCTCGATGGTGGGAGTAATAGCCCTACGTCCTGTTGGGATTTCACTATGTGTAGGAAAAAAGGTTACAAAGTTGTGGAAAAGATCATCACAGGAGAAGATCCTTTCCGTGCGATTATCTAGAAAATGACGAAACTAGCCTATGAAAGCTTGTTGTTGTTGATCTCTGGGATCTGGTGAATATGTTTGAGATGTCTTTTCCCGATGTGTCATCGTCTGGTGCAATTGCTCACCCTTTTATACTGGTCGAAAGGGTGCAATGCACAATGGTTTCGAACGGTTTCTCGGGTGCAGTTTTGATAACCGCACTTAACTTCCACGCAGGCTTAACACGTGCAATTAAGGGATAACCGCACATATTAACCTCCTGGCAGTTGTCTTCATATGTGGAAGAATCTCCGGGGTCCTCGGGATATGCTTGTTGTAGGGCCTAAGCAACCCTGGGTCGCCTGGTCGAGAGTAGTCCATGACCTTCTGACCGCATATTGTCTGCAATCACCTGACCGTACACTGTCCGCGACCTCCTGTCCGCGCATCGCCTACGGGCTCCTGACTGCGCACTGTCTGCGGCCTTGTGATCGCGCAAAGCCTGCGACCATGTGTCCGCGCTTCTCAAGCCATATGAGATCACATCAACGGACACTTATCTGGTTCGAATCTGTCTTGAACCAGACGTGCATTTATTCTGAACTAGCTCGCGTAACAATCCTCATCAGCTAGCCCCCAAATTTGAAGGAAATGAAGGGACATATTTACTTCAAATTTAAACCTTACATCGGATAAGTGACCCGACGCTTCAACTCCTCCACTTAGTGGCGCACTAAGTGTGGCGGTTTATTTCCCGAGACGGACTCTGGGTTGTATTTGACAGGTAATGATGAGGCCATGGAATTGTCTTTTAACCTGAGATAAAACTGTAAATGTTTTAAGAGCTCGAGGCATTTGAAAAACGAACCGTCACCCCTGAGGGCTATAAATACCGAAGCCTCTTATCCTAAAACTTCACAAGTTTTTTCCTGGCTAAGTCTTTTCCAAAGCCATCTTTTCCTCTCTTCTGTTTCCACCTCAATGACAGATCAAAACATCATTGAGATTGAAAGTGATGAAGAGGAAGTGGCACTTGAACTCGACCAGGACTTCCAGAAGGTAAGTCTTCTCTAGATGCCCTGGTTCAAGTTGCCATCTTATGTTCTGATCATTTCCCGAACACTGTTGGAAACTCACAGACGACTGAAGATCTGGTTCCTCCAAGGAAGAAACCCAAGGTTGACGAGGGATCTTCCAGTGGCACAAGGGTTAGGGATGCATCATTGCTCTCTCTTCCTTTGGCCCCCTGTAGTCCTCCCTGTCCATGCAACTCAGCAGGTCGAACCTTCATCTCCACCTTTGGAGGTTCATAATAATCCTTCAAAGCCTTCGTCTCAGCTTTCTCCATTGCGATCAAGCGATCCCAGTCTTTTGATGGGTTATCAATTTTCTGGTTGGAAGGCTGCACTTCCGCGACCAGATGATCCTCAACTTGTGTTGGGGAAGCAATCTTCTCGTGGGAAAGTTGCACTCCTATGACCTGATAGTTCCCGACTTTTGTCGGGTGATCTACTTTCTGGGGGAAATACTTCATCCTCTCACTTGTGAGGATTGATAATTATTTTCATCTCTTCTACTGGTCGTTTTAACTTGTAAAACTAACACATTTATGTACAGGAGATGAAAATTGTTGGAGCCTCCAGCGACCAGCCTGCTGAGATTCAACCTCCTTCCCTCGAACAGACTCTCTAGAAGGAGAAAGAGGTTCTGGAGAAGAAGACCAAAGAGATGTCTTCAGCCATTCTGCACCTGGCAGAATGTTTTGACAGATCCCGCGAAGAGGCGCACCAATTCCGCTTGGAGAGAGACTACGCTCGACAACAGCGAGAACTCTCCGATTCGATCAGGAATGGTAGTGCTTCTCTAATTCGGGACGATGTAGATAGGCTTAGAGTAGTCGCTAGTTCTCTTGGGGTGGTCAGTGTAGATCCTACTGACACCAATATGTCCCTAGGAGAACTTTGTAAACTTCTCTCGGATTAGGTCGATGCTCTGGTCACCTGTATCCCTTTTGTATGCAAGGATTGTCAGAAATAAAGATTTCTTTTACCTTACATAACTTGCCATCTTGAGAAGAATTACATAAGAGCTAATTTGAATTAAAACTCTTCATAATCTCTGTGCGAAAATATGGTCATAAGTAATGTCTTCACGACCACATATACACAGGTAAATCTGAGGTAACAAGTCTTTCGATCAGAAACGCATTAATGTGTCATACCGCGACCAGTACTGGTACTGCGATCAGAACTGATATCCGATCAAAACGGACATCGCGATCAGAACTGAAGTCGTGATAACATAATGCCTTGACCGGATGGTAACCGTCTGTATTTCAATTATCCACTTGCAGTGATCACAGAATGGCATTGTGATCATCATGCAAACTTTGAGGTAATCATAGAAATGCATTGTGATCAATACATGAAAAATTAATTTACAAAAAACATGAAGGATAACTTCCTCCGAAAATTTCTGCAACATTTTCATGTTCTTATGTGCACCCTAGCCCCCGAATTTGAAACAAAGATTATAAAAGTACATTTTGTTTCGGATTCACTATGGGGAGTGCATAACGGGTCTCCTGAGAGAAGGCACCCATTATGGGAAATGAATAAAGTATTCAATGAAGGGTTGCCTCGGGCATATAAAAGGAGTAGGTAGCTTCCTGAGGAAGCCACACAACCAGAAACCCTTCACTTGCCTTAGAGCTTCCGCCGCACAAAACCCTCATTCCTCATTCTCCATCACCTCCAAAGTCACCACCTTTCTCTCTGATCCTTTGCAAGAAATGGTGTCCTGGAGCCGATCTGTTCACCACACAGAGGAGAGTCTGGTGGCGCTAGAGAAAGAAGAGATTCTTCCTCCGCGGCTGCTGATCAACTGGCGCCCTGCGGAGAAAGATCAAGAAACCCCAATCATCCAAGAGGGCGAGTTGGTGGTTTTTGAGGAGTACCTGCGTTGCGGGTTCTGATTCCCTGAGAGCCAGTTCTTGAAGGGAATTTTGGAGAATTATGGGTTGGAGTTAGTGAATCTCCACTCAAACGCTGTCCTTATCCTGGCGATTTTTCAGCATTTGTGTGAAGCCTTCGTCGGAGTGCTCCCAAGTGTGGAGCTCTTCCGACGCTTCTACTACTCGGCATGGTCGAAGAGCGCCAATGCCGCCGGATGTATCTACTTTCGGATAAGGGAGAAGAAAGAGTATCCCTTCCCACCCCTCCGAGGTTCCGTTCACGGGTGGTACCAGAAGTGGTTCTACTGCACCCCTCCGTCGGAGAGCGGGTTGTGGTTTGAGAACTCTCGCCCGGAGAAGTCCAGTGAGTCAGATTCTCTCCCTGCTCTGAGCGCAGAGCAGAAGAAGCAGGCCCAAGTGATTCTTCACTTAGTCCAGCTAAGACTAACTGCTCGCGATATCATCTGCGACTTTGTGAAGAACCGGGTGAGCCCCCTGCGTGAAAGGGCTCATCCGGCTTGGGAAATCCAGTCCATGGCGGATAGCACCTTGGACTATAATAACGGTATGTCTTCCAGTCAACAAAACATACATTTCTTCTGAAAAAATGTCGTATTTGCTAACCTGCTTGCTTGTGAGACAGCTCTGCCTTTGTTTGAAATCGAAAAGCGGACAAATTACCTCCTCAAGGCGTACAACGCCGACGTGGAGGGAACCAGGGGATCACCTCGCCCCTAGAGCTTAATCAATGCCAGTGATGATCTCAAACAGGAGCGCCGAAAGGTATGGACTTTCTCAATAGGCTCTGTTTGTAGACCATTCGCTCGTCTTGTATTAACAAGAATATTTGGAATGACATAGCTCCTGGGGAAGTTCACCGAGGCAACGCGTCCAAGCGAGGACGTTGGTCTCTTGGGGAAACCGGCTACGAAGAGGGTGAAGACGATCTGGGAGAGGCCTCCTCGCAAAAGACTCCCCTTACCGCGAAAAGGACTGCGGTAAGATATTCAATGCCTCCTGTAACCCTAGGTATGAGCTGGAATTATTTCTTCGTCGTACAGGGTGAAGGGAGCGAGGATGAGGAGGATGATGTCCCTCTGATTCGTCGTAAGAGGAATACGATCGCTCCCTCGTCCAGCGAGGTCTTGTCTCTGCCCGCAGGGACAGAGACGACTGCAATGGGCCCTGTAACCACTGATAATCTTGTGGTTGCGGGTGAAACCCCAGTGCCTGAAGCCCAGGAAGCTTCAGGATCTACAACACCTCCCCTTCTGACAGAAGGGGCGATTGTGGTAAGATTTCTCACAATCCTAAATGTTCACATTCATCTGTGTACATCCATTAAGTTATGCTCATACAAGAAGAAGAAGACATCCCCCATATCCGCCGCGAAGTGACTCCTGCCAGTCCTGGGGCGGCGAGCACTCCACTCCTGCCGACAGGAGTGGGAATAACAGAGCAAAGACACCGCGACCACTACCAACCTCATGTTCGCGGATGAAGTCCTAGCGCATGTGGTCCAGGAGACGTCTAGACCAATGGCCTCATCCCTACCGACCAAAAAAGTTACCCCGGTAAGGACTCTTACAGCGTTGGCCTTTACCATTCCTCATGTATGTTCTTATAGGTTTGCATACACAGGGAGAAAAAGACAAGGTCTTATTTACGAAGAGGAAGACTAGGACAGATGACGACTGTCCTCTTTTCCTCGGGGAACCATCTTCGAAATCCCAGAAGTTGGTAGGATTTTGAATAAGGTAAGAATCTCTCCTGTTTGGACAAGGTCGAATTACAGTGATCGACTGAAAAGATTCTAACCGATGGTCTTTCTATCCGCTTAGGCGCAGAGATACCACGCCTACTACTGAGGTCACTGGCGAACAAAGTTCCATCCCTTCGGCCAGAGAAGTCCTTCGGGCCGTTATAGATGGGTTGGCCGCAAAAGTCCAATCGCAGTTATTGGAATCTGCGACCCCAGCAATAAATGAGGCACAGCAGGAAAACTCATCCGCTGCTCCTGCTGGGGACAAGGCGGGTCCAGCAACTCAGCCTTCAGTTGAACCGGAAAGTGGCTCATTCCGGGAGTATGTTGAGGTATGTCGAACACCCCTTGCGATTTTTTAAGTTCGCATTTGGATAGGAGTATCCAGGTTTTGAAACTGATCTCCTTCCATGTCATAGGAACTGACTCGTATGGCGACCAGATCGATGGCTATTGCAAATAGCATCGAGGTCATGCACGAGGAAACGAGTCGCCTGCAGCGGTAAGGAAGACGTTTCTTCGTTTGCTTGAATGTAAGCCCTATCTTGACAATTGTCTCTTATGTCACAGAGAAAATGCCTTTTTGATTAAGAGTCTCGCTGATCGGGAAGACCAGGAGTTCAGGGCGACTACCAAGATCTCATTCCTAGAGACCGAACTCCAAAAACTGCGGTCACAGCTCTCCTGTAAGTATACTTCCGACCAGAGTGAATTAATTTTGTCATGGGAAATGTTTGTAATGGTCTCCTATCGCAACGCGAGACGACCAAATAAGCCAGCTCGGCCAAGAGAAAAAAGACCTCCAGGCGACCATCGAGTTGCAAAACTCGAGAGTTGATTCTATCTGCAGGGAGAACAAGGACTTGAGTGCGTCACTCTCCGTCTGCAGCAGTGCTCAACAAATCATCTTCGAAAAACTGAAGATGGTGGCCGATCTGCTAAGGGCTGATGTGGTCAAAACTGAGATGGACGACCTTAGCCTAGGCGATTGGACCACGTTGGTCGCGACCCAAGTAGAGTCACTTCTCGAGTATCTTCCTGAAGATACAAGGCGGCAAAAAGAGGCGATCAAGACCAGAGTAGAATTAGCAGCCTTCGCCATCCTCTGCTGACTTCCTCTTCACCATGGCCCAGATCTTGATCTGAATCCAGTGGTGGGAGAGGCAGAGGTCGAGAGTGAAGACCAGCTTGAGGTTATAATGGAGGAGGTCAAACCCCTTGTAGAAAAAATCTTGAAAGAGCTTGGCATAATGTAAATCTTTGTACCTGTACAAATACAATTTATACAATGCGAATGTATGCATTATTTTTTGAAAGGAAGCACTTCTTTTTGTTTCATGTTGCGACCATATTCCCCTAGCCCCCGCCTGTGATTATGTATACTGAAGACTTAGTATTATAAGCACAGGAAAAATATGGGTGTAACGATGACCAGGGATACCCGACCAGGTTGACAATCATATTCGATACAATACCCAATCTTGTTGCAAACCGACAGCCACTCTGATGACCAAGGACATGCCAACAAGCCCCGTGTGCATTGAGAAACGGCTTATTGAGGGGTGTCTTGTCTGGAAGTGATCACGAGATTGGCCAGCGAATCCGATTAGGGTATTGTGGTGATACAACCATCGGCGACCAGCCCCCGAGCCAGACTCGTAACATACGGGCAAAAAGGAATAATTCACATATGAAGCAACTAAAAGTACTGATTTTTTAAATCATGCTAATTGAAAAGGAAAAGGGATTGGGAACTTACACATAGAACTTGCGTAGTTGATCGATGTTCCATGAATTGGATAAGATCCGACCATCCTCCATCGCTAACCGAGCTGATCCTGGTCACGGCATCGATATAACAGTGTAGGGACCTTCCCACTGTGGGGAGAACTTGTTGCGACTAGATTGGTTTTGTATTTTACGTAAAACCAGATCGCCCACATGAAGACTACGTGGTCGCACCCTTTTGTTATGGTATTTGCGCAAAGCTTGCAAATACACCGCGGACTTGACCAGAGCTCGATCACGTTTTTCTTCTAGGAGGATTAGATCTTGCAGTCATTGTCCATTCTGATCAACTTGTTCGAATTGATCTGTTCGGATAGAACCAATACTAATTTCCATGGGTAACATAGCCTCAGCCCCGTACACCAAATGGAAAGGTGTCTCACCGGTGGCTCGACTAGAAGTAGTATGTAGTGCCCACAGAACGGTGTAGAGCTCGTCTACCCAAGCCCCCGAGCGTGTCTTAAGGTGATCAAAAACATGTTTTTTGATGCCCTGCAATATTTGCCCGTTGGCACGTTCGACAGCACCATTGCTCTGCGGATGAGCTACAGAAGCAATGCACACCTTGGTTCCGATCTGATCGCAATAGTCCAGAAAAAGACCACTGGCGAACTGGGAACCATTATCAGTGATGAGACGATTGGGAACACCGAATCGAGTTACAATGTTCTTATGAAAGAACTTTTGTGCAGCAACAGCAGTAATGTTGCGTAATGGTTCGGCCTCAATCCACTTTGTAAACGTGTCAATGGCTACGAACAAGAACTTGTATCCATTGACCGCTTGTGGCATAGGACCAACAATGTCCATCCCCCAGACCGCGAAGGGCCATGATAAAGAGATGGTTTGTAGAGCGTAGGCAGGTTGATGAACCTGTCTCGCATGGAATTGACACTGAGGACATGTCTTGACCATATTCTTGGCATCATCAAGTGCCGAAGGCCAGTAAAATCCTTGTCGGAAAGCCTTTTCGACCAGTGTACGATATGACGCGTGCGCACCACATACACCGTCATGAATTTCTTTCAAGAGGGATTTACCTTCCTCTTGGGACACACAGCGCATGAATACTCCTTGAGTACCCTTTCTGTACAAAACTCCTTCTATAAGCTTGTATAGACACGCTTTTCGAATGAACCGATCGCTTTCGCTTTCTTCCTCGGGCAAGGTCCCGTGTTCGAGATAGACCCTCAATGGATGGGTCCAATCTCGTTCCTGTCCGAGGTTGGTAAGGCAGACTGTTACCGGATCATCCTCGACCATAGTCATGATTGAGGGATGTTCCAAGTGTTCGACGAACACTCCTGCCGGAGTGGATGTGCATGAGGACCCAATTTTGGATAATTGGTCTGCGAGAATGTTGTCCTTTCGCGGGATGTATTGGACTTTGAAATGACTGAAGTGTTTTTCCAACCTCCTCACTTCCCCCAGGTAATGAGCCATTGTCTCATCGGAGGTGCTGTACTCCTTGTTTACTTGGTTTACGACCAGCTGTGAGTCTCCCCTCACCACTAATCGATGGACTTCGAGGAATTTTGCTGCCCGGAGCCCTGCAATAAGACCTTCATACTCTGTTGCGTTGTTGGTCGCAACAAAATGAAGTTGGATGACATACTTCAGCTGTTCGCCCTGATGCGTGACCAAGACCACACTAGCCTCCGATTGTTGAAAACTACGAGAGCCATCAAAATACATCGTCCAGTGATCGGGGCATTCCAAATCTTCGGACGCCTGCACAGGTGGCTCAGGGTTAGTCCATTCGACCACGAAGTCAGCCAGGACCTGAGACTTGACCGCGGTGTTGGGCGTGAAATGGATGTCGAATGCTCCGAGTTCAAAAGCCCATTTGGCGATCTGACCAGATTTCTCCGGATTCCGGATAATGTCCCCCGAAGGAAAAGATGAGGGCATTGTGATCTTATGTGCTTGAAAGTAATGTCGTAGCTTACGGGAAGCCATCATAGCACGTAAAGTATCTTCTGGACCTCAGGGTATCGCTCCTTAGGACCATGATGTACTTCGCTTACATAGTAGACAGGTTTGTGCACACCCTCTCTTTCAGCGATCAGAACAGCGCTGACCGCGTGAGGTGTGGCCGCCAAGTAAAGGAGTAATGGTTACTCTTTGTCGGGGGAAACCAAAATCGGCGGACTAGATAGATATGCTTTTACCTCCTGAAATGCCTTTTCGGCCTCATCAGACCATGTAAAATTGTGATGTTTGCGTAGGGCTTTGAAGAAAGGTAGTCCCCTTTCGCCTAGTCGCGATATGAACCGGCCCAATGCCGCCATGCGACCTACTAGGTGCTGAACATCCTTGACGGTCGAGGGAGACCTCATCTGTTCGATAGCCCTGATTTTTTCAGGATTGACTTCAATTCCTCTGGAACAAACAAGAAAACCAAGAAGTTTTCCGGATGAAACCCAGAAAGAACATTTTTCCGGGTTTAACTTTATTCCATATCGATTCAAATTACAGAAGGTTTCAGCAAGATCGTCTAAATGAGACGAACTTTTTAAACTTTTTACAACCAGGTCGTCTACATAAGCTTCAAGATTACGCCCCATCTGGGAAAGAAAGGTCTTTTGCATTAAGCGCTGGTACGTGGAACCTGCGTTCTTGAGACCAAACGACATTCTGATGTAGCAGTAGGTGCCGAATGGTGTAATGAAGGCAGTCTTCTCTTCATCTTCTTCTGCCATGCTAATTTGATGATATCCCGAGTAAGCGTCCAGGAAACTCATCAGTTCGCAACCCGCAGTAGAATCGACCAGCTGGTCGATGCGGGGAAGGGGAAAGTCATCCTTCGGATAGGCACTATTTAGGCTGGTGTAGTTGACGCACATGCGCCACTTGCCATTTGACTTGTGGACCATGACCGGGTTTGCGAGCCATTCCGGATGATCGACTTCATGAATGAATCCGGCCTTTTGGAGCTTATCCAACTCCTCTCGGATGGCTTCCTGCAGATCAACAGCAAAACGCCTGAGCTTCTGCTTTATTGGTCGCTGTCCAGGTCGAATTGCTAACCTGTGCTCGATTACCTCCCTTGGGACACTGGGCATGTCGGATGGTTTCCACGTAAACACATCTGCATTAGCCCGGAGGAATGCAATGAGCTCGAGTTCCATTTTGTCATCCAGGCCTGATCCAACCCGAATCATTTTGGATGGATCATCTGGGTACAACGGAATCAGCTTTAGCGTTTCATCTGGTCGAGGAGCGGCTTTGATCGTATCAGTGGACACTGTGGCGATCTGGGCTTCTCGGAGGGGAAGTTGGTGTACCATCTCCAGGGATAACCGATCACATGTCAATGCCACGTTGCGACTGTCTCGGACTAAAATAACACCCTTGGGGCCAGGCAACTTGCCGCGTTGGTAAGCATAGTACGTAGCCATCATGAACTTAGCAAGAGTTGGCCTGCCAAAGATTGTGTTATAAACCAAATCACAATCAATTACATCAAAAGTAACTAATTTTGCTCGGAAGTTATTTGGTTCTCCCAGTGTGACCGGGAGCACCACCTATCCTAATTGAATCATAAGGGACCAGGAATTATCCCATAAAACGGGTGAATTATGGGTTTGATTTTCGAACGAGGGATTTGCATCTCGTCGAGTGCCTTGACCAATAAAATGTCCAAGGAACTACCTCCGTTGATCAGGACCCTTTCGACTCTTGCATTGCTGATAATTGGGGTAATGACCAGAGGAAGCCTCAATGGTCGAGTAAGCCCCGCAGGACAATCAGAACGATCAAACGTCAAAGGTGTATCCGACCAACGGGGGTACTGAGGTTCACCAAGGGAAGTCTCCGTTTGGTTCACCTCTCGATAAAAGGATTTAAATTGCCGCTTAGAAACAAAAGAGGAGGAACCTCCAAAAATAACATTGACATGATTACGAGGTACCTGGTAAGACATCTCTTCGTCCCCGCTGGCGTCCCTTAGCCCGCAAGTCTATTCTTTTGGCGGCAAGGTCGACATAGGTCTGATCCCCTGGTAGAAGTCATCCAACTGCTTCAACCAACTCCGGCAATTCTTGAGGTCGTGACTTGCAGAGTTGTGGAGCGGACACCATCTCTTGCCTTCCTGCGGGTTAGTTGACTTCTCTGGCTGGTCGACACTGCGACCACCAGAAGCAGTTTTATTTTTGAATGACGGTTTGTTACCTTTGGTCGATGGAGGCTTCTCTGCGACTGCGACGTCTCGGTACTGTCCAGATCGACTCCTTTTTTATTTCTTCGACTTCCCGCCTGATGAAGATTCCGGCTTCTTGTTCGAATCCTCGCTCTTCATGTCCTTGAGACCTGACTGAGGTGGTAAGTTACCTTTGTCCACCATCCGATTCCACTCAACGGCCTCGGCTGCATCGGAATATCGATCAGCCATATCAAAGAGATCGGCTACTGATCGAGGAGGATGGATGAGAAAATCTTCGGTGAACCTCCATATCGAAGGGCATGTTTAAATTTCCTAATAACGGAGTTATCAGATATGTTCGGGATGGTATTTCTCATCCCGACAAATCTCTTGACAAACTGACGAAGAGTTTCAGTCGAAGTTTGACGTAGTCGATGGAGGTCGTCCTCCTTACCCTTCTTTTGATAACAATTTTGGAAATTATTGAGGATGGCATCGCACAACATTTCCCAGTTATAGATTGAACCCTTCGAGGACTGTAGGAAAATAGTTGGCCATGACCCGATCATCGCCACCTGCTGCCTGAATAGCAGTGATGTAAATTTGAAGGAACTCAGATGGGTTTTGAGTCCCGTCAAATCTTTCTATGGGCTGGTTTAAACTTGTCTGGCCAAACAACCGCACGAAGGCTGGGCGAGAAAGCTTTACAACCAACATAAGGACCATGAATGGACCTGTGACTCTCGACCTGATCTCTAGCGACCTCACGCGAAGGAGAAGCCACACGTGGTCCCAAGCGAGAGTGGACAGGAATTCGTTCCTGATCATGAGAATTCCCTGCCCGTCGGGCTTTGTCTTGCCGAGACGGCACTAGTGGTGGAGGATTCCGTCTACCAGAACCAGAGTTAGAGTATTCTCAGTCATGGGAACGTGTTACTGACCGAGAAGAGGCTGTTGGAGTCGCCTCGGATGCGACCTTGTTCAACCTCTTCGCCAGGATTCTGGCGAAAGCCAGTTTCTGCGCATCTGTGACCGTAGGAGGAAAATTACGTAGGACCTCAGCGATGGATCGAAGCCAGCCATGCGTACTCGTCCTGGGTGCGCCAGGTGTCACCATCTCTTCGTCCGCCGGCAAACATTCCGGGGGTAAAGATGGTGTCTAGTTGCGTCTGCGACCGCGTGATCGACGGGAGGAACTCGGAGCAGCGTCGTAACGAGCTTGCGCATTTTGAAGAGCCTCTATGGCTGTTCTGTGAAGTTCGTTATCTTGGTGCTCACGATCTTGATCTTCCTTTTATTTGCGTTCCTGTTCTTCCCTAGCAGCCCGTTGATCGGGAGTTTCTTCCGATAAGGCAGCGAATTGTCTAGGGAGCGAGGTCGCTGATGGAGAAAACATCTCCGTTTGTTCTGAGTCGGACTCGAAATCAAAAAGACGGTGGAGGTTATCAGGATCTAACCTCCCCGGGCGAAATTCCTGGTCGACATCGCCCTTACCCTCAGCAGGGTCGTGCGATGGACCGGATTCAACCTCTAACACATTAAGAACCACAGTGGGCTCTGGTTCTGCGTCGGTCGCCTCCTGGTCGATAGACATGACCTGGGTGGTCGAATCAACCTCCGGGACGTCTTCGCCTCCAGTTTCCTCCATTGGAACAGGATCACTAGGTGAAGGCATCTGGATATGGGCATAATCCTCGAGATCGAAGTCGTTCTCAGAATCATATGCTCCAGACAATGGCTCACCGAACCTCCGGATAGAAATAAGAACACCTTGAGAAAGGCCCCATGGTGGGCGCCAACTGTCGACGATTCGGACTCGGGGTCCTTAGTCGAACTTATGCAGAATTTGTGAGTTATGACGCCTTTCAGGGTGTCCCTCCGGAAAGGGATGATGAGCCAATGTCAGTTGGAACATAGAAAGATTTATACAAGTTCGGGCCCTCGATGGTAGGAGTAATAGCCCTACGTCCTGTTGGGATTTCACTATGTGTAGGAAAAAAGGTTACAAAGTTGTGGAAAAGATCATCACAAGCGAAGATCCTTTCCGTGTGATTATCTAGAAAATGACTAAACTAGCCTATGAAAGCTTGTTGTTGTTGATCTCTGGGATCTGGTGAATATGTTTGAGATGTTTCTTCCCAATGTATCATCAACTGGTGCAATTGCTCACCCTTTTATACTGGTTGAAAGGGCGCCAGTGCACAACTGTTTTGAACGGTTGCTCGGTTGCAGTTTTGATAACCGCACTTAACTTCCACGCAGGCTTAACACGTGAAATTAAGGGATAACCACACATATTAACCTCCTGGCAGTTGTCTTCATACGTGGAAGAATCTCTGGGGTCCTCGGGATATGCTTGTTGTAGGGCCTAAGCAACCCCGAGTCGTCCTGGTCGTGTATAGTCCATGACCTTCTGACCGCATATTGTCTGCAATCACCTGACCGCACACTGTCCGCGACCTCTTGTCCGTGCATCGCCTACGGGCTCCTGACCGCGCACTGTCTGCGGCCTTGTGATCGCGCGAAGCCTGCGACCATGTGTCCGCGCTTCTCAAGCCATATGAGATCACATCAACGGACACTTACTTGGTTTGAATCTGCCTGGAACCAGACGTGCATTTATTTTGAACTAGCTGAGGGTAATAATCCTCGTCAGTGGGCATAGAGGTTTTACCTTGATAGAAGTCATCTAGCTTTCTTAACTAGGTTCAACAATTCTGGAGGTCGTGATATGAAACGTTGTGCAACGGACACCATTTCTTCACTCCCTGCGGTTTAGTTTGTTTTTCTACCTGGTCGCTACGACCAGCAGAAGAAAATTTATTAGTCTTAAATGGAACCTTCTTACCTGTTCCTTGTAGTTGCTTGTCGAGGATGGTGACCTCATGGAATTGGCCAGTTCTGGCTTTCTTTACCTTTCTTGACTTCCCGCCCGCGGATGATTCAGGTTTCTTTCTTGAATCACCCTTCTTCTCGACCTTGAGACCTGGTTGAGGTGGCAAGTTTCCCTTATCCACCATCTTATTCCATTCTACGGCCTCGGCCGCATTAGAATAACGATCAGCCATATCAAAGTGATCTGCTATTGATCGTGGTGGGTGAATAAGCAAATCTTCAGTAAATCTTTGATATCGAATGGCATTTTTGAATGCCCTGATAACTGAGCTGTCAAAGATGTTGGGATGGTATTTCTCACCCCCACCAATTGTTTGACAAATTGCCGAAGAGTTTCTATGGAAGTCTGGTGCAAGCGATGAAGGTCATCTTCCTTTCCAGGCTTTTGGTAACAGTTTTGAAAATATTTGAGGATTGCATCACACAACATCTCCCAATTATAGATTGATCCTTCAGGCTAATTGAACAACCAAGTCCGCGCTAGACCTTCCAGGACAGTCGGCAAATAGTTTGCCATAACCCGGTCATCACCACCAGCCTCTTGGATAGCAGTAATATAAATTTGGAGAAATTCAGAAGGATTCTTGGTTCCATCGAATCGCTTGATCGTCCCGGGTTTAACCTTATCTGGCCAGATTATTGCACGTAGCCTTGGTGAGAAAGCCTTACAACCTACGTACGAGGGACGTGGTTGTTGAGCATCACGACCTCCATCAAGGTCGCGGAAAGAGTCAGCTTGTGGCCCCAAGCGTGATCGTACTTGTCCACAATTATGGTCGCGACAAGAATCTACTCGCGGCCCCAAACGTGAATGTACTAGTTCACGATGAAGATCCCTGGGATTACTTGTTCGCCTGGTTTGATGATACCGGGTCGATGTTCTATGTCCATGTTGCCCCTGGTTCGAATGATAACTGTCCCGCTCACGTGAATGAGTTATGGACCTTGATGATGATGTCAGAGTTGTGACTGTCGCTACCTCATCGAGGTTATCCACCAAAATCCTTGCGAACAGTACTTTGTCATCATTAGCCAAATCAAATAGAGGATTGCGAAGAGTATTTGCAATCACATGAATGTGTTCCTGTGTACTCCTTCTGGGTGCCATGGGAGTTATTGTCACCTCATCCACCGGAGAATAGGCTGGGGCTAATAGCGGAGTCTGGTCCCGCCTGCGACCATGGTGATGTCGTGGGCGAGAAGTTCCAGGGGCAAGGTCGCGAGCTGTGGTATCATGACGAGATTGCGCAAGTTGCAGAGCTTGCTCTGTGACTTTATGAACCTCAGCCTCTCACCGCTCACGAGCTGCATCTTCTTCCCATTTGCGCTCTTCCTCTTCTCTAGCTGCGCGTTGCTCAGAGGTTTCTTCAGAAAGTGTAGCGACTTCCCGGGGAACTGAGTTTGCAGACGGGGAGAGCATCTCCTCATCTTGATCAGACTCAAAATCAAAGATGGAATTCAGGTTATCTGGAGCAAATCCTTCCAGACTGAATTCAAGATCCTCATCTCCCCATCATCTGGGACGATGGATTCTAGCACATATTCACCTCTCAATGTGGCAGGACTCACCGGAGGTGAACGAATTGCTGGTTTAGGTTCTTGGCCATAGACCAAGTCCTGAGAATACCCCTCAGCACAAGGCTCTGAGGGAACTTCATTTTCTTCCATGACAATCTACTGTTTCTATTTCTTAGGTCTTGTGTCTTGGATCTTTTGTCAGATTTCCCTTCTCTCCCGACGGTCCCCCTTTTTATAGCTCATTGTCGGTCGTCGGTTACGGGATTGAAGGGTCGCTAGGAGGCAAACGTGCGCCAGCCATAATGTACAATTATGCCCGTTTATGATTGTGCTTTTATCTTCTTGATGGTTACTGATCGCACCTAAAATGGTGTGATTTTGTAATACCGCAAGTGGACGGTTGAACATTGAGCACTTGAGGGTCGAATTCCACGAGGAATAAGCGTATTTGTCTTTGTAGTTTAATGAATCACTGATTAAGTCTAAACGAGTTTTGGGGTTGTTTTTCTTTAACTAATTCTACTACTAAAGCTGTCAATCTAGGGTTTTAAAGCAGTAAATTGCAGGTATGAAATCTGAATTTATAAAGCAGGAATTAAAACCTAGGGCTTCGAGAATTCCATAACCATCCGGCGTAATTCAATCTAAGGTCCAAGGATTGTGAGTTAATTTCCATTGTTTTCCAAGACAAATTAAGTTTCCAGTTCAGGGCGCTGGGTCAACAGTCAGAGGATCGCTTCCACTATCACGCACTACTACAGAAATGCTTTTCACTATCGGTTAAAAATCCACTCTACTATCGGTTCTCTTACCGATAGTGGTCGGCACGATAGTAGAGGAGCAGAACACTTCTATCGGTTCAAAAACCGTTAGTAAAACATCTACATTCCCAACGTTCACTAATCGCTATCGACTATTTCTTCTATCGGCTCAAATTTAAACCGATAGTATTATATACATTTTTTCTATCGGCTCGTATATAAACCGATAGTATTGTTTAGGCTTTTTCTATCGGCTAGGATCTAAACCGATAGTAATGTTAATGTTTTTTCTATCGGGTATTATCTAAACCGATAGTATTGTCTGAACACAGTTAGTACGGGAAACTTTATTCTATCGGTTATATTATATAACCGATAGTATTCTGTAGACACGTTTAGTACTGAAAACTTTATTCTATCGGTTTCTGCATATGAAACGATAGTAATGTAATATTTATTCTATCGGTTGTAGTATATAACCGATAGTAATTTGTAGACACGTTTAGTACTGAAAACTTTATTCTATCGGTTGTTGCATATGAACCGATAGTAATGTAATATTTATTCTATCGGTTTTAGTATATAACCGATAGTAATATTAGTTTTTCTTATCGGTTATGTACTGGCACGGTTAGTACTGGAATCATGCACATATACATACAGCTATACAGAGATACATTGGATCATTCACAAATACACCAATATTTACAAATATTCAGCAATATTCACATATTGATCAATTTGTTCACAAATACACTAATTCAGCAATATTCACATATTCACATATTGTTCACAAATTGGATAGATTGAATTTATGCACATATTGATCGAGTTTATTCACAAATACATCAATGAATCTATTCACATATTGAGTTTATTCACAAATACAGCAATCAACACATTCAATATATATTCACAAATACAGCAATCAACACAAGTCAGTTACTATCGATCGTTGATAGCCACTTCTTCCATGACATATTGAGCCCAAATTGTTCGCAGCTCCTTCAATTGAGGCAACTCATATTTCTCTTCCAATTAAAGTTCGACTTTGAGTCAGAAAAAATGGTTACCTTAGGGAATTGGGCAAAGTTTCTCCTGATCAGGTCATACATGAATCTCATGACATAGAAGCCACAGTCCCACGATTGTGGCTGCTGATGGCACTGGAAAAATTGCATATGCAAAGACATAAACCCATATTAACTCGAAAGAACTAATTGAGCTTAAATTAAAAGACTCATCATGAGTACTTCCATCCGTATTAATTACCTCATATTCTTTCCAAGAAATTGTTGTGCCCTTCGACGCGTCATGCCTTCCTCCAACACTAGCATAATTTTTGAAAGCCCTGTATTTAATTTAGTATTGCCGATTAATATGTTATCATTAATTAGCTAGTCAGAGAAAAATTTAAGACAACTATGTTACTTACGCGTCTATGTGCCATGTGAGGGTGAAAACATGCGCCACCTTGTCGCTCATCGAATCGAGGTAATAGACCTCATTCATCCATGGGCAAATGACGGCGAGGACCCAGTGGCCCCTACATTGCATATATAAGCGAACCGTTTCATACATATGTTAGGCGTAACATACAAGAATGAGTTAAATTAGTAGGAAATGCACTAACCTTTGGTGGTACGGCGCAAGGATGAACTCTCAATCCTGCTGCGCTAGTAGTGCCCTTGATATGTATTCCTCCGCATGTGCTTGGTCGTGCTCTAGCATCGTGAGGCTTATTTTCTCTGGGTCGAGGAAACCCACCTTGTCACATGCCCTCATCGACGCCAGCCTATACATGCACCTGGATGCAAAGTAGACATTAGTAAGTAGTGCATACAAAAAGTGATTAGATTTATGAAACGAACTGTGATAACTTCAGACAACAGCAAACTCACAGGACTCCAGTCCGTATGATGGACATATCAAGCTCCCGCCAGTTGAGGAGGTCGAACAAATCCTCGTGGGCCACCGATATGCTCCCGGGCTCACAGTGAAAATGGGCTGGCCTGAAGTGAACCAAGAAGTTGATGTGGCACCTAGACCGGGTCAGGTACCACTCGTGGAGACTTCTGGTTATTTGATCCATATTGCGCAGAAGGTACTCCGACACGAGTGGGGACCCGTTCTTGAATGTACCCGGCTGGCTTTGTTTGGCCTTGCCTTTGGCCTTGCCCTTGCCTTTGGGCGGGGAGCGAGTGTATACGTTCGAAGGTTGGGGTGTGGTGCCGTCGGCCTCATTCGATGGCGAAGGGTTTGAGGCCGTCGGAGGAGGCATGGGGGCCGAAGGAGTTCGCTCATGCGTTGTGGCGGGGGTGGTGTCCTCAGGAAGTGAGCTGGTATCCATCGTCCACTTTAAGTACAAACGCTTAAATTAGATTTCGCAAATTGAGTATATTAACTGAGTTGTAAGCTAGAATGGCTAGGGTTTACCTCCTGTAGTCTAACACCCTTCTTGGGCCACTGTATGTACGAGCCCAATGCCTCACCAATTGTCCGCATTTCGTCCGTTGGGACGGGCAACGGAAAAGAACTGTAGCCCGGGAGGGCCATGTCCACCTGTACCATTGCGAATCCAGGCTCCAGAGGTACGCAGTGGATCCGGACATCCTCCCAAGACTGGTATACGACCCCGTTTGCAACCGCAACAGGTTTGTCGCCTATGTTGATCAATAGGCTACAGCTCTCCGGCTTCTGCAATTTGCAACAATTATAACAGGTTAGCGAAACAATTCTAACGTAACGGGAGTGGCATCAGCCGAACTGCATATATAGCTCAAGAGTTGCAATACCTCGATCAGGTCCACCGGATCCACGTGAACCTTCGAGCCAACACTACTCGGCCTGGCAGCGTCGACCTCGGCAGCTGGATCTAAACCCTTGGACTGCACAACTCGGCTGAGGCGTTCATACTTCTTGTTCATTTGAGCGAACATGTCCGCGAATTGTACAGTCACATCTGCCCGTATCTTCTGAGATAGCTCCACTTCCCTTTCCTTCCAGCTGCCAGCCTTCTTCGCCTTTTGCCTGGGCTCCGAGAAGCCTTCCTTCCATGGCACCACAGGCCCCACGGTTCGCGTCCGCCCTGGATGCTCCTTGTTCCCTAGAGCCCGGGTAAGGATGTCGTTCTCCCTATGGGGACTGAACAATCCCTCGGTCGCCTCCTTCGAGCAAGAGATCTGTTACATTGAAAGCTCTCCATTGTGAGGAAGAAATATATACAAACTTGTGCGCACACTAGTGATCATAGTTAGCCAACTTACGAGTCGCTGCACGACCTCGACGTCCCTGGGGTTTGGGAACGCCACAGTCCCCGTGGCCGACACGGTCCCTCTGGCCAGCCACCAGCGCTTGCATCGCTGATCGCGGATCTCGGAGAGTGGTAGGTCAGGGGAGTCAACGAAATGCGACGCCTCGTCTTCAGCCTTCTTCTACTGCTCCTCCTTCCCCGCATAGCCGCGAGAGCCGAGCCGGTGTGGGTGGTCGTTCCTCCTCTGGATTGCCCTGTTCTTCTCGCTGAGGGCCTTCGTACCAAAAACAAGAAAATTAATGCACCACTGCTTACTGCATACAATGGTGTAACCAAGCAAAGGAACCATTCATACCTTGAACTCAGGGGTCCCCTTCTATTGGGCGAATTGCTCCCATACCTCCTCCGTTATGAAGGGGTACTTCTCGCATGGATATTCGCCTTTAGCGAGGGAGGTACTGACGAGGACGCTCTTGAAGGTTTTCCACGTGTTGTTCATGTCCTTCAAGCAAGCTATCTTGGGACCATCGTCTGGGATGTTCCACTTGGCCTGTTTCAAATGGTGCATATAAGTAGGACTTACCTAATCTCTAGGATAAACCAAGGGAATGTGATTACTCAAGAGTTCAGTGATTTTGATTAATTTTACCTTCACTTCCACCCACAGCCTATCCCTCTCGTCGGCCTTGACGCCCTTCTAGCTCTGGACGGTGATCTTCACCCTTTCCTTCGCCAACAAGCCAACATAGGCAGCATAGTGCCCGGCGTTCTTCCCGATCGGTCTCCCGAACTGGTTGAACTCACAGGAAAGATCTGCGCATTTGGCCAAATGACCCAACATCGTTGCGCCTCGCGCCTTCCTCTTGCGCTGGGACGAGGCAGCGCCATCTACGTTCGCCCTCGCCGAATCACTACTATCAGCCGAGGAAGATGCCGACATGGCTTTACCTAAAATTCCATGAACAAACCATCAATTGATATGAAGAAAGGTACATGACAAAGTTCATAACTAAAATTGTTGTGCCCTACGCTAGTCTCTCTGCACGAACATAAAGTCTGTTGAAATTTAAATGAACCAAAATTTCATATGAACATTAGAAAATGGGAAGTAATTAACAAAAAATTCAGATGAGCAGTGCAAACTAAGACATACTCTATTTCCTATCGGTTTTGAAAGGAAAACTGATAGTACTAAGGTTTGTATTCAGGAAAATTTAAAAGACTAGCAGTGCAAACTATGCTAATCTCTCTGCAGGAAAATAAAGTCTGTTAAAATTTAAATGAACCTAAATTTGAGATGAACATTAGAAAATGGGAAGTAATTCACAGAAAATTCAGATGAGCAGTGCAAACTAAGACATACTCTATTTCCTATCGGTTTTGAAAGGAAAACCGATAGTACTAAGGTTTGTATTCAGGAAAATTTAAAAGATTAGCAGTGCAAACTATGCTAATCTCTCTGCAGGAAAATAAAGTTTGTTAAAATTTAAATGAACCTAAATTTGAGATGAACATTAGAAAATGGGAAGTAATTCACAGAAAATTCAGATGAGCAGTGCAAACTAAGACATACTCTATTTCCTATCGGTTTTGAAAGGAAAACCGATAGTACTAAGGTTTGTATTCAGGAAAATTTAAAAGATTAGCAGTGCAAACTATGCTAATCTCTCTGCAGGAAAATAAAGTCTGTTGAAATTTAAATGAGCCTAAATTTGAGATGAACATTAGAAAATGGGAAGTAATTAACAGAAAATTCAAATTAGCAGTGCAAACTAAGACATACTCTATTTCCTATCGGTTTTGAAAGGAAAACCGATAGTACTAAGGTTTGTATTCAGGAAAATTTAAAAGATTAGCAGTGCAAACTATGCTAATCTCTCTGCTGGAAAATAAAGTCTGTTAAAATTTAAATGAACCTAAATTTGAGATGAACATTAGAAAATGGGAAGTAATTCACAGAAAATTCAGATTAGCAGTGCAAACTAAGACATACACTATTTCCTATCGGTTTTGAAAGGAAAACCGATAGTACTAAGGTTTGTATTCAGAAAATTTAAAAGATTAGCAGTGCAAACTATGCTAATCTCTCTGCAGGAAAATAAAATCTGTTAAAATTTAAATGAACCTAAATTTGAGATGAACATTAGAAAATGGGAAGTAATTCACAGAAAATTCAAATTAGCAGTGCAAACTATGATGGCACTGCTATTTCCTATCGTTTTTTAAAAGTCAAACCGATAGTAATCAAGTTTGTATTCAGTAAAATCTATAAGATTAGCAGTGCAAACTATGCTAGTTTCTCAGCAGGAACATAAAGTATGTTAAAATGTAAATGAACCAAAATTTCAGATGAAAATTAGAAAATGGGAAATAATTAACAGAAAATTCAGTTTAAGGTATTTACTATCGGTTCTGAATAAGAAACCGATAGTGGACTACACTGTATGACAAATAGCTAGTGATTTTCATCAATTCTGTCATTCTCATAGCTATCAAGTTTGTAGTTCATGAATTTTACTCTAGGTTTATATTTGTAATCCATTGAACGGGATATGAACCATTGCATACAAAATTAAGCAATACACGCGAGCGATTTGGTCAAGAACACTTACAGTCGATCGTGGAGTGGCCGGAGGTGGTGGCGCAATGCAGTGTCGGAGGCGGTGGAGAACCAGATTCTGATCGGCAATGGTGGCGCAGAGGAGCGAAGAAGCGAACGTCAGCGAATATAGGGTTTTCTGCGCGAGTATTTGGAAATTGGAATGTGATCAGTTGCACTGGAGGGAAAATCGTGCAAGGTTATAACCTAATAAATGAATATTTACTATCGGTTCATAACCACAAAACCGATAGTAAAAACATGTAAGTTAGGGTTTTCAGTATGGGAACTTTTCACTATCGGTTTTATTATACCAAACCGATAGTAAACTAAGAAACATGGGCTCATAACACAGTATAAATCACTATCGGTTGTAAACACTAAACCGATAGTAAACTAAGAACAGGGGCTCATAACACATTATAAATCACTCTCGGTTATGAACTATAAACCGATAGTATATTTTAATTTCATATCGGTTTCACAGTTATAACCGATAGTAAAATACAATGTTATTGACCCTAAAGGATTTCCCTTAGAAGAATTACAGAGGATCTCAGTACATCATTTTGCATTGTATTTTACTATCGGTTTTATGAAAATAAACCGATAGTATATGTTAATTTCATATCGGTTTGGAGGTGGAAACCGATTGTAGAATACTGTTAAATTGATCTATAGGTATTTCCTGAGAACAATTACAGATGGGTCTCAGTACATCATTTTACACTTGTAAAGACACCTGAAACCCCATGCAAATGACTTCCAATAATTTTGAAATAAATTAACAGTAAAGACCAATCATGGAATGAAAATTTGCAGTTTTCATATATATTTGTGAAAAGAATCAATTATTGCTCAAATCAAGTATATACTCCAATTGAAATGAAAATTTGCAGAAATGATTCTCAATGCATCACGTATGTTTTCCCAAAGAATTTTTGAAAAATGATTTGAAGAATTCTTCGATTAAAGATCCAAGTAATATACGTCACTTACATATTGCAAATTAGTCAAGAATGGTTGTCCACCCATAATCCTTCTTCGTGGTCGTCTCGCAGGTAACTTGTTTCGTCAATATCTTCAGTAGGGACAGATTGAAGGATTCCATCTAAAAATGGAGGTAGTTCGTCGAACTGATCGTACTCTTCTTCATCCACAACGTCTTCGACCCCAACAATACGTCTCTTACTGTGAAGGACAACGTGCAACTTTGGGTTGGCCGGGTCAACGATGTAGAACACCTGTGTGGCTTGCTCAGCAAGTATAAATGGATCATCTTTGTGTGCGACTCTACTGAGATCGACGAGAGTAAACCCATAATTGTCGACTTTAACACCTCGAGGGATTTCGACCCATTGGCATCGAAACAGAGGAATCTTAAGTAATACATAATCGAGCTCCCATATTTCTTCAATAACACCGTAATATGAGTCGAGTGCCCTTACTGCCCTGGCATCCTCTGAAATAGCAAGTAGTGTCACTCCACTACATTGCATAGTACTCTTCTCGTCCTGAGTTCTTGTGTAAAATGAATAGCCGTTGATATCATACCCCTGCCAAGTCCCTACAGTAAATCTAGGCCCTCTGGCCAACCATGTAACATCTTCATCTACATCGCCCTCAGAAGCTTGCAGGACTCTATTTTCGATCCACCCAGCAAACTTCCTATTATGTTCTCTGGTGACCCAAATCTCTGGCTTCGAGGGATTCTGTTTCCGTAACATTTCCTTGTGCTCGTGTATGTATGGCTCCACCCCCGTCATGTGCTGTAAGACCCAAAAATGGGCTTTTGCATACAGATCACTAGAGGGGACGACTGCTTTAAATCCAATCGTTCCAATGCCCTGAAGCCTGCCCTCATGCCGGGACGTAGGAACGCCAATTGGGTCAACCCCGGCCATATAGTTGGTGCAAAATTCGATCACCTCCTCGGCGGCATAACCTTCAATGATACTGCCCTCAGGCCGATGTCGATTCCTTACATATCCCTTCAAGATACCCATAAATCTCTCAAATGGATACATGTAGTGCAGGAACACGGGTCCACAAAACTTAATTTCTCTGACAAGGTGAACAATTAGATGGACCATAACATCAAAAAAGGATGGAGGGAAATACATCTCCAGCTGACAAAGAGTGGTAGTCACATCGCGTTGCAAATCGTCCAGTCCATCCATATCAATTACCTGCAAGGACACAGTTGCAGCAAATATTCAGATCCAAAAAATCTGACAAGTTCCACGAATGGAGCTAATTAACTTGCTAGGAGTACACGCTTACGTACCTTTCCAGATATTGTGTTGAAGAAATAACATAGCTTTGTAATTGTCTCTCTGACTTTGACTGGGAGAATGCCTCTGATAGCAATGGGAAGCATTTGTGACATCAGTACATGACAATCATGGGACTTCATGCCAACCAGTTTCAAGTCTTTCATGGACACAAGTTTTTTCAAGTTCGCAGAATACCCGCATGGAACTTTGACACCATGTAGGCACTGACAGAGTTCTGTTTTTTCTCTTTTTGACAAAGTATAGCAGGCCGGGGGGAGGTATGTCCGCTTTCCCTTCTCCAAAGGTGCAAGCTCAGTCCTTATGCCCATGTCGAGCATGTCACGGCGAACGTTGATGCCATCTTTCGTCTTTCCTGGAATGTTCAACAACAAACCAATCAAACTGTCACAAACATTTTTCTCTACGTGCATGACATCAATGCAATGTCGAACTTGTAAGTGCTCCCAATATGACAGATCCCAAAGAATCGATCTCTTCTTCCAAACATTTTTTCCTAGAGGTTTAGAACATTTACCGAACTCAACTTTGATGTCCTTCACGCGCGAGTAAAGCTCCTTACCAGTCACAAACACTAGGGCTGATCCTTTCTCAGGCTTCCCATTGAATGACTTCCTCTTCTTACGGTAGGCGTGATGCATCGGAAGGAATCTGCGGTGACCCATGTACACTGTTTTTCTGCAGTTCGATAACCACATGCTTTCAGTTTCATCCAGGCAAATAGGACAAGCCTTGCCTCCTTTCGTACTATACCCCGACAAATTTCCATAGGCCGGGAAATCATTTATGGTGCAAAATATCATGGCCCGCAACATGAAATTCTCTCGCTTATGTGCATCCCACACCCGCACCCCTTCGCTCCACAATTTATGTAAGTCCTCGACTAACGGTGATAGAAACACGTCAATATCATTCCCGGGTTGTCTGGGTCCTGAAATTAGTAACGACATCATGATGTACTTGCGCTTCATACCTAACCAAGGAGGAAGATTGTAGATGCATAAAAGAACCGGCCAAGTGCTATGTCGACTACTCATATTTCCGTGTGGATTCATACCATCCGTACTCAGCCCAAACCTTATATTCCTCACTTCTCCGCCAAACTCACCGAATGTTCTGTTAATGTTTCTCCATTGAATGGAATCTGCTGGATGTCTTAGTTTTCCGTCTTGTTTCCGACCTTCAACATGCCAACGCAAGTACTTCGCATCTTTCGGATTTGCAAACAGCCGTTTCAATCTGGGAATCACAGGCAAATACCACACAGTTTTGGCCGGAGGCCCTTTCTTTACCTCATCACATCCATTGTGATAAATTCTGTCCCCATGCTTATACCGCGATGCACCGCATCTTGGACAAACATGCAAATCCTTGTACTCATTACGATACAGAACACAATCATTTGGGCATGCATGTATTCTTTCGATTTCCATTCCCAACGGACACAATAGTTTTTTAGCCTGGTAAACCGATCTTGGCAACTCATTTCCCTCTGGAAGCATGTCCGCTAACAGATTCAATAGCGCCGTAAAACTCTTATCGCTCCAACCGTTGTTTGCCTTCAAGTTATATAATCTCAACACAGAAGACAACTTTGTAAATGTTTCACATCCGGGGAACAAAGGTTTCTCAGAATCAACAATTAATTTCTCAAATTGAGCTAAATCGTTTTCGCTATAGTCTTCTTCTACATCACGTAACATTTCATCTAAATTGTCGTCATCTACATGGACTTCTGAATGAACATTACCAATGTTCTGATCATGATCATCATTACTGTAATCCACTTCCGGGTGCTGCTGAGTGGTAGCGGTGCTCGTTTCCTCAAGATCTTCACCATGCCATATCCAACGGGTATAGCGTGCATTAAAACCACGACGAATCAAATGACTCCTAATCTGATCAGAGTTGCCGAACCTTTTTAAGTTCATACAATCTATACAAGGACAATGCATATCTTTCTCTCCCTTCTTCGCCTTTTCTTGCTCAGCAAATTTAATAAACCCATTCACACCCTCCAAATACTCAACAGTAGTACGTTTTATTCCATACATCCAATATTCTCGGTCCATCTACAATTATTTCACAAAATTGACAAATTCAAATAAATAATCAATGACTCAGGGCATGCATATATGCATGAAACATAATTAGCTAGGCCATATGTGTGTACATGAGCTGCTTAATTACATTAAATGGATTTGTATAAATGAAACCCTAATTAACTTGATGCATGCATTAATTGGAAGAGCCAGCTAGCTAGCTGCTTAAATTCAGCAAGCTATAGCTAGCTAGCCAACCTAGCCTTCTAGCTAGTTTGGAGATACATGTATCTAGTTTACTGAATTGCAAGTAGAGAGAGAGAGGGAGAGTGCATGTGAAAGAGTGATAGAGAGAGAGAGAGAGAGAGGTGATGAAAAGATGACAATACCGAGGGGGATGGAAATATGATCAACCTCTCAGCTAGCTTCTCCAGATCACTCTAGCTTGGAGTTGTGCGCGGCTGAAATGATTCCAACATGTAGAGCGCAGAGTAGGGGTTGACCTAATTAAGTTGTCCAATTTTACTATCGGTTCAAAAACACAAACCGATAGTAAAATAAGGTCCCCACTGTCATAACCATTAGTGTATATGAAGTCATTTTACTATCGGTTTGTTTTATATAACCTATAGTACTATTTAATATATTGTATCGGTTAGTACAGTAATAACCGATAGTAAAAAGTCAGTAATTTTACTATCAGTTACGCGAGAAAAACCGATAGTACTATGTAATATATTATATCGGTTGGTACAGTACGAACCGATAGTATAAAGTGAGTAATTTTACTATCAGTTAAGAATGAAAAACCGATAGTACTGTTTTAATATATTATATTGGTTGGTACAGTAATAACCGATAGTATAAAGTGCGCAATTTTACTATCAGTTAAAAGTGGAAAACCGATAGTACTATTTAATATATTATATCGGTTTGTACAGTAATGACCGATAGTAAAAAGTATTTGCATTTCACTAACGTTGAACTAGTGTGTAACCAATAGTAAATTGCCACTTTTCCGCCGCTGTCGTCCTATTCTATCGGATTTTTTCCAGATTGCTTATAACCGTTAGAAAATATAGGTTAGTGGAATGCACTTCTGTAGTAGTGACGTTTGGCGAGAGCCTCTCTTCTGTTAAGGGTCCCACGTCAAAGCGCTAAGAACTCAAGAACTCCCCTAAATTCTAGCTAAGACTCAACTGTTACTTCTGTTGCCAAAATGAGAATTTAGGGTTTAGAGGAAGAAAACATTATAAAATAACTCAAAAACTTGAGATCAAAACCAAGGAATAATCACGCCTTCCCGATTAGGTCATCCCTGGAAGGGATCTACTCGCAAAAATCCATAAAAATGAAAAAATAATAATAAGAAATAAATAAAAACTTACTTGATTTCTTGAGAATTGAAGTTGCCGTCCTTGCCGGCTTACAAAATCAATAAAATAGAGAAGGGGGCTCTTCTAAGAAAATTAGACTAAAAACTAAGCCTTAACGGCTTCTAAATCTAAGAAAAAGCATGTCTAATTGAGCCAAAAGCTTCTTTATTTATAGTACATAAGTCCTAGAATTAACCAATTATAGCTCAAGACTTATTTAGAAAGGAAATTGTCTTAGATTCGGACTTTAAACCGAGTAATGGGTCTGTTTTAGATTCGGAAATCGGGTTTCAGGTCGGATTCAGATCCAATTTTGGGTCGGATGCTTGTGTTTTTTCAGATTTTCAGCATCTTCTTTCTCCACTTCGTTTCTTATCCAAATGATGTTGAAATAACTCCAAATTTAATACATTTGTTCCTTGAAACATGAAGAATACACTCGTGAAAGCAGATTGTAAAAATATTACAAAATGTAACATAAGATGACGTATCAAAGGAATTTTAAGCATCATTTTTGCACATTTTTAATACTAAACCTACGGTAAAATTCTACCAAATTAAGACTTCTCAATTACCAGAAATTTATTAAGGAAGCTGAAGATATCCAAGGCAGCGGTAGTGGTCGAACAGGCTTAACTACTGGGTATGGTCGAATAAGTCTAACCATATCGCCGTTGGATGTTTTGGCTCTTTAGTTGTTATGGTTGCGTATTAGCTAAAACCATGTATCGTTATTCTTTCACTCTCCACGACCTGGGCGACCACGTAAAATATCTCCATGACTAGGTTATTCGTGGGTATGTGAGACCATGAACTCCTCGACCTTAGTATTGTGGGTGTCTTGAGACTACGGACCCCATGACAATATAAGCTGAGACCATAAAATAGGTCATGTCCAGAATATCTTGGACTATCCTATTGTCTCCCTCTTAGGTCCCTGAGACCACAGATAGGTATGTGAATAATTTGGATCTTGTTCTGTAAGCCTTGTGATCATAGAATGGCAAAGGTGACTAACTCGGGTTATAATCCTCGTCACTACAAGACCAGTGGAAAACATTGGGTGCTAGATAGTGGATGCACCGAACACATGACCGGTAACAAAAGGTTGTTCACCTCATTGGAAGATAACTCAAGTGAAGACCAAAAGATCACCTTTGGCGACAATCGTCAAGAAAATGTGGTGGCTTGGATAAAATTGCTATATCTCATGATCTTTCAATTTCAAATGTTTTACTTGTTGAATCATTGAATTTTAATTTGTTATCTGTTGCACAAATTTGTGATCTTAGATTTCGTTGCATATTTTCTCCTAAAAATGTTTTAGTTGAAAGTTTGAAAGACAACTCTTTGATCTTCAAAGGTTTTCATTTTGGAAATCTTTATCTTGTTGATTTCAACTCAAAAGATGCATCTCTTTCAACATGTTTCATTTCTCAAACATCGAAGGGTTGGCTTTGGCATAGAAGACTTGCACATGTTGGAATGCATCAACTTAAAAAGCTTTTAAAACGTGATTTGGTAGTTGGCTTGAAGGATGTGAATTTTGAAAAGGACAAACCTTGTAGCACTTGTCAAGCGGGCAAGCAAGTAGCTACTTCACATCCAACCAAGCACATTCTTTCAACTTGCAAACCGTTGGAACTTTTGCATATGGATTTGTTCGGCCGTGCTGAACATCAAAGTATTGGAGGAAATAGCTTTTGCTATGTTATTGTTGATGATTTCTCTAGATTTACTTTGGTGTTTTTCTTAGCTAACAAATCTGAAACCCGCTCTTGTTTTAACAGATTTCCAAAAAGAGTTGAAAAGGAATTTGAACTCTCCATCAAGAAAATCCGTAGTGATCATGGTGGAGAATTTCAAAATTCTGACTTAATTGATTTTTGTGATGAGTCTAGAATCAAACATGAATTCTCTGCGCCTACACACCTCAACAAAATGGTATTGTAGAATGGAAGAATCGGACATTTATTGAAATGGCTAGAACAATGCTCGATGAGTACAAGAGGCCTACCCGGTTTTGGGTAGAGGTAGTTTACACAGCATGTTATGCCATCAATCGTCTTTATACTCATCTGCTTTTCAACAAAACTCTTTATGAACTGATTATAGGGAGAAAACCAAACATTTCATATTTTCGAGTCTTTGGTTGCAAATGTTATATTCTTAAAAAGTGCATGCAGCTTGGAAAATTTTAAAGACGTGTTGATGAGGGTTTTCTAGTTGGCTATTCATCCACTAATAAAGCTTATCGGGTTTTCAACACTACAACATAATGCATTGAAGAATCATGAAATGTAGAATTTGATGAATCTAACGGCTCTCAAGGAGAGCATGAGGATTTTGATGATGTAGGCAACAGTGGCTTGAGGGAAGATATGAAGGAGATGACCATTGGTGATATCAAACCAAAAAATGAAGAACAAAAGTCACTTGGTCGAAAGGATAAATCACCTATGACCACTCAAGAAAATGTCGCTCGAGAGCCCGTGACCACTCAAGATGATGTTGAACATGGACCTATGACCACCCAGGACAAGCTGGTCGAGAAGACCTTGAACCAAAGACTGAAGAGAATGATGATCAAGCATCACCTACTAGCACAAAAAAGCTTCCTTCTAACGGTTCAAAACACACCTGTACTAAAGGTTTTCGTACCATTAGTGATAGGCACGATAAAACAAGTCTAACACTACTCTAGAACCTTTTCTAATGGTTCATCACTAAAGAACCGCTAGAAAAAGATAACTTTTTCTAACGGTTCCTTACTAAGAACTGTTCAAAAAGATGTTCTTTTCTGACGGTTCATTATTAAAGAACCGTTAGAAGAAATAGTACCTTTTCTAACGATACTTTAATAATAAACCATTAGAAAAATTTATCTTTTCTAACAGTTCTTTAGTAATGAACCGTTAAAAAAGGCAACTTTTTCTAACGTTTGCTTACTAAGAACCGTTAGAAAAGGTACTCTTTTTTTTTCTAACGGTTGCTAACTAAGAACTGTTAGAAAAGGTAACATTTTCTAACGATTCATTACTAAAGAACCGTTAGAAAAGATACTCTTTTTTCTAACGATTCTTTAGTAATGAACTGTTAGAAAAGAGCACTCTTTTCTAACGGTTCTTAGTAAGAACCCGTTAGAAAAGGTTACTTTTTCTAAGAAAAGAGTACCTTTTCTAACGGTTTCTTATTAAGAACCATTAGAAAAGATAGAAATATTCTATTCTAATGGTTCTTATTAGTGAACCATTAGAAGACAACATTTTTGTAGTAGTTTATCAATCTAATCATTCATAGAACAAGGCACAGAACTGAAAAAAAAAGAAGTTCCTCTAGAGTCTCAACACATCATTTAAGGATATAAGAATACAAATATTTGAATTCATCCAACTTCAAGATACAGTCTGTCTCAATCACAGATTTTCATCTAGAAACAAAGTCTGAAGTAGTAAAAAATTACACTAGAAAAATAGTCACTGAATTTTACACCTAAATTGTCAACATAAATCTTGAAAGCAGACTCAAATTGATGGAGAGGTCTCTCCACACAAGAACCTCTGGGAGCCGCCTTGTCTACATTCAGAAGCCTTCCACTGATGTCCTGTTCAAATAAATGATAGTTAGCCAAATATATAATGTTGGGGGAAATCTCCGCGAGGCTAAGTCCAGGTAAGTTGTGTCACATTTGCCCGGGGACGTGGCCTCCGGTGCCTGCCCCGAGCGCCGCCTTTTGGCTTCCGGGACCTGGCCTCCGGCGCGGGCCCCGGGCGCCGCCTTTTGGCTTCTGGGACCTGGCCTCTGGCTCCGGTCCTGGGCGCCGCCATTTTCCTGGGGACGTGGCCTCCGGTACCTGCCCCGGGCGCCGCCTTTTGGCTGCTGGGACCTGGCCTCCGGCGCCGGTCCCGGGCGCCGCCTTTTGGCTTCTGGGACCTGGCCTCCGGCGCCGGTCCCAGGCGCCGCCATTTGCCCGAGGACGTGGCCTCCGGTGCCTGCCCCGGGCGCCGCCTTTTGGCTTCCGGGACCTGGCCTTCGGCGCCAGTCCCGGGCGCCGCCATTTGCCCGGCGTGGCCTCCGGTGCCTGCCCCGGGCGCCGCCTTTTGGCTCCCGGGACCTGACCTCCGGGGCCGGTCCCGGGCGCCGCCTTTGGCCCGGGGCCTCATCGCCCTTCTAAAGGCAAAGTATCTGGTTGTTGGTCACGTGCAGGTCACGCGAGGAACGCCTCGGGAATCAGCGACCACCTGTCAAGCATTCAAGGCGCTTGACCGGGAGAAGGACGTTGCTACCCCTCAATCCGACGGTAGCGTCCGGGGTAGTTTAGTCTTTTTGCTTCTTTTTGGGGCTATAAATAGCCCTTGTACCTCTTGTTGTAAAGACAAGTGATTCATTATTGGAATAGCCAAAACTCACAGGTGTGCTACGGAAGCCTCTCCCCCGAGAGAGCCTCCCCAGTCGACTCCGGTCGGGAGCACGCCGACAGGACTAGGGCCCCCACCGGGACCCGAACCTGTATAAATCCTCGTGTCAATTCTTGTGTTTGTCCGGCGGGGGAGGACCGGTCACCCGGTCAGCCCGCGTCGTGTTTTCTTCGCTAGGATCGTTCACAAAACCTGCCGGGGTATTCGCAATACCACGACATACAATTTCTACAGTCTTCTACTCTTCTTTAACAGGTGCAGAATATTAATAATCACACCACTGAAGAATCGAGCAGAAGTATCCTAACAAGAAAAATTGAATAGTAAACTAGCTCAAATGCCTACCCCATACACAACTTTTGCTAAAAATTTAGCAAGAATCAAGTCAAATCTTGCAAAATTAGGGCCACAAACCAAACATAAGCCAAAATAGCGAGGTATGACCAAAAATTGTAGGGGTAAGTTGGGACACCAACCAAACATATACCCAACAACTAAAATTACAATGAAAAAGAGGTGCAAGAATACCATCTCCTTGAACAAGAGTACAAATATGGTGGATTGGTCACAAAAAAGTGACATATGCAGGCAATTAAAGGAATAATGGGTTTAGACCAATAATTTGTAATCACACTATGTGAATCATTCACCCTCCTAACATTCTTGAACATTGAATGATGTCCTAGCACCAAAGCATGTTGACATCACCATATGAGTTTCCAAGCCTGTTGTAGTTCTACAAATTCCCAAACAATATTAATTTATATAAGTGTCATGACATTCTGATATTGTGTTAGTGTTCACCACCTAGTTATATCAATCAAGTGAGTACTAAAAGAAATACATTTTGAAGCAGAGCATAAACTCAGAAATTATTGAGACTTAAAATTTAAAACACGAACTTAAAGAACAAAAAAATGATTTAAAAGTTATCCCTACAACTAAATGCCAATAGTAACTGAATACTAACAGAAAATAATAAGAACACTATCTTCTTCACCTGAAGGATGATGAAGCAGTGACCTGCCATGTCTTCATAGCTTGTTCAGTGCCAGACGAGAAGCTAGAGAATTCCATATCTTCTTCACCTGAATAAAAACCAAGTTTTTCCAAAGCTTCTTGCAATGAGTTACGAATACGATACTCTTGGATTTAGACAACTAATTAACTAAACAATCTTATATACAGCTGTTACATGCTGGCAACCAAACCTCACAGGATTATTGCAATAATGATGAATTAAGATGCCAAATCTTTACGTGATTATGGAACATAGTAACTTAGTATCAAAAAGGAAAAGGAATCATCATCCTGACTTAAGCAAAATAAACTACAATCACTTTTCCAAGAACTACACTATGCATTTGAAACAATTTTGTTTGGCTTAGTCATTTGCGGGTCATATACAGATACACTTTCTTTCCTGCTTCAGCCATTTTATTTCCATTTCGTCAGCAAGATAATTTCTAATTGTAACATCATTAGAAATGTTAGTTGATTCATGTAAGCTTTGTGTTAGCATATGCAAATGATTCTCGATAGAAATAGGCTTCAATTTTCAAGTAAGTTAATAAAACTTCTTACTAGATTGTTAGCACATGAGGACTATAGGCCTCAATAGCAAACCCATCACTAATTTTTTTTCTCTTTCATTAAGGAGTTCATCATAACATAAAAGCAGCACAGCAAAATTCTTACCAATAATCGAATCCAAAAAGTATCTTTGGTTTTCTCCAAGACATTGTCACATTCTATTCCAAAATCTCTTTTTATTAGAATTCAACTATTAACTTCAAAGTGACAGTGTGACTAACACTGAGATTTAGGATGGACTTAGGATATGTAGCTGCTATATAAATTGCTTCTGTATGTATGTAAAGATGCCACACTATACACGTGAGTTGATCATCAAATTAGTTTCTAAATGAGATTTGAAGGTGAAAGAAAAGCATGACATAGCTAAAGTTTTCATGCAACAAGCATTTGGTAGTAAGTGACAAGTGAATATGGACCAATTGGAGTCCTTAATTTGCTGACCAGTTTGAGACTTCAGATTATTATAAGGCTTTGTTCTTCCATCACAAGCAATTTTGCTGTGCTAAAAAAAATCACTTGTATTAGATCATCAAATGCATTGTTTCAGTTTGGTTTTCTCCCCGATCCCATTATCACAATTTGCAGTTGCATACTTGCAAAAAACCAATGATGTTGTATGTAACACCCTGAGTTTAGAGGTGAAAATTTCCTTTTCATCAATAGCATGCATGCATGTATCTGTAGTAATAGCCAGATCAATATCTATCCTAAACCCTAAAATCTCCAAATTTAACCTGTGACCTCAAATCAAGATCAAATTGTTCAGATGTGATCTATCAGTTACTCTGAACTTAGAAGTCTTCAGAAGCCAGATTTAATTCCATCTCTAAATCCCAGATTTATCAACTCTATTCTGTTTTCGAAAACAGAATATCTGTTATTACCTTTTACCCTAAGTTTCAGAAATTCAGATATAATCAAAATCTTAGCCAAGTTCAGACCAGATTATTCCTGGATTATGATCAAGGGTATGCCAATACCTTAATCCAAAAAGTTGGCAGCCAGATTTCACCATCTGAACCTTTTTCGTAAATCAGTCCAAGAGTATCGCAGATCAGTCCTTTTTCCAGATTTTCTAAAAGCCAGAAAAGGCAAAATGTTGCAAATCATCTGCAAATTCAAATCTAATTCAGGGAACATCTCCCAAATGCTTTTCAACACAAATTCCTCTTTTATGAATATCTCAAAATCAAACCCTAAATCCCAGAATTCGAGATCAATAAGTTTCAGACTTATTTTACCCTAATCTACTCTGTTTTCAGTTCATATCAAAAGTCATCCAAATCTCTCAAACTTTATCTTCTAGCTGTGCCAAATCATCTATGGAATTAAGTATACCAAACAGCAGAATCAATTCCAGATCAAACCTTCCAAATCTCCAGAATTACAGTTCAGTCCAAATCAAGAATTGGAAATTGCAATCAAGCCCAAATTCGACCAGGACAGCAGTTGCTGTGCACGACCAGAGATCGCCGTGCATTTGCGCCGCGCTTGCTCTCCGCCGGCCACGCCTCTCCTCGCCTAAGCTCGTGCTCACTTGAATCTGCATGTGCGCACGTGTCCGTGTCCTAGCCTTCGCCGTGGCAGCACCGACGACAGCAATTGCTCCTGTGCGCGACCAGCAGCAAGCTTTTGTCAGAAACACCGCGCCACGTTGCTTTGCATTGCCAGCTCCTGTTGCCACTGCTTGCACCGCCCGACAATATGGAGTTCCAACGAGCCGACAAGCTGAGCAGTAGTCACCTCGCCTGAGCACCGTCGCTTCACCGCTCGCCGTTGTTGCAGCTGCGCCCGGCAAATCTTGTCATCTGGCACAAATTCAATGCTGTAAATCCTTGCAAGCTTCGCCCTCTGGTCTATTTAAACCACCAGTGCCTTGTATCATCTCCTCTTCACCAGGACTTAGCCAATTTTGCAAATTCTCTCGCTGCAGTCGTCTTCTCCGGCGAGCCATCGAGGAGCTTCACGGTGGCAGCCTCAACCGCAGCATCTCCTGCCAAATTAACAGCACCAGTGAGTTCCCCTTATCTCTCTCATCGTGCTATACCACTTAATTGGATTTCCTTGCCTCCTATCACCGGCGATCACCGGAATTTGCTGAAATTCAAAGAATGCCCTGTTCCGGCAATGCAGGACAAATTACCTCGACTTAGCTTTCGATCCTGTGGAAGAAAATGATCAGTGACTCATTTCCAGCAAGCCTATGCATCAATATCTCCAGATTGAGCTTCAATCGAAGCTTTCCCCAATTTTGAGCTTCTCCAGAAACCGGCGATCGTCGCCAGGCTTCTCCGGCCATCCTCCGGCCAAATTGATCGTGCAGGTAGCTTCCTCTTACCTCTCTTTCACCCTCCAAGCTTGGAATTGAGTTCATTCGGCCTAAATCGAAAACCCCCAAATGGCAGTGTTTCTTCTCCGGCGTCGATCACCGGAAAACCTATTCCTGGCCGTTTCAGCTTCATCTACCTTGCCATTCAGGTGTGCCTCAACCTCCTAAACATTTTTGCCTTCTAGCTCGATCTCTGAAACTGCCCAGAATTCAAGTTATAGCCATGCCAAGATTGTTGTCCAGTGGCTTCACTGTGCCGTGTCGCCACCACACTTCTCCTTCGAATTTCATCACCTTCCAGCCATCTTTTGCCCTAGATCCTGTTGAATGATTTGTTCCTGTTATCATTGCCTACCTCCCAGACAAAGTGGTGCATCATTTGGAGCTCTAGATCAAAAGTTATGCCAAGCCCTAGTTTCTGGCCATGTCAAGATCAATGCCAGACTATGTCAGTCAGTGGCATTAGCCCTTTTCACCCCCTTCCAGATGTGCATTTTGGGCATAACTTTGTCTCTTAGATTTCTGAGGTTGTGATCTACATTTTCTTCTTCTATCACAACTTGATTTGAGCCCTTGAAATGCATGTTATGCTAAACCCTTGCTTTTGACACTATTCCAGTGCATGCCAGCCAATGGCATGGCCTTGTTTACCCATTTCTGATTGTGCATTTTGAAAGCCACCTTGTCCACTGAATTTGTAGAGTTATGATCTACATTTTCTTCTACTATCATAACTTGAGATAAGCTCTCTAGTTTTCCTTGAAGTTATGTCAGAACCTTGATCCGAATGTCAATCTGCTGACATTCGCTGTTTTTGATCAACCAACCACAAAACTGATGTTCTTATTGTAACCTTGAGATCCTAAGAGCATCTAACACCCATCCTTAGCCAAATCCTTGAAACCCTAGATCTCAACTCAGTTCAACTTGTAATCTCAATTATCTCCAATATCGTTCAGTCACTCTTGTAAAGCATATTTGCATATAGATCCTAAAACATCTTAATATATAAGTAATATTTGTGTGTATTGTTTGATTTGTCGTCGAGCAGATCTAGAAGCTGAGATTGAGGACTTCGCTGTTGACCCGTCATCAACTGCTGTTTCTTACGACGCGGAAGGCAAGTCATATCCTTGGTCATCTTGAACCTATATTTTAAATGTTGCTATAATATAACCTTGAATATAGGCAATATTGCATGTGAAAGATTGAAAATGGTTGATTTATGAATTGGCAGTACTAGACTGGTTATCCGTGAGATATGAAATAAACAAGTTTTGAGCCATGAACTATTATATGTATATATATACTTATGACGAGGATTGACACCCGGGTCACTTCTAATAAACTTCTGGTTCAAGACAGGTTCGAACCGGACATGTATCTGGTGATGCGAACTCAAGCTATTCTGAGGGGCATCACCACGAGGTCGCAAGCTTTACGCAATCAGGTCACAGCTTTACGCGGTCAGACCGTAAGCCCTGCGCGGTCAGAAGTTCGTAGGCTATACGCGAACTACACATTCGGGATATTGCGCGGTCAGCCAATATCCCGCGGTCAGAACATCTGCCGATCAGGATACTTGGGATCCATCTATTCGGTTGCCCATACAACAGGATATTCTGAGTATCCCGAAGATTCCTACACGTGGAGGATCAACCGTCAGGAGGTTAACACGTACAGTTATCCATGAATAACACGTGTTTAACCATACGTGGAGGTTAAGAGCAGTTCCAAAAACCGCATCCAACCGTCCGTGCAACCGATTGATGCAGTTTCCTTCACATGGCACCCTTTCAAACAGTACAAAAGGATGGCATGGAGCATCAATCAAGGGAGAGAGATCATCCGAAACATCAACCGAGGGATCGGAAGATCAAGAAACCCAAAATCATCTAAGTTAGCCAAGTCTACGGCCCACCTGATATAACATTTTAGTAAGCCTTCTTTGGCTTATCCTTGTACACTTTTACAGGGAAAATCCTCGCCTGTGAGGACTTTTCCCCCCATTTGTAAACCTTTTACCACACTTAGTGAAATCTCAACAGGACGTAGGGCTTTTACTCCCACCATCGAGGGCCCGAACCTGTCTAAACTCTCTGTGCTCCTGTTCACCATTGTTCAGCATACCTTCCCGAAGGGTCATCTTGAAAGGTCTCACAATTACAAATTTTGCATAAGTTCGGCTGAGGACTCCGACTCCGAATCGTCGACAGCTGGCGCCCACCGTGGGGCCTTTCTCAAGGCGTCCTAATTGAAATTCGGAGGTTCGCCGAAACATGGCTGGAGCATATGATTCCGAGAACGATTTTGATCTCGAGGATTATGCTCATATCCCAATGCCTTCTCCAAGTGATCCCGTTCCGATGGAAGAGGTCGAATGCCAGAATCTTCCACAGGGTGAATCATCTCCCCAAGTCATGTCAATCGACCAGGAGGTAACTGGCACAAGGTCAGAACCCGCAGAGGTTCTTAATGTACTAGGTGATGAATCCGGCCCGTCATGCGATCCCGCTGAGGGAAAGTATGATGGTGACCCTGAAGTCAGCCCAGGAAGGTTCGACCCTGATAACCTCCACCGTCTCTTTGATTTCGAGTCCGACTCGGAACAAACCGAGATGTTCTCCCCATCGGCGACCTCTCTCCCTAGGCAGTTTGCTGCGTTGTCAGAAGAAACTCCCGATCAACAGGCTGCCAGGGAAGAACAAGATCGTAAACAGAAGGAGGAACAAGATCTGGAGCAACAGAACAACGATCTACGCAGAACTGCCCTAGAGGCTCTTCAAGATGCGCAGGCTCGTTACGATGCTGCCCCGAGTTCTTCTCGACGATCGCGTGGTCGTAGACGCGACCAGACTCCTTCCTTACCACCGGAGCATTTCCCAGTGGACGAAGAAATAATAACACCTGGTGCCCCTAGGAGAAGTACCCATGGTCGACTGCGATCTATCGCAGAAGTCATGCGCAATTTTCCTCCTACGGTCACGGATGCGCAGAGACCGGCCTTTTTCAGGATCCTGGCGGAAAGACTGGATGAGGTCGCATCCGAGGCGACCCCAACAGCCTCTTCCCGCTCAGTGACACATTCCCGCGAACGAGATGGTCCTCATTCTGGCTCTGGTCGACGGAATTACCCGCCGCCTGTACCGTCCCGACAGGACAAATACCGGCGAATGCAGGATTCTCGTAGTAGGGATCGAGTTCCCGTTCACTCTCGTTTGGGACCACGAGTAACCTCGCCATTACGTGAGTTTGCTCAAAACCCGATCGAAAGTCGCAGGACGGTTCACGGTCCTTACGTTGGTTGCAAAGCTTTCTCGCCTGGCCTACGAGCAGTCATTTGGCCCGATAAGTTTCGACCAGGGGCCATTGAGAGGTTTGATGGAACTCAGAACCCATCCGAGTTCCTTCAGATCTATATTACTGCCATCCAAGCAGCAGGAGGCGATGACAAGGTCATGGCCAACTACCTGCCAACAGTCCTCGCAGGACCGGCTAGAACCTGGTTGTTCAATCAGCCTGAGGGTTCCATCTACAATTGGGAAATGCTATGTGATGCCATCCTCAGCAATTTCCAAAACTGTTACCAAAAGCCTGGTAAGGAGGACGACCTGCATAGACTACGGCAAACTTCGACCGAAACACTTCGGCAGTTTGTCAAGAGGTTTGTCGGGGTAAGAAATACCATCCCGAACATATCTGATGGCTCCGTAATCAGGGCATTTAAGCATGCCGTTCGATACCGGAGATTCACTGAAGACTTGCTTATCCACCCTCCTCGATCAATGGCCGATCTATTCGATATGGCTGATCGATACTCCGATGCAGCCGAGGCAGTCGAATGGAACCGAATGGTTGACAAGGGGGACCTACCGCCCCAACCAGGCTTCAAGGATGCCAGGAAAGAAGATTCAAGCAAAAAGCCGGAGTCTTCACCGGGTGGGAAGTCAAAAAAGTCGAAGAGGAACCGCTCTGGACAGTACCGTGAGGTCGCGGTCGCGGAGAAACCACCTTCGACCAAAGGTAATAAGTCTTCTTTTAAAAGTAAAACTGCTTCTGGTGGCCGGGATTCCGACCAGCCAGAAAAATCAACTAATCCGCAGGAGGGCAAGAGGTGGTGTCCACTCCACAACTCCGCAGGCCACGACCTAAAAAACTGCAGGAGTTGGTTGAAACAGCTGGATGATTTCTACCAAGGAGCTGGGCCAATGCCAACCTTACCGCCTAAAGAGCAGGCGTGCGGGGTTAGAGACGTCGACGGAGACGAAGAAATGGCTTACCAGGTACCTCAAAATTATGTTAATGTCATTTTCGGAGGTTCCTCCTCTTTCGTTTCCAAAAGGCAGTTTAAAACCTTTTGCCGAGAGGTTAACCAAACGGAGACATCCCTTGGTGAACCTCAATATCCCTGTTGGTCGGATATGCCTTTGACGTTCGATCGCGCTGACTGTCCTGTGGGGCTAACTCGACCATTGAGGCTACCTCTGGTTATTACCCCAATCATCAGTAACGCGAGAGTCGAAAGGGTCCTGATCGATGGGGGAAGTTCCCTTGATCTTTTGTTGGTCAAGACACTCGACGAGATGCAAATTCCTCGTTCGAAGATCAAGCCCATAATCCATCCGTTTTATGGGATAATCCCAGGGCCCTCGATGATGCCATTGGGACAAGTGGTCCTCCCGGTCACTCTGGGAGAACCAGATAATTTCCGAACAGAATTGGTTACTTTCGATGTAATCGATTGTGATTCAGCTTATAATGCAATCTTTGGCAGGCCGACTCTTGCTAAGTTCATGATGGCAACGCACTATGCTTATCAGTGCGGGAAATTGCCTGGCCCCAAAGGTGTCATTTCGGTCCGAGGTAGTCGCAACGTGGCGCTCACGTGCGACCGGCTATCTTTGGAGATGGTCGATCAACTTCCCCTCCGGGACGCTCAGGTCGCCACTGTCACCACCGATGCGATCAGGGCTGCTCCTCGACCAGATGAGAAACTCAAACAAGTTCCCTTGTACCCAGATGACCCATCCAAGACAATTCGGGTTGGGTCAGCCCTGGATGACAAATAGGAACTCGACCTCGTTGCTTTCCTCCGGGCTAACGCAGACGTGTTTGCGTGGAAACCGTCCGACATGCCCGGTGTCCCAAGGGAAGTAATTGAGCACAGGTTAGCAATTCGACCTGGACAACGACCAATAAAGCAAAAGCTCAGGCGTTTTGCCACCGACCGACAGGAAGCTATCCGAGAAGAGTTAGATAAACTCTTACAAGCCGGGTTTATCCGCGAAGTGAATCACCCGGACTGGCTCGCCAATCCGGTCATGGTCCGCAAGTCAAATGGCAAGTGGCGCATGTGCGTCGACTATACTAGCCTCAACAGTGCCTGTCCGAAGGACGACTTTCCCCTTCCTCGCATCGACCAGCTGGTTGACTCCACTGCGGGTTGCGAACTGATGAGTTTTTTGGATGCCTACTCAGGATATCATCAAATTAGCATGGCAGAAGACGATGAAGAGAAAACTGCCTTCATCACCCCGTTCGGCACATACTGCTACGTCAGAATGCCGTTCGGTCTCAAGAACACTGGTTCCACGTACCAGCGCTTGATGCAAAAGACCTTTCTTTCCCAGATAGGGCGTAATCTCGAAGCATATGTAGACGACTTGGTTGTAAAGAGCACCAAAAGATTGTCTCATTTGGACGATCTTGCTGAAACCTTCTGTAACTTGAATCGCTTTGGAATTAAATTGAACCCGGAGAAATGTTCTTTCGGGGTTTCTTCAGGAAAGCTTCTTGGTTTTCTTGTGTGTTCCAGGGGTATTGAGGTTAATCCTGAGAAAATCAGAGCTATTGAACAAATGAGGTCGCCCTCGACCATGAAGGATGTTCAACGCCTGGCTAGTCGTATGGCGGCTTTAAGTCGCTTCATATCGCGATTAGGCGAAAGGGGACTACCTTTCTTTAAAGCCTTGCGGAAACATCATAACTTCACGTGGTCTGACGAGGCCGAAAAAGCGTTTCAAGAGGTAAAAACATATCTTTCCAGTCCACCAGCATTGGTGTCTCCTGAAAAGGAAGAGCCATTACTTCCGTATTTGGCGGCCACCTCACACACGGTCAGCGCAGTTCTGATCGCGGAAAGGGAAGGAGTGCACAGACCCGTCTACTATGTGAGCGAAGTACTTCATGGTCCTAAGGAGCGCTACCCTGAGGTCCAGAAGATACTTTACGCACTACTGATGGCTTCCCGTAAGCTACGACATTACTTTCAAGCACACAAGATCACAGTACCCTCCTCTTTTCTTTTAGGGGATATTGTCCGAAATCCAGAAAAATCTGGTCGAATCGCCAAATGGGCGGTCGAATTCGGTGCCTTCGAGATCCATTTCACCCCCCGCACGGTGGTTAAGTCTCAGGTTTTGGCCGACTTTGTGGTCGAATGGACCAACCCTGAGCCACCCGTGCAGTAGGCAAAGGAACTGGAGTATCCCGATTATTGGACAATGTACTTTGACGGCTCCCGTAGTTTTCAATACTCGGGGGCTGGAGTGGTCTTAGTTACGCCTCAGGGCGAACAGCTTAAGTATGTTATTCAACTACACTTTGTTGCCACCAACAATGCAGCAGAGTATGAAGGTCTTCTTGCAGGGCTCCGGGCAGCAAAATTCCTCGGAGTCCGTCGATTAGTGGTGAGGGGGGACTCACAGCTAGTCGTAAACCAGGTAAACAAGGAGTACAGCACCTCCGATGAGATAATGGCTCATTACCTGGGGGAAGTGAGGAGATTGGAAAAACACTTCAGTCACTTCGAAGTCCAATACGTCCCGCGAAAGGACAATATTCTCGCAGACCAATTATCCAAAATTGGATCCTCACGCTCATCCGCTCCGGCAGGAGTGTTCATTGAACACTTGGACCATCCTTCGATCATGACTTCGGTCGAGGATGATCCGGCAATAGCCTTCGTTGCCAACCTCGGTCAGGAACAAGATTGGACTCATCCATTGAGGGTCTATCTTGAACATGGGACCCTACCCGAGGACGAAACCAAAAGCGATCGATTAATTCGAAAGGCGCGTCTGTACAAACTCATAGATGGGGCTATGTACAGAAAGGGTACTCAAGGAATATTCATGCGCTGCATATCTCAGGAGGAAGGAAAATCCCTCTTGAAAGAAATACATGACGGTGTATGCGGTGCACATGCGTCATACCGAACACTGGTCGGAAAAGTTTTTCGACAGGGATTCTACTGGCCTTCGGCACTCGATGATGCCAAGCTTATGGTCAAGATGTGTCCACAGTGTCAATTTCATGCAAGACAGGTTCATCAACCTGCTTATGCATTGCAAACTATTCCTCTCGCATGGCCCTTCGCGATCTGGGGGATGGACATCGTCGGTCCTATGCCACAAGCGGTCAATGGGTACAAGTTTCTGTTCGTAGCCATTGACACGTTCACAAAGTGGATTGAGGCCGAACCAGCACGAAATATTACTGCATTAGCCGCACAAAAGTTCTTTCACAAGAACATTGTGGCACGATTTGGTGTTCCAAACCGTCTCATCACAGACAACGGTTCTCAGTTCGCTAGCGGTCTCTTCCTAGACTACTGCGATCAGATTGGGACCAAGGTGTGCTTTGCTTCTGTGGCACATCCACAAAGCAATGGTGCCGTAGAACGGGCCAATGGGCAAGTATTGCAAGGCATCAAAAAACGTGTTTTTGATCGCCTCAAGACCCGCTCGGGGGCTTGGGCAGACGAGCTTTATACTGTTCTATGGGCACTACGGACTACCTCTAGTCGAGCCGCCGGTGAGACACCCTTCCATTTGGTCTATGGGACCGAGGCTGTGTTGCCTATGGAAGTCCGTATTGGATCTGTTCGCACGAATCAATTCGAACAGGTCAACCAATCCGAACAGCGATCGCAAGATCTCATCCTCCTGGAAGAACGACGTGATCGCGCCCTGATCAAGTCCGCGGTATACTTGCAAGCTCTACGCAAGTATCACAGTAAAAAGGTGCGACCACGTGATCTCAACGTGGGCGACTTGGTTTTACGAAAAATTCAAGACCAGTCTAACCGCAATAAATTCTCCCCAAAGTGGGAAGGACCATACACTGTTGTCTCAGTGCCGCGGCCAGGGTCTGCGCGGTTAGCCATGGAGGATGGTCGGATTTTGTCCAATACTTGGAACATCGATCAACTTCGCAAGTTTTACGTGTAAGTATTCCAATCACTTTTTCCCTGTTCAATTAGCATCTTTTCATAAAAAGCATGTCTTGTTTTCATACAATGAGTGTTTTCTTTAAGCCCAAATTATACAAATTCAACCTGGGGCTGATCGCCAGCGGTTAGGTTACTACAGCATTTTTTAACCGGATTCGCTGGTCGATCTCATGATCACTTCCAGATAAGTCGCTCCTAAATAAGCCGTTTCTCAACGCACACGGGACTATCTGGCAAGTCTTCGGTCATCTGGGTGGCTACCAGTTTGCAATAAGGTTAAAATGTTACTTTAATCTTGACCATCGGCTTGAAGCTCATATCCCTGGTCATCATACTTATGTTTTCCCTCTGCTTAAAATACTAAGGCTCCAGTATTCACAAAACAGAGGCGGGGGCTAGAGGAATATACTTATAGTATGAAACTTATGATGTGAATATGCACTTTCTTTTGAAAAACTTATGATGTGAATATGCACTTTCGTTTGAAAATATAGTTTTACATATATTGCATTGTAATTACAATTGTTTGATTACAAAAATAAGGATCATTCGATCCCCAGCTCAGTCAGGAGTTTATCTACTAGGGGCTGGACTTCCTCTATGACTGCATCGAGCAGCTCTTCACTCTCGACCTCAACCGGACCCACCAGTGCGTTCAGATCTGCATCTGGGCCATGGTGAAGTCGAACCCGGCTGAGTACGGCTGCTGCGGCTGATCGAACCCTGGTTCTGATCGCCTCTTCGCGTCGCCGTGTATCTCCAGGGAGATACTCAAGCAGTGAATCCGCCTGGGCGGTAAGCAGCGATGTCCAGTCATTTATACTGAGGTTGTCTTGCCTCAGTTCTACCACATCGGTCTTCAAAAGATCAGCCACGGCCTTTAGTTTTTCAAAGATCCGGAGGCTCAGTTCTTTGATTGCCTGATCGGTGTGGCGAATTGAGGATTCAAGAATCTCCTTGTCTCGACTGAGCTGCGTAATTCGACCTGCTTGCGCTGTACAGAGAGAGAAGATTATTCGCATATTATGGGTTCAAGTTTTCCTAGTCAGGAATCGGCTTACCAGCATTCTCTGATCGAAGTCTGTTGAGTTCAGTTTCTTGTTTCTTAAGCATTGAGACTGAACCGGCCACCTCCTTCTTCAAGAATGCAACCTCTCTGCAACAAAATCAAGGCAGTCATAACCAAGATATACCCATGTTAACCAGAGGGCAATGGTACTCACCTGCGCAAGCTATCGCGTTCTTTTTGAATGGCTTCTGTACTAGCCATCACAACACGCGAATGGCTTGTTAGCCAGGACAATCCCTGTGGCGCCAAAGAAGAAAGTCAAAGGTGTCCTAAGTATAGTTCAGGCACGAAAGCAGAGTTTTATTATACCTTCATAAACTTTTGTAAAACAGCATCATTCAGTTCAGAGGGAATCCTCGCTAGAGCCTCCGACGCGCTCACTACAGGGACAGTAGGTGGGAGTGCCGGCTGGACGCCATCCCCGAAGGCCACTGGTGGTAACCCGGTCCCTGTACTTGTTTCACCTCCCGCGGTCCGGATGACTTCCTGAACCACGGGAGTAGAGCGCTCTTCATTAGAGTCTCCCTCATCAGCCCTAATTTCAACCTCCCCAGTGGCGGTTGAAGGGTTAGGCACTGTCTTCTTTTGCCTAACAGGAAGAATGGGTCAGGCAGCTTTTATCTAAGATTACTATCAAGTAAGAGTTCTTACCTTATTTGAAATCCCATTCGTTCCTGGGACTTCTGGGAAAATTCCCCTTGCGAAGGAGAGCCGTCTCCGGTTCTCACCTTCCTTATTGCAAACAAGGCAGCACCCCCCTGGAAATGTCATGTTATAGGCATATTCTTAGAGAACAGGTAAAAACACATAGAAAAACCTTTACCTGGGCCACCAGGCTAACCGGTGGGGCTGCATCCAAAGGCCTTGGCGATTCCTGAGTTGCTGGAGCCGTCACAGCCGGCCTTTGCTCATCTACCTCCTCCTCTGTCCGCAGAGGAGGAGGATTTTCCTCCCTGGAACCCCTAGTGGTCCCAGGGGGAAGCTCTCCTCCCTGTATGTACATTAACTTGTCAAATGTGCAGAAAGAGTCATAGAAGGAACGGTCGAAAAGATTCCTTACCTTCGTCGTCCCTTCGACCAGGGAAGCAGAGAAAACTGACCCTGAAACCTCGGGGGCTTCAGGAATTGGAGGCTCACCCGCGACCACAAGATTTTCGGTGGTCGCAGGATCTTCCACGACCACCTCTTCGGTAGTAGTGGTCTCTGCGGGGCAGCTTGGGGCATCGCTGGATGGAAGATCCGTGATCTTCCTCCTTCGAAGGATTAGAGGAACGTCATCCTCTTCCTCCTCGCTCCCCTCTCCCTGTACGACGAAGAAGTGATTCCATGTCGCGCCTGAAAAAGTAGCAGGAATGCGATATCTTACCGCAGTCTTTCTTGCGGGACGAGGAATGCTTCGTGAAGACCCCTCCCCAGGGTTCAGCTTGGTCTTCTTAGGGGCAGGACTCTTTGTCCTGGGTCTCTGGGAGACCTTCTTCACATTCTTCGCCGTCGGCTTCTTCATAGAGCCGACATTTTCACTTGGGAATATTGCGTCCGCAAACTTCCCTAGGAGCTGGTTCGCAGTCCATTACAAGAAATTAGCACTGGACACACACAAGACCTGCAGAGCCAAAGCTGGACAAGGAAATTACCTTTCGGCACTCCTGTCTGAGGTCATCACCAGCGTGAATCAAGCTTTGCGGGCGAGGTGATCCCTTAGGGCCTTCTACATCGGAGTTGTAGGTCCTAAGGAGGGAGTTGGTCCGCCTTTCAATCTCGGATGAAGGCAGAACTGTTCCCAAACTCAAGTCAGAATTTGTACAATTCAAAAAGGAGAAAGTTCTGCACCAAAGAAATAAATACCTTGACTGTAGTCCAGGGTGCTATCAGCCATGGACCTAATCTCCCACGCCGGATGAGCCCTTTCACGCAGAGGACTCACCCGGTTCTTCACGAAGTCTCGAATGATATCTCGAGCCGTCAATCCTTCATTGACCAAGTGAAGAATCACCTCGGCATGCTTCGAAAGCTCCGAGTTTATCGCTGGGGGAATGTCTAACTCGCTCGACTTCTCCGGTCGCGAGTATTCAAACCATAAACTGCTTTCGGATGGTGGAGAGCAGTAAAACCACCTTTGGTGCCACCCATGCACAGAATCTCGTAGCGGTGGGGAGGGATACTCCTTTTTATCCCTCAGTCGGAAGTAGATGCATCCGGCGGCGTTGGTGCTCTTCGACCACGCCGAAAAGTAGAATCGTCGGAAAAGATGCACGCTGGGATATATCCCGACGAAGGCTTCACAGAGATGCTGGAATACTGCAAGGATCAGCATCGCGTTGGGATGGAGGTTGATCAGTTCCCACCCGTAATGTTCAAGGACATCCTTAAGGAACCGACTCTCAGGGAATCGGAACCCGCAACGCAAATACTCCTCAAAAACCACCAACTCGCCTTCTTGGACAGTTGGGGTTTCTTGGTCCTTCTCCGCAGGTCGCCAGTTAATGAGCAACCGCGGAGAAAGGATCTCCTCCTTCTCTAGCGCCATCAGGCTCTCCTCAGAATGGTGAATGGATCTGCTCCAGGACGCCATCTTTGGTGTAGAATCAAAGGGGAAGCTGGCGATTTGGGGAAGATGAAGGCTGAAGAAAATGAGGGTTTTGAGCGGCGGGAACTCTAAGGGTTTTTCGCGGTTGAGTGGCTTCCTCAAGAAGCTACCTACTGCTTTTTATAGACCCAAGGCGACGCATTAATGAGTAAACGGCTCATTTCAAACGTTCCATTGAATGCTTTATTCATTTCCCATAATGGATACTGTCTCTGATGGACCCGATAAAGTACTCAGGCGTTGGATCTGAATCAAAAAGACTTCTTTGTTTTGGAAACTGAAAGTGTAAAAGGACTGAAAAATTTTCAGTACTTTTCACAGGACGTTTTTCCTTTTTTATACTTTGAACATTTTTTTCGAAAAAATCATGTAACTCAATTTTTGACGTACTGGAATGTTTCTAATTGGGTTATGGTTTTATCGAAATCATGTTTTAGGCTGAAACTTCGATCCTAATCGGAGTGACGGCCTGACCGAGTCTCAACTCTGGTCGAACCTTAGTTCTGACCGCGGCTTTGAAACTGATCGCGGAATCAGGGTAGGTCGCGGTGCCTTTTTCTTAAAAGTGATTTTGATCGTAGAACTAAAATTTCCTGTGTATGAATGGTCGCGAACATAAAGTTCATGGCTATATTTTCGCACAGAAGATGTGGAGGATATTTCATGAGAAATAAAGAACTTTTATTTCTTACATTCTTTACATACAAAAGGGATGCAGTCGATCAAAACATCGACTTGCTCCGAAAGAAGTTTACAAAGTTCCCCAAGGGACATGTTGTTGTCAGTAGGATTTACACTGGCAACCCCCAGGGAACTAGCAACTACCCTAAGTCTATCTATATCATCCCTAACAACAGACGCACTATTGTCCCTAATCAAGTCAGAGAGTTCTCGCTGTTGCTGAGCGAAGTCCCTCTCTCGACGGAAATGGTGCGCCTCTTCTCGGGATCGATCAAAACATTCTGCTAAACGCAGAATCTTCGAGGCCATCTCCTCGGTCTTCTTCTCCAGGGCATTCTTCTCTTCCAGAAGGGTCTGTCCGGAAGGAAGAGATGGAGCAGCAGAAGGCTGATCGCTGGAGCCTCCTACCTCCTGCATTTTGCAAAAGTTAGTCGCACTAACTAAAATTATCAGCAAAAAGGGAGAAGAATTGTTACCTGTCTCGGTGCATAACCCGTTGATACACCCATCTTGGGAGGAAGATCATCATATGATGGAAGAGCAACCTTCCCAGAAGAAGATTGCTTCGCCAACCCAATATGGCAATCATCTGATCGAGGGATAGTCACCGCTTGCCGACCAGGATGTTGATCACCCAAAAGGATGGGGGAATTGGACGTGATGGGATCTTTCTCTAAGGATAAAGGCCTAACTTGCCGAGAGGCATGAACGGGGAGGGTCAAAGGAACTGAAGGAAGAAAGAAACTCGCTACGTTCTTCACCTTTGTTCCACTGGAAGATCCTTCGTCAACCTTGGGTTTCTTCCTTAAGGGAGACAGGACTTCATTCGTTTGAGACCCTTGTTCGACAATTTCCCCTTCATCGCTCTCAATCTCGATGATTTCATGATCTGCCATTGGGAGGGTATGTGAAAAGGAAGAAGGCAGGATAACAAGAAAAGGACTTAGGTGTGGAGGGAAATTATGAAGCTTTACAAACTCAAGAACCTGGTATTTATAGCCGCCTGGGTGACGGTTTGCATTCCAGGCGCCTCGGGTTTCGTCAAAGCATTTACAATTTTACCTCGAGATAAAAACAATTCTACGGCGCTATCATTGCCCGTCACGTAATGTCAGAACCCATCTTGAAAAACCAACCGTTTTCACTTAGTGCGCCACTAAGTGGAGAAGTTAAAGGGCCAGGTTAAAAATCCAATGCACGGTTTTTTAAATTCGAAATAAACACGTCTCTCCGTTTTCTTCGAATTTGGGGGCTAGCTGACAAGGATTGACACCCGGGTCACTTCTAATAAACTTCTGGTTCAAGACAGGTTCGAACCTGACATGTATCTGGTGATGCGAACTCAAGCTATTCTGAGGGGCATCACCACGAGGTCGCAAGCTTTACGCAATCAGGTCGCAGCTTTACGCGGTCAGACCGTAAGCCCTGCGCGGTCAGAAGTTCGTAGGCTATACGCGAACTACACATTCGGGATATTGCGCGGTCAGCCAATATCCCGCGGTCAGAACATCTGCCGATCAGGATACTTGGGATCCATCTATTCGGTTGCCCATACAACAGGATATTCTGAGTATCCCGAAGATTCCTACACGTGGAGGATCAACCGTCAGGAGGTTAACACGTACAGTTATCCATGAATAACACGTGTTTAACCATACGTGGAGGTTAAGAGCAGTTCCAAAAACCGCATCCAACCGTCCGTGCAACCGATTGATGCAGTTTCCTTCACATGGCACCCTTTCAAACAGTACAAAAGGATGGCATGGAGCATCAATCAAGGGAGAGAGATCATCCGAAACATCAACCGAGGGATCGGAAGATCAAGAAACCCAAAATCATCTAAGTTAGCCAAGTCTACGGCCCACCTGATATAACATTTTAGTAAGCCTTCTTTGGCTTATCCTTGTACACTTTTACAGGGAAAATCCTCGCCTGTGAGGACTTTTCCCCCCATTTGTAAACCTTTTACCACACTTAGTGAAATCTCAACAGGACGTAGGGCTTTTACTCCCACCATCGAGGGCCCGAACCTGTCTAAACTCTCTGTGCTCCTGTTCACCATTGTTCAGCATACCTTCCCGAAGGGTCATCTTGAAAGGTCTCACAATTACAAATTTTGCATAAGTTCGGCTGAGGACTCCGAGTCCGAATCGTCGACAACTTATATTCATGAAATAAAACCCCTAGCCGTGACCAGAAGATGGTATGGATGGCGGTAGCACTGGAGGTGCTAAACTGCGAAGGAATGCAGGCACTGAAGGTGCAGGGTTGTGGATGGTCTGGTTACTGGCATATAAGGACTAGAACCTTGTGTTGTGCGTCTAGTGGCATGAACAACGTGCTAACCGCAAGCCTGGTATGGGACAGGCCTGAACAAGTAATTATGTGGATCGCACATGACACCCCTGCTGGAATTGTGTAGTGATGCACGATAAACACGGAGTACGGCTCCCACACATATCACTGAAGGTGATCTCGCACGTTGATCCAGTAATGGAAACATATGTAGGGGTGGAGGTTTGGATACAACCTGCCACAACTGTGTCTCGCTGAGAGCCACAGGGTCGGGGTGGAATTGTGAGTGAGACATACCAAAAGTTCTTGTTATCTCCACCTTGCCACTCACACATGGTTGTGAGGAGGGGTCTAATCATTTTGATAGGATGGGCTTGAAAGTGGAATATCTTGCGGGTAAATTGGTACCTCTCTGCAGAGTTAAAAACGTATTCGAATACTCCGAGCTCCCGGGTTTATAGGAGTCTGCTGCGGTGGATTAAATCCACGGGGTGTGACACAAGTATTATTTTCTAAATAAAATATGTTTAATCAAGATTACCCAAATGACATGTGTTGTCATGATAAGGAGTGCTGCCGTGGGCTGTCGTGTGTCGACGTGTCGCAGTAGTACTATAATCTAGTGAACATGAATGATGATGTTATATTATGAAAAGTGCTGCCCTGAGATGATGTACGAAAGTAAAAGATTATTTTATAAATATCCATAATTCTTGACTAGTCTAGATTCATATCATCACTACTATATGTATCTACTCTTACCTATGACTTGCTGAGTACGTAAGTGCTCACCCTTGTAATCTACAAATCAATAGACGGAGCGATCAACGATCAAGATGAAGGCATGGAGAACTTCATGGATCCAGAAGGAGGAGCGTCAGTCCCGTCATTGCCCTGATGTGTGTTGTTCTGCCGTCCACTTCTCTTTGTGGGTGGGTCACCTATCTTCTGCTGTGTAGATGTTATTTTGCTAAACCATGTATGCCGTGAAGGCATTGTAATCTTCTTATGTAATATCAAGGCCAGCAGGCCACACTGCTTAATTATTTTGTAAGTTACTCTGTTGCAATGTGATATACTCCTGTGCTTGACTTATCCTGGGACGTCAAGGGTATGTGTATGCTATGCATATATGGGACTAGCTGCAGCGAGCTAGGTCTCTACAGGAGTAGTTGTAGTCCCAGTTTCGGGGCGCGACATTGTATGGAAAAATGTATGTACCTGATAGTCTCGAATACCATGTTTTGCTAAAGATAAACACAATACATTTTTATTTCAACTTTAGGCAACAAAAAATTGGGTATCAGCATTGTCGTTACACTTTGAATACATCATACTTATCATCGATTGATATATTAGAGTCCTTCCAGGCAATGATATTGCAGACTAGTTAGGTTGGGGTTTTTCTTTTCTTTTCTTTTTTTTAATGAAAACTCCATAGGCTAGTAAGGAGTCAGCCCATTGGGAGAAATTGCATAAGAGGCTTATTAGAAACACCAGCTTTATTAATCGATCGATATAACATTTAAGGTGAAGCATGCTTGGATCAGATCTCACCTCAAATATATGCTACAAGATCTTTTTGTGAATGTACGAACCAAACATATCAGCTGATTTGTCGCTACACCAAAGCCAACAAATAAGATGGGATGGTGACACTCCATCAAATCAAATGTCGTCATGATAGAATACTATAGAAACCCCCTTGATCATCCTACTAAGTTAAACCAACCATCGATCTTTAGGAATATACATGATTGCAAAAAGGTGAAATTTGGATGCCACCATATGGTAATTAACTAAACTTCATAACCATACATTCAACTATATTTCTAAAAAAAATCCATACATTCAACTAAACATCCAACACAAGAGCAAAACTGCAAAACTAAAATATGGAAAAATACCAAATTCAATAGCTTGAGAGAATGATTAAGTTTGCTTCAAACATACACACAATACAGATCATAAGATGCACCCCAAAAACTTCTAAAAATCTGGCTGTTCATGATAAAAGAACAAGCTTTTAGACCGATCAGGATTTCCTCCAAAGAAATCAAGAACCAACAGATGCGCAACCAGATTAGCCTCGATTCTTTCTTGAATTCAGTTAGATTTCATGAATCAAACCCAAGATTCATCTACTGCAACAAGAACCCACCACACACCACCATACTTGATCAAAAACAACCATAAGGGCATTGATGTCATGATAAACCATGGAAAATTTAGTGTTCATACCTCTATGCCATGCTAATGATGTATAGCTCCAACTTGTTTTTTCCTCCTCTTGCTCTATTTATCCTTCAGCTAGCTTCTACACTCAGTCGTCAGCTCTTGACTTATGCAAGAAAGCTGTTTATCTATCCTTCGGTTCCCATTTCACCACTCCAATGGGGCGCTCACCGTGCTGCGAGAAGATCGGCCTAAAGAAAGGCCAGTGGACACCGGAGGAGGACCAGAAGCTGCTTGCCTACATTGAGGAGCATGGACATGGAAGCTGGCGCGTGCTACCCTCAAAGGCTGGTGAGTCTGGACAAAAGATGCAGTCAAAAAAATTTGGGGAAAGCCAAAAATTAGAACCATCTTAAAAAAAAAGCAACTCTATCTTGCTCGCCGGCGTGGAGCAGATGCTGGCGGCGAGATCGGCCCACAAGACGTGGTCGTGGTCGAGGAGCTGGTCGTCAGAGCTATGGGTGTTGGAGTTGCGACTATGGGATAGGGCTTGAGCTGTGCCAGTGACACGAACTGGACGTGGCCATAAAGAGAGAGAGAGAGAGAGAGAGAGAGAGAAGGGAGAGAAGAGGAGCAGTGGCGTGGAAGGCGGGGTGAAGGCGGCGGCGGCCTGATGAAGTTGTGGTGGTATGGTCAAGTAGGGACAGAGGAAGAAATAGAGAGGAAGAAGAAGAAAGGAGGAAGAAGGAAGAAGGAGAAGAAAGAGAGAGGTGGCATGGGCGCGAGAGGCGACAGGGTGCAGTGAGATTGGTGGCGGTGCGGATCTAGGCGGCGCGGACCTAGGTGGCGATGCACGCGGGGCGGAGGCGGCGGCGTGGGACGGAGGCGCGCGAGGGATCAGCGTGGGCGTAGGAGTGGATTTGGGGGGGCGGCATGAGCAATTAAGGTGGAAGAAGGAGAAGAATAAGCAGGAAGAAGGAGGAGGAAAAAGGGAGAGCGGCGGCGGGTGTAGTAGATCTGGGCGGTGGATCGGTGAGGGAGGTCGTGAAGTGGGGAGAGGGAGAAGAGGAAACAGAGAAGGCGAAGTGTGATTGTAGATCTAGAATTTAGAGGATGTAACATCTCTGTTTTCGCTAAATCTTGACCAATTCAAGTCTGTTATCTCAGAATCATAATCCAAGGTATGCAAATACCCTAACCCCAAAAGTTGATAGCAAAACTCTATTGTTTGTTCCCTTTTTCGCAAATCAGCCCAAAAGTATCGCGGATTAGTCTTTTTCAGATTTTCCCAGAAGCCCGAAAAGGGAAAAAGCCACAAATCATCTCCAAATCTGTATCTGATTTAGGGAATATCTTCCATTTGCTATTCCGAGCAAGTTTCACTTTTGTGAGATTTCCAAAATCTCATCCGAAGCCTCAGTTTTCATCCTCGTCAATTTCCAAACCCTAATTACCCTAAATACCTTGTTTTCGTTTTAGTTCAAAACTCTTTCAAAACCCTAATTTTTGCTAATTGTCACTGCTAAACTATTTTCTAAGTTTAGTGTGCCAAAATTGTGAGACCAAATCTCCTTTTTATCTAAGTCTTTTGCGGTATTTGCAAATCGGCCCAAAATAGTTTCTGTATTTGCAAATCGGCCCTGGTTCAAGTTTCTGTATTTGCAAATCGGCCCAAAATCTATTTTTCCAGTCCTTTTCGACCAGAGCTCGGCTGCTGTTTTCGACCAGGACTTCAGCCCCCTTTTCGACCACGCTTCTGCCAGATCCTCGCCGTTTTGTTCGCCGCGTTTCTTCGCCGCCGGCCAGTGTTCACCGTTGCCCGTGCTCGTGATCTTTTGGTCGTGCATGAGCGCACGTGTCCTCGCCTGGATCATTGTCGTGGAAGCCCTCTCGACCAGTAGCAGCAGCAGCAACTTCAGCGCACACGCCCGAGGAGATTCAATTTGCATGCGCGTAGGTGTCACCACCGGAGCTGCTTCGTCGCCTCCACATCTGTGCCGGACTGGAGCAAGTTCCAACATCCCAACCATCGCTGGTAAAGCTGGGTAGCCGCCTGCGCATTGTCGCATCGCCGTTCGCCACTGTTCCTTCTACACCCAGCCGGTCACGTCCCCAGCGCAAGTCCCGGGCCTGTTTCTCCCTCGCCTGCTTCGCCCTTCTCCTATTTAAACCCCCCTCACCCTATGTAATGTTCACACCTCCAGAATCAGCTAAGTCTCAGCTTTTTCCTGCTTTCTTCTTGATCTCCGGCAAGCCGTCGTAGAGGCAACCGTCTCCAAAGCCATCCACTCAATTAAACTTCATTTTGATCTCACCAGTAGGCTTCTCTTGCCTATCTCTCTGTGTCCTCTGGTGATCTCCATCGCCGGTGATCACCGTGAAAGGCCAAATGCCCTGTTCCCAAAATTAAACCATCTCTAATCCTTTTCACCCATCCTTTCTGTAGAACATTTTGATCCTCCGCAGATCCCTAGCAAGCCTGTGAATCCAATTTTTAAATTCTAGCCCGAATTGTTAGCTTTCTGTTTCTTCCCATGCCGCCGTGAGTGGTTCACGTCGTCGGCACGCCCACTGCTCCTCTACCCAATTCAACCTCTCCTACACGTTCATTAAGTCCCATAGACCGTGTAGCCTGAGCCATTTTACCTGCATTTCCGTGTATTGACGGCACCTCTTTCATCGTCCTTCCCGAGTCCAGCATCAACGCCAACAAGCTTCAAAACTCAACCTCAACTCAATCCGTCGTTCCAGCACAATCAATGTCACTCTAGGAGTAAAACCCCTCAGTCAATTTCAGAATTTATCAGCCCCAACTCTCTGCCACCGTAGCCCATCTTCGTTTCTGGCGGCCGACGATTTGAATCTTGTCGTTCACCGTCATCAAGTCTTTTCAACCCAATTAACTTTACTAGTAGCTTCATCTTGATCCCGCCTATGCATTTGACAAAGTTAGCCAAGCAACGCATGCGTGATTTGTCTAGACACGCGTGCCCTAACTCACTGCAGTGCAGTGGCATGCAATTTTCCTGTGCCAAGGACTTTGCTGCAATTTTCCTTAATCCCTGGATTTTTCTGTCAAAACCACTTTGTCAATTAGATGCCTTATTGTGTTTGGCACCTGATGCACTCTTTTGTTTTCTTTTTAATCCTTTTGGAAACTCCAAATTAGCTCTATGCCAATTTCAGACACTGTCTGGCCGTAGACCGAATGTCAGTCTATAGACTTTCGTCGCGTCCGAGCCAAACCCTGTGAACCAAACCTAAATATCTTTTCTCCCACTATTCTGCCTTCTACCAGATCATTTCGTTGCATGCATGTTTATACTTTATGTATAATTTTCCCATAGCAAGTATTTTCTGTATGCTTATGTAGTGCGATGTGTCGTGTTGTTTCTTTGTTGCGAGAGTAGAGCCAGAAGCTGAAGGAGCGGAAGGAAACTTTGAAGACCTAGCAGATCAGTTAGACCCCTCTTTGCAAGGCAAGTCTCATTCCCTTGACCATGTCTCTCCTAATATTTTAAAGTAAACTAGATTAAATCCTGTTTTGAATATATGCATGCTTTATCTTCAAGTTAAATGTTATGTTGGATGAATGTGAATAGATATGACCTAATCTCTTGTAAAGACCCTTCATGTATTTGTGTATTACTTGCAACCTTGTCACCCTAGGACATCATGCTTAGGATATGCTTGTACTTAAATGTATACTTTAAGTATTAAATGGTCAATTATATGATAAACATGTTTAAAAACCCCTTTTTATGAAAGAAAATGAGAAATAGGAATTGATAGTGAGGATGGTTTGAATGGTTGGCTGCTGTGTGCGCATTGGGAATGTGAATGTCTCCTCGCTATTGATTCATAAGGACAAGAACCTTGTGTTGTGCGTCTTTGCGACATGATAACATACCAACCACCTACCTGGTATGGGACAGGAACAACTTAGTAGCTTTCTTGGTATTAACAGTTCACTGCATGGTATGTCGGTCTGGTTTCTCACGTGGAAACTGGTGGGCCGCAGATGGCCATGAGTGGTGTTAGATCAGAAAAATAATGAGAGGATAGGGAGTAAAGAAGGAAGTCACCCTAAGCCTAGATTGAGTTGTGCGCGGCTGCAACCATAGGTGATATGTCTTGCGAGGACATAGGCCAAGGCTAGGAAGAAAGGTAGTGGGGAGGACCCACAATGGTATTTTAGACTTAACTGTCTACTTACCGGGCAGGGGTACTGTTAATACTAGACTGCAAAATCGTTGTGTGATCTCAGTCTTGTCACATGCGTAAAAGTCACATGGAGTTGGCCCGACTTGAAAGTCGAGTGAAGAAGTGGATTTAAAAAGAGGTACACATTTACAAAGTGTAAAAGAAGTATCAGATACTCTGTATTCCCAGGTCATGGAGTCTGTTTGCGGTGGATTCTTATCCATGCGGTTCAGCACAAGTAATTTTGGAATATTTTAGAATATGGGTTAATGAAAGTGGTGACTCATGGGAGACCTCCACACACAACATTTTCTAAAGTATAACTTAAGATTTTAAAGTATCGCTTTTAAAGCTAAAAGCTATTTTATTCAATCCTAGAATGAAAATCTATTCTATCCTTATGTATGAGACTAAGACCTTATTTCTTGAGAACCCCTCATTTATATAACTGCATTCAAGTAATGAGATTTGCTGAGCATAGTGTGAAAGTGTGCTCACCCTTGTCTTTGCAAACATCTTCAGAAGAGGGATTTGTCGATCCCGATTCTTTTGGTTTTGAGTACCATGAAGAAGAGGGAAACGCTCTAGATGAACCATCGTTCTAGGAGGGTCATGTGTCGAGTCAAGTCAGATGTGGATGAAGCCCTTCCAGAGCCGCTGTCGATTGAAGTGAAGATCCTCGTTGTTGCTTTTTGTGTTGTTCTCTGTGTTCGGTACCTTGATACTGACTCTTGTTTTGAGAAACTCACTATTTTTGTATCAACTCTAATTAGCGTCATTCTTGGCGTTATGTTATTGTAATATTGGTCCTTATGAACTTATACCTGTTTAATTAATTCTACTGCAGTTTAATATAGTTGTGTTGTTGTTTTGAGCTTATGTTGTACCTTTCTGAGTGCAATCCACCTGGGTGGTTGCCACTGAATTCCTCAAATGAGGGTCCCACAGAGGATATTTATTAAATCAGTGCTTTCTTCTAACAGTTCCAAACAAAAAACCGTTAGTATAAATCTATTTTTCTAATGGTTAATATATAAAGAACGGTTAGAGTAAAATCAAATCTATTCTAACGGTTCTCAAAATAAAACCATTAGTATAAATATATTTCTTCTAACGGTTAATATGTAAAGAACCGTTAGAATAAAATCAAATCTATTCAAACGGTTCACAAAATACAACCATTAGACAAAATATGTTTCTTCTAATGGTTCATATACTATGAACCGTTAGAAAAAATCATGCCACTTTTCCTAACGTTAATTTACTTCGAAACCGTTAGTAGAAATGCTTACAAATGCCGTTCTCCATCCTGCACTATGTACACTAACAGTTTTTTCTAGATCGCGAATAACTGTTAGAAGATAGGGGTTAGTAGACTGCATTTCTGTGCTAGTGACTGAACCCGAGACTTCATCAAACGTTCTCCAAAGATCACCCCCTGAATCAAATCTTGGGTGATGTTAGTAAGGGTGTTCAAACTCGCTCTTGTATTGCTTCTTTTTGTGAACATTTTTCTTTTATTTCTTCCTTAGAACCTAAACTTATAGATGAAGCACTTAGTGATCTGGATTAGGTAAATGCCATGCATGAAGAACTAAATAATTTCACTAGAAACAAAGTTTGGACATTAGTAGAAAGACCTAAGGATCATAATGTGATTGCAACAAAATGGGTTTTCAGGAATAAACAAGATGAAAATGGAGTAGTAGTACGAAACAAAGCACGTCTTGTTGCACAAGGATATTCTCAAGTTAAAGGTTTAGATTTTGGTGAAACTTTTGCTCCCATAGCGAGATTGAAAGCTATTCGCATACTTCTTGCATTTGCATCAAATTTTAACATCAAATAATTTCAAATGGATGTGAAAAGTGCATTTTTAAATGGAGAAATATTCGAATTAGTCTTTGTGGAACCACATCCCGATTTTGAAGATTCAAATTTTCCAAATCATGTGTACAAACTCTCTAAGGCTCTTTGTGGACTCAAACAAGCTCCTCGAGCTTGGTATGAATGTTGATGAGAACATCACCAACACGGACATGAACACGGCGCCTCTCACTTCTTGCACTACTTTCGCTACCTCCACTACATCGTCAAAAGATCAAGGAGGACGATGAGTCGTCATGAATCCATGTGCTGAACCATTCAAACCATCTACACTGGAGAGTCAGTGAGCCACACCCAATATGGAGCAACCCACGAGGCATCAAGTCAAGCCCAAGTTCAAGCCCAATTCGTCCACGAATCCGGTTCGGCCATCCAGCAGTAGTCCGATTTCAAACGGATGTCCATGCCATGTACGGAGTTCGTTTAGGGAAAATGAGGACTTCATGGAGAAGCCCACGATGACACCTTTCCAATGGGCTTGAGCCTATGGCCAAATTCCTTCTAGATTGTCAGCAATCGATGAAACAATCCACGGATATAACCTATCGGGTGCTGTGACACCTCTACTTTAGGCCCAAGGCCCATGTATCCCTAGGGTTACTTGGGGATGGGTTCTCTGGTCGGTGGCCTATCTCTGGCCGCCATACTCCTGCTACATATGGCCGCCACCCCCTATCTTTTTCGGTTAGGTTATTTGCTACATTGTTCCCCCGTTGTGTGAGAGACAGTTGTTCATCGGAGTAGTGTCCCCGGACCTGGTTTGATGAAAGATAACCTCAATTTGTTTATCTAAAATTCAGATTGCGTTCTTTTTCGTTCTTGCTCGTTTCTTCTACTGCCTGCAGGAATTAACCTTCGTGGTAAGGTCATCCGAGCGTGAGCACGGTTGATAACGACAGGTGCATAGGTGTAGCGATTGTAAGGACTCAATCCCCGTTGATTGGAAGCCTTGAAACGAGAACGTCTCTGTTCCGTAAAGTATAACCTATCGGAAGATCAGGCTGCTATCGCATCAAATGTCTTAGAGATTTTCTTTTATCAAAAGGATTCAAAATTGGGAAGGTGGACACAACGCTATTTACAAAAGTGGTTGAAAAAGATCTTTTTGTGTGTGAAATATACGTTGATGATATTATATTTGGTTCTACTAATGAATCCTTTTGCCATGAGTTTGGAGAAATGATGTCTAGGAAATTTGAGATGTCGATGATTGGAGAGCTAAGCTTCTTCCTTGGACTTCAAATCAATCAACTCAAGAACGGAACGTTCGTGAGTCAAACCAAGTATGTGGGATGCAAGATGCTAAAGCCATCAAAACTCCCATAGCCACTAATGGACATCTCGATATGAACAACGATAGAAAAGCGGTTGATTCCAAACTTTATCGATCTATGATTGGTAGCTTTCTTTATCTTACCGCATCTAGACCTGACATCATGTTTAGTGTTTGATTTTGTGCTAGATTTCAATCGTCTCCTAAGGAATGTCATTTGATTGCTATTAAAAGAATCCTTAGGTACTTGAAATGCTATCCAAATATAGAACTTTGGTACCCTAAAGATGCAAATTTTGAATTAATTGGTTCGGATTATGCGGGTTGCAAAATTGATAGAAAAAGCACATCTGGTAGTTGTCAATTTTTGGGGAGATCACTAGTCTCTTGGTCATCTAAGAAATAAACACTAGTACAGAAATGCAGTCTACTAACCACTATCTTCTATCGGTTATTAGCGATTTAGTTGAAAACCGATAGAAAATGTGCCTCGCGGTCATAAAAGGGCGACGGGTGTATTTTTCCTATCGGTTTATAAGAAACTTACCGATAGAATAAATAGTATGATTTACTCTAGCGGTGATGAACATATTTGCCGTTAGAAGAGATGCATAAGTACTGACGGGAGAATGTTGTGCGCCGATAGGACTGGTCGACTTCTACAACTAGACTTATTCTATCGGTACTGTATGAATATACCGACAGAGTATATTAAAAATTCCTATCGGCAATATGTAGTGCGCCGATAGAATCGTTGGCCTTCTACAAATATTTTTATTCTATCGGTAATGGATTCTTTTACCGTTAGAATATATAGAAAATTGCTTAGAACTGTTCGTCTTCAAATAGTTTTATTCTATCGGTAATGAATGTTTATACCGGTAGAATATTGCAAAAAATATCTTAGAACTGTTGGCCTTCTACAACTAGTAATATTCTATCGGCAATGTACGTACACACCGATAGAGTATGTACAAAAATTCCTATCGGTAATATTTATTGTGCCGATAGAACCATTCGCCTTCTACAGATATTTTTATTACTAACGGTATTCTATTTTCGTACCGATAGAAAATGTATATTTGTATAAATACACGGGTATGTCTCTTTCATTCTCACAGTTCATCTGGGGCTCGTAGGCCTAATCCGTAAGCTCCATGGACGGCCGGCGCACCTCTACAGGGGACCGCTGCACCTCCACACCTCCATCGACGCCCTCTAGACGTCGGCATCCCAAGGAAGGTACGTAAAATTTCTGCAATATTGTTAGATTATTCTAATCCGATTATGGCAATAATTCTGTTTTTTTTGTATCCTTCATTTTGATGTGTCTTCTTTTCAATATGATTATGATCTGTTCAGGTCCTTGGATGATGCTCGTGAGGGGCAACGTATTTCACGGTTCTTCATCGCAGTACGCTGCCTACGTTGGCTTGTTGGCGAAAGAAATGGTCAAGATCACCGTCGAGAGCTGGAAGGACGTGAAGGGCGAGATCTTGGTTGGCTCGGTTGAGAAGATGCTTAAGCCTGGCGTGTTTCTCAAATCAGGACCTATAGAAAGCATCTTACATTTTTTTGCATGCACCAGCTTGTGACCAGATGCTTACCTGATTGGAGAAGAAGAATTGTTGTTATTTGCACAGCCATTCTACACCATCACTACACAGAACAACATCTTGGAAGGTAGGTTCTTTTTGTTAATGGAGTTGAGTTGAGTTGAGTTGAGTTGATCGAGTTTGAGTCCGAGGAAATCACCAATACGTACAAATGTATGTCGACGGCAGTTCCAGCTCCTCGGGCGTCTTCGAACTGAACTCCTATGGTTAAGTCCAATGTGGTTAAGACATTTGCTGTTTTGGATGAATGGATTTGTGATGTATCAGGTCTGACTTGTAGTCGGTAGTTGCATTGTGGCAACCTGCAAAGTTTCTCTTTTATGTAAAATGTATGGGCCACTGGGTCCTCGTCGTGATCTGTTGTTAATTTCAGACGTGGCTTTTCTAATATACATCGAATGTGTGAATTGTTGTATATTTGTGTATCATGTATTGCTAATTGGGACATGAACTTGAATGTGCAGGGAGTATTTGTGTATTTAATTGTATTGGTAGGTAGGTGTGTATTTGTACTGCTGTTTCAGACATGCACTTGAATTTGTGAACTGGCATGTGTATGTTTGTACCTGAATTTGTATTGGTGAACTGGCATGTGTATGTTTGTACCTGAATTTGTGAACTGGCATGTGTAATTTCTTTGGCAAGATGAAGTCCCAAGTACCTAAGAAAAGTATTTTTGTGTCTCCTAGTTAATCCACAAATTAGCATTTCTTGAAATATATTGCTTTATCTTCTAGTTAAGATCCGTTTGATGTAAGATCTGTTTGATGTAAGATCTGTTTGATGTTACATTGATATGATTCCTTGAATGTGAGAAATGGCATGTGCATGTTTGTCTCAGTTTGGTACCAGTACCTCCTCTAACGGTGAGTACACATATTTACCGATAGGAAAACACATATATTTGCTCAGTCATGCATATTCTAACGGTAAATACACATATTTACCGATAGAAAAACTCTTGCTCGTGTGTCATGCATCATCTAACGGTTCGTACACATATCTACCGATAGAAAAACTCATGTGCGTGCTGTGTCATGCATGATCTAATGGTCAATGCACATATTTACCGAAAGAAGAAGTCCTGTACTTGCTCGGTAATGCACATTCTATAACGGTATGTGTGTGTTTTTACCGATAGAATATGTGAGCGGCAAATTACCTAAGTTAGTCTAACGGTTATTTCATGTATTTACCGTTAGAAAAATGTCCATTATAAGGAAAACCCCACTCGTGCATTGCTGTGCTGCTCTTTAATTTGTTCTGTTGCACTCTGTGTCCCTCTGTTTGTGACGAAAGTTCCAGCTACATTGCTAGGGTGATCAGCGCAGGCTGGAGGGAAGTTGATTGTGCCCCTCTCTTTAAGGTACGCTTAATCGTCGACACTTATCTCTCTCTCTCCCTTTAGATCTCCCTTCCTCTCTACTTGCAAGCTAGCTGTATTGTGTAGTTCCAAGTTTGTAGCTCTAAGCTTGGGAGCTTGGTAGCTGGAAATGCGTCATGTTTTAGGAGCTAACTAGCTTGTATTGTGTAGTTAGCTAGGTTAATTAGTGTTAATTTCGTCAGGCTAGGGTTCAACACATGTATCTGTTGTAAGAGGCTGTACATGTACATATACATAACTTAATCGGGCAGGTTTCATGCATGGTTTACTCGTTAAATTTTGTTAATTGTAGATGGACAGGAAATATTGGATGTATGGAATAAAACGTACTACTCTTGAATATTTGGATGGTGTGAATGAGTTTATTAAATTTGCTGAGCAACAAAAGGAGAGGCGGAAGGGAGAGAAAAATATGCTCTGTCCTTGTACAGATTGTATGAACTTGAAGAGGTTTAGCAACTCTGATCAAATTAAGAGTCATTTGATTTGTCGTGGTTTTAACGCACGATACACCCGTTGGATATGGCATGGCGAAGATCTTGAGGAAACAAGCACCACTACTACCAATCAGCACGACTCGGATGTGGATTGCAATAATATCGATGATCATCCCAATTTTGGTAATGTTCATTCCGATGTGCACGTAGATGATGATGATGACAATCTAGATGAGATGTTACGTGATGTAGAGGAAGATTACAACGAAAATGACTTCTGTGAATTTGAGAAACTGATTGCTGACTCTGAGAAGCCTCTGTTCCCTGGATGTGCAACATTTACAAAACTGTCTTTTGTGCTGAGATTATATAACTTGAAGGCAGGAAACGGTTGGAGTGATAAGAGTTTCACGGCACTATTAGATCTTCTAGCGGACATGCTTCCAGAGGGAAATGAGTTGCCAAGATCTACTTACCAAGCCAAAAAACTGTTGTGTCTGTTGGGAATGGAAATCGAAAGAATACACGCATGCCCAAATGATTGTGTGTTGTACCGTAACGAGTACTCCAGTTTGCATGTTTGTCCAAGATGCGGCGCATCGAGGTATACGCGTAGGGACCGGATTGACAGTGAACGTCACGAGGTAAGGAAAGGACCCCCGGCAAAAATTGTGTGGTACTTGCCTGTGATACCTAGATTGAAGCGGCTGTTTGCAAATCCGAAAGTCGCGAAGCACTTGCGTTGGCATGCTGAAGCCCGGAAACAAGACGGAAAACTGAGACACCCAGCTGATTCTATTCAATGGAGAAACATCAACAGAACATTTGCTGAGTTCGGCGGCGAACTTAGGAATGTAAGGTTCGGGCTGAGTACAGATGGTATGAACCCACATGGTAATATGAGCAGCCGGCACAGCACTTGGCCGGTTCTTTTATGCATCTACAATCTTCCTCCTTGGTTATGCATGAAGCGCAAGTACATCATGATGGCGTTACTAATCTCAGGACCCAGACAACCCGGAAATGATATTGACGTGTTTCTGGCGCCTTTAATCGAGGACTTACAGAAATTGTGGAGCGAGGGTGTGCAGGTGTGGGATGCATACAAGAAAGAGAATTTCATCTTGCGGGCCCTGATATTTTGCACCATAAATTATTTTCCGGCCTACGGCAATTTGTCGGGGTATAATACGAAAGGAGCCAAGGCTTGCCCTATTTGCCTAGATGAAACTAAGAGCATGTGGCTGCGAAACTGCCGGAAAATAGTGTACATGGGTCACCGCAGGTTTCTTCCGGTGCATCACACGTACTGTAAGAAGAGGAAATCATTTAATGGGAAGCCTGAGAAGGGATCAGCTCCAGTGTTTCTGACCGGTAAGGAGATTTACTCGCGCGTGAATGACATCAAAGTTGAGTTCGGTAAGCATTCTAAACCTCGAGAAAAAAATGTTTGGAAGAAGAGATCGATTCTCTGGGATCTACCGTACTGGGAGCACTTACAAGTTCGACATTGCATTGACGTCATGCATGTAGAGAAAAATGTCTGTGACAGTTTGATTGGTTTGTTGTTGAACATTCCGGGAAAGACAAAGGATGGTGTGAAAGCTCGTCGTGACATGGTGGAAATGGGGATAAGGACTGAGCTTGCACCTTTAGAGAATGGAAAGCGTACATACCTCCCCCCGGCTTGCTATACGTTGTCCAAGAGCGAAAAAACAGAACTCTGTCGGTGCCTGCACGGTGTTAAAGTTCCATGTGGGTACTCCGCGAACTTGAAAAAACTTGTGTCTATGAAGGACCTAAGACTAGTTGGCATGAAGTCCCACGACTGTCATGTCTTGATGTCACAGATGCTTCCCATTGCTATCAGAGGCATTCTCCCAGTTAAAGTCAGAGAGACAATCACAAACCAATGTTATTTCTTCAACGCAATATCTTGCAAGGTAAGTACGTGCACTCGTACTATAATTTCATTACCTCCATTTGTGGAGCTTAATTAGAAGATTTTTCTGATATGAATATTTGGCGAACTGTGTCCTCGTAGGTAATTGATCCCGATGGACTGGACGCTTTGCAACGCGACGTGGTTACAACTCTTTGTCAGCTCGAGATGTATTTCCCTCCATCCTTTCGAAATCCCTCGAGGTGTTCAAGTTGACAGTTACGGGTTTACTCTCGTCGATCTTGGTAGACTCGGACACCAAGACGATCCATTCATACTTGCAAAGCAAGCCACACAGGTATTCTACATCGTTGACCCGGCCAATCCAAACTTGCATGTTGTCCTCCACAGCAAGAGACGTATTGTTGGGGTCGAAGATGTTGTCGACGAAGAGGAGTATAACCAATTCGATGAAATACCTCCATTTTTAGAGGACATTCAATCTATCCGTACTGAAGATATCGACGAAACAACGTATCTGCGAGATGACCACGAAGAAGGATTATGGGTTGAGAACCATTGATGATTAATTTCTATTTCTGGGATAAATGCCAAGCAAACAGCCCACAAGTTCTGCAGCAAGGTGAGGAACTTATCATTAATACATCAGGCAGTACATTTTTCTTTAGAACTTAATGATAAGCTAGCTCACAGCATTAATACATCTCAATTTTACTCCACAGTATGAGTTCTAACAAGTACAGTACCTTTATCCTGTAAATACTTAATTCTTCCCTTCAAATAGCACTTGCAAAAATCTCATCGCAGCCTCTTGCTTCTTCAAATTAAGTTCTGCAAAAATCCCTTTTTTCTGACGGTATTTTGTCATTTATACCGATAGAAAAGGACATCCGCTACTTTCATGTGTCTCAGGCACTTCTCTCAGGCACTTCAAAACGTTTTCTATCTGTATTGTTCTATTTTACCGTTAGAATAAATTCGTTAGTCTCACGGTATTTGTTGTCTGACGGTTTTTTCCTGTTTTTACCGATAGAAGAATACTCTGCCGCTTTGAATTCTCAACCATGTCGCCATGCGTCGCCTTGGAAACTCTATAAGTACCTCGCCATGCGTCGCGGTATTTTGTTGTTTTTCTAATTCTCGAACGATTCGACTCCTCATCTTCTCTTTCACAATGGCAACCTCCATGGGATCGTCAGCCACGCCCTCCCCGGTAAGAACTCTAAATCTCCTCGGTTTACCCCTGTATTGTTAATCCATGTTCAGTTCATTCTTGACCTGTTGATTTGCACAGGGAATGGTAGCCGTGGAAGACACTGCCAAAGTGAAGGCCGACCTGAGGGCCCTCCAGGAGGAGCACAAGCTCCTTACAGACAAGCACACTCAGTTACGGCTTGACCTTGACGATCTCTTCCAGCGCATTAAGCGCATGAAGACGGATGGTGACAATGCTAGGGCGAGGACGAGGCGTCTTCGAGAGGAGAAGAAAGCCGCGGATATGACCATCGCTGGCTGCGGTTTGACTATCAAGGATACCATAGCGAAGCTGAGGGAGGTCGCAGGCCTTCTCGACGCGGTAGTAGTTGATCCTAGGGACAACTTGTCGCTAGAGGAGTCCTGCGTCCTGGCTGCAAGTCTAACTGACTCTATTCTACATACAGCCAGGGCTAAGACCACCCCTTGACCTAGCATTTTGGGTTTTATTTTTTTTGTAAGTGATAAAACAACAATGAATGAACAATTTCTTTTTATGTCAATTTTCCAATTTCCGGCTATCTTCCCTCTTTCTTTATCATTCTGCAGCTTTCAACCACGGTCTGTTTGATGTTAAATTGTGTGTACCTTTTCATTACTCTGATGGTATTTTGTTGTTTTTACCGATATAAAAAGAGCACCCAATACTATAATCTCAAGCACTTAATTAAAAAAATTTTCTGGGGAAAATTGGTCTCACGGGATTTTATTGTTTATACCGATAGAAAAAAGCATCCACTACTTCAAATATTTTTCCGGGAAATTTACTTTTTCTATCGGTACTATTTTTTTGTACCGATAGAAACGTACATAATTCTATCGGTATCAATTTGTTGTACTGATAGAAAAGTTCCTCCACTGCTTTATTACTCGTACACGGCCCTTGGGTTTCCCTCCACTCGAACAGTTCCACCTTAGAGCACTGCGTCTCTTCGAGAGCGAAGAAAACCACAACCTCCGCCGTGACCACTCACTTCCTCTCTCCCACACGACGATCGCCGGTTGGACACTGGTTCGCCACTGCCACCGGTTCTTATTTTCGTCCTTCGCCGGCCGCCGCTGCGTTCTACATCGCCTCTCCATCACCAGAACTGATCGCCGCCGTAAATACCCTAATTCATCGTTCTATTTCCAGCATCTTCCTTATTTGATCCTAGTGTTTTGCACGTACTAATTCTTCGAGTTTTGCAATTACAGTAGGGTTCCCTATTGTGTTGGATTATGTACATTCCGCAGGCAATGTTGATTTAAATTACGGTTTACATAATATGTTCCAGTGCTGTAATGAACCTGTTTTGAGATTTTAACTTATCTATACTGTTGTATGTGTGATCAATTGTATCCAACTGCCATGTAATGCACATTATATGTTGGAGGTGTTCTTACACATATTCTATCGGCAGTTCATGTGTTTACCGATAGAAAATATTTCTGCACAAGTAGTAAAACTTAATTTGGATCTGGAAGGACATGAGCCATGCAATGTACTAGATTGGTTGGGAATTTTTACTCACTTCGTATGAATATATGGCAATGTGGATGGGTCTTCGATGTATATGTTTCAAATGCCTATACATGACTTTTCCCAACCTAATAGATGTGAAGTCCTGATGACTCACAAACAGGCTAGGCTAAAGATTATGCACAGTGTCACTTAGATGCTTGTGTGCATATTTACGTGTGAAATAATAATGCTGGCCCATGAATATTAGTATAGCAAATCATCGAGAATGTTATGTGATGACAGTGAATGGTGGCTTGTCAACAAAATTCTATATGTAGAGAACATTGTTATGTTCTATCGGTATCTCACGGGTTTGCCGATAGAAAAATTGTCTTCTGTGGAGGTTATGGTCTTCGGCAGCTCATGTGTTTACCGATAGAAAATATTTCTGAAGAGTTCAGGAAGTAATTTATGCATGTCTTTCTTTTTGTATTATTTTCCTTTTTGCCGCCCTAGTTAGTCTCCAGTCCTGGGCTGAGTTATGGAACTCCAAGGCGAATTAATTGCCATATATATGGTTTGTTGAAGGTTTTGTAGGGGAAGACATGTCGTCGTCTTCATTGGATGGTACTAGTGGTTGGACTAGGGCCAACCCCATTGTAACTACTGAAGATGCAGCTGTTACATCCCAGCGCAAGAGGGTGGGGCGAGGCGCGACGACGTTGGGGCGTTTGGCCAAACGCACGGATCTTTCTTGTGAGTTCAACCAATTTGGGAGGCCGATTGGAAAGAATGCTGGGAGGTACGCGGCCTACGTTGGGCTGTTGGCCAAAGAAAGGGTGAAGATCACCGTCCAGAGCTGGAAGGACGTGACGGCGGACGAGAGGGATAGGCTGTGGGCGGAAGTGAAGGTTAAATTAACTGAAATCGCTGAACTCTTTCGTAATCACGTTCTCTTGGCTTATACTAAAGTTTAACTAACTCGTGATTAATTGTATGCATTTTTCGGAAACAGGCTAAGTGGAACATCCCCGACGATACACCTAGGACTGCCTGCTTGAAGGACATGAACGGAACATGGAAAACCTTTAAGAGCTGGCTCGTCAGTAACTTCCTCGCTGCGGGGAAATCTCCTTGCGAGAAGTATCCCTTCATATCAGAGGAGGTATGGGAGGAATTCACCAAGCAGAAGGGGACTGAGGAGTTCAAGGCCCTTAGCGAGAAGAATAGGGCGATCCAGAAGAGGAACGACCACCCGCATCGGCTCGGATCCCGGGGCTATGCGGAGAAGGGGGAGCAGTGGAAGAAGGAAGACGAGTAAAATCCTGTCATCGACACCCCTAAGTTGCCGCTCTCTGAGATCCGGGATGAGAGGTGCAAGCGATGGTGGAGGGGGAGGGGGTCCGTGTCATCCACGGGGTCTGTGCAGTTCGCAACCCCTGGGGACGCCGACGTTGTGAGGTGAATGGTAAGTTGGCTAACCTCGTAAACTGTGTGCGCACAAGTGTATATAAGGCAATTTGTCTCACAAGGTACCTTTAAATGTAACAGATCTCTTTGAGAAGGAGGCAGCGGAGGGATTGTTTACCCCGCAGAGGGAGAACGACATCCTCACCCGGGCTCTAGGAAATAAGGAGCATCCTAGGCGGACACGGGCCGTGGGAGCCATTGTGTCGTGGAAGGCCGGTTTCGTAGATCCGGCTCCACCGAGGAAGAAGGCCCGCTCCTGGAAGGAAAAGGAAGCTGACCTCTCCAATAAGATACGGGCTGAGGTACGGGACGAGATACGGGCGGAGATGCGGGCTGAGATACGAGCTGAGGTACAGTCTGGGGTGCAGTCCGAGGTCGCACAAATGAGGGAAGAGTTTGCACGGTTGAGAGAAGCATTGCTGGCCAAGAGTGCAGATGCGGATCCCCAGGACGACGGTACCCCGCGGGGTCGGATAAGCAGTTGTGCTTCGAAGGTACTCGCGAATCCGGTGGATCTACTTGAGGTACTGCAAGCCTTCATCTGTGCACTTAAGTTGATGCCACTCCCATTCTGTTAGAGTTGTTTCGCTAACCTATTTTAATTGTTACAAATTTGCAGAGGCCGGAGGGCTACATCCTACAGAATCACGTAGGCGCCGGGCAGGAAGTGGTTGGACACGGCTTCGTATATCCGTTTGGGCCGGATGTCCGAGTCCACTGTGTACCTCTGCGGTTGGGTTTCGCAAAGGTACACGTGGACATGGCCAGGCCGGGCTACAACGATTCTCCGTTGCCAGTCCCAACAGAGGAACTGCAGACACTTGCTGAGGCAGTGGGCTCCTACGTACAGTGGCCCAAGAAGTGTCTTGTAATACAACCGGTAAATCCTACACATTTTAGATTACATCCTACTCAGTACACTCAACTTGCATAATCTAACATACGTGCTCATTAATTGAAGTGGCCTGCCACTGGGCTACTAGGGGACTGCGCCCCCAGCTCGGGGCATGAGGCCCGATCTCGTGCGACCTTGGACACATCAAAGACGGCCTCGACCCCACCCAGCACATCCACGCCTTCACCTCGGAAGAAAGCTGCCATCACCTCACCCTTGCCTTCGAAGGTACGCGCTCAGTCCCCGGCAAAAGGCAAGGGCAAAGGCAAGGGAAAAGGGCGACAGGGACAGCCGGAGAGGTTCAAGAACGGGTTCCCACTCATGTCGGAGGTAGCTTTGCGCAAATTGGATCAATCAACCAGAGACCTCCACGAGTGGTACCTACACCGAGCTCGGCGCAATTTGAACTTCTTAGTTCCCTACAGGCCTGGGCAGTTCCACCGTGAGCCCGGGATTATATTCGTGGCATACAAGGATCTGTTCGACCTCTACAACTGGCGGGAGCTCGATATGTCCATCATACGGACTGGAGTCCTGTGAGTTTGCTGATGCTATGTATTGCTGTTTTCTAACTCTGTTTGCTAACTCTGCATTGTTGTAGTTCATTTGAAATGTAGTAACTTTCTGTGCAATACTAATGTCGTCCTTTGCATGCAGGTGCATGTATAGGCTAGCATCGGAGGTTGCGTGTGACAAGGTGGGTTTCCTCGACCCAGAGAAAATAAGCCTCACGATGCTAGAGCACGACGCCGCGCACGCTAAGCTGTACATATCCAAGGCGCTGATGGCGCAGCAGGACAGGGAGTTCATTCTGGTGCCGTACCACCAAAGGTTAGTGCATTTCGTACTAATTTAACTCGATCTTGTATGTTAAACCTGAGATATACTTTTAGCTAGCGGTCCTCTTTTACGTACAATGCAGGGGCCACTGGATCCTCATCGTGATCTGTCCGCCGAGGAATGAGGTGTACTACCTCGATTCGATGCGTGACAGATTATCGATCGCATATGTGGTCAAGGGGAATATGGAGGCGTAAGTAACTTATATGTTTGATTTAAATTTTCACCTCACTAGCTAATGATAATACATTAACGGGCAATACTAACTGAAATGCAGGGCTTTTGATAAATATGCGTCCGCTGGAGGGAGGCATACCGCACCGCAGGGCTCCCTACTAGCTTGGAAAGAATATGAGGTACTCACGAGACTTTTTGTTTATGCTTAATTAGTTTATGGAAACAATAGCTAACATGTCTTCGCATATGCAATTACCTCAGTGCCATCAGCAGCCGCAATCGTGGGAATGCGGGTTTTATGTGTTGCGCTACATGTACGACCTAGTGCAGACAAACTTTGCCCAATTCCCCCAGGTAAGCATCGATAGCTTACTCAAATTTGAAAATTGGGTGTCACGTTCTAAATTAGGAAGTTAGTTACTAAGTATTCACACATGCTTGCAGATCGCCATGTCGAAAGACTCATACGAAAATGCAAAGATTAGAGATCTTCGACAAATCTGGGCTCAATATGTCATGGAGGAAGTTGCGCCCAACCATCCGCCATGATAATTTTCTCTTTTTCATGTACTCTGTGCATAGACTGTTTATATACATGTGAATAAATATATATGTCAATAAATGTCCACATTGGATTGAAATTTGTATTTGTCCATATATATGTGAATAAATGTGAATAACTGTCTAATGTGTCAATCTGTTCTGTGAATTTACCCTTCTTTGCATCTGTACTGTATTGTGTATCCAATCTATAATGTATTGCATCTGTACTGTATATGTGAATGTACTGTATTGTAAATGTAAACGTACTGTATATGTGAATGTTCTATCGGTAAATTCATTCATAGCCGACAGACCACTACAAATTTTCTATTGGTAAACTCATCCACAAACGAGAGACTACTACCCATTTTTCTATCGGTAAACTTGAAATTAACCGTCAGAATAGTGTGACTTTTCCTGCCGGTGAACTCATCCACAACCGAGAGACTACTGTGGTTTTTTCTATCGGTAAACCTATAATTAACCGTTAGAAGAGTGTGATTTTTCCTGCCGGTGAACTCATACACAACCGAGAGAGTACTAAGATTTTTTCTATCGATAATGTCATTTCCAACCGAGAGAGTGCTACACTTTTTTCTGTCGGTAAACTTATAATTAACCATTAGAATATGGGTATTTTTCCCAACGCTAAACGTCAGACGACGATGGGTTTTCTATCGGTACAATCATAAGGTGACGATAGAATAGTAATATTTTCCTATCGGTAATCATGTAATTAACCATTAGAATAGTGGTACTTTCCCACTGTTAATCGTCAGACTACGACGGGTTTTCTATCGGTACACTCCTAATATGCCGATAGAATTGTTAATTTTTTCTGTCGGTTATTTACCGATAGAAAATGTTCTGTCTTGTTCTATCGTGTCTATCTCTATCGGTACGAAAACCGATAGTAGAAGGGTTTTTTTTAACGATAGAAGAAAGCTTTTCTGTACTAGTGAAAATTCCGTAGCTCTCTCTACCACCAAAGTGGAATATGTTTCAACGGGTAGTTGTTGTGCTCAAATTTTATGGATGAAGCAAACCCTTTTGGATTATGGAATTTCCTTTGAATTAGTGCCACTCTTGTGTGATAATGAAAGTGCCATAAAGATTGCAAACAATCTGGTTCAATATTCTAAAACAAAGCATATTGATATTAGGCACCATTTTATAAGAGATCATGTGGAAAAAGGGGACATAGATGTGAATTATATAAGAACTGATTTGTAGCTAGCAGACATCTTCACCAAACCTTTAGATGAGACTAGATTTTTCTTTCTTAGAAGTGAATTGAATATTATTGATATATCAAATGCAAGTTAATTGTTTGCTTTGCTGTCCTCCTACCTTTTTGTGCTTGATGTCAAAGGGGGAGAGATTGGGGAGAGATTCTTGTATCTGGATGACATTATTGATAGTTTATATGCTCGTTGTTTATTCATTGTGGACTCTCAAATGACTCATATGTGCATTTGCATACGCATACATTCAGGGGGAGTTCTTGTATATCTGATGCCTATGCATACAATTAGGGGGAATCATTAAATTTTATTCATTTTAAATATTTGTTGTCATCAATCATCAAAAAGGGGGAGATTGTTGCATTTAGGCCCTTTTTAGTTGATTTTGATTATTGATGACTTTAAGTGTCTTGGACTAACTGTGTCTTTGAGTTATTTGTATGCAGAGCTATTTCTGTAAAGTCTGCAAGTGATCTGGGAGGATCTGTAAGTTGCGAGCCAAGGTTGCAAGTACAAGGTCATAGTGTCGCCTGGATCTGTAGGTCACGAGCTAAGGTCGCAAGCGCAAGGTTGTAGTGTCGCCCGTGGTTGCAGTCCAAGGTCGCGAGCCAAGGTTACAAGAGCCAAGGTCGCAAGCGCAAGGTCGGCAAGAAGAAAGCGCAAATACCTAAGGTAAGTGCTTGTTTATTGTACCGGCTCAGAGTTTGGAGTTTGACAGGTTTTATAGAAAATTCTTTTTAGTTTAATTGTACTATTAAGAGGGGTTGCAAAATCTCTTTTAGTTCTAGCAAAACCTGAGAAATTCTTAGGTCATATGTTGCATTCATTTTCTTTCATATTCTTGGTCGAAATTTGAGAAAAATATATAGATTTCAAAGAGGGACTGAATCTAGTTTTTTGAGCACTGTTCATTCGACCTGAGGCCACTCGAACACTGTTCATTCGACCAAAGGTTATTCGAGCACTGTTCATTTGACCAGCCATTGAGGCCATCTCAAGTACCTACATTTGAGGCCATCACACCTCTGTTGAGTGTCCCGAAGCCTACTCATGACATCTATCTTGGAGACCCTCATGGAGAGACCACAGTTGTGAGTGACGAGCTTCGACCTGATCTTGTTTCTTCGATGTCACATCACTATGCTCCGCCTCGTGCTGATCTGATCATGTTTGATGATGTTGGCGAGCATGTTTTCAAGACACCTCTGTGTCCATTTGGACCATTTTCTTTTGATGATCCATTGACAAGACAGACCAGAGATGGAGAGAGTCAGTTTTGATGATGCAGACTCCCTGGGGGATTCCTTGAGCCACGAGTTGAGAGGGAGAGATTCTCATTTGATTTAGAGGGACTTCCTTTTGACATAGGGGACTCCGTTCATCCTGATCTACCAGATACGACCCCCTGTGGAGGTTCTTCCTACCCCAGACTTTATGCCATCTACTATTCAGGTAGACTTGAAACCTCTCTCTTATCATTCTGAGTTGTCTAGTTCTGATGAGACTAGTCATATCCTTTTGAGTTGTCATTCACCCTGCATCGACATATGCCATCCTCATGATATGTATTATCAGTTGATCTATGTGAAGGGACTTTCGTCAGCTGACTTTTTGGAGAGCCTTGTCCCTACCATACACATGTGCTTGTTCTTTCTTGATCTTATTTGCCGCTTAGCACGTGTGACTCATCGACCGCGAGCAGACTTGCTTCGAGTCGACATTCCATGGGATCCTGGTGGATTCCCATGTATGCTGCTTCTGACAGGAGGGTGGACCTGGAGCTTCTACCACGTCCCTCACTAGCCCCTCCTCCTGCTCTTCAATTCCATATCCTTTGAGGGTCGAGCTTCCGGCCTAAAAGAAGCACTCCTCGAGAGGCAACCCGAGTCATTCTTTTCTTTCTGAATCTTTTCTTTATTTCTTTTTACTGTATTTTGTAAATTGTAGTTAGTTCTTCCTTCTTTTTCTCTTTTCAGAACCTACTATCATCCATACATGTATATGAGATCTTCAGAATGGCGCATCGTCATGATATTGTCTTCATCATATACCCGGTGAGTTGTCTCAGACCTCATGTTACCCAATTGTGCAAAAACTTACTTTCTCACATCCACCCAACCTGTTTTGCATTCATGTATGCATCGATACTATGCATGTTTTAAGCTTGGGGGGAGTGCATTCAAATCTGAAATTTGGGTTTAATTTTTAAAAAATTTGGATGATTTTAGACTAAAATTAGGCATTTGTGCATGTTTGAGCTTCAATTCTCTATATTTGTGTAAATGTTGTGATTTTTTACTATTTGTGAATGCTTGTACTTGTGTATGCGATTGTTGATTATCTAGCCATGTGGGCTTATGTATTTTATGTCTGTGATATATCTCTTGTATCAAACTATTTGTCCAACAAGCTAATTACAAGAGAGGTCATGCTGAAATTTTTCTTGAATTTTGTTTAAATTGCTCACACTAGCCATATTGTGAATCTTGTGCAAATTTGAGTGTAAATTTTGACATCCTTGTTACCATGTTTATCATGTATATGTGATATTAAAAAGAATAGTTTGGATCATTTAGTTGTGTGATTATGTACATAGCCTCCTGGATATCACTTCTAGTTACTTAAACCATGTTTTTACAAATTTTTGTAAAATAAAGTTGCAAATGCTGCTCTCTACCTGGTAGGCAACTTCTATTTCACCGCTTAATAAAAACTCCTCTACTCTCCGCTCCTCTGAGCTAGTCGATGTTTGACTTGTTTTTGCATTATTGAAATGTTAGCTTGTTCACTAATCATCAAATTGAGCTCATGAGTGTGTTGATCACTCTATCGAACACATCGCCTAGTGCGATGGACCTAGGGTAGAGTATGAAGAGATCCGCAATTAATAAGTCAAACGGGAAGGAGCTAGCTTAAGCACCAAATTTCAAAAAAAAATTTCAATAAGGTTAGAAAGTGATTAGTGTGATGTGTAGCGAGGCTGAAACATGTAATCATTGCAATTATCTGATTTTTAAACTCCTCTTTCGATATTCATATACATGTACATGCATTGGTGATTCGTTTGCATATTTTTCACTCACCTTTGCCATATTCGAATATGGTGGGTCGTGCGTGATTTGTACATAATTCATAATCATTTGCAATCTCTCTTTGAGTTTTCTTGTGCTTGCGGAATAAACAGTTATAATATACTAGATTGCCGCAGTCATACATTACTTGCTGTCCTTCTTCATTCACTGATTTTATTTGCTTGAGGACAAGCAAAAGTTCAAGGTTGGGGGGATGGTAACTCTCATATTTGTGCTAATTTTCTATATATTTTCCTTTCAATCATGCTCGTTTTAGTCATAAAAATCATCAAATACTCAAATATATTTGTATTGGTTGTCGTTTGACCTTGACTGTGCATTTTGTTTGTTTTAATCACAGGTCGATGCAATTTGGGTAATTTTGGCTAAATGGATGAGCTTCACCGACTAGATCTAGCAAACGGACGATTCCATATAAAAGTACGTGTCGTTACGGACGTGTAGGAGCTGACCGCGTCAAAGTTGGAGTCTCCGGGAGTCTAGAACAGCTAAACCTAACAGCCAAAGGTCCAATTGCTAATTCTTCTACATTTGAGTACCCATCTACAAACTAGCCTAGACACAAAAATCCAAAACCCTGTCTCGGAAGGACTCAATTGCTTTTACTAGAAACTTCGAGGCCCTTTTTGCAAAACAACCAAAATCAACAAAATTGCCCTAGTCACCACTCTTGTTCCTTGGCCTAGCTTATCCCCAAAAAACCCCACTGTTCTTCTCTCCCAGCCCCGGCGAGCTTATCGTCGGCGGCTAGGTCCACACCGGTGTCGAGCCGCCGGTCTCCTTCCCCATTTTTACCTCCCCCTTTTCTTCCTCTTCTCCCCCTCCGGTGAGCCGCCGGTCTTCTTCCCCTTCATCCTCTCTCACCACATTTCATCTCCTCTCTCGTTCGTCCTCACCACCGGTGAGCTCCCCTTTTCTGTCCCTCCTCCTTCCTCTCTGTTTCCTCTCCTCCCTCTTTTATCGTTCTTCTATTTTCCTCCTCCTTACTTCCTTCCTCTTTCTTTTTCCTCCCTTCTTCTTCTTCCTCTCCGTTCCTTCCTCTCTCCACTTCTCTGCCTCCACCACGCCGCTCCTTCCTCTCCCTGCCACACGCTGGCACCGCTCCTTAGAACCCGCGCGCCACCGCCCCTCACCAATCCACCTCGCCATCGGCGAATCCCGTTGCCTCCAAAGCCGCCGCCACTTGAGCCACCTGCACCGATCTCCCGCCGCTGCCTCCGATCTTGCGCCGGCGTTTCCTCCAAGGCCACTGCCGCTTAAGCCGCCCCTGCGAGCAGCACCATCGCCCCATGCTTTGCCACGTCCTGCCTCGCCACCGCTTCCCACGCCTCACTGCCGCACCATGCTTCATCACCACTGACACCACTGCGCTGTAGATCTGAGCCTCATCAGCTCGGATCCAAGCCCGACAACGCCGCTAGGTCCCCAGTGCCTCCACGGCCGCATTGTAACACCCCTGTTTTCACTAAATCTTAACCCAATTCAAGTTTTTTATCCCAGAATCATAATCTAAGGTATGCCAATACCCTAACCCCAGAATTTGATAGCAAAACTCCATCGTTCAGACCTTTTTCACAAATCAACCTAAAAGTACCACAGATTAGTCCTTTTTAGATATCCCAGAAGCCCGAAAAGGCTAAAAGCCACAGATTATCTCCAAATATGTATCTGATTTAGGGAATATCTTCCTTTTGCTGTTCTGAACAAGTTTCCCTTCGGTGTGATTTCAAAAATCTCATCCGAAGCCTCAGTTTTCAGCCTCGCAAATTTTCAAACCTTAATTACCCTAAATACCCTGTTTTCATTTCAGCTCAAATCTTAATCAAAACCCTAATTTCTGCTATTTGTCGCTGCTAAATTATCTTCTAAGCTTAGTATGCCAAAGTTGTGAGATCAAACCTTCTTTTATCTAAGCATTTCCAGCAGAATTACAAATCAGTCCAAATATCAAATTTTTGTATTTGCAAATCGGCCCAAATTCCTTTTTCCAGTCCTTTTCGACCAGCCCCTGGTCGCTAGTTTCGACCAGAGCTCGGTTGTCATTTTTGACCAGAGCTGCGCCATGTTTTTCCCGCCGTGTCTCCTCGCCGCTGGCCAAGATGTGACGTCACCTGTGCTCGTGGTCACCCGTGCCTACAAGTGCGCTCGTGTCTTCGCCTGGATCATCTCCGTGGCAGTGTTTCGACCAGCAGCAACAGCTTCAGCACGCGCCCATGAGGATTCAATTTGCATGCGTGTACGTGTCACCACTGGAGCTGCTTCATCGCCTCCGCATCTGCACCAGACCAGATCGAGTCCCAACGCCCTGACCTCCGCTGGTAAAGCTGGTGTGCCGCCTGCTCACTATCACGTCGTCGTTCATCGCTGTTCCTTCTGTGCCCGGCCGGTCATGTCCCCGGCGCAAATCACGTGCTAGTTTCTCCCTCGCCTACTCCGCCCCTCGCCTATTAAACCCCCTCGCCCTGTGTAATCTTCACACCTCCAAAATCAACTAAGTCCTAGTTCATTTCTCGATCTCTTCTTCTTCCCCGGCGAGCCGCCGTTGAGGCAACCGTTGCCAGCATCTTGTGCTTCACCATTCCCCATTTTGATCACACCTGTAAGCTCCTCATGCCTATCTCCCTATGTCATAGTAGTCAATTGAGCTCCAGTGATCTCCTTCATCGGTGATATCTGTGAAAGGCCATATGCCCTGTTCCCAAAATTAAATCTTCTCCAATCCTTTTCAATCATCCTTTCTATAGAACATTTTGATCCTTGGCAGATTCCTAGCAAGCATGTGTCACTAGTTTTTAAATTCTAGCTCTAATTGTTAGCTCTCTATTTCTTCCCACGCCGTCGTGAGTGGTTCACGTCGCCGGCACGCACCACTGTACCTCCAGTCAAACTGATCCCATCTACACCTTCCTTTTGTTCCCTAGACTGTGTAGCCCAATCCAATTAATCTGCATTGCTGCATATCGACGGTGCCTCTTTCATCGTTGTTCCTGAGTCGGCGTCAACACCGATGAGCTTCAAAACTCAACCTCAGCCAAATTCTTTACTCCAGCATGATCAGTACAACCCCAGTATCAAAACCCCTCAACCAATTTCAAGTCTAATCTTCTCCCGAGCTGTCGTGGTATTGCAAATACCTCGGCAGGTTTAGTGGAGGTTCCTAGCTAAGCAAAGACGACGCGAGCTGACCGTGCTACCGGTCCTCTCCCGTCGGGCAAACATAGCAAGTGACACGAGGATTTATACAGGTTCAGGTCTCAGTGGAGACCCTAATCCTATCAACGTGCTCCCAACAAGGGTTGGCTGGGGGAGTTCTCTCATGGGGGGAGTGCTCCTAAGCACGCCTATTCGTTTTTGTGTATTGATGCAAATGAAATGTCCTCCTGTTACAAGAGAGGGATACAAGGGCATATATAGGCCCAAAAGATGCTAAAATACTAGACTACCCTGGTAGCGGCCATTGGATCGAGGGGCATCGACGTCCTTCTCCCGGCCGAGGGGCCTGGATGCTTGACAAGTGTCCTTGCCGATTCTCGAGGCGTCCCTCACGTGATCTCCACGTGACCCTGCTCTCGGGAGGGGATGACCGTGGGTCTTATCCCCGGCCAAGTGGCGGTGCCCGGGACAGGGGTCACCGGACCATTGTCCCCGGGTCAAAGGCGGCGCCCGGGACGGGGTCACGGGGGGCCTTGTCCTCGGGCGAAAGGTGGCGCCCGGGATAGGGGTCACTGGGGCTGTGGTCCCCGAGTCAAAGGCGGCGCCCGGGACGGGGTCATCGGGGCCCTTCTCCCCGGGTCAAAGGCGCCGGGGCCGTTGTCCCTGGGTCAAAGGCGACACTCGGGATGGGGTCACCAGGGCCCTTCTCCCAGGGCCAAAGGCGGCGCCCGGGACAGGGGTCACCGGGGGCCTTGTCCCCGGGCGAAAGGCGGCGGCCGGGACAGGGGTCACCGGGGCCATTGTCCCCGGGTCAAAGGCGGCGCTCGAGATGGGGTCACCGGGGCCTTGTCCCGGGGCTAATCACCAGGTTTGTTCTGGCGGAGATTTCCCCCAACTACAGCCTCCCATGTCCTCCGGAGACGTTCCTTAAGTCCCCGGAGGGGATGGTCCACATTACCGGGAACATCTCCCCCAGAAAGGACTTTCAGTGCCTCGTCGATGCCTCGATCCTTGTGCCAAGCACTTAGGGTGGGGCCACCGATCATCATGACATCGCTGGCCTCGGTTGTCGTGCCCCGTCGGCCATAATGGCCTCGCGCGGTTCAAACCACTGGTGTGTCATTTCCCGCGCGCACCCCTTCGATTTGCGCACATCGTTTGATGTGGGTGGCTTGGATTTATCCTCAGGGCCCACGTGGTGCCCATCGGGGCTGCGATCGGGCTCTATATATAAGGCCTCGAGGGGCACAGAGAGGACACATTCGAAACTTCAAACCTTCAAATTTCCCACCGGTGCTCTAATTTTGTCCCGGTAGCTAAGCCACCGGAAACTTAGCTCCCGGAAATTTAGGTCCCCGAAAACCTAGACACCAGAGCCACCGGAACTGAGATGGCTCCCAAGGCCCGCGCCAAAGCCGTCGACGTGCCTCCGGAGGAAGTCCCTTGTGGGCCAGGGGGTTGTCGTGGACTGGGACGTCCAAATCCCCCCGAGGAAGGAGACTACCCCCCGCCCCCGGCCCGGAGAGGTGGTCATCTTCGAGGCGTTCCTCGAGGCTGGCCTTCGGCTCCCGGTGCACCCGCTGCTCCGGGAATTCCTCTAGGAATACGGGGTGGTGATCAACCACCTAACACCCAACGCCCTCGTCCGGATAGGCCTTTTCATCTGGCTATGCGAGACAGCCACCGGGCGGGAGCCGATGTTCCGATTGCTCTGGTACTTCTACGAGCCCACGGCGAGGAGCTCGTATATTTTCAAAGGGGGCCTGAAGTCCGCCTTCGGGTCCATAATGATGCAGCTGTTGCCGTCCCGAGTGGAGAAGTACCCTACGCCCACGGCCGGGTGGAAGTTCTTCCCCGCGCTCGGGTGAATGCATTCGCTCGACCTCCCCCTGGGCGAAACGGACCTGTTCCACTGGGGGAGGGAGCTTATGCACTGTAGCTACCGGCCCGGAGGATTCCGGGGCCGGCTGGGGGGAGCCCCCTGCGAAGAACCCCGGGACCGGAAAGGGGGAAGCCCCTGTATTATCCGGCACCAGGGAGGGGGCGCCCGCGGCGACGTTTGGAGTCGAAGTGGAGGGAGCCCCTGTGGCAGCGACCAGAACCGGAAAGGGGGAAGCGCCTGTAACATCCAGAACCAGCGAGGGGGAAGCCCCCGCGGCGACGTCCGGGACTGGGGAGCCGATGTGGGGGGAAGTCCGCTGAGGAGCGGGAGCTGCTTTGTCGACCGCCCCCGGTACGGTAAACGCGACGTGAGGGGTGGGACTGGCTCCCGGCGTAGGGAAAACCCCCGGCATGAAATGGGCTCCCGGCCCCGGGAATGGGCCTGGAACGGGGTACCCCCCTGGTGCCACGAAGGGCCCCGGCAGGAAAAAGCCCCCCCGGTACCGGGACAGGCCTGGGTGCAGGGAAGGGTCCGGGCGTATACCCCGCGGGGGGAGGGAACCCCCCGGCGGGATCATACGGGGCGGCCAGACCTCCGGAGGTCGGAGGGGCCGCCGGGTAACCCATAAACGGGGGCATAGTCCCCGGGTATGGGTGCGACGCAAATGTGGGGGGCCGGAGGCCGCGCCAACACGCTGAGCAGCTCATCCATTGAGCGCTGGGCGCGGAGCTGGCCCTCCACTAGAGCCTCAAGCAGGGCGTCCCGGGGAGCCGGGGGAGCCGTCGGGGGGAGACTGGTCCCGGCCGAGGTCCCCGCAGTCACCGGGAGCGACCTGGAGGTAGAAGCACCTAAGTTAAGAGGAAAGGCGGGAGGCGGTACCTGGACTTGGCCGCCTCCGGGTGGAAGCACCAGGACAGCAGTGTCCCAGACGGGCGGCGCCGGGTCTCCAAGACCGGCGTCACCGGGAAGGGTGCGAGCCCTTGTTCTTGGGGGAGCCATGGCGTCTTGTCACGGTTCCCCACGGATGGCGCCAACTGTCGTGGTATTGCGAATACCCCCGCAGGTTTTGTGAATGATTCTAGCGAAGATTACGCGGCGCGGGTTGACCGGATGACCGGTCCTCCCCCGCCGGACAAACACAAGAAAAGACACAAGGATTTATACAGGTTCGGGTCCCGGTGGGGGCCCTAGTCCTATCAGTGCGCTCCCGACCGGAGTCGGCTGGGGAGGCTCTCTCTGGGGGAGAGGCTTCCGGAGCACGCTTGTGAGTTTAGCTATTCCAATCAATGTGAATCACCCGCTTACAACTGAGGGGTACAAGGGCTATTTATAGCCCCAAAAAAAAAGCAAAAGGCCTAAACTACCCCGGAAGCCACCGTCGGACTGAGGGGTAGGAACGTCCTTCTCCCGGTCTAACGTCTTGGATGCTTGACAGGTGGTCGCTGATTTCCGGGGCGCACCTCGCGTGACCTGCACGTGATCAACAACCAGAGACTTTACCTTTAGAAGGGCGATGAGGCCCGGGACACGCACCGGAGGCTAGGTCCCCGGGCCAAAGGTGTCTCCCGGGACGGGGGCCGGAGGCCAGGTCCCGGGAGACAAAAAAGGCGGCGCCCGGGCGGCGCCCCGGGAGGCACCGGAGGCCATGTCCCCGGGCGCATGTGACGCAACTTACCTGGACTTAGTCTCGCGGAGATTTCCCCCAACAAAATCTTTACCAAATAAATTGAGCTCGTTGTAGCTTTGGATCTAAGCCACCTTGAGTGGAAATCCTCGCTAAGCAAGTTAGGCTCACCGTAATGGATTGGATCTAAGCCACCTTGAGTGGAAATCCATATGCACTGGGTGAGGAAAACCTTAAAATATTCCAACGTTCAGTGTTCATTTGAAAAGCCATGAATGTTAGTGGTGAAGATGGTAAGAATGGTGGGCAATGATTGCATGAGTGGGATAGTGGATGGATACTTCACCCTACGAATAAGGACTAAACAGTTGTGCTATGCATCTAGTGGCATAAGAACATACCACCACAAGCCTGGTATGGGACGGGCATGACCTAGTATCCTTGCTGAATAATTAACCCGGCCCTACATGGAAGAGGGAAATTGTTGATGATATGAGTTTTTGTGTTGACCCTTCCACTTGACCCACTATTGGCTAAAGGGGAGTACCCTTGCCGCGGACCAGTACTGGGAAGGGGTCAGGGTAGGGGTATAGCCTGCCACAACGGTATCAAGGCTATCAATCCGGTGGTAGACCTTATACCGGGTAGAGCCAAGGTTAATATAAAGCATGGTAAACAGCGTGTTATCCTTAGCTCAGTCGAATGCAGAACTGTTGCTTGTAAATGATTTGACAGTAGTAGTTGACGAATCTTGTGGGTAAAGTGGTACACCTCTGCAGAGTTTTAAAGAAGTATTCGAGTACTCCATGCCCCCGGGTTCTTGGGGCATGCCGCGGTCAATGAGTTCAAATCATGTTGTGTGGCACAAGTAATGTTATGAAATTTCGAAATGATTTCATCTATTCATATACATATGCTTTAAAACCTTTTAATTACTGCAATAACCTACATATTTGTTCCATTGCTCAACCCTTCATGTATATGTATATACAATTGTTTTATTGTGACTTGCTGAGTACTCTGTACTCACTCCTGCTGATCATCTCATCAGTACAAGGAAGTTGTCGGGGGAAATCTCCGTGGGACTAAGTCTAGGTAAGTTGCGTCACGTTTGCCCGGGGACATGGCCTCTGGCTCCTCCCCGGGCGCCGCCTTTTGGCTCCCGGGACATGGCCTCCGGCGCCGTCCCGGACGCCGCCATTTGGCCCCCGGGACGTAGCCTCCGGGCTCTCCCCGGACGCCGCCATTTGGCCCCCGGGACGTAGCCTCCGGGCTCTCCCCGGGCGCCGCCGTTTGGCCCCCGGGACGTGGCCTCCGGTGCCCTCCCGGGCGCCGCCATTGGCCCGGGGACGTAGCCTCCGGGCTCTCCCCGGGCGCCGCCATTTGGCCCCCAGGACGTGGCCTCCGGTGCCCTCCCGGGCGCCGCCATTGGCCCAGGGACGTAGCCTCCGGGCTCTCCCTGGGCGCCGCCATTTGGCCCCCGGGACGTGGCCTCCGGTGCCCTCCCGGGCGCCGCCATTGGCTCGGGGACGTAGCCTCCGGGCTCTCCCCGGGCGCCGCCATTTGGCCCCCAGGACGTGGCCTCCGGTGCCCTCCCGGGCGCCGCCATTGGCCCGGGGACGTAGCCTCCGGGCTCTCCCCGGGCGCTGCCATTTGGCCCCCGGGATGTGGCCTCCGGTGCCCTCCCGGGCGCCGCCATTTGCCCGGGGACGTGGTCTCTGGCCGCTCCCCGGGCGCCGCCTTTTGGCCCCCGGGGCATGGCCTCTGGTGCCGTCCCGGGCGCCGCCATTGGCCTGGGGACGTAGCCTCCAGGCACTCCCCGGGCGCCGCCATTTGGCCCCCGGGATGTAGCCTCCGGGCTCTCCCCGGGCGCCGCCATTTGGCCCTCGGGACGTGGCCTCCGGTGCCTTCCCGGGCGCCGCCATTGGCCCGGGGACGTAGCCTCCGAGCTCTCCCCGGGCGCCGCCATTTGGCCCCCGGGATGTGGCCTCCGGTGCCCTCCCGGGCGCCGCCATTTGCCCGGGGACGTGGTCTCCGGCCGCTCCCCCGGCGCCGCCTTTTGGCCCCCGGGGCATGGCCTCCGGCGCCGTCCCGGGCGCCGCCATTGGCCTGGGGACGTAGCCTCCGGGCTCTCCCCGGGCGCCGCCATTTGGCCCCCGAGACGTGGCCTCTGGTGCCCTCCCGGGCGCCGCCATTGGCCCGGGTACGTAGCCTCCGGGCTCACCCCGGGCGCCGCCATTTCGCCCCCGGGACACGGCCTTCGGCGCCGTCCCGGGCCTCATCGCCTTGCTAAAGGTAAAGTCTCGAGTTGTTTGTCACGAGCAGGTCACGCGAGGAGCGCCTCGGGAATCAGGGACCACCTGTCAAGCATCCAAGGCGTTTGACCGGGAGAAGGACGGTCCTACCCTTCAATCCGACGGTGGCTTCTGGGGTAGTTTAGGCTTTTTGCTTCTTTTTGGGGCTATAAATAGCCCTTGTACCCCTCTGTTGTAAAGGATCGGATCACTTTAATTGGAATAGCTACACTCACAGGCGTGCTCCGGAAGGCTCTCCCTCGAAGAGAGCCTCCCCAGCCGACTCTGGTCGGGAGCGCGTCAGAAGGACTAGAGCCCCCACCGGGACCCGAACCTGTATAAATCCGTGTCAATTCTTGTGCTTGTCTGGCGGGGGAGGACCGGTCGTCCGGTCAACCCGCGCCGCGTAATCTTCGCTAGGATTATTCTCAAAACCTGCCGGGGTATTCGCAATACCACGACAGTCTCGGAGACCCGGCGCCGTCTGTCCGGGACACCGCTGTCCCGGCGCTTCCGCCGGGAGGTGGCCTGGCCCAGGTACCGCCTCCTTCCCTTCCTCTTAACTTAGGTGCTTCGGCCTCCAGGTCGTTCCCGGTGACCGCGGGGACCTCGGCCGGGACCAGTCTCCCCCCGACGGCTCCCCCAGCTCCCCGGGACGCCCTGCTCGAGGCTCTCGTGGAAGGCCAGCTCCGCGCTCAGTGTTCTATGGACGAACTCCTTAGCGTGCTGGCGCGGCCTTCGGCCCCCACATTTGCGTCGCACCCGTACTCGGGGACTATGCCCCCGTTTATGGGTTACCCGGCGGCCCCTCGGGCCTCCGGGGGTCTGTCCGCCCCGTATGATCCGTCCGGGGGGTTCCCTCCCCCTGCGGGATATACGTCCGGACCCTTCCCGGCACCAGGGCCCGTCCCGGTGCCGGGAGGCTACTTCATGCCAGGGCCCTTCGTGGCATCAGAGGGGTACCCCGTCCTTGGCCCGTTCCCGGGGCCGGGAGCCCACTTCATGCCGTGGGTTTTCCCTACGCCGGGAGCCAGTCCTGCCCCCCGCGTCACGTTTACCGCACCAGGGGCGGTGGACAGAGCAGCTCCCGTGCCTCAGCGGACTTCCCCTTGCATGGGCTCCCCGGTTCCGGACGTCGCCGCGGGGGCTCCCCCCCCCCCCCCCCGCTGGTTCCGGATGTCACAAGGGCTCCCCCCTTCCCGGTTCCGGTCGCTGCCATTGAGCCCCCCTCCACTTCGGTTCCAAGCATCGCCGTGGGCGCCCCCTCCCCAGTTCTGGATAATACAGGGGCTTCCCCCTTTCCGGTCCCGGGGGTCGTCGCAGGGGGCTCCCCCCAATCGGCTCCGGAAGCCTCCGGGCCGGCGGCTGCAGTGCATAAGTTCCCTCCCTCGGCCGCAGGGGACTCCGTTTCACCCGGGGGGAGGTCGAGCGAATGCATTCACCTGAGCTCCCGCACCGGTCGGGGGAAGAGACCCGCTGAAGAGCCAACCTCTCCGGAGGAGAACCCGGACGTCCGGGAGCTCAGTCCCGGTCCGGAGGAAAAGCGTCGCCACCGCCACCATGGTGGACCTCTTGGACCGCTTCCAGACTCAGACAACGAAGGCCCCGTGAAGGAAGACAGCGACCGGGACTCTCCCCGGGAGGTGCAGGGGGCTAACCAGCCCCTGTGCCAAAGACTTCGCAGCATCCGGTGGCCGTGGCCCGACCGCCCTCCGCACATCGAGCACTATAACGGTGAGGCAGACCATTACGAGTTTGTGCAGGTCTACTCCACAGCCATCTCCGCGGCCGGGGGGGACGAGACGGTACAGTGCAATGTCTTCCCCCTCTACCTCTCCGGCATTGCCCGCTCCTGGTTCTACAACCTGAAGGCGGCCTCCATCAAGTCTTTCTCGCAGCTCCAACGGGAGTTCTGTGCCAACTTCCAGGGGAACTACGTGCGTCCCCTGGACTCCTCGCAGCTGTACACTGTCCAGCAGAGGACTGGGGAAACCATCAGAAGCTTCTTCAAGCACTTTGCTCAGGTGAAGAGAAAAGTGGCCCACGTTCCCGACTCTACGGTCATCGAAGCCTGCAAAAGCGGCATCCTCCCGGGGGAGCTCCACCGAAGGCTCTCTCGAAGCTGTCCCTCTTCCGCCGACGAGCTCTTCAACGTACTCAAAAAGTACGCTCGGGCGGAGGAAGACGACATCTGGAAGAAGACCCAGGGGGCTCCCGCCCCCGCCGACAGGGGGGCCAGGGATCCCCTCAAGCGCCCTAGGCAGGGGGGGCGTAACGAGCCACGGCCTCGGGACACCTTTGTCCTTGAGGGCGGAGGCGGCTCGCGCGACCCCTTGAGGGGCAACCGCCCCTTCCCCAAACCAAAGGGCCATGGGGGAGGACAGTCTTCGCGCGGCCGGGAGGGCGCCGCGGGGAGAAGGCGGGAAGGACCGTGGTGCAGCTTCCACAGGTCCAGTACCCACGCTACCCGAGACTGTAGCCTGCTGCTGCAGCACTTCGCGGACTTCCTCGACCAGTGCGGGCAGGGGGGGACTTCGGCCTCCTTGCTCCCTTGGCCAGCTGTTCCGGCCCTTCCCGCTCCCGCGGGGGGTGAGCAGGCGCAGGAGGGGGAGCCTTCAGAAGCTCTCCCCTTTCAAACTTCACAGCGGCACATCAACGTCATCGTGGGAGGATCCGCCTCCTGGTGGGACTCTAAGCGCCAATGTAAGGAGTACGCGCGCGAGGTCAAGGTTGTGGGGGTGCTACACGCATCCCCGCCACCTAAGTGGTCGGACGTCCCGCTCACCTTCACGGCGGAAGACGCGCGAGGGGTTCGCTTCCCCCACGACGACGCGCTTATTGTCTCCGCGACCATCTACAACTGTCACCTGGCCCGCATCCTCGTGGACGGCGGAAGCTCCGCTGACGTCCTATTCCTGAAGGCCTTCAAAGAAATGCAGGTGGATGAGAAGCTCCTGCAGCCCACTGCCGGGCCCCTACAAGGTTTTGTCCCGGGGAAGGCGATCCACCCCGTGGGCAAGGTAGATCTTCCTATGACGTTCGGCACCCCAGAGAATTACCGGACCGAGTTGGTCCGCTTCGACGTAGTGGACCTCCCCTCCTCCTACAATGCGATAATGGGGAGGACCACAATCAACAGGCTGGGGGCTGCCACCCATCAAAACTACCTCTGCATGAAGATCCCCGGACCGCATGGCGTGATCAACGTCCGGGGAGACCAAGACATGGCTCGTGCTCTATACGAGCGCGATGCGGCCACAATCAGAAGCGTCAACCTCATAAAGGCGCCCGGGGGGGAGGCTTCTGTCCCGGAACTAGATGTCACTGCGCCGCCGCCCGGGAGGCCCCTCCTCAAGCCGCGTCCGGAAGGGGGCCTCCGGAAGGTCCTGCTGTCCCCGGGCAACGAAGACAAAACCGTTCGGATCGGGGCGGAGCTCCCTGAGGAGCATGCAGCGCAACTTGCGGCCTTTCTGCGCGAAAACTCCGATGTTTTTGCGTGGAAGCCTTCATACATGCGGGGCGTCGCCCGGGAGGTCATTGAGCACAAGCTCGCAGTGGCCCCCGGTCACCCCCCGGTCAAACAGAAGCTGCGGAAACTCTCCCTCGAGCGCCAAGAGGCAATCAAGGTGGAGATCACCAGGCTCCGAGAGGCGGGGTTCATTCGGGAGGTCCTGCACCCCGAGTGGCTCGCGAACCCCGTCCTCATCAAGAAATCAACCGGCAGGTGGCGGATGTGCGTGGACTTCACCGACCTTAACCGCGCCTGTCCCAAAGACAATTTCTCGCTCCCGCGGATTGATCAGCTCGTCGACTCCACTGCGGGGTGCGAGCTCATGAGCTTCCTAGACGCCTATTCGGGTTACCATCAAGTCTGGATGGCGGAAGGGGACGAGGAAAAGACGAGTTTCATAACTCCCCTCGGAACCTTCTGCTACGTCCATATGCCCTTTGGGCTCAAGAACGCGGGGGCAACCTTCCAGCGCCTCATGACGCTGGTTTTCAAAGATCAAGTTGGCCGCAACGTCGCAGTCTACGTAGATGACGCGGTCGTCAAGAGTCCTCGCGTAGCCTCCCACATCGACGACCTGGCTGAAACCTTCCGCAACCTCCGCGCGTTCGGGCTCAAACTCAACCCGGAGAATTGTGCCTTTGGGGTGCGCAGGGGGAAGCTCCTAGGTTTCCTCGTGTCCCAGTGGGGTATTGAGGCAAACCCCGAGAAGATCCGGGCATTCCTAGATATGCCCCCGCCGCACTCCGTCAAGGATGTCCAGCGGCTCTCCGGCCGCCTAGCCGCGCTAAGCCGCTTCGTCTCTCGGTCGGGGGAGCGGGGCCTCCAGTTCTTCAAGATCCTCCGGGGGCTCGAGGGGTCCCGCTGGACCCCCAAGGCCCAGGAAGCCTTCAACGACCTCAAGAAGTACCTCACGAGCCCTCCAATGCTCGTGAGTTCATCTCCAGAAGAGCCCTTGCTCCTCTACCTCGCCGTGACCCCCGTCGCCGTCAGCGCGGTCTTGGTGAAGGAGCAAGGGGGGCAGCAGCGTCCCGTGTACTACGTGAGTGAGGCCCTCCAAGGGGCCAAAACTCGGTACATGGAGATGGAGAAAATCTGCTACGCCCTCGTCATGGCGTCCCGGAAGCTTCGGCATTACTTCCTGGGGCACCCCATCACCGTCCCGTCGTCCCTCCCCCTGGGGGAGGTACTGCGGAACAAAGAAGCCACCGGCCGGATTGGGAAGTGGGGGGCCGATCTTGCCCCCTTCTCCCTGTCCCTTACCGGCCGCTCCGCCATCAAGTCGCAGGTCCTCGCCGACTTCGTCGCAGAATGGACTCCCGCCTCTGGGTCCGGGGACGAAGATCTCCCTGTGCCGCCCCGACGCAGTGAGGATTGGACCCTCATGTTCGATGGGTCGCTGTGTCTCGCCGGGGCTGGTGCGGGAGTAGTCCTCTGGAGCCCCGAGGGGAAGGAACTCGAGTACGCCGCGCGGCTCGAGTTCCCCGCAACCAACAACGTCGCCGAATACGAGGCTTTGCTCCTCGGGATGCGCCTCGCGCGCTCCCTGGGGATCCGGCGCCTCCTAGTCAAGGGAGATTCTCAGCTCGTAGTTTGCCAAATGGACAAGTCTTACCTGTGTCATGACGCAAACTTAAGTCTTTATTTGCAGGAAGTGCGAAAGATGGAGAGGCATTTCGACGGCCTCGAGGCCCGGCATACCCCGCGGAGGGACAATGACCGGGCCGACGCCCTGGCCCGGGTGGCAAGTGCCCGGGAATCGCTCCCCAAGGGGGCCTTTCTGGAAATCATCACGGAGCCCTCGGTGGCCTCCCCAGACACGGGAGACGAGCCTCATGTCCCAGAGGTCGCCGAGATCATTCGGACTCCGTCTTGGATGGACCCCCTCATCTCCTTCATCAAGGGGGAGGGGGACCCTCCTTGTGAGACCGAGGCTAAACGCCTCCGGGCTAAAGCCCGGGCATATCTCCTACTGGAGGGGAGGCTCTACAAGCGGGGGGCTTCCGCCCTCCTGCACTGCCTCCCCTGGCCGGAGGGACTTCAACTTCTCGAAGACATTCACGCGGGGAGCTGTGGTTCTCACCTAGCCCCGCGTGCCATCGCGGCCAAGGCCCTCCGACAGGGTTTCTATTGGCCCACAGTTATGCGCGACGCGCGAGACCTTGTCTCCGCGTGCGAGGCATGCCAGAAGATGGCCAAGGGCTCGAACCTCCCCCCTATAGCGCTGCAGACAATCCCCATCACTTGGCCCTTCATGCGCTGGGGGATGGACCTCTTAGGGCCCTTCCCCCCAGCGCCCGGAGGATACAAGTATGCGGTAGTCGCAGTCGACTATTTTACAAAGTGGGTTGAGGCGGAGCCTTTGGCCAGCATCACATCCCGGGCCGTCCAGCGGTTTTTCTGGAAAAATGTCGTATGTCGTTTTCGTGTCCCCCGGGAAATCACCGTGGACAACGAGACCCAATTCGACTCGGCTTATTTCCGGGAATTCTGCGAAGGCCTGGGGCTCGTCATCCACTTCGCGTCAGTGGCCCATCCCCGGAGCAATGGGGCTGTCGAGAGGGTCAACGGCGTGATCCTACAGGGGTTGCGCCGGAGACTCGAGCAAACTGCTTCTAAGCGGGGTGCATGGGCAGAGGAGCTCCCTAGCATCCTCTGCTCCACGCGCATGACCCCGTCCAGGGCGACGGGGCGTACTCCCTTCTCCCTGGTCTACGGGGCGGAGGCAGTCCTTCCCCCAGAGATCAGCCTCCGGTCGCTGTGGGTCGAGCTCCTGGAGGGAGCCACGCCCGCAGCGTACCAGGCCAACGAGGCCAACCAGCGCCTGGAGATCGACCTCGTGGAGGAGGAACGCGACCGAGCTCTCCTCCGCCACGCCATCTACGAGCAAGAGATGGCACGCGCTTACAATCAGCGCGTGCGCGAGAGGGCTTTCCGCCTTGGGGACCTTGTCCTCAAGCGCGTGACGGACCCCCAGGCCCAGGGTAAGCTCTCCCCCAAGTGGGAGGGCCCCTACAGGATCTCCGCGGTCCTGGGCTTGCGGGCCTACAAGCTCTCCAACCTTCAAGAGCAAGAGCTGAAGCACACGTGGAACTTGCGTTTACTTCGCAAGTTTTATGTTTAGCCTTACGGGCCTGTCCCCTCCCCCGGAGCGTTCACGCCGGAGGGGGAGGAGGGACACTGTATTTTGCTCCCCTTTCGCGACTTCGCAGGGGGAGGCCCTGTACTTCATTTTATTAGCAATACATAGGTCTTGCTTTTCAAACTGTCTCATTGCAGGGCTTTCTCATTACCGCCCGTAGCGGCGATGCCCTCCCCGCGAGGACGCCCCTCCCCGCGAGGACGCCCTCCCAGTGAGGATGCCCTCCCTGCGAGGATGCCCTCCCCGCGAGGAAGCCCTCCCCGTGAGGATGCCCTCTCCGCGAGGAAGTGGGCCTGGCCCAGCAAGTCCCTCCTGTAGGGCGGCTTACGATCAGCCCTCGTGGACTGAGGGTGTAAGCAGCAACCCGGTCACAGTGGCCGCGGTAACGAGTCACTTTGGGAGACTAGTCCCCTGCCCAAACACTCAAGACCCGTCTCCGGGCACTTCCTCCTCCAGGAGTCGACGTTATTCCCGGCTCCCCGTTCTCACGGCGACCGGATGATCGGCCCCCTGCGGCCTGATTGGATCTATCTTCCTCCTCCAGGAGTCGACGCTATTCCCGTCTCCCCGTTCTCATGGCGACCAGATGATCAGCCCCCTGTGGCCTGATTGGATCTATCTTCCTCCTCCGGGAGTCGACGCTATTCCCGGCTCCCCGTTCTCACGGCGACCGGATGATCGGCCCCCTGCGGCCTGATTGGATCTATCTTCCTCTTCCGGGAGTCGACGCTATTCCCGGCTCCCCGTTCTCACGACGACAGGATGATTGGCCCCCTGCTGCCTGATTGGATCTATCTTCCTCCTCCGGGAGTCGACGTTATTCCCGGCTCCCCGTTCTCACGGCGACATGATGATCGGTCCACTGCGACCTCATTCCCGGCTCCCCGTTCTCACGGCGACCGGATGAATGCCTCTCGGAGACCCTATTCCCGGCTCCCCGTTCTCACGGTGACCGGACGATTGTCTCCCGGAGAAGTCACGGATTTCTCGGACATTTTCTTCCCGGAGCCCCTATTCCCGGCTCCCCGTTCTCACGGCGACCGGACGATTGTCTCCTAGGAAGCTCGACTCCGGAAATCTCATCGGGTTTTTCTTGGACGTTTCTTCCACAAGGGGCCTTATTCCCGGCTGCCCGTTCTCACGGCGACCGGACGCTTGTCTCCCGGAAGGTCTTCTCCCAAGAAAGCTCGTTTTAAAATTTTCTAACTTAGAAAAATTCCTATGCTACAGGTGACTTCCATCCCGGGGGCCATGTTACCCCCACAGCGCGCGGAGCTATCCTCCGGCCCGCTGTGGGCGGGGGGGATAAGGAACCCCCGGGTGTCGACCGTACCGCCCACGAGCAAACTTAGCTCATTCTTGTGAAAAGGAGTCGTCCGGACCATCCAAGAAGAAGAAACAAAAAGACAATGAAAGAAGCAACAACACAGCTTTATTGATTGTCAAACCCGGAGGACATCTTCCCCCTCCGGTGGGCTTCGAAAATGATACAACCCGGGTTCTAACCCGGGGGATTCTCTACGTCCTAAGGCTCCTACCCCTAGTACTCTCGGAGGCTCTCCGCTAGCTCCCGGGTCAAGTCCTGGTACAATGCTCGCACGCGGCGCCGAGCGTCCCGGAGCACATCTTTGGGCCAGAACTCGTACCCCGCTGGTGGGAGTATCCGGAGGGGAGGTATCACCCGGAACCCCGGTCGCGGAGGGGACAATTCGGCGCGATAATTGTCAAAGTTGTCCAAGTGCCACTCCGGACGCCACCTCAACCGGATCGGCTCCTGGACGCTGTCCCCACCACGATTCCTGGAGACAAGGCTTAGCAAGATTAAAGCCGCTTGGGCGTCCCCCGGGGAGCCCCTCCCGGACCTTCCCCCGGGAGCAACCTCTCGGGAACCAGGGTAACAAAACATTTAATTCAAAGACTTAGAAAAAATTCTAACTTCATTGCATTCAAAATGATTTTGTACAAGTGTCCGGTGCTTCTTCGAAGAAGCCACCGGGATCAAAATCCTAAGAAAACAAAAAAGGGCCCTAACTAAGACCCGGGGGGAGGCTCATACATGTTCATTGGCGTCCTCCCCCCAGGGGGTTTCCTCCGATGCCGGGGCTGGGGCGTTCCCCGCCGGAGGCGCCGGAGCTGGGAATCTCGCTCGGATGATCCGGTCGTAGAATCCTCCGGCTAGCTGCTCGACCTCTCGACACGAGGGCTCGAAGGAGTCTGGGAAGCTTCGGGGGATGCGGCCCCCGATCGCCCGGGCGCCGACCCCCCGGAACTCGACGAGCCCCGCAGCGGCCGCGATGATGGGGATCGCCCGGCCCCGTGCCCGAGCGTCGGCAGCCTCCGGAATGGCGGAGACTTGCGCGTTGAGGAAACGCACAGCCTCCGCGAGGGTCACCGGCTGCACTTCCTTGCTCCCGGAGCCTAGGCTTACGCCAAGGCTCTCGAGGGCCGAACGGACGGAGCGGCCCGCGTCCGCCACCGCCCGGACGCTCGAGCCCTCAAGCTCCCTGTCACGTCTGCCACGACAGTGACATCACCTGTGAGGAGCCCAGCTCGGTGCAGCTGGCCCTTTAACCACTTGACTTCCCAGGATGAGTCAATCACAGGATTACATTGCAGCAGCAAAATAGTACAATAGTCATAATTGTATGGCCATCAAGCCTTAGTACAAAACGCGGTACAGTGCCGTACAAGGCACAAGGGTCTAACAAAATAATACATCTAGTCGGCGGAAGCTAGGCCCAAAAGCAATCCACAGGAAACAGAGGTTGACAGCAAGACAGCACCATATCAGGGCTCCGAAGGAAACTGCTCATCTTCTCCTGGGTCCGCAGCATCTTCAGGGTATCCTCCAAGGTCGTAGAATGCTCCATCTATTGATGAGTTGTTGCAAGGGTGAGTACTTACGTACTCAGCAAGTCATAGGGAAGGTAGAGATACATACATATATATATGACATGAACCTATGCTATTGGGGAAAGAGTGAAAGGTTTTTCCAAAATACATTTCTTTCTCAACTCTTACTCAACTTCTGATCACACCCATGGCAGTAAATGAATCATATTGATGGTGATACATATATCCCATATCCAAGGCGATATATCCTCATATCATATTATTTTTATTCAAGCCTTTCAATCTTATACTCATAACAGTATTTCATAACTTAGGGCATAAACCACATGCCTCTTAAATATCATATGTTTGCTAGATTATGGTATTACCGCAACACGTCAACACATGACAGCCCACGGCAACGCCCCTTATCATGACAACACATGCCACTTGGGTAATCTTGAGCTAACAAATTTTAGTTTATAAAGCAATACTTGTGTCACACCCCATGGATTTAATCCACCGCAGCATACTCCTAAAACTCGGGAGCACGAAGTATTCGAATACATTTTTAAACTCTGCAGAGATGTACCTCTTTTTAAATCCACTTTTTCACTTGACTTCCAAGTCGGGCCAACTCCATGCGACTTATACGCATGTGACAAGGCCGAGATCACACAACGTTTTTGCAGTCTAGTATTAACAGTATCCCTGCCCGATAAATGGACAACACCATCCCAAGTACCGTTGTGGGTCCTCCCCACTGCCTTACTTCCTAGCCTGGGTCTATGTCCCCGCAGGACACATAACCTCTTTTGATTACAGTCGCGCACGACTTAATCTGGCGTAGGGCGTCTTCCTTCCTTACACCTTATCCTCTCATAATTTTTCTGATCTCACATCACTCGTGGACGAACTGCGTCCCACCAGTTTCCATGCTAGAAACCGGATCGACAAGCCATGCAGGGAACTGATAATACTAAGAAAGCTACTAGGTTGCGCCTGTCCCATACCAGGTAAGTGGTTGGTACGTTTTTCATGCCACTAGACGCATAACACAAGGTTCTAGTCCTTACATGCCAGTGACCAGATCATACCACAACCATGCACCTTCAGTGCCTGCACATCCAGTGCAGCCAAGCACCTCCAGTGCTACCACCATTCCATACCAAAATACTGGTCACGGCTAGGGGTTCTATTTCATGAATATAAATATACATGTTTATACTTTTATTAGTTCGAGGCTTGCTATCTTATCAAGTTCACATTTCTCAAGTATTCAATCTATCACTGCCATAATATCATTGATCTCAACATGTGCAATATTAATGAAATATCTACTCATGGAATAGCATAGCAATTCATAAAATATGAGTTTCAATATGTTCAAAGTATGACTTGCCTTCCGCGTCGTAAGTATCAGCAGTCGATGACGGTTCAGCGACAAGATCTTCAACCCCGGACTCTTGCTCTGAACAAGATCAAACAAGCAAACAGGCATTACAATCAATCCTATTCTTACTAATTCACTACATGCAAAGATGCAAGGAGAAAATACTCTGGTGATACAAGGTTTGAAAGCGATGTGGGTTTAATTATGGAAACCAGGGTTAAAATTAGCTGTTAAGGTTTACAAGGTTCCAAAATATCAGGGTAATATCAAGGTGGTGACTGGTTCGCTCAAAAACAGCGAATGTCTTTAGGTTGGCATTCGGTTCAAGGCATCGACATAAGGTCGATGGGTGATAGAGGGCTCAACTCAAGTTGTGACAGTAGAGAAAAGTGTAGATCACAACATCAGGAGTCTAAGGGACAAAGTTATTTCCAAAGGGCATGGCTGGAAGTGGGTGAAAAGGCTCAATGCCACTGGCTGACATAGTCTGGCATAGGGTTGACACGGCCAGAAACTAGGGTTAGCCATATCTTTTGACTCAGGGCTCCAAATGATGCACCACTTTGTCTGGTGGTTAGGCATTTGTAACAGGAACAAATGTCTCAACAGGACCTAGGGCAGGAGATGGCCGGAAAGTGATGAAAACCGGCGAAGAAGTTGGCTGGCCTGGAGCACAGGTAATGTGAACAGTACAGCAAACTAGGGCATAGCTATATCTCACAATCTACGCCGAATTAGAAGTCGTGGTAGAAGACAAAGTTGCTCAGAATGGTCCAAAACATCTAGATGGCAAGGTTTTCATGGCTGGATTGGCTGGGTTTAGGAGATATTGGCCGGAGAAAAGATTAACTCAAGCCTGATTTGGGCATTTCTGATCTAGGGCAAATAAACTTAATTCCTTGCTTGAGGATGGTCTCTGGGGCATAAGAGTGCTACTGGTGAGGTTAGATTAACTAGAAATGCACCAGAAAAGCTTGAACAGCAAGCTCAGTTCACAAGCAAAGTTCCAATTTGGGGTTTTTCGTATTTCAGCATGTCTGTCGATTTTGGTTGCTTAGGGATGTTAAGCAAGGTCTAGTGAGCATATTTGATTACTAGTTCGAAGGTTGAATCGATCTGGTTGAGGATTAATTGCTCGCCGGAGCTACTGGAGTAAAACTGAAATTGCCGGCGACTGAGGGTATTTAGACTAAATTCCAAGCTCGAGAAGCATGAGGGGGATGAGAGAAGCTCACTGGGGGTGTTGGATCGAAGAATGAAGCAGTGGAAAAGCTTGGCACCGTGCTCCCCCTTTGCTGCTCGCCGGGGAAGAAGAAGACACAGCGAGATTGAGGGCTTAGGTGTTTCTGGTGGGTGTGTGATGTTTCACTGAGACCAGGGATTATTTATAGAGGATTCGGAGGTGTTGCAACGGCTAGAAGCGCACGGGGAGTTGAAGCCGGCTTGAATTGACGGGGAAGTGACCGGCGGCGATGACAGGCGGCGAAGCGACGTCTTCACCGGTCGTGTCGGCTGCGCTGCTGCTCTGGTGGAGGTGAAGGCGAAGTGATGCCTCTCCAAGGCATGCTTGCGACGTGGCATCGTGCTCCTGCAGTGGCTGCAGCGATGGCGTGCGCGCGCGGGCAAAATTGGCGATGCTGGTGCGGCCGCGGTGGCTCCACGGTGGCGAACGGCGTGCGCACACGTGGCAGGAACGCAGTGGCAAGGGTGGCGACCACGGGACTTCACCGGCGATGAAGTTCCTGGCGTGGCAGCGCGGTGGTCGCGGTCGTGCACGGCTGCTGGTCGTGCACAGCGCCTCTGGTCGAACCAGGGACCAAAATGCAAGGATTCTTATTTGAAATCTGGACTGATTTGTAATTTCTGTCTTAGAGATGGTTAATTTGAGAATTGATTTCATGGCTGAGTATAACATTTCTATTAGTACTCATCCAGCTCAAATTTAGCGAAAATTTGACAAGATTTGAGGGATTTCACCTATTTTCGAAAATAGGGTAAAATTAGGGTAAAATAAGTCTGGATTTTGTCGATTTCGAATTCTGGTGATTGGAGAGAGATTTTGAAGTCTGATCAAAAGGGAGATCTGTATCAAATAGTATTTGGAAGGTGTTTCCTGAAGAAATTCTGAAGTTGGAATTGATTTGCAGATTTTAGCCTTTTCAGGCTTCCAGGTAAACAGAAAAGGACTTATTCGCAGTAAAATTTGGACTAAACTGCGAAAAGTGTTTAGATGAATTAATTTGGCTCCCAACTTTTTGAAGTGAGTTGAGGATGAACCTAGGAACATATTCCAGGGGTTACTTGAGTCTGAATAGTGTTAAATCAAAATAATTCAATCATCTGGAAACTGGGGTACTTAGGGTAAATCTGAATTTTCCTGTTTTCGAAAATAGAGAGGGGCTTAGGTACTGAGAGTTAGGGTCAGAATTTGATCTGGCTCCCGAAGACTTTTATCCTCAGGGTAACTGGTAGGTTAAATCTGGGTGGTCAGATCTTGATCTGGATCTAGGGACTAGATTTGGAGGTTTTTAGGGTTTGGGAGAGATTAGGGTTCAGCTGATTTGGCTACTACTACAGAGATACATGCATGCAGGATTTTCATGCAAAACTTTTCACCCCCAAAACTAGGGTGTTACACTCCCGGAGCGCCTCCTCCCGGAGGCGGCCGTTGACAGCATCAGAAATATGAACCTGGGCCCGGACCCGGGTCAGTTCCGCGAGAGCTTCATCGCGTTCCCGGAGGGCCTCCTCACGCTGCCCTACAGAGGCCGCGGCCCGGCCCTCCGCTTCCTTAAGCAGTCGGGCGACCCGCTGCTCAAGGCCCCAGGTAACAGTTGCCACCTACAAAATATATAGAGTTAGAAAAATCTCAAGTGCAGGAAATAAATGGGGACGTCATCGACTCGAGTTACCTGGGCCCCGAGGGACTGAAGCCCCTGGAAACGCTCATGGAGCGTTCCCTCCGCGACGAAGGCCTGCACCTTCTGGGTGTGCAGGCCCTCCGCGTACCGGGCGACTTCCCCCGCGGGAAGCAGAGGGGCCTCTCGCCCGGCGCCGGCGTCGCGGCTGGTGGGGGTTCCCCGGACCTGTGAGTCCGGTAACGCGGCCGGTGTCAACGGCGTCTTCGTGGCCGAGGTCTCCTCCGAAGACGTGGCCGAGGAGCTTCGGGCGGGGGTCCCTGCCTGGGGGGGGATCATCAGACCTTTCCCCGCCCCGGGCCCAAAGGTCCTCGGGGCCTCCTCCTCCGGAGGAACCTCGTAGACCGAGGGGCTCCCCCCTCGTCCACCGGCCAAACCCGCGGAGGCGAGGCCTCCGCGAATCTCACCTCCAGCCTCTCCGGCTCCAAAGAAGCCGGAAGGGGCAGGAGGGGCTCCACCGAGGGTGGCGACGGGGCGTAGTTCGCCGAGTCGGACGCCGCCCCGCCCGCGCCAGCCTCCTTCCCCCGGGCCTCAACGGGGCTCTTCGGGGGAGGAGGTGTTGCTCCCTTCCGGGCCAGTGCCCTGGCACGCTCGCTCTCGGGGGTCTTGTCCCAGGGCTTTGCCGGTGTCGCCGCCGGCGTCGACGATGGGCCGGGGGTCTTTTGGACCCTGGCCTTCTTGGGCTCCAAGCCCCCAGCCGCATCCTTCCCCAGTTTGTGCGACCCGGGGGTGGGGAGAGGCTTCCTCTCCGGCAGCTTTAGCCCGTAGGCCGCAGCGACCAAGTTCCGGGGAGGGCCCTCCCCCACGAGGCGCACGACGAGCTCGTGCTCGTCGGCGAAGTACCTCCCCAAGAGGTTCTCCGCCTTCTCCCGCGCCGCTGGGTACGGCCGGACTACAAGAGGTAAAGAGTTAGTCAAATTTCCAGAAATTTGTAAATGCAATGCAGGTAGTGGACTTACGTCGCGTCACCGGCTTCACCGGGGGCCGCTGTTCCGGGCCCATGCCGACTCCCCTCTTCCCGCGCGAGAAGGGGGAGATCCGGAGGAGAGCCATCTCCTCGGTGGCGTCCCGCATTGAGCGGGTCTTCTTGGAGACGACCACCCTGCCGAGGAGCTCGAACTCCTCGTCCGTCCACACCGGCGGCTTCGGCGCGGACGACCGGCTATAGGTGGGGGGCTCCGGGGCGTACACCACCGCCTCGTCCAGGACCCTGAGGTAAAACCACCTCCGGACCCAGTCGCCCCAGTGGTCCCGGGAGGCCGCCACCGGGTAGTCGGCCACCCGGGACGGTAGCATTTGTACCATCACCGAACCGAAGGGGGACTTGGGTCCCCCCATCACCAGGTGGGAGCTCCGCGCCGCCGGTTCGTAGAAGTACCAGAAGGCGCGAAGGGTGGGCTCCCGCCCGGTCGCCGTCTCGTAGAGCCAGATGAAGAGGCCCATCCGGACGAGCGCGTTCGGGGTGAGGTGGTTGAGCGCCACCCCGTACTCCTTCAGAAACTCCCGGAGCATGGGATGCACCGGGAGCCGGAGCCCCGCCTCCAGGAAGGCCTCGAAGGCCACGACCTCTCCGGGCCTGGGGTGGGGGGCTCCGTCTTTCTTCACGGGGACTCGGATGTCCCCGTCCGCGATGACGCCACGTTCGACCAGGGACTCCGCGTCCTCGGCCGAGAACTCCGACGCCCAGAGAAAATCTGAATGGATTTCCTCCGGGGGCACATCCGTGGTCTTCGCTCGGGCCTTGGGTGCCATCAGGTTCGGCTTTCTTTTTTTCCGGTGGCTAACGTTTCAGGAGGCTACAACAAAAATTCCCGGACGCCTACTACCGGAGACGGCTACCGGGAGCTGGCTACCGAGAGAGCTACCGGAAGAGCAAAAATAGTGAGGCTGAAAGTTTGGAATGAACTTCCAGGTCCCCCAAGGCCCTATTTATAGGGGCGAGACGTGGTCTAGATGGGCGCCACGTGGCACCCCGCGGGGCAATCTGGACCGTTGAAGTTCAAACTGCGCGAGGTAAACGAAGGGACGGGCGCATGAATCGAGGCGCCGGTTCGAACCGCGCGCGCATTTATGGTGAAACGGCGTGGCCTTAAGCGCGGGGCACGGCAACCGAAGCGCCGCGGCTCCGGTTACTTCGTCCGGAGATTTTCCCGGTAACATATGCCATACCCACCGGGGGCTCAAGCTTCGCCCCCGGGGGGCATGGGGGGTTGCTGTCGGGGGAAATCTCCGCGGGACTAAGTCCAGGTAAGTTGCGTCATGTTTGCCCGGGGACTTGGCCTCCGGCTCCTCCCCGGGCGCCGCCTTTTGGCTCCCGGGACATGGCCTCCGGCGCCGTCCCGGGCGCCGCCATTTGGCCCCCGGGACGTGGCCTCCGCTGCCCTCCCGGGCGCCGCCATTGGCCCGGGGAGGTAGCCTCCGGGCTCTCCCCGGCAGCCGCCATTTGGCCCCCGGGATGTGGCCTCCGGTGCCCTCCCGGGCGCCGCCATTGGCCCGGGGACGTAGCCTCCGGGCTCTCCCCAGGCGCCGCCATTTGGCCCCCGGGACGTGGCCTCCGGTGCCCTCCCGGGCGCCGCCATTTGCCCGGGGACGTGGTCTCCGGCCGCTCCCCGGGGGCCGCCTTTTGGCCCCCGGGGCATGGTCTCCGGCGTCGTCCCGGGCGCCGCCATTGGCCCGGGGACGTAGCCTCTGGGCGCTCGCCGGGCGCCGCCATTTGGCCCCCGGGACGTAGCCTCCAGGCTCTCCCCGGGCGCCGCCATTTGGCCCCCGGGACATGGCCTCCGGTGCCCTCCCAGGCGCCACCATTGGCCCGGGGACGTAGCCTCCGGGCTCTCCCCGGGCGCCGCCATTTGACCCCCGGGACGTGGCCTCCGGTGCCCTCCCGGGCACCGCCATTTGCCCGGGGACGTGGTCTCCGGCCGCTCCCCGGGCGCCGCCATTTGGCCCCCGGGACACGGCCTCCGGCGCCGTCCCGGGCCTCATCGCCCTCCTAAAGGTAAAGTCTCGAGTTGTTTGTCACGTGCAGGTCACGCGAGGAGCGCCTCGGGAATCAGCGACGACCTGTCAAGCATCCAAGGCGTTTGAGCGGGAGAAGGACGGTCCTACCCTTCAATCCGACGGTGGCTTCCGGGGTAGTTTAGGCTTTTTGCTTCTTTTTGGGGCTATAAATAGCCCTTGTACCCCTCTGTTGTAAAGGATCGGATCACTTTAATTGGAATAGCTAAACTCACAGGCGTGCTCCAGAAGCCTCTCCCCCGAAGAGAGCCTCCCCAGCCGACTCCGGTCGGGAGCGCGTCGACAGGACTAGGGCCCCCACCGGGACCCGAACCTGTATAAATCCGTGTGTCATTTCTTGTGCTTGTCCGGCGGGGAGGACCGGTTGTCCGGTCAACCCGCGCCGCGTAATCTTCGCTAGGATCATTCTCAAAACCTGCTGGGGTATTCGCAATACCACGACAGAACTAGACCAAAGCTTCAGAAGACCAAGATATCGTAGGGTCACGTGCCAAGTCGAGCACGACCTGTGAAGGACCCTGGACCGCACTTGCGCCTCTCCAGAAAGGGGCAAATTAACTTCTTATTTTGGCTCTGTCAGCCCCTCTAATGTAGTTATGGTATTATATCCATAAATAGTAATGATTGTAAACCTTCTATACTACTACTGCTATTATATTGTGAACAAGAACTGAGATCCACAAAAGTGAGAGAAACTGTATCCTGGGCAGTTGCGATGTAAGGACTCGCCAAACAGGCGGGCCCGCTTCTACTCTAATCTACCCTCACACCCACCCCTCGCCCAGAGCTTCTTCACACCTCCAGCAGCCACTAAGTCCCAGTTTCTTCGTGTTTCTTCTTCGTCTCCGGCGAGCCAGTGAGAGGGAGCTCAGTGCCAGCTCAGCCTGTTGCACCAATCCTCAAACTGATCAGACCTGTCAGTCCCTCTCATCTACCTCTCTGTGCTATAGCGTTTAATTGCATCCCGGTGGACCCTGTCGCCAGTCATCGCCGGATTTCCCCTTTTGCCCTCTTTCCACAATGCCACCCGTTTTAGCTCGAATTGATCCTTCTTTTAGTGGAGTGTCTTGACCAGTAGAGCACCTCCAGCAAGCCTGTGATCTTATTTTTGAAATTGAAGCTCGCTATGTAGCTTTCCCCTTTTCCACGCGCTATCGACGACCAGCTCCCGACGCCAGGCCGCACCACCTATTCCCCAGCCAAACCAAGTTCACCAGTAGCTTCCCCCTCCACCTTGTTGCTCTCATTGAGAGGAATTAATCTCTAAAGCCATGTATTAGGTTTGCCCAAATCTCTCTTCTTCGTCTCCGGCTGCGAAGTCGAACTTCTCACCGGCATCGCCTCAGCCCAATCCCTCTTAACATCACCATCTGGACCAATCTAGAAACTCAACCGTGCTCTTAGATTGGAGTTTAATTCACCAAATCGCGTTGTCGCCGTGGAGGTGTTTTCTTCTCCTGCGCAGCTTGCCGCCGCTCGCCGTCCACCAGCCACCAATGAAGACCAATGCTCCAAATGGCACTAGTTAGCCCCACCTATCTCTAGCAGCCTCGATTTCTCAATGCGCAGCACCAAAGCCCGAATTGAGCAACCTACTCCTTGCTGCCGTGACGCTAGTGTACCGCCCGATCGTCGCCGGCCACCGCCGTCAACGCCACTTTGTCCAGTAACTCTGCCTTAGTCCCCTGAGCATATTTCTCTTCTACCCCGATCTCTGGTTCTGCACATAATCGCAAGTTTGAGCCATGCCATGCTTTGTCCAGAAGCTGTTCTGTGCCGTGTCGCCCCTGTCCTTCCTCGCCGCCCTTCATCACCGTTCGGCCACCTTTGTCCTTGAAACCACCACCATTAGATTCCTGTCTTCTTCACCTACCTCCCAGACATTGTTGGCGAAGCAATTGAAGTCCAGAATCATCTCCACTGTTTTGCCCTAGTTTTTGACAATGTCAGCTCAGTGTCAGCCTTTGTCAGCCAATGGCATTGGCCCTGTTCGACCCCTTTTGGTTGAGAAAATGAACTTCTACTTTTTCCACTAAACTTATAGAGCCATGTTCTACATTTTCTTCTACTGTCTCATCTTGAGAAGACCCCTCTAAGGCCAACTTAAGGCCATGTCTGACCGTGAACCGAATGTCAGCCCTTCGACATTCAACATTTCAAAGTCAATCTCCTTGAGCTACGCTCAAGTACCTTTCACCAGATCTTCTCTCTTGCATGCATATCTATATACTGTATGCTTCTGTATTTTCTGTATGCTTCTGTATTGCGATGTGTTGAATTGTCTCGTTCTTTGTGTGCGAGAATAGAGCAAGAAGCAGAAGAGTCAACAGAAGACTTCGAAGAACCCTTAGAGCCGTCAGACCCCACACTGCAAGGCAAGTATCTACCCTTGATCATGTCTCTCCCAGTATTTTGAGAAAACTACGATGATTTCTGTTTTAAAGTATATGCATGCTCTATGTTCAAATAAAGTGCTATATTGAAAGAATATGAATAGATATGACCTAATCCCTTGTAAAGCCCCTCATGTTTGTGTATATCATGCACCCTTGTCACCCTAGGATATCATGCTTAGGCTATGCTTATACTCAAGATTATGTGTTAAGTGCTAAATGGTTACATGTGTGAAAAATATGTTCAAAACCACCCTGTTGTAAAAGGAAATGTGATTGAAATCGATAGTGAGGATGGTTTGATTGGTTGGTGCTGTGTGCACATCGGGAATGTGAAAGACTCCTCACTAAAGATTCATAAGGACAAGAATCTTGTGTTGTACTTCTATGCGGCATGAAAAATGTACTAACCACTTGCCCGGTATGGGACGGGCGCAACATAGTAGCTTTTTCGGTATTAGCTTTTCCCTGCAATGGTTGTCGGTCCGTGTCGACGATTCGGACTCGGAGTCCTCAGCCGAACTTATGCAAAATTTGTAATAGTGAGACCTTTCAAGATGACCCTCCGGGAAGGTATGTAGAACAATGGTGAACAGGAGCACAGAGAGATTTATACAGGTTCGGGCCCTCGATGGTGGGAGTAATAGCCCTACGTCCTGTTAGGATTTCACTATAGGTGATAAAAGGTTACAAAATGGCAGAAAAACCCCTTCACAAGCGAAAGGTTTTTCCTATGTAAATGTACAGAATAAAGCCAGGAAGGCTTGTAAGCACTATCTAATTTAGGCCGTAGACTTGGCTGTTTTTAGTGGTTGAGATGCGTTGCGTCTCACTTGTATCAGAAGTCTTGTTCTTCCAAATGGATCGGATCCCCCCGTTTGATGTATTTCGCCACCCTTTTATACTGGTCGAAAGGATGCCATGTCGTAACTGCATCAAACAGTTGATTGGATGGTTGGATGCGGTTTATTGAACCGCTCCTAACTTCCAAGTAGGTTAAGCACGTGTTATTCGTGAAATAACTGCTTGTATCAACCTCTTGGCGATTAGTCTTCTACGTGGAGGAATCTTCGGGATACATGGAATATTCCCACTATAGGGATAACCGGTCAAATAAATTCCAAGTACCTTGGTCGAGAATGCTCTGACCGCAGGATGTTGGCTGACCGTGCAACATCTCCAACATTCTGTTCGCGTATAACATACGAACTTCTGATCGCGCAAAGCCTGCAGTCTGATTGCACGAGGCTCGCGACCTGATCGCGCAAAGCCTGCGACCTTAGGCTGATGCTTCTCAGAATGACTTGAGTTCACACCGCCGGGCACGTGTCCGACTTGAATCTGTCTTGAGCCAACAATGCATTTATTTGAACTGACTCGGGTGTCAATCCTCGTCAGCTAGCCCCCAAATTTAAAGAACACGAAGGGATGTGTTCACTTTAAATTTAAAGAAATGCATCGGATTATTAACCCGACTCTTCAAATCCCCCGTTTAGTGGCGCACTAAGTGGGACGGTTGGTTCCCCGAGACATGCTCTGGGTATTATGTGACGGGCAATGATGGCGCTGTTGAAATGTTTTTTAACCCGAGGTAAAATTGTAAATGCTTTGTAGAAACCCGAGGCACCTGGAATGCGAACCGTCACCTTGGCGGCTATAAATACCGGGTCCTTGGTTCTGTAAAGCTTCACAATTTCTTCCCACGGCTAAGTCCCTTCCTAGACAACCTTGATTCTTCTCTTCATACACTTCCTGATGGCAGATCACAACATCATCGAGATTGAGAGTGATGAAGAGAAAGTTGTCGAACAGGGGCCTCAGATGCATGAAGACTTGTCTCCTTCAAGGAAGAAACCCAAGGTTGACGAGGGATCTTCCAGCGGAACGAAGGTGAAGAATGTAGCAAGTCTCTTTCTTCCTTTAGTTCCTATAACTCTTCCTGTTCATGCATCTCGGCAAGTTAGGCCTTTGACTTTGGAGAGAAACCTTTCTCCATTTCATCCCAATACCTCCAACCTTTATTTGGGTGAGCAATATTCTGGTCGGCAAGCGGTGACTATCCCTCGACCAGATGATTCCCATATTGTGTTGGCGAAGCAATCATATGGTGGGAGAGTCGCACTTCCACCATCTGATGATCCTCTTCCCAGGATGGCTATATCAACATGCCATGAGCTGGGACAGGTAATAATTCTTCTCTCCTTTTGCTGATAGTTATAGTCAATACAACTAATTTTTGCAAATGTAGGAGGTTGGAGGCTCCAGCGATCAGCCTTCTGCTGCTCCATCTTTTCCTTCCAGAGAGATTCTTCTGGAGGAGAAGAATGCCCTGGAGAAGAAGACCGAAGAGATGTCTTCGAAGATTCTGCATTTAGCAGAATGTTTTGAACGATCCCGTGAACACGCGCGCCAGTTCCGTCGAGAGAGGGATCACGCTCAGCGACAGCGAGAACTCTCTGACTTGATTAGGGACAATAGTGCGTCTCTTGTTAGGGATGATGTAGATAGACTTAGGTTAGTTGCTAGTTCCCTGGGGGTTGTCAGTGTAGATCCTACTGACAACAACATGTCCCTTGGGGAACTTTGTAAACTCCTTTCGGATCAAGTCGACGCTTTGGTCGACTGTATCCCTTTTGTATGTAAAGAATGCAAGAAATAAAAATTTCTTTCTTCAAATAGTTACTCTTTACACCTTCTGTGTGAATATATGGCCATGAGTAATGCTTTCGCGACCATTCATACCCAAGGAAATTTCAGTTTTGCGATCAGAATCACACTTTCAAAAAAAGCACCGCGACCAACCCTAATATCGCGATTAGACTTAAAGCCGCGATTAGAACTGAAACATACTGTGACCAGGATTGAGGTTCGACCAGACTATCACTTCGATTAGGATCGGAACTTAATAAAAAACCATGGTCTCGATCGTACCGTAACCCGGTCAAAGTACATCCATACGTCCAAAAATTGAGTCGCATGACTTTTTCGTAAAAAATGTTCAAAGCATATAAAGGAAAAATGTCTTCTGAAAAGTATTGAAAATTTTCAGTCCTTTTGCACTTTCAGTTTCCGAAACAAAGAAGTCTTTTTGTTTCAGATCCGATGCCTGAACACTTTAACGGGTTCGCCAGAGACAGTATCCATTATGGGAAATGAATAAAATACTGAGTGAAACGTTTGAACGAGTCGTTACTCACATTAATGCGATTCCTCGGGTCTATAAAAGGAGTAGATGTCTTCTCAAGGAAGCCACATAGTCAAAAACCCTCACCATTTCTGCCGCACAAAACCCTCGTTCTCTTCAGCCTTCGTCTTCCCAAAAATCGCCAACTTTTCCTTTGATTCTCCACCAAAAATGGCGTCCTGGAGCCGATCCATTCACCACTCTGAGGAGACCCTAGTGGCGTTGGAGAAGGAGGAGATCCTTCCTCCGCGATTGCTCATCAACTGGCGGCCCGCGGAGAAGGACCAAGAAACCCCAACAGTCCAAGAGGGCGAGTTGGTGGTTTTTGAGGAGTACTTGCGCTGCGGTTTCCGATTCCCCGAGAGTCGGTTCCTCAAGGATGTCCTCGAGCATTATGGGTTGGAGCTGATCAACCTCCACCAAAATGTTGTATTGATCCTGGCGGTGTTCCAGCATCTTTGCGAGGCGTTCGTCAGAGTGTATCCCAGCGTGGACCTCTTCCGACGATTCTATTTCTCGGCGTGGTCGAAGAGTGCCAACGCAGCCGGATGTATCTACTTCCGGCTGAGGGATAAGAAGGAGTATCCCTTTCCACCCCTACGAGACTCAGTGCACGGGTGGCATCAGAAGTGGTTCTACTGTACCCCGCCGAAGGAGAGCGGGTTGTGGTTTGAAAACTCGCGGCCAGAGAAGCCAAGCGAGTTAGACACTCTCCCGGCGATGAACTCGGAGTTCATGAAGCATGCCGAGGTAATTCTTCACTTAGTCGAAGAAGGGTTGACGGCTCGGGACATCATCCGAGACTTTGTGAAGAACCGGGTGAGCCCCCTGCGTGAAAGGGCTCATCCGGCTTGGAAGATTAAGTCCATGGCGGATAGTACCCTGGACTATAAAGAAGGTATTTGTTTCTGACACCGAAAACCTTCATGTTTTTCTTGAAATACATTCATTTTAACTTGCATTCGGTAACAGTCCTGTCCTCTGCTGAAATTGAGAGGTGGACTAACTACCTCCTCCGGGCGTACAACGCCGATGTAGAGGGTGCTAAGGGGTCGCCTCGCCCCCAGAGCTTAATTCATGCCGGTGACGACCTCAGGCAAGAGCGCCGAAAGGTACATTCTCCACTTGGCCTCTGTTTTGCAGGTTTTATGTCTGTCCAGTACTAATCCCATGTGAATAGCTTCTTGGGAGGTTTGCTGAGGCGACGTTTCCTAGCGAGAACGTTGGTTCCTTGGGAAAGCCGACGACCAAAAACGTGAAGAAGATTTCCTCGAGACCCAGGACGAGGAATCCCACCCCCTAGAAAGTCAGGCTAAATCTTGGGTAAGGGTCTTCGCGAAGCACTCCTCCTACGGCCCGAAGAACTGCCGTAAGATATCAGATCCCACCGCTCTTTCCAGGCGCAAACTCGAATTTCTTCTTCATCGTACAGGGAAAGGGGAGCGAGGAGGAGGAGGATGATGATGTCCCTCTAGTTCATCGGAGGAGGAAGATCGCGGGCTCTCCATCCAGTGACGCTTCAACCCATTCCGCAGGGATGACTGTTACTGCAGAGGCAGCCGTAGCAGTCCCTACGACCACTCAACGACTTGTGGTCGCGGATGATCCCCTAGCCCCTAAAGTTCTCGAGGCTTCAGAGCCAGTTGCCTCTACCTTCCTGGTCGAAGGGACGACCGTGGTAAGATTTTCCCACAGTCCGTTTTCTTCAATTCCCCCTATGTACTTGATGAGATAATGCTTATGCAGGGAGAAGAGCTCCCCCCTGCGACTCCTGCTAGCCCCAGGGAGGAAAATACTCCTCCTCCGCAGGCAGGAGTCGAGGTGGTTGTACAAGATCCTGTGGCGATTGCACGCGAGGTGCCGGCCACAGAAACCCAGGAGACAGCGAGGTCCTCGGATGGGACGTCGCCAATGGGATCAAAGGGAAGAGGGCCCTTGTTTTCCAAGAGGAAGATTAGGGCGGACGATGATTGTCCCCATGCTCAAGGAGAACCTTCTCTGAAATCCCAAAAGTTAATGGGATTTCAATTAAGGTAAGAACCGTTATCCTGGTTGTATTTAGAAATGATGGTCACGAATCGTTACCATTTGATTTTTCTTTTCCTTTATCAGATGAAAAGAAATAGCGCCCAGTCCCCCAACCGCTTCGGGAAGGGTTGAAGTCACTGCTGGCGCAGGAGCCTCTAGTGAGGAGCGCTCCACCCCCTCGGCCCAGGAAGTTGTCCGGGCCGTGGAGGGAGAAGCAGACACGAGGACCCAGTCGCAGTCACCGGAGATTGGAAGCAGTACCCAGCAGGCACTTCCTCCAACTGCCCCTTCTGTAGGCACTTCCGGGCCTTCGACAAATCTTCCCATTAGTCCAGAAGATGCCTCTCTGCAGAAGTTCATGAAGGTATGTTGAATCCCTCTCTGGGTGTCCTGAATTGTACATAGGACACTTTTGACTCTTTTTTGCATCACAGGAACTATCCCGGATGATGGCCCAATCGTGTGCTACGGCGGCGAGCATGGTGGCCATACAAAGAGAGCGAGACGGCTTGCGCAGGTAAGGATCATTACCTTTCAACTTGTAAGGGTACAAGTTAACTATGACCACTCCTTCTGTTTTATTACAGGAAAGTGGCATCCTTGGAAAAAGAAATGGCCGCAGTCAAGCTTCATTCGATCTCATTAGCTAGGAACCAAGAGATTGAAAACAATAAGCTGCGGTCACAACTTGCTGGTAAGTTGATTCCTGATTAGGAATACTTGTCCTCATAATCTGTGAGTAATGTTTTCTCTCTTTGTAGCGCAAGCTGGTCAAATAATGCAACTCAGTCGGGACAATAAAACCCTCCAGGATTCTATCGAAGCCTCCACAAGGGCGATTGGAAAGCTGAGCCGTTCAGTCTTCGAAAAACTGAAGGCGGTGGCTCATCTTCTGAAGGCTGATGTGGTCGAAACCACACGAGACAATCTCAGCCAAGAGGACTGGGCTGCCCTAGTTATGGCTCAAGCAGAGTCACTTCTCGAGTATCTCCCTGAGGATACACAGCGACGAGAAGAGGTGATCAGAACCAGAGTTCGGTCAGCCGCTTCTACTATCCTCAGCCGGGTTCAACTTCACTATGGCCCAGATGCAAATCTGAATCCACTAGCGGGACCGGTTGAGATCGAGAGTGAAGAGCAACTAGAGGCCGTCATGGAGGAGATTAGTCCCCTTGTAGATAAGCTTCTGACTGAGCTCGGGATAGAATGATCCTTATACCTGTACAGAAACAGTTGTATACGATGCAATGCACATGAAAATTCAATTTTGAAAATGAATATATTTTTGTTTTATGTTGGTTTATATCATAAACTTATCCCCCTAGCCCCCGCCTGTGATTGTAGATACTGAAGGCTTAGTATTACAAACGCAGGGGAAAAAAGAATATAACGACAAGGGGTGTATGATCAAATCAACAATTATAACACCTAGCCTTGTTTGCTAACCAGCAGCCACTCGGATAACCAAGGACTTGCAGAAAGCCCCGTGTGCATTGAGAAACGGATTATTTAGGAGTGACTTGTCTGAAAGTGGTTATGAGATCGGCCAGCGAATCCGATTAGGATGTTATAATGATCTAACCGCGTGCGACCAGCCCCCGAGCCGAATTCACAGTGGATGGTCATGAAGGGAAATATTCCTCATATAAACGCAAAACATTTTTAATTTTATGAAAAAATGCTAATTGAACAGGAAAAATAGGGTTGAGTACTTACACGTAGAACTTGCGAAGTTGATCGACGTTCCAAGTATTGGACAAAATTCGACCATCCCCCATGGCAAACCGCGCGGATCCTGGTCGCGGCACCGAGACCACAGTGTAAGGGCCTTCCCACTTTGGGGAGAATCTGTTGCGATTAGACTGATCTTGGATTTTTCGTAAGACCAGGTCGCCCACGTGAAGACTACGTGGTCGCACCCTTTTACTGTGATACTTGCGCAAAGCTTGCAAGTATGCCGCGGACTTGACCAAAGCGCGATCACGCCTTTCTTCTAAGAGGATAAGATCTTGTGACCGCTGTTCGGACTGATTAATCTGTTCGAATTGTTTTGTCCGAACAGACCCAATACTAACTTCGATAGGCAATACAGCCTCGGCCCCATAGACCAGATGGAAGGGCGTCTCACCGGTGGCTCGACTAGAAGTAGTTCGTAGTGCCCATAGAACAGTATAAAGCTCGTCTGCCCAAGCCCCCGAGCGAGTCTTAAGGTGATCAAAAACACGTTTTTTAATGCCTTGTAGTATCTGCCCATTGGCCCGTTCTACAGCGCCATTGCTTTGTGGATGCGCCATAGAAGCAAAGCACACCTTAGTTCCAATCTGGTCGCAGTAGTCTAGGAAGAGACCACTAGCGAACTGAGAACCGTTATCGGAAGGCGGTTTGGAACACCAAACCGAGCAATAATGTTCTTCTGAAAGAACTTTTGTGCTGTTGATGTGGTAATATTGCGTACCGGTTCGGCCTCGATCCACTTTGTAAACGTGTCAATGGCTACGAACAGAAACTTGTACCCATTGACCGCTTGTGGCATAGGACCTACAATATCCATTCCCCAGACCGCGAAAGGCCATGTGAGGGGAATGGTTTGTAACGCATAGGCAGGTTGATGAACCTGTCTGGCGTAAAACTGAACTGAGGACACATCTTGACCATATGCTTGGCATCATCGAGTGCCAAAGGCCAGTAGAATCCTTGTCGAAAAGCTTTTCTGACCAGTGTTCGATATGACCCGTGTGCACCACATACACCGTCATGTATTTCTTTCAAGAGGGATTTTCCTTCCTCCTGAGATACGCAACGCATGAATACTCCTTGAGTACCCTTTCTGTACAAAACCTCATCTATGAGTTTGTACAGTCGCGCTTTTCGAATTAACCGATTGCTTTCGGTTTCGTCCTCGGGTAGGGTCCCATGTTCAAGATAGACTCTCAATGGATGAGTCCAATCCTGTTCCTGACCGAGGTTGGTAACGGAGGCTATTACCGGATTATCCTCAACCGAAGTCATGATTGAAGGACGGTCCAAGTGTTCAATGAACACTCCTACCGGAGCGGATGTGCGTGAGGACCCAATTTTGGATAATTGGTCTGCGAGAATGTTGTCCTTTCGCGGGATGTATTGGACTTCGAAATGACTAAAGTGTTTTTCCAATCTCCTCACTTCCCCCAGGTAATGAGCCATTGTCTCATCGGAGGTGCTGTACTCCTTGTTTACCTGGTTTACGACCAGCTGTGAGTCTCCCCTCACCGCTAATCGACGGACTCCGAGGAATTTTACTGCCCGGAGCCCTGCAAGAAGACCTTCATACTCTACTGCATTGTTAGTCGCAACAAAGTGTAGTTGGATGACATACTTAAGCTGTTCGCCCTGGGGCGTAACTAAGACCACTCCAGCCCCCGAGTGTTGAAAACTACGGGAGCCGTCAAAGTACATTGTCCAGTAATCGGGGCACTCCAATTCCTCTGCCAACTGCACGGGTGGCTCATGGTTGGTCCATTCGACCACAAAGTCGGCCAAAACCTGAGACTTAATCGCCGTGCGGGGCGTGAAATGAATCTCGAAGGCACCGAGTTCAACCGCCCATTTGGCGATTCGACCAGATTTCTCTGGGTTTCGGACAATATCCCCCAAAGGAAAAGAGGAGGGTACTGTGATCTTGTGCGCTTGAAATTAATGTCGTAGCTTACGGGAAGCCATCAGTAGCGCGTAAAGTATCTTCTGGACCTCAGGGTAGCGCTCCTTAGGACCATGAAGTACCTCGCTCACATAGTAGACGGGTCTATGTATTCCTTCCCTATCCGCGATCAGAACGGCGCTGACCGCGTGCGGTGTGGCCGCCAGATAAAGAAGCAATGGTTCTCCTTTGTCGGGAGACACCAATACTGGCGGACTGGATAGATATGTCTTTACCTCCTGAAATGCTTTTTCGGCCTCATCCGACCATGTAAAATTATGATGCTTCCGCAAGGCTTTGAAGAAAGGTAATCCCCTTTCGCCTAGTCGCGAGATGAAACGACTTAAAGCCGCCATGCGACCAGCCAGGCGTTGAACATCCTTCATGGTCGAGGGCGATCTCATTTGTTCAATGGCCCTGGAACATACAAGGAAACCAAGGAGTTTTCCTGAAGAAACCCCGAAAGAACATTTCTCCGGGTTTAATTTTATTCCAAAGCGATTCAAATTACAGAAGGTTTCAGCGAGATCGTTCAAATGAGACAATCTCTCGGTACTTTTTACAACCAAGTCGTCTACATATGCTTCGAGATTACGCCCTATCTGGGAAAGAAAGGTCTTTTGCATCAAGCGCTGGTACGTGGAACCCGCGTTCTTGAGACCGAACGGCATTCTGACGTAGCAGTATGTGCCGAACGGGGTGATGAAGGCAGTTTTCTCTTCATCGTCTTCTGCCATGCTAATTTGATGATATCCTGAGTAAGCATCCAGAAAACTCATCAGTTCGCAACCCGCAGTTGAGTCGACCAGCTGGTCGATGCGGGGAAGGGGAAAGTCATCCTTCTGACAGGCAGCGTTGAGGCTAGTGTAGTCGACGCACATGCGCCACTTGCCATTTGACTTGCGGACCATGACCGGATTGGTGGGCCATTCCGGGTGATCCACTTCACGGATAAACCCGGCCTGTAGGAGTTTGTCCAACTCCTCTCGGATGGCTTCCTATCGGTCAGCAGCAAAACGCCTGAGCTTTTGCTTTATTGGTCGCTGTCCAGGTCGAATTGCTAACCTGTGCTCAATTACTTCCCTTGGGACACCGGGCATGTCGGACGGTTTCCACGCAAACACATCTGCGTTAGCCCGAAGGAAAGCAACGAGATCGAGTTCCTATTTGTCATCCAGAGCTGATCCGACCCGAATTGTCTTGGATGGATCATCTGGGTACAAGGGAACCAATTTGAGTTTCTCATCTGGTCGAGGAGCAGCCTTGATCGTGTCGGTGGCAATAGTGGCGACCTGAGCGTCCCGGAGGGGAAGTTGATCGACCATCTCCAAAGATAGCCGGTCGCACGTGAGTGCCACGTTGCGACTGCCTCGGACCGAGATGACACCTTTGGGGCCAGGCAATTTCCCGCACTGATAAGCATAGTGCGTTGCCATCATGAACTTAGCAAGAGTTGGCCTGCCAAAGATTGCATTATAAGCTGAATCACAATCGATTACGTCAAAAGTAACCAATTCTGTTCGGAAGTTATCTGGTTCTCCCAGTGTGACCGGGAGGACCACTTGTCCCAACGGCATCATGGAGGGGCCTGGGATTATCCCATAAAACAGATGGATTATGGGTTTAATCTTCGAACGAGGAATTTGCATCTCGTCGAGTGCCTTGACCAACAAAATGTCAAGGGAGCTTCCTCTGTCGATCAGGACCCTTTCAACTCTCGCGTTACTGATGATCGGGGTAATGACCAGAGGGAGCCTCAATGGTCGTGTTAACTCCGCCGGACAATCAGTGCGATCAAATGTTAAAGGTGTATCCGACCAACGGGGGTATTGAGGTTCGCCAAGGGATGTCTCCATTTGGTTAACCTCTCGGTAAAAGGCCTTAAACTGCCTTTTAGAAACGAAAGAAGAAGAACCTCCAAAAATAACGTTAACATGATTTTGAGGTACCTGGTAGGACATTTCCTCATCTCCGTCGGCGTCCCTAAGTCCGCACGCCTGTTCTTTAGGTGGTAAGGTTGGCATTGGCCCAACTCCCTGGTAGAAGTCATCCAATTGCTTCAACCAACTCCTGCAATTCTTGAGGTCGTGGCCTGCGGAGTTGTGGAGTGGACACCACTTCTTGCCCTCCTGCGGATTAGTTGACTTTTTTGGCTGGTCGACATTTTGACCACCAGAGGCAGTTTTATTTTTGAATGAAGACTTATTACCTTGGGTCGAAGGTGGCTTCTCTGCGACTGCGACCTCGCGGTACTGTCCAGAGCGTTTCCTCTTTGACTTTTTTGACTTCCCACCCGATAAAGATTCCGGCTTCTTGCTTGAATCTTCTTTCCTGGCGTCCTTGAAGCCTGGTTGAGGTGGTAGGTCCCCCTTGTCGACCATTCGATTCCATTCGACTGCTTCGGCTGCATCAGAATACCGATCAGCCATGTCGAACAGATCGGCCACTGATCAAGGAGGGTGGATAAGCAAGTCCTCGGTAAATCTCCGGTATCGAACATCATGCTTAAATGCCCTGATTACGGAGCCATCAGATATGTTCGGGATGGTATTCCTCACCCCGACAAACCTCTTGACAAACTGTCGAAGTGTTTTGGTTGAAGTTTGCCGCAGCCGATGAAGGTCGTCCTCCTTACCCGGCTTTTGGTAACAATTTTGAAAATTGCTGAGGATAGCATCGCATAGCATTTCCCAATTGTAAATGGAACCCTCGGGCTGATTAAACAGCCAGGTTCTAGCCGGTCTTGCGAGGACTGTAGGCAGGTAGTTGGCCATGACCTTGTCATCGCCTCCCGCCGCTTGGATGGCAGTGATATAGCTTTGAAGGAACTGGGATGGGTTCTGAGTTCCATCAAACCTCTCAATGGCCCCTGGTCGAAACTTATCGGGCCAAACGACTGCTCGTAGGCCAGGTGAAAAGGCTTTATAACCAACGTAAGGACCGTGAATCGCCCTGTGACTCTCGGCTGGGTCTCGGGCGACCTCACGCAGTGGCGAAGTTACTCGTGGTCCCAAACGAGAGTGAACAGGAACTCGATCCCTACTATGAGAATCCTGTACTCGCCGGTATCTGTCCTATCGGGAAGGTACGGGCGGCGGGTAACTTCGTCGGCCGGAACCAGAATGAGGACAATCTCGTTCGCGGGAACGTGTTACCGAGATGGAAGAGGCCGTTGGGGTCGCCTCAGACGCGACCACATCCAGTCTCTCCGCCAGGATCCTAAAAAAGGCCAGTTTCTGCGCATCCGTGACCGTAGGAGGAAAGTTACGCATGACTTCCGCGATAGATCGCAGCCGACCATGGGTACTTCTCCTAGGGGCACCTGGTGTTATCATTTCTTCGTCCACCGGGAAACGCTCCGGTGGTAAAGAAGGGGTTTGGTCACGTTTGCGACCACGCAACCGTCGAGAAGAACTCGGAGCAGCATCGTAACGAGCCTGCGCATCTTGAAGAGCCTCTAGGGCAGTTCTGTGTAGTTCGTTGTTTTGTTGATCGAGATCTTGATTCTCCTTCTGTTTGCGATCTTGTTCTTCCCTAGCAACCTGTTGATCGGGAGTTTTTTCCGACAACGCAGCAAACTGCCTAGGGAGAGAGGTTGCCGATGGGGAAAACATCTCAGTTTGTTCTGAGTCGGACTCGAAATCAAAGAGACGGTGAAGGTTATCAGGGTCGAACCTTCCGGGGCTGATTTCCGAGTCGACATCATCCTTCCCCTCGGCGGGGTCGTATGACGGATCGGATTCATCGCCTAGCGCATTAAGAACCTCTGTGGTTTCTGACCTTGCGCTAGTTGCTCCCTGGTCGATTGACATGACCTGAAGAGACGATTCAACCTGTGGAAGATTCTGGCCTTCGACCTCCTCCATCGGGACAGGATCGCTTGGAGAAGGCATCGGGATATGGGCATAATCCTCGAGATCGAAATCATTCTCGGAATCATATGCTCCAGCCATGTTTCAGCGAACCTCCAGATTTAAACTAGGACGCCTTGAGAAAGGCCCCACGGTGGGCGCCAGCTGTCGACGATTCGGACTCGGAGTCCTCAGCCGAACTTATGCAAAATTTGTAATAGTGAGACCTTTCAAGATGACCCTCCGGGAAGGTATGTAGAACAATGGTGAATAGGAGCACAGAGAGATTTATACAGGTTCGGGCCCTCGATGGTCGGAGTAATAGCCCTACGTCCTGTTAGGATTTCACTATAGGTGATAAAAGGTTACAAAATGGCAGAAAAACCCTTCACAAGCGAAAGGTTTTTCCTATGTAAATGTACAGAATAAAGCCAGGAAGGCTTGTAAGCACTATCTAATTTAGGCCGTAGACTTGGCTGTTTTTAGTGGTTGAGATGCGTTGCGTCTCACTTGTATCAGAAGTCTTGTTCTTCCAAATGGATCGGATCCCACCGTTTGATGTATTTCGCCACCCTTTTATACTGGTCGAAAGGATGCCATGTCGTAACTGCATCAAACAGTTGATTGGACGGTTGGATGCGGTTTATTGAACCGCTCTTAACTTCCAAGTAGGTTAAGCACGTGTTATTCGTGAAATAACTGCTTGTATCAACCTCTTGGCGGTTAGTCTTCTACGTGGAGGAATCTTCGGGATACATGGAATATTCCCACTATAGGGATAACCGGTCAAATAAATTCCAAGTACCTTGTTCGAGAATGCTCTGACCGCAGGATGTTGGCTGACCGCGCAACATCTCCAACATTCTGTTCGCGTATAACATACGAACTTCTGATCGCGCAAAGCCTGCAGTCTGATCGCACGTGGCTCGTGACCTGATCGCGCAAAGCCTGCGACCTTAGGCTGATGCTTCTCAGAATGACTTGAGTTCACACCGCCGGGCACGTGTCTGACTCGAATCTGTCTTGAGCCAACAGTGCATTTATTTGAACTGACTCGGGTGTCAATCCTCGTCAGTCCGGTTTCTCGAGAGGAAACTGGTGGGCCATAGAGGGCCATGAGTGGTGTGAGCTAATGAGTGAATCAGGAGTATTGAAGAAAGACGTCCTATGCCAGGATTCCGAGTCGTGTGCGGCTGAATCCATAGGCTATGTGTCTTACAGGACCATAGGCCAAGGCTAGGAAGAATTGGCTGTGGGGAGTACCCACAACAGTAATGAGGATTGGAATGTCTATTTACTGGGCAGGGAATTGGTAATGCTAGGATTGTAAACTGTTGTGTGATCTCGGCCTTGTCACATGCGTAAAAGTCGCATGGAATGCTACTGACTTGAAAGTTGAGTGATCGGTGGATTAAAGTGGTACACCTTTGCAAAGTTATAAAAAGTATCAGATACTCTGAGCTCCTAGTTCATGGAGTCTGTGCGCAGTGGATTCTATCCACGTCGATGCAACACAAGTAGCTTTTGGAAAAGTTTTTCATAATATTGATTAAAGTGGTGACTCATGAAAGATCGCCACGCATAACATTTCCTAAAAATCTAGTTTAGTCTTTTAAAGTCCCGCTTTTGAAAGCAAAAACCTTTTCTCAAAACTTTAGGGTGTAAATCTATTCTATCCTTATCTATGAACCAAAGAGCCTATCTTTTGGAAATCCCCCTCATCCATATACCTGCATTCTTAATTGAGACTTGTTGAGTACTATGTGGACAACGTGCTCACTCTTGCCTTTGCAAACAAATTTGGAGGAAGGATTCACTGACCCCGACTCCTACGGTCTTGAACCCAATGAAGAAGAAACTACCCCCGAGGATCCAGCTTACTAGAGGGTCTCTTACCAAGTGGAGTCCGATGTAGAGGAAGCCCATGCAACACCTCTGCAATTGAAGGTGAAGATCATTGAAGCCCTTTTGCTTGTTGTTGTTGTTTTATTTTGTGCCGACCTTTGTGTCGAAGAAAACTCCTTGATTTTGTATCAACACTAAATTGTGTCATTTTGGCGCTATGTTATTGTAATGTTGGTCCATGTGATCAGCACTTGTTTTAATTACTTGCATTGTTATATAATGCATCTTGTTGTTGTGAGCTTGCAATGTATCATTCTGAGTGCAACCCACTTGGGCGGTTGCCACCAGATTCCTTAAATGAGGGTCCCACACCCGGGCGCCGGGGGGAAGGGACCTAGGAGATCCATTCCCCAGCGCGCGAAGGGCTAAGTGATGGGGATGGTTTGCAGCGCTGTGTAGGGCATGTTGAAGCCCTTTGCCATTTTTTGGTAGGCCTCGCACGCGGAGATGAGGTCTCGTGCGTCGCGGACCACTGTGGGCCAATAGAAGCCCTGGTTAGTAACTTTTGCCGCGACGACGCGCAGAGCCAGGTGAGACCCACAACTCCCCGAGTGGATGTCCTCGAGGAGTTGAAGTCCTACCCGTGGGAGGTAGCGGAGCAGGGCTGAAGCCCCCCGCTTGTAGAGTTTCCCCTCTAGCAGGAGGTACGCCCGCGCGTTGGTGCGGAGGCGTCTTGCCTCAGTCTCGTTGGGAGGGTCCCCTTCGCTACTTATGAAGGAGACGAGGGAATCCATCCAGGACGTCGCTCGAGCAATTTCGGAGACCTCTGGGGCACGGGACTCATGGTCCACATCCGGAGAGGTCATCGAGGGCTTCGCAATGATTTTCAGGAAGGCACCCCCAGGGAGAGGTTCCCGAGCGCTGGCCGCCCAGGCCAAGGCGTCGGCCCGGCCATTGTCCCTCCAGGGAATATGCCGGGCCTCCAAACCCTCGAAGTGCTTCTCCATCTTGCGCACCTCCCCCAGGTACAGGCTCAGGTTTGCGTCATGGCACAAGTAAGACTTGTCCATTTGGCAAACCACGAGCTGGGAATCTCCTTTGATGAGGAGGCGAAGGATCCCTAGAGAGCGCACGAGGCGCAGCCCCAGGAGTAGGGCCTCGTACTCGGCGACGTTGTTCGTAGCGGGGAACTTAGGCCTCGTTGTGTACTCCAGCGCCTTCCCCTCGGGGCTTTGGAGGATCACCCCCCCGCCGGCTCCAGCGAGACACAAGGAGCCATCCAACATGAGCGTCCAATGGTTCTCACGTCGGGGTGGTTCAGCGATACCCTCTCCCTCCGTCTCGGAGGTGGGGGTCCATTCCTCCACGAAGTCAGTGAGGACTTGTGACTTGATGGCGGAACGGCCAGTGAGGGAGGGGGAGAAGGGAGCAAGCTCAGCTCCCCACTTTCCTATCCGGCCGGTGGCTTCTTTACCGCAACACCTCCCCCAAGGGGAGAGATGACGGGACCATGATTGGGTGCCCCAGGAAGTAGTGATGGAGCTTCCTGGACACCATGAGGAGGGCGTAGCAAATCTTCTCCATCTCTGTGTACCGCGTCTTAGCCGCTTGGAGGGCTTCGCTCACATAGTACATGGGACGCTGCTGCCCGTGCTACTCCTTTACTTGCACCGCACTTACAGTGACTGGGGTCGCGGCGAGGTCGAGGAGCAGAGGTTCTCCCAGAGAAGGGCTCACGAGCATTGGGGGGCTCGTGAGATACTTCTTCAAGTCATCGAAGGCCACTTGGGCCTTGGAGGTCCACCGGAACCCCTCGAGGCCTCGAAGGATCTTGAAGAATTGGAGGACACGTTCCCCCGACCGCGAGATGAAGCGGCTTAGCGCGGCCCTGTGGCCGGTAAGCCGCTGTACGTCTTTGACGGAGCGCGGAGGGGGCATGTCCAGCAAGGCCCAAATTTTTCCGGGTTGGCCTCTATGCCCTGCTGGGACACAAGGAAGCCCAGCAGCTTCCCCCCTCGTACGCCGAATGCGCATTTCTCCTGGTTGAGCTTCAACCCGTACTCACAGAGGTTGCGGAAGGTCTTTGCTAAGTTGCCGATGTGAGCGGGTGTTCGGAGGCTTTTGACAACCGTGTCATCGACGTACACTTTGACGTTGCGGTTGATTTGGTCCTTAAGGACCAACGACATAAGTCACCAGAATGTTGCTCCAGCGTTCTTTAGCCTGAAGGGCATATGGACGTAGCAGAAGGTACCAAGGGGAGTTATAAAACTCGTCTTCTCCTCGTCCCCTTCTGCCATACGGACCTGGTGATAGCCCGAATACGCGTCCAAGAAGCTCACAAGCTCGCACCCCGCGGTTGAATCAACCAACTGGTCAATCCGCGGGATAGGGAAGTCGTCTTTTGGACAAGCCTTGTTGGGGTCGGTGAAGTCAACAAAAATCCTCCACTTGCCGTTCGACTTCTTCACGAGAATAGGTTTGCCAGCCACTCGGGGTGCAAGACCTCCTGAATGAACGCTGCTTCTCGGAGCTTCGCGATTTCCACCTTGATGGCCTCTTGGTGCTCAAGGGAGAGCTTCCTTAGCTTCTACTTGACCGGGGGACGGCCGGGCGTCATAGCGAGCTTATGCTCGATGACGTCCCGAGCGACACCTCGCATGTCGACGGGCTTCCATGCAAAGACATCAGAGTTTTTGCGTAGGAAGGTCGCGAGTTGCTCCGCGTGCTCTTCAGAGAGGTCCGCCCCGATCTTGACAGTCCTGCCCCCATCGTATGGGGACAGCGGGACCTTTCGGAGGTCCCCCTCTGGGCGCGGTTTGGGGGAGGCTTCCCGGAGGGGACGGCCGTGGTGTCTGGCGCTGCGGAGGAGTCCTCCCCCCAGGGCCTTGATCACGTTGACGCTCCCGATTGCTGCGGTGGTGAGCTCGTAAAGAGCACGAGCCATGTCCTGGTCGCCTCGGGCGGTGATAACGCCGTGTGGCTCGGGGATCTTTACGCAGAGGTAGTTCTGGTGGATCGTGGCCCCCAGACAGTTAATAGTGGTCCTTCCCATGATGGCGTTGTATTAAGAGGGGAGGTCCACCACGTCAAACCGGACTAACTCGGTCCGGTAGTTGTCCGGGGAGCCGAAGGTCATGGGGAGATCAACCTTCCCCACCGGGTGGATAGTTTTCTCGGGGACGAAGCCTTGCAAGGGCCCGACCGCGGATTGCAGCAGCTTTTCCTCGACCTGCATTTCCCAGAATTCCTTTAGGTACAGGACGTCGGCGGAACTTCCTCCGTCGACGAGGATACGCGCCAGATGGCAATTGTAGACGGTGGCGGAGACGATGAGCACGTCGTCGTGGGGGAAGAGAACCCCGCGTGCGTCTTCCGTTGTGCAGGTGAGGGGTGCAGGATCAAGGATGCCGACTAGAGGGGGTGAATAGGAGGCTTTTAAAATTTCTTTTCAATTAAGCAATTTTAAAGAATAATTGAGAGACCAAAATTATACAATGAGGCTTAAAAGCAATTTAATCAACTAGTTGCATTCAATCAAATGGACTATTCAATAAGACATGCAACAATGGTAAATATAGCAATTGTGTCAAGATAAATGTAAAGCAAATATGAAATACGCAATTTGACAAAATATTTTTACCGAGGTCTCAGAGACTCGCCCGGTCTCCCCTACTCCTTGTTGAAGCGCTCACTCGGAGCCTCGCTTGCATATCCATGAAGGATATCTCACTAGGGTTGCTCCTTTTCCACACCGGATAGGCGAGCACCACACTTTCACAAGCTTTGCCGGCCTCTCCGACAAACTTCAATGGAGAGATCGCAACTCTCCTCCGACACCGTCTAGGCGAAGGCGATCGCCAAGAGTAACAAGCCGGATGCGCTTAATTGAACAAATCTCGTGCGAGAAGCTCAATGATGCAAAAGAGATGATCAACACTCTAGCACTAGCAAGCTAATGGAGATGAAGTGCACTAAACACTCACAAACTCTCCCACAAACTTTCTATCAAATCCACTAAGGATTTTGGGCTCAATTCTAGCCTCTAGATGCAATAACTCAAATGCAAATGACTTGGATAGGTTTTCAGCTGATATATGAACTCTTTGAGCACCCACAAATGAAGCCAGACACGACATATATATAGCCCTCAAAGAAAACTAGCCGTTTACAAGAAACAGGGCCAAATTTGTATAGGGCGGACATTGTCCGGCCATGTCAGACAATGTCCGGTTAGTACAACTTAATAGTGACCATTACTCATACTGCATGACGTGTCAGTTACCGTTTTAATATTTTTGTGAAGGCCGGACAGATACTATTTGTCCGGACAAAAACCCCGGACGAAAGAATTTGTCTCTATTAACTCTCGGCTCAAACAATTTGTACAGGCCGGACAATGTCTGGCCATATCAGACAAAGTCCGGCCTTCCCGGATGGATGCAAATGTCTCTGGTTTCATTATGCAAAAGGCTGAAAAAATTTGTACAGGCCGGACAGACAAAGTTTGGCCACTGCACACTGACAGTAAAATAAGTATAACTTTTGATCCAGAGATCCGGTTGAGGTTATTTTCATCTTGTTAGAATGATAACTCAGAGTACTACAATTTTGTCAACAGGAGCAAGACCTAGAAATGCCTAGATATTACTAGAAAACTTAAAAACTTTCCTATTACCAAAATGTCCAACACAAAAATCATCTCAAACGCAATTTAGGGTATTTGCACATACGGATTTGTTGTTTTCTCGCGGATATCTCAGCTGACACTCAACGACGACCACGACCACACAGGTCTGATATCCGATCAAAAACAGGTGGTCAAGAGAGTTTGGTCGAATGTACGCAAGAGAGCCGAAGATTGATACGACCAGCTCAAGCTCCTACAACCACGCCCAAACCCTAAACAGAAAGCCGTAAAACTAGCGACACGACCACGTATCAAGAATGAATATGATCAGAATGTGCAAATACATCCACAACCAGCTCTAGATAATAAACCAATTTAAATAGCTGACGATCAAGACTAAGTGCAGTTTTCAAAACATTCTCTAATGCATCACAAACTACACTTAGACTCTCTAGCAATGCAAGAGGCGATAAAACACTAGTGCAAGATGATATAAATGCATTTGAGCTTCCGCACTAGATAGATTCAAGCTACTAGTTTTCGACCCCTCTTAATAGTACGGTCAAACTAGTAAAAAAGAATCCTATCAACCCGGTCTGTCTCCAAACACCGAGATCAGTAAAATCCTAAGAAAACAATCCTTAATCTTGGATTTTACCTTAGGTGAAGTTCGACCGCTCGACCTTGTCGATGCAAAGCTCCACCTCGCTAAGCTTGACCTCGCGAAGCTCGACCGCTCGACACTTGTCCTCGCAAAGCTCGACCTTGCTAATCTTGACCTCGCTCGAGATGTCTCATATCGACTTTATCCTCTTCACACCCTTGCTCGCTTTTATCCTGCAATCAATCTGATACTACAACACGTACACTGAATGCACAACATTTGTCTCATATATAGGTCGTCATTAAATCACCATCAGAGAAACTACTCCACACAGGAGTTAGCTCAACAATTTCTCTTTCAAGTGAAATGACAACACCATATTCAACAACTAGCAAATGAGTATGAGATAAAATACAATCATATGGATCATAGATGATAAAGACATACGCATACGATCTATACTACTCATGTCATGATAGCAATCAAATCAGCTGACCAAAGTGATGAGCTCCCCCTCAACATATGTATCGATATCAAATCCACAACTGGAGTCATCCACCTCAAGATTTAGCATATAACATCTTGATCAATCAATTAGCACAAGCTTGATGCAACCACCGAGCACCCCCTCTACATATGCATTAATATTAAACCCACAACTAAGTAGATATCCATTTGAGGGTTTATCAATAGTCAACTCAATTCACTTGTGCTAAATCAGGATTTATCTAAGTTGTCATTTAATCATCAAAACTATCATTATCCATATCAGTATTAATCATTATGGATTTATCCAAATCATCATTAATCATCAAAACTTAGATACTTAGATCGACCTAGATCCAACAATCTCCCCCTTTTTGATGATTGATGACAACAACCTTTATAATCTCAATAAATCCAAAATAGATTCTTCAGCTCCCCCTCAATGTATGCAATAGTATATTGGAACTGAGCAAAACATTTAATCATTTGAGTTAAGAGATATAAGTGACAATTGAGCACAACTTCAATTAAGTCATCTTCCAAAACATCAACTATCTTGATTTTCTCTATCTCATTTGCCTCTCTCAAATATCAATATTAATGATATCAAATAATATCGCTCCCCAAATATCATTTATCAATCTCAAATAACTCCTCTCATCTCTCTCAGATATCAATATCAAATATCAAATACCAAATGATATCTATCTCTCCCCCTTTGTCAATTAACTCAACTATCTCTAGTCTCGCCCAAACTCTCTCAAAATCTCTCCCCCTAAAGCTTTCTCTAAAGCTTATCTCTAAAACACTCTCTCTCAAACACTATCTCTCCCCCTTTGTTATCAATCACAAAAAGGAAGGATTGAGAACTTAAATTTTTGATAAGCAATATTTTTTGGGGCATGAAATTTTATATGAAATGGTTTTTATGCAAAAACATGATCTCAAGAAAGTTTGTTGCAAGTGATTTTGAAAAAACACATTCAAAGTATGGAGAAGATATTAAAACAATCAAACATATAATGAATATATCGATGACATTTATATCGATCGCATGTGATGCATTTTTAATCATTCAAAATCTGGATGCATCTAATTGTTTGATGTGAAGATATCCACTGGATGCATATTTGTCATATCTTGATTGATCTCTATGTTTTCTCTTTATGCCACAAAGTCTCTTATATAATGATGTCGTATATCAATATACTCTAACCGAGAGTTTTAAATCATCTTGTTCACCACCTTTACGACACTTTCAATATTTCTTAAGTGGCATCCAATTGAAAGCAATTCCATAATCCAATGTTTTGCTTCATCCATAAGAATTTAAGCATAACAACCATCGGAGGTACTTTTTTCGATATGTGCTTGCAATTCACATAATCCGAATTCAAATAATCAAGTAATTCAAGATTTGTACTTTTCAAATATCAAAGATATATCTAGGATTACATTTCAAAGACCTAAGAATGCGTTTAATGGCAATCATATGACATTTCTTAGGAGATGGTCGAAATCTAGCATATAAATACTCACTAAACATGATTTTGAGTCTAAATGCGGTAAAACAAAGCACAACTATTAATCATTGATCGATGGAGTTTAGAATTGACCACTTTTTCATGTTCGTCCATGTTGAGATGTTCATTTGTAGCCTTAAGAATTGAAATAGCTTCATCATCTTGCATCTCGAGGCTTTTGAGCGATTGCTTCACATGCTTGAGTTCACTCTTGAACATTCTGTTCTTAAGTTGCTTTTTTTATCGTGCACGGAAGTAACTTTTCTCTTGAATCATCTTGCTTTCCCTAAACACCATCTCACAAAAATTCTTGATAGAGGGATTCATTAGTATAATCAAAAGTCATGTCATCAATATGTATTTAACACACAAGAATATAATGTCTCGATTGAATGTTTGATGATGATTGTGTTAAACTTCTCATTTTGAAAATCATTTGATATAAGAAGGGATTTTGAGCTTTTAAACCAACTCAACTGGAAACAATAGATTTAATCCTCAGAAATTCACTTCTTTTGTTATTTAACACAAAAAGACATACAAATGAGGAATATGCCAAAAGGAGGTTTGTCGAAACATGTTTAGGTCACAAGATTGAGATAAAAGCATATGACCTAGTGAGGAGTTCAAATTTTCAAAAAAGAAACTCAAAACTCAAATTCATTTGAATATGCTCCAAAATCATGAAAGTGATCTTTACTTAATATCCAAAATCGCAATCAAAGGCATTTCAAACACCATCATATAAATCATGAAGAATGCCGAAAATATGGGGAGAAATGGAAGCAAGGATGTGACAAAACCAGGAGGCAAAAGAATCAGCTAAAAAAGAATAAGAAATCATTCAACTTCACATAGCCCGGACAGTGTCTGCTAGGGCCGGACAAAGTCCGGTAGGGGCGGATAGAGTCCGGCTCCGGGCGGACAACGCCCGGACAGTTCAGATAAACCTACTGAAAGCTTCTGAAATTTGTGATTTTTGCAATTTTGCTTCAAAAATTAAATCAAGTTCCACAAAAGATTTGAATGGAAAGTCAGGAACTTATTTGGATACCAATTGAATGAATTTGATTTGAAAAAGATCTTGAATTTGATTCTTCAAAAGTGATTTGGGGTAAAACGGGTAAAACAAAAGTGATTTTCATGAAAAGCTTCAATTCTTGAAGAAACTCGGATTTTTCTGAAGTTTTGGACTTAGATGAGTTTGAAATGCCATTTCAAACCAAGACATGGAAGAAAGTTTAGTCCAAATTGCCAAAATCACAAAAATGCACTTTTGGGTATTTTCGGGTGGATAGTCGTTTTTGGGCGACCTAGGATATGTGATAATTTGAAAACCATAGGCCTTTTGAGAATATGTTCAATTTGAACTATCTTTGAGTGAGTGAGTTCTAAATGTTTCATGTAGAAAGTTTTTATCAAATCTCAACCCATCTTGTTTTATGGAAATAAATCGTTTTGGGCCAAAACAAGATCCCGAAGACTTCAATTTTGTCGAAATTTTGCATTTTAGCTCAAAACTCTTTTGTTTCACTTTCAAAACCTTTGAAACCATATTTGAAACATATTTATGAAGGTTTTGTGGTAATTTTGAACATTTTGAAAGTTTTGAGCTCTTTTTATCTTTTTGCTTGAAAATGACCCTTTTTAGCAAGAGCTTGCACTATTTGATATATATGCACAATTAGGGTATACAAGGGTTCAATGACTTTGAAGTTGCTCCCCCTAAATGTATCATCCAAGTTTGGTCATGAAAAATGTGCAAGAGCTGAAAATGATCTATTTTTGAAAAACGAGAGTTCAACAAAAATTAAAACAAGAGCGAAGATCATGAGTTTCATTCTTTATGGCCTAACCAAAGAATGTTTGAAATGAAATCAAATTAAGGCCATGTCATGCAAGAGAATATGCTATTTGGCATAAATTTCATTCACTTTCATTTTTGAAGCTTTTACCAAATAGTATATGGATTAAACTAATGAGTTCTAAAATTAAACAAATGATCCAAATGAACTCAAATCGAGAACCCATCCAAATGATCATCAAAGCTCATGAAAAAGTTTCATAAAGATAAATCACATCAATGGAAACACTTTTCATGAAGATCCAAGATTCAAATATTTTAGTAATTTGAAAGAATTGAAGAAATGACATCCAATTTGACTAAAATTTTCTTAAACATGTTCGCTTCTTTATAATCATCGAAACATATTCAAACAAGTTCCAAAAATTCCAAAATAGGTTTTGGAGATAGATAATACAATGAGGAACAAGATTGCCTTTTATAGTGAAGCCAAAATATGATCAAACAATAAGATATGAAAAAGACAAATGTTGGTCAGATTTAAAGTTTCAGATTTCAGGTTTCAGAAAATCATTTTACACTTTTAAACGCACCTGAAAATCTATGAAAATGACTTCCAATAATTTTGAAATAAATTATCAAGAAATACCAATTATAGAGGATAAAATGTCATATAGAAACTTTCTCCAAATAGCCAACCAATAAAGAGATATGAAAATGACAAATCAGCCCAAAACCATGAGAAAACTGAATTTTGCAAGTTTCATATTTGATTTGTGAAAAGAGTCAATGTTGCTCAAATCAAATCCAATTGAGATGAAAATTTGTAGAAATGATTTTCAATGCATCAAATACGTTTTCCAAAAAGAATTTTCCAAAAAGGATTTTTCAAACAAAAGTTATGGTCAAATGAACTTTGTGTTAAGTAAGAAGGTTGAAAATCGAGAAACTTTTGCAAATTGAGTTCAAATTTGATTTTCATTGGATTTTTGACATGAAAGGGCTTACATGAGTTGTTCAAGTCATTTTGAGCCGAAGCTCACAAATAAAGACCATAGAAATGGTCAAACTCATGTTTTGCATATTTAGGGTATTTCGGGTTAAAGCAAGTTTTTCGGTGAGATTCAAATACCCATAACTTTTAAATGAGAACTCTTTTGAGAAAGTGTTCAATTTTAAACTTCTTCGGATTAAGAGTATCTAGGAGTTTTGTAAAGCAAGTTTGGCAAAAACCAAATAGATTTTGATTTGTATTCGAAAATGATTTTGTTGAAAAACAAGATACTTGAAGATTCTTTTGAGGCTAGTTTTTAATAGAAATACTTTTTAACATCATTTCTTCATCCAAAGCCTCTAGAATCCTTTTAAATACATTTTGACGACCATTTAGATAGAAATTGATGATTTTTGGCCTTTTGAGTGAAAATTTGACATTTTGATCAAATGAGCTCATTTTAAAACTTATAATTGTAATTTTCAAATATTTCACATATAGGGTTGTGATGAGCAACGGAAGCATTTTAACTTACAACCCATAGAGATGCAACAACATAAGATTTAAATTTTCATTCTTTTGCAAAATTTGCCATATGGATTAAAACAAAAAAAAATAAAAGGAGAAGATGCAATGCAAATATTTTTATTAAACACATCAAAAGGATTTAAGTTCTTTTTGGTACCCAAACCATACGAGGCCCTCTAGCCTTGTTGCATAAATTTTTTGGTACCCAAATGTCTCTATCTTTAGGTTTTTGAACCCGAAAATCAATTGGTTTTGCAATTAAACCCTTTCTAGAATGCGAAATCAAATAAGAGCTAAAAGAAACATCTCCAAAAGAATTGGATGCACACTTATACGAATATTTCCCTTTCAAATGATATGAAGAATATGAAGTTCGAGAGGGTTTTTTGAAAGAGTTTGTATGAGTGTGATGGAGTATATAATGCCTCTTACTAGTTGAGTATGCATGATTTAATTTTCCCTTTCTAAACGATTTTTTATGATCTAAAGGGGGTTTAGAAAGCATGGCACAACTCAAATGATTTCTAGTAAGTTTGTTACTCAATCTATTTACTTTACTCTTAAGTTCATCATTTTGAGTTTTAGATGTTTGATATGATCCCGTATTAATATATGAATAAGAACAAGACGGCATATCATCACAAGTAAATGAACTCGAGGGCATAGTACAAAAATCACTAGATGAGTTAGGCATATCAAATGAGGAGCTACTAGAACTAACACCATGGCATAAAGATAAATTATTAGACGAATCATGGTATGAGTTACTATTATCATCTATACAATCATGTGAATCAATAATTAAATCATTTGACATGTTATCACATGAAGTATTAGTATCTACAAAGCTAGCATTTGAATCTAACCATGAATTAACAATTAAATTATCACTAGCATGTGGAGTAGAAGAGTGTGACTCTAAAGATGGATCAATAGAGGAGTCACAAGCAACTCTAACATCTAATACACATGTTGAGCTAATAGAATTCTTGGCAAGCAAGGAGTCATAAGAAATTTTCAATTCTTGATGCTTCACTTTCAAAGATGAGTAATCATTCTTTAAAGTGCTAAGATTTTTAGTCATATTGCCAAGCAAGCCTTTTAACTCTATAATTATATCCATGAGCTCATTATTAGAGAGGTTAGAATTTGATACCGTCGAGTTGGATGGCGAAGGGCATATGGAATCGTCTTGAGATGAAGATTCCGAGTTTGACCCTTTCTTTCTACCTTTTCTTGAGCTCTTCTTGCTCGGTTTAGCCTTTGTCTTGCTAGGGCAAACCACATCATATTCGATTTTGAGCTCGCTTGAAAACTCCCTATCCTCCGCATTGAGATCATCATCCTCGATATGCTCGGAGATGGAACACATGTCCTTTTCTTTGGACATTGTCTCAATTGACATAAGCATGTCAATGAGCTTGCTCGGTGAAGTGACGGAAAGGTCACTACTCTCAAGATTGGTGATGAAGTCTCCATAGCAACCCTCCGGCAATACCTGGAGCAATTTTCTACAAATATCTAGATCGGAAATGTTAGCACCAAGGGCTTTGAGCTCATTTGTGATATTGATCAAGCGAACTTATATGGTGGAGAGTGTATCATGCTCCAACATCACAAATGCCCCGAAGTCCTGCAATAGCAAGCGCATCTTAACATGCTCAAAACTAGATGTGCCGACAAATAAAGTCTTAAGAGTTAACCAAACATCGTGAGCGGTCAAACAATCACTCACTAGTTCTAGCACATCATGACTAAGTGATTCAAGAAGCACATTTTTAGCCTTTGTATGTAATAGAAGAGTATGTTTATCCAAAGATAATGGGCTATCCATACCCTTTTGCACTAATCTCCATAATTTCAAATTTAATGCCTCAAGATGAGTACTCATTATAATTTTCCAACGTGAATAATTTGAGCTATCAAAGTGAGGAGCAATCAATCCAAAATTCTCTAGCGAATTCATCCTTTCTCTCTAGCGGTAAAGCCGATAAAAGAGAGACCCTGCTTTGATACCAATTGTAGGATCAAGGATGCTGACTAGAGGGGGGTGAATAGGAGGCTTTTAAAATTTCTTTTCAATTAAGCAATTTTAAAGAATAATTGAGGGACCTAAATTATACAATGAGGCTTAAAAGCAATTTAATCAACTAGTTGCATTCAATCAAATGGACTATTCAATAAGACATGCAACAATGGTAAATATAGCAATTGTGTCAAGATGAATGTAAGGAAAATATGAAATACGCAATTTGACACAACATTTTTACCAAAGTCTCAGAGACTCGCCCGGTCTCCCCTACTCCTCGTTGAAGCGCTCACTCGGAGCCTCGCTTCTATATCCACGAAGGATATCTCACTAGGGTTGCTCCTTCTCCACACCGGATAGGCGAGCACCACACCTTTCACAAGCTTTTGCCGGCCTCTCCGACAAACTTCAATGGAGAGATCGCGACTCTCCTCCGACACCGTCTAGGTGAAGGCGATCGCCAAGAGTAACAAGCCAGATGCGTTCACTTGAACAAATCTCGTGCTAGAAACTCAATGATGCAAAAAAGATGATCAACACTCTAGCACTAGCAAGCTAATGGAGATGAAGTGCACTAAACACTCACAAACTCTCCCACAAACTTTCTATCAAATCCACTAAGGATTTTGGGCTCAATTCTAGCCTCTAGATGCAATAACTCAAATGCAAATGACTTGACTAGGTTTTCAGCTGATATATGAACTCTTTGAGCACCCACAAACGAAGCCAAACACGACATATATATAGCCCTCAAAGAAAACTAGCCGTTTACAAGAAACAGGGCCAAATTTGTATAGGGCGGACTTTGTCCGGCCATTTCAGACAATGTCCGATCAGTACAATTTAATAGTGACCGTTACTCATACTGCACGACGTGTCAATTACCATTTTAATATTTTTGTGAAGGCCGGACAGATACTATTTGTTCGGACAAAAACCCCGGTTGAAAGAATTTGTCTCTATTTGGAAGTTTAATTTTAATGCTCATGAGATTTACACAGGCTGGACAGATACTATTTGTCCGGACAAAAACCCCGGACGAAAGAATTTGTCTCTGTTAACTCTCGGCTCAAACAATTTGTACAGGCCGGACAATGTCCGGCCATATTGGAAAATGTCCGGCCTTCCCTGACAAAAGGCCCGGATGGATGCAAATGTCTCTGGTTTCATTATGCAAAAGGCTAAAAAAATTTGTACAGGCCGAACAATGTCCGGCCATGCCCTGACAAAGTTTGGCCACTGTATACTGACAGTAAAATAAGCATAACTTTTGATCCAAAGATCCGATTGAGGTGATTTTTGGCTTGATAGAAAGATAACTTAGAGTACTACAATTTTGTCAACATGACCAAGACCTAGAAATGTCTAGATATTACTAGAAAACTCAAACAATTTACTGTTACCAAAATGTCCAACACAAAAATCATCTCAAATGCAATTTAGGGTATTTGCACATACGGATTTGTTGTTTTCTCACGGATATCTCAGCTGACACTCCGCGATGACCACGACCACACAGGTCTGATATCCGATCAAAAACAGGTGGTTGAGAGAGTTTGGTCGAATGTACGCAAGCGAGCCGAAGACTGGTACGACCAGCTCAAGCTCCTACAACCACGCCCAAACCCTAAATAGAAAGCCACAAAACTAGCGACACAACCACGTGTCAAGAACGAATACGATCAGAATGTGCAAATACATACACAACTAGCTCTAGATAATAAACCAATTTAAATAGCTGACGATCAAGACTAAGTGCAGTTTTCAAAACATTCTCTAATGCATCACAAACTACACTTAGACTCTCTAGCAATGCAAGAGGCGATAAAACACTAGTGCAAGATGATATAAATGCATTTGAGCTTCCGCGCTAGATAGATTCAAGCTACTAGTTTTCGACCCCTCTTAATAGTACGATCAAACTAGTAAAAAAGAATCCTATCAACCCGGTCTGTCTCCAAACACCAGGACCAGTAAAATCCTAAGAAAACAATCCTTAATCTTTGATTTTACCTTAGGTGAAGTTCGACCGCTCGACCTTGTCGATGCAAAGCTCGACCTCGCTAAGCTTGACCTCGCGAAGCTCGACCGCTCGACACTTGTCCTCGCAAAGCTCGACCTTGCTAATCTTGACCTCGCTCGAGATGTCTCATATCGACTTTATCCTCTTCACACCCTTGCTCGCTTTTATCCTGCAATCAATCTGATACTACAACACGTACACTGAATGCACAACATTTGTCTCATATATAGGTCGTCATTAAATCACCATCAGAGAAACTACTCCACACAGGAGTTAGCTCAACAATTTCTCTTTCAAGTGAAATGACAACACCATATTCGACAACTAGCAAATGAGTATGAGATAAAATACAATCATATAGATCATAGATGATAAAGACATACGCATACGATCTATACTACTCATGTCATGATAGAAATCAAATCAGATGACCAAAGTGATGAGCTCCCCCTCAACATATGTATCGATATCAAATCCACAACTGGAGTCATCAACCTCAAGATTTAACATATAACATCTTGATCAATGAATTAGCACAAGCTTCATGCAACCACCAATCTCCCCCTCTACATATGCATCAATATTAAACCCACAACTAAGTAGATATCCATTTCAAGGTTTATCAATAGTCAACTCAATTCACTTGTGCTAAATCAGGATTTATCTAAGTTGTCATTTAATCATCAAAACTGTCATTATCCGTATCAGTATTAATCATTATGGATTTATCCAAATCATCATTAATCATCAAAACCTAGATACCTGGATCGACCTAGATCCAACAAGGGGGACGTGTGTAGCACCCCCACCACTTTTACCTCCCGCGCGTACTCCTTGCACTGGCACTTGGAGTCTCGCCCTGAGGCGAATCCCCTCGTAATGACGTTTACACCCCTTTGGGAGGTTTGGAAGGGGAGCTCTTCAGTTGAGCCCCTTTCTCGCGCCTGCCCTTGCTGCTCCCCCGAGGGGGCAGGAAGGGCCGGTAAAGCTGGCTGAGGGGGCAAGGAGGCTGGCCTCCCTCCCCCCGCCCACGCTGGTCGAGGAATGCAGTGAAGTGCTCGAGAAGCTGGTGGCATTCCCGGGTAGCATGGGTATTGGACTTGTGGAAGGTGCTCCACAAGCCTGTTGTGCCCTCCTTGCCTCCCGTTGCGGGGGGTTCCCGGCTGCGGGACAGCTCCCCCCCCCCCCACGGCCTTTCCGCTTGGGGAATGGGCGGTTGCCCTTGGGGGAATCATGTGAGCCGCCTTCGCCCTTGAGGACAAAGGTGTCCCAAGGCCGTGGCTCTCTGCAGTTGCCCCTCTTGGGACACTTGAGGGGGTCCCTATCCTCCCGGTCGGTGGGGGCAGGGGCCCCTGGTTCTTCTTCCAAAGGTCGTCCTCCTTCGCTCGAGTATATTTCTCAAGACGGTGAAGAGCTCGTCGGCAGAGGAGGGGCAGCTCCGGGAGAGTCTCCGATGGAGCTCCCCGGGGAGGATCCCGCTCTTGCACGCCTCGATGACTGTGGAGTCAGGGACGTGAGCGACTTTACTCTTGACCTGAGCGAAGCGCTTGAAGAAGCTGCGGATGGTCTCCCCCGTCCTTTGCTGGACGGTGTAGAGCTGGGACGAGTCCAGGGGGCGCACGTAGTTCCCCTGGAAGTTTGCGCAGAATTCGCGCTTAAGCTGCGTGAAAGACTTGATGGAGCCGGCCTTCAGGTTGTAGAACCACGAGCGGGCAATCTCGGTGAGGTAAAGGGGGAAGACGTTGCACTGCACCGTCTCATCCCCCCGGCCGCGGAAATGGCCGTGGAGTACACCTGCACAAACTCATAAGGACTCATAAGGATCGGCCTCACCGTTGTAGTGCTCAATGTGTGGTGGGTGGTAGGGTCATGGCCAGAGGATGCATCGAAGTCTGCGGCACAGCGGTTGGTTGGCCCCCTCCACCTCCCAGAGACAGTCCCGGTTGCTGTCCCCTTTAACAGGGGACGCGCATTCGTTGTCGGAGTCGGGGAGGGGTCCAAGCGGTCCGCCAGTGCGACAATAACGTCTCTTCTCCTTTGAGTTGGTCGAACAAACCTCCTGGATGTCCGAGTACCCCCCGAAGGTGGTGGTCGCTTCTTCGGCGGGCCTCTTCCCCCAGTCAGCACGGGAGCGTGGCTCCCCACGGCCGCAAGCTGGGGGAAGCTCCGATCGGTATCGAGAGGGAGCCTCCCTAGATTTTGTGGTACGCATTCGCTCAACCTCCTTTCGGGTGATGCTGACCTGACTGCCGGCGAAGCCCTTAGGGGCAGCCCCGGGGGAGGAGGGCGCTCATGCATGGCAATTGCGGGCCCGGAGGGTGCTACTGGGGTGTGGGTGGGATACACCGCCGAACAGGCCCCTGGAGAGACGTCCGAAGCCGGTGAGGTGGGTCCCTCACGGGGGAGACCCCGCGGTGGCGTGGTGGTAGTCCCGGGCGTAATGGATCTCCTTTGCCCGGGGACTGCCTCCGGCGCGGTGGACATGACTGGCAGGGCAGGACTGGCTCTCTGTGCGGGGAAAGCTCCCGACGCAAGATGAACCCCTGGTCCCAGGAAGGTTCCCAACGCGAGAGAAGTCCTTGGTATTGGGAAAGCCCCAGGCACGAGGTTAACCCCAGGGATTGGGGGAACCCCCGGAACGGGGAATGCTCCCGACGCAGGGAACACTTGGGATGACGGGTCTACCGGGGGGACATAGCCCCCGTGGGGTCATAGGTCCCGGTGGCGGCTAGTCCTATGGGAATCAGAGGGGCTACCGGGTATCCCATAAACGGGGGCAAGGCCCCCACGAATGGGAACTGCGGATAGGCGGGGGCCGGGGGCCGCGCCAGGACGTGGAGCAGCACCTCCATGGTGCGTTGGGCACGGAGCTAGCCTTTGACGAGAGTCTCGAGCAACGTATCCCAGGGGAATGGGAGCGTCGCCGGGGGGACGCTAGTCGCCACTGGGGCGGCTGCGGTCATGGGCTAGACCCGAAAGCCTGTCCACCAGAAATGACTTGGAGTGTAGGGGGTGGTACCTCGGTTTGACTACGTCCGGTCGAAGGAGCCAGGGCGGCAGTGTCTCGAAGGGGTGGCGCCGGGTCACTGGGACCAGCGTCACCGGGTAGGGCGCGAGCCCTCATTCTTGGCGGAGCCATGGCGATTCGTCATGAGTCCCCAAGGACGGCGCCAACTGTCGTGGTATTGCGGATACCACGACAGGTTTTGAAGAGGTTCCTAGCAAATGAAAAGTGACGCGAGCTGACCGCGTGATCGGTCCTCTCTCGTCGCGCCAACACAGAGAGTGACACAAGGATTTATACAAGTTCGGGTCTCAGTGGAGACCCTAGTCCTGTCGGTGTGCCCCCGACAAGGGTCGGCTGGGGGAGCTCTGTCCCGGGGAGAGTGCTCCTAAGCACGCCTATTCGTTTTTGTGTGTTGTTGATAATGAATCGTCCTTTTTTTACAAGAGAAGGGTACAAGGGCATATATAGGCCCAAAAGATGCAAATTACAAGACTGTCCCGGCTGCAACCGTCGGATCAAGGGGCACCGACGTCCTTTTGCTGACCAGGGAGCTCGGATGCTTGACATTTGTCTTCGCCGATTTCTAAGGCGCTCCTCACATGATCCCCACGTGACCCTGCTTAGGAGGCCCCCACGGCTGCCGGGGGCCCCCTTCACCGGGAGAACGGCGGTGCCCGGGACGGACCACCGGGGGCCCTTGTCCCCGGGCAAAAGGCAGCGCTCGGGACCGGTCACCGAGGTAATGGCGGCGCCCAGGACGGGTCACCGGGGGGGCCTGTCAACGGGCAAACGGCTGCGCCCGGGATGGGTCACCGGGTGTGCCAGTCACCGGGCAAATGGCTGCGCCTGGGATGGGTCACCGGAGGGCCTTGTCCCCGGTCTAAGGGCGGCGCTCGGGGTGGGTCACCGCGGGTGCCTGTCACCGGGCAAACGGCAGCGCCCGGGATGGGTCACCGGGGGTGCCTGTCACCGGGCAAACTGTGGTGCCCGGGACTGGTCACCAGAGGGCCTTGTCCCCGGGCTAATGGCGGCGCCCGGGGGGGTCATCGGGGGTGCTTGTCGCCAGGCAAACAACGGCACCCAGGATGGGACACCAAAGGGCCCTTGCCCCCAGGCTAATGGCGGTGCCTGGGTGGGGTCACTGGGGGTGCCTGTCACCGGGCGAATGGCGGTGCCCGGGACGGGCCACCGGGGACCCTTGTCCCCGGGTGAAAGGTGGTGCCCGGGACCGGTCACCGGGCTAATGGTGGCGCCAGGGACGGGTCACAGGAGGTGCTTGTCACCGGGCAAACGGCGGCACCCGGGAGGGGTCACCGGGGGTGCCTGTCACCGGGCCAACAGCGGCGCCCGGGATGGGTCACCGGAGGTGCCTGTCATCGGGCAAAGGGCGACACCCGGGATGGGTCACCGGGCAAACGGCGGCGCCCGAGATGGGTTACCGGAGGGCCTTGTCTGTGGGACCCTCATTTGAGGAATCCGGTGGCAATCGTCCAGGTGGATTGCACTCAGATAGGTACATCACAAGCTCACAACAAACAAAAAGCAGTAACTGCAATAAGGATAGATAAACAGGTACAAGGTCACAAGGACCAATATTACAATAACATAGCACCAAGAATGACGCTAAATAGAGTTGCTACAAAAATAATAAGTTTGTCAACACAGGAGTCGGCATCGAGATACCGCACACACAAAACGATACAAAAGGCAACAACAAAGATCTTCGCTTCTGATGGCAACTGCACTGGTGGGGCTTCAACCACATCGGACCCGACGCGGTGCAAGACCCTTCTAGAACTCTGAATCATCGGGAGCATTCCCATCTTCTGCTTCATACTCGTGACCAAACGAATCAGGATTGATGAATCCCTCTTCTGAATTGTTTGCAAAGGCAAGGGTGAGCATGCTTTTACACAATGCTCAGCCAGTCTTGTTATAGTAATGCAAGTGTATAGATGAGGGGTGTTCAAGGAAAGAGGTCTAAGTTCCATAGATAAGAGTAGTATAGATTTTCACTCTAAAATTTCAAGAAAAAGGTTTTATTTTCAACGGCAGGGTTTTGAAAATCCTAAGATAGACTTTAAGAAAACATTGTGTGTGGCGGTCTTCCATGAGTCACCACTTTTATTAATCACCTTATGAAAACTTTTCCAACTCTTACTTGTGCTGAACCACATGGATAAAATCCACCGCGAACATACTCCATGACCTGGGAGTACAGAGTATTTGATACTTTTCTTACACTTTGCAAAGGTGTATCTCTTTTTAAATCCACTTCTTCACTCGACTTTCAAGTCAGGCCAATTCCATGAAACTTATACGCATGTGACAAGGCCGAGATCACACAACGGTTTTGCAGTCTAGTATTAAAAGTATCCCCGCCTGGTAAATAGACAATTCAGTCTCAATTACCGTTGTGGGTCCTTCCCACTGTCTTACTTCTTAGCCTTGGCCTGTATCCTCGCAAGACATATGACCTATGATTACAGCCGCGCACGACTTAATCCAGGCGTAGGGCGTCTTCCTTCCATCCACCATATCCTCTCATTATTTTTCTGATCTCACATCACTCATGGCCGAACTGTGGCCCACCAGTTTCCACGCGAGAAACCGGACCGATATACCATACAGGGGGACTGTTAATACCAAAAAGCTACTAAGTTGTGCCTGTCCCATACCAGGCAAGTGGTTGGTACGTTTTTCATGCCGCATAGAGGCACAACACAAGGTTCTTGTCCTTATGAATTAATAGTGAGGGGACATTCACATACCCAATGTGCACACAGCAGCCAACCATTCAAACCATCCTTACTATCAATTCCTATTTCACATTTTCTTTCATAAAAGGGGTTTCAAATTCATTTGTAACATATTAGCCATTTCACACTCAACATGTGTATTTAAATATGAGCAAGATCTAAGCATAGCATCCTAGGGTGACAAGGCTGCATGAAAGTTCAATCAAAAGGGGTTTCACAAGAGATTGGGTTATATCTATTCATATTTTTCCAACTTAGTTCTTATTTAAATATACAGCACGCATATACTTTGGAAAATGATCAATTAATTCATTTTCAAACTATTGGGTGAGATATGATCAAGAGTGAAAACTTGCCTTGCAACGCGGGGTCTAAAAGATCTGCTGGATCTTCGAATGCTCCTTCCAAATCTTCCGCTCCTTGATCTGTACTCGCAAACAAAAGAACACACGGCACACGCGCTACATAAGCATACAAAAAATACTTGCTGTAGAGAAAATATAAATAAAGTATAAACATGAATGCAAATGAGGTGATTTGGTCAAAGGCAGAACAGCGGGGAAAGGATATTAGGGTTTGGCTCACAGGACTGGACTTGAATGCGACAAATGCCCAAGGGTCGGCATTCGGTTCGCGAACTGACAAAGTCTGAGAAGGACATTAGATTGATCTGGGGCTTCTAGAAGATCAAAACTAGTGCAAAAGGTTGCATTGGGTGCCAACACAGTGAGGAACCTAATTGACAAAGTGGAATTTACAGAAAAGTCCTAGGGTTAACAGAAAATCACAGCAAAGTCTTGGACACAGGGAAAATGAATGCCACTGTACTGCAGTGAGCTAGGGCGTACGCATCTGGACGACACACGCATGCATTGCTTCGCCAAATATGTCAGGGAGGTAGGCGAGATAAAAACAAGGCTACTGGTGAAGTTAATTTGGCTGGGGTGGCTTAGCGGCGACGAACGACTATAAACCAATATGTCATCGAGGTAAACGATCACAAAGTCATTGATGAACTGTCTCAATACGTCATTCATGAGACGCACGAAAGTTGCCGGGGTGTTGCAGAGACCAAACGGCAAAGCCAGCCACTCGAACAGACCTTGTCGCATCTTGAACGCAGTCTTCCATGTATCCTCCTCTCAAATGCTGACTTGATGATATACTGACTTAAGGTCCAATTTGGAGAAGACAACAGCATGCTTTAATTGCTCTAGTAGGTTGTCAATACGAGGAAGGGGGTACCGGTTATTGCTGGTGATCTTGTTCAGTGTTTGCTAATCGATGCACATACACTAAGTCCCATCTTTCTTTGGCACTAACACCATAGGAGATCCACAAGGTGAACTACTTGGTTGAATGACACCATCGTTTAGCAACTCACCAAGTTGTCTCTTGATCTCTTCATTCTCCAATACTGAGTTGCGATACATACTCAGATTGGGCAGTGTCGCATCGGACACAGGCTGAATTTTGTGCTCGACTGGATGTTTTGGCGGACGACCCTAGGTACTCTCGAACAGATCATTGTATTTTTCCAGCAGTCCCGACAAACGACCAGAATCCTCTCGGAACGCCAATGACAATACTGGTAGAGTACCCGCACCTTAACCAATGGGTCGAATCATGACAAGCACATACTTGTGACATGCATTGACAATTCGTTTGGCTTGATTTGCGGTAATCAAGTTCGAAGTGTTGACGTGGATGTCTCTACTGATCACGAACTTAACTCCATCTTTGGTGAGGTCATACTCTTGCGCATGCCGATGGAAGTGAGCATCTCGATCATATAGATACGGACTCCCAAAGATCAGCTGACAGATATCGATAGGGACAACATTGCATTGCACCTCGTTGATATATTGTGCAGAGATTGTAAATTTCAACACACACTGACTCGTAATCTATTGGTTCACGTCGGATGTAAACCAACCCAGCGGATATGGTCGTAGGTGTGTGGTTGTCTTCAAACCAAGTCGCCGAACCAGTCCAGCGGAGACCAGATTCTTTTGACTTCTGGGATCAAATATCACTGCGACCACTTCGTGCTTCACCTGGATGTTGATGGTGAACAAGTCCTCTGTTGGGTGATGGTCGTTCGGTGGATTTGAACCCTTCTCCTTCAGCATTGCCATCGGAGGCAAGGTTGTGTCCGCCTCAGCAACTGAATTCACTCGGACAACTTCTTCGTCGGGTGAAGTCGCAGTAGCCGTGGCTGTTCTTTTCCCTGGTTTGTTTTTCTTCGGTCGAAGTTCAGGATGAAGCTTGCAGCATTTATCTTTGGTGTGTCCCGCGATTTGACAATGGTCGTAAAAAGTACCTGTGCCCAGCTTCGAAGCGTTTTTCTTCGGACTCGATTTTCCTTTTGTCGAGGTCGCACTATCCCTGGTGCCTTTGTCACCATGGGATTTGTTCTTCTTTTCGATCGCGATAGCAGTTGTGCTTGCGGTCGTGATGTCTTGGACGCCGAACAAACTTAGCTCAGTACTGATTGATTTTTGAAGTCCAGATGTGTATTTCTGAAATACCTGAGGATCGGATAGCGATATGCCGATGACTATTGCTTGTCTCCGAAACTCCGTAGTATAATCTTGGACGGTCCGGTCGCATCGTTGGTACAATCGGTGCCAATGTTCCCATCTCTCCTCAAGGTAACCCATCGGATAGAATTCTTGTCGCAGAAGTCATTTGAATTGACCCCACGCAAGGTCGTCAGCTTCACCACTGGCGACAAGGGCCTTCCACCAAGTCTTGGCGTGGTCCTTCATCTTCAAAGGTGCGAACTTCACCTTTTGAGTGCTACTGTACCCTTTCAGGTCAAAGTAGGTCTCAAGCTGGTCGATCCAAGAATCCAATTTCTCAGCATCGATCACCCCATCATATATGGGTATATCAATCTTAGCATCGACCTTAAAAGATCCGACAGCTAAGGAGGTGTTGGCACGGTCGTCGGTCTTATGGTCGCCTTCGTCTTCATCTTCGTTTGCCCTACGCAAGTCTTCACCAGTCTTCACACCCATAACCTTCCCTGCTTCACGAGGTACAATCATGGCCTGCTGCTTAATCCAAGCAAGCACAGTTTCCATCTCGGTGGAGAGCTTAGCCACTTGTTCGGCGATTAGCTTGAACGGAGGTATCGTTAGACATTGTTGGAGACGCGGCTATAGGAACCATCAATTGATCGCCCGAAGTTTCACCGAAAGTTTTGTAACCCTGGCGAGTCTTCACCATCCATAGGAGAGGAAAGTTGCTCTGATACCAAGTTGATCCGTTTGAGACCTAGCCTTGGTTTTCGCACTAGGCTCGCCCAGATTCTAATATGGGGAATAAAGGGATCTTACTCGGAATTACCGAAACCAAAAGGATGATCGAAAACACAACTCAAGATAATTGCACAACTCTTTATTTCAAAGAGGGCTTTACCCGTTGAACGTTAGACACACTTGCCTACGTCGAAGGAACTATAAGCTGGATATATGATCCAAGGCTGTAATAATATTGGATGATCTAAACTAGACCTATTACAAGGTATTTATAGTCCAATCGTATGAGTACATATCAGATTCAATAACCTAAATTTATTAGACTCATATAACTAACTGACCCTAAACAGAAAAGCTCAGTTGTAAATATTCAAATCGGATTACAATTCTGAACAGAGAATGAATTCCTTTTCAAGGTCGTGAACCAAACCATGGTCGCGAAACCTTTCTGAACACGGTTATGATCACGAAGCCTTATGCGATCAAGACCTGAAGATCCTCCCGGATCACTTGGCCCCACAGATGAGGAAGGTCGCCGGGCTCGGCGCAGGAGCGCTTTCACCAGAGATGGCGGGAGGGCCGAGCGGCACCTCCGTCCGGGTGTCCCAGGGTGACAGTGCAGTGACGGCATCATCTTGTGGGGGCGGCGCCGGGTCATTGGACCGGTGTCACTGGAAAAGGAGAGAGTCTGAGCCCTCATTCTTCTTGGGGGAGCCACGGCAAATTGTCAAGAGTCCCCACGGATGGCGCCAATTGTCGTGGTATTTAAAATATCCTGACAGGTTTTCGGACGTGCGTAACACATATACAGCGACGCGAGTTGACCGCGTGATGGGTCATCTCCCGTCGGGCAATCATAGAGATTGACACGAGGATTTATACAGGTTCGGGCCTCAGTAGAGACCCTAGTGCTGTCGACGTGCTCCCGACACGAGTCGGCTGGGGAGGCTCTCTCCCGGGGAAAGGGTTCCTAAGCACACCTATTGCTTTTAGTGGATCGAATACAAATGAGTTGAGTTAGTTTACAAGAGGGATACACGGGGGTATATATAGGCCCCAAAAGACGTAAAAAGACTAAACAACCCTAGTTGCGACCATTGGATCAAAGGGCGCCATCACCATTTCACAGGGTAAAAGGCTTTGATGCCTGACAAGTGTCATCGCCAGTTCCCAAGGTACCCTTGACATCATCCCTGGGTCTCCACGGGGGTTGTCCGTGGCTTTCCACAGGGAGGCGTCCGTGATCCCCCACAGGAAGCGTCCATGGGTCTCCACGGGTGTAGTCCATGACTCCCCAACAGATTTCAAAAGCGCGACTTAAAAATCCTAAACTAGGTCTTAGAAAATATTATGCGTGGCGGTCTTCTATGAGTCACCACTTTTAACCAATATTACAAAAATCTTCCAAATCCTACTTGTGCTACATTGACGTGGATAGAATCCACTTGCGCAAACTCCAAAACCTGGGACCTCAGAGTATCCGATATTTTTTGTAACTTTGCAAAGGTGTACCATTTTAATCCACTTGATCACCCAACTTTCATGTCGGTACCTCTTTATGCGACTTTTACGCATGTGACAAGGTTGAGATCACACGATAGTTTGTAATACTAGTATTAACAATTCCCTGCCCGATAAATAGACAATTCAGTCCATATTACCATTGTGCAGCGCACCCCACAGCCAAATGTACCTAGCCTTGGTCTATGGTCCCGTGAGACTCATAGCCTGTAGATCTAGTCGTGCAGGACTCGGAATCTAGGATTAGGGCGCCTTCCTTCCAAACTCCTGATTCACTTACTCACTCTCACAACTCACGACCTTCTGTGGCCCACCAGTTTTCCTCAAGAAACCGGACCAACAACTATTGCAGGGAAAAGCTAATACCTAGAGAACTACTTTGTCGCACCTGTCCCATACCGAGAAAATGGTTGCTATGTTGTTCATGCCGCTTGGAAGTACAACACAAGGGTCCTTATGAACTGTTAGTGAGGAGCAAACCACATCCCTGTTGCGCACACAGCACCAACCACACAAACCATCCTCACTATCGATTCTAACTTACATTTTTACAAACAATTTTTTAAACACACTTTTCATATAGATGACTATTTAGCATTTAGCACATATATTCAAGCATAAGCATAACTTAAGCACAACATCCTAGGGCGACAAATGAGCGCATATGATATATGAACATGAAGGGCCTTCAAAGAAGTTAGGCATATCTACTCATATTCATCCAACATAACATTTGAAAAGTAAGGCATGCATATATATTGAAAACAATAAATAACCTAATTTACTTAGAATACTAGGAGAGACATGATCAATGAGAAAGAGACTTGGCTTGCAAAGCGGGGTCTAACTACACTAAGGAGTCTTCGAACACTTCTTTTGCTCATTCCACTCCTAGTTCTACTCTCACACACAAATAATAATAAAGCACATAAGCATATAGAAATTACTTACCATGGAAAATCATATGTAAAGTATAAATATGCATGCATGCAAGGTATTCAGATTGAGGATGATTCTGGGAGGGAAAAACACCTTGAGCTTGGCTACAAGTGTCTGGTTTGGCTCAGCTTGGGCCTCGGTTGGTCGAAATTTGCTCTGAACAACTGAATTTGGTGAAATCGAGCACAAACAGGGGATTAATCGAGGATTGGCATAACCTCCTGTTCGTCAGACTCTTGAACGAAATGACTAAGATTCGGAAAACACAAAAATCGGGCTGATACAATGCTTATCTCACAAAGTCAACAACATAAAAAGTTGTAGGAAATGAGCTGATCTACAATTCTTACAACAAGTTCGAACAGTTTTGAGCCTGTCTAAGGGGTCCGATTTTGCAAAAACAGAAAAGCGGTTGGGCTGAACTATTTCGTGATTGCCATAGTTCGACAAATCAAAATACTGATTAAGGATGCCCAAAACGAAGCTAAGGGAGTAACGTGCACAAATTTGAGGTTTAAAGGGAAGCTGGTCAAGAACCAAAAATAGAGTAATACTCACCGTCGTCGAAGAAGAAGACTTAGGAAAACTGTGATCCTTGGATGTTTTTGGTGAGATTTCTATACAAGAACAGATGAAGGATGGATATATGAATGATTACTCTTAACATTGGTCAAGAAAAACTAACACACAAGCAAGATCTATCAGGACTTAGGCAAGAACGAGGAATGAACAGGCAAGAACGAGGAAGAAAAAAGGCAGTGTGAGGGGTTCTTATAGGCTGCTAGGAGATGCTGGACAAGGGAGTAAGACAAAAAGGATCAAGCAGTGTTAGATGCAGAGATCTTGCTTGCTCTAGAGGGGATTCAACTCGTCGCTGGTTGGGGGGCTTGTACGGTGGTGTGACAAGAGAGAGTTCAACACTCTTTCTTTTTTTTTCGCTGTTCGTTTCTCCCGCTCTCACAGCCAACATGCATTGGTTAGAAATGGTGTTTGCTATTTTGGGGGCTTCCCGATTGGGCTTCATTTGGATCAAACCACCAAAACATGGCTGATTTGTGGATTGGTGTATTGCCTATTTGATTGAACACTGGAAAAACTAGATCAAACACTTGAAGCTAGAAAGAGACAAGGATTTCACATGAGCACTCGAACTGAGACAATGAGATCCATTTGTTTTCTCTCTGATTCGACCAGTACTCGGTTCAACCAGTGACTTTCTGTCGCGCCCCGAGACTGGGACTACGACTACTCCTGTAGAGACCTAGCTCGCTGCAGCTAGTCCCATATATGCATAGCATACACATACCCTTGACGTCCCAGGATAAGTCAAGCACAGGAGTATATCACATTGCAACAGAGTAACTTACAAAATAGTTAAGCAGTGTGGCCTGCTGGCCTTGATATTACATAAGGAGATTACAATGCCTTCACGGCATACATGGTTTAGCAAAATAACATCTACACAGCAGAAGATAGGTGACCCACCCACAAAGAGAAGTGGACAGCAGAACAACACACATCAGGGAAATGACGGGACTGACGCTCCTCCTTCTGGATCCAAGAAGTTCTCCACGCCTTCATCTTGATTGTTGATCGCTCCGTCTATTGATTTGTAGATTGCAAGGGTGAGCACTTACGTACTCAGCAAGTCATAGGTAAGAGTAGATACATATAGTAGTGATGACATGAACCTAGACTAGTCAAGAATTATGGATGTTTATAAACTAATCTTTTTCTTTCATACCTCATCTCACGGCAGCACTTTTCATAATATAACATCATCATTCATGTTCACTAGATTATAGCACTACCGCGACACGTCGACACATGACAGCCCACGGCAGCACTCCTTATCATGACAACACATGTCATTTGGGTAATCTTGATTAAACATATTTTATTTAGAAAATAATACTTGTGTCACACCCCGTGGATTTAATCCACCGCAGCAGACTCCTATAAACCCGGGAGCTCGGAGTATTCGAATACGTTTTTAACTCTGCAGAGAGGTACCAATTTACCCGCAAGATATTCCACTTTCAAGCCCATCCTATCATAACAAAATGATTAGACCCCTCCTCACAACCATGTGTGAGTGGCAAGGTGGAGATAACAAGAACTTTTGTTATGCATCACTTACAATTCACCCCCGACCCTGTGGATCTCTCGCGAAACACAGTTGTGGCGGGCTATACCCCCACCCTACCTCATTTTCCCATTACTTGGTCAAATATCAGATCACCTTCAGTGATAGTGGGAGTCAGCCTCCAAGTCAATCATCACAACACATCTCATGCAGGGGTTTCATGTGCGATCCACATAAGTACTTGTTCAGGCCTGTCCCATACCAGGCTTGCGGTTAGCACGTTGTTCATGCCACTAGACGCACAACATAAGGTTCTAGTCCTTATATGCCAGTGACCAGACCATCCACAACCCTGCACCTTCAGTGCCTGCATTCCTTTGCAGTCTAGGACCTCCAGTGCTACCGCCATCCATACCATTTTCTGGTAACGGCTAGGAGTTTTATTTCATGAATATAAGTATATATACATACATATAATAGTTCATGGCTCAAAACTTGTTTATTTCACATTTCACAGATAACCAGTCTAGTACTGCCAATTCATAAATCAACCATTCTCAATCTTTCACATGCAATATTGCCTATATCCAAGGTTATGTTTTAGCAACATTTAAAATATAGGTTCAAGATGACCAAGGATACGACTTGCCTTCCGCGTCGTAAGAAACAGCAGTTGATGACGGGTCAACAGCGAAGTCCTCGAACTTGATTTCTGGATCTGCTCGGCGACAAACAAACAGTACACACAAATATTACTTATATATTAAAATGATTTAGGATCTATATGCAGATATGCTTAACAAGGATAACTGAACGATACTGGAGATAATTGAGATTGTAAGCTGAACTGAGTTGAGATCTAGGGTTTCAAGGAATTGGCTAAGGATGGGTGTTAGATGCTCTTAGGATCTCAAGGTTACAATAAGAACATCAGTTTGTGGCTGGTTTGATCAAAAACAGCGAATGTCAGCGGATTGACATTCGGATGAAGATTCTGACATAACTTCAAGGAAAACTAGAGAGCTTATCTCAAGTTATGACAGTAGAAGAAAATGTAGATCATAACTCTACAAATTCAGTGGACAAAATGGCTTTCAAAATGCACAATCAGAAGTGGGTAAACAAGGCCAATGCCATTGGCTGGCATGCACTGAGACAGTGTCAAAAATTAGGGTTTAGCGGCAAATATAATTCAAGGGCTCAAATCAAGTTGTGATAGAAGAAGAAAATGTTGATCACAACCTCAGGAATCTAAGGGACAAATTTATGCCCAAAATGCACATCTGGAAGGGAGTGAAAAGGGCTAATGCCACTGACTGACATAGTCTGGCATTGATCTTGACATGGTCAGAAACTAGGGCTTGGCATAACTTTTGATCTAGAGCTCCAAATGATGCACCACTTTGTCTGGGAGGTAGACAATGATAACAGGAACAAATCATTCAACAGGATCTAGGGCAGAAGATGACTAGAAGGTGATGAAATTCAAGGGAGAAGTGTGGTGGCGACACGGCACAGTGAAGCCACTGGACAGAAATCTTGGCATAGCTGTAACTTGAATTCTGGGCAGTTTCAAAGATCGAGCTAGAAGACAAATATGTTCAGGAGGTTGAAGTACACCTGAATGACAAAGTGGATGAAGCTGAAACGGCCAGGAATAGGTTTTCCGGTGATCGACGCCGGAGAAGAACACTGCCATTTGGGGGTTTTTGTTTTAGGCCGAATGAACTCGATTCCAAGCTTGGGAAGTGAAAGAGAGATAAGAGGAAGCTACCTGCACGATCAATTTGGCCGGAGGATGGCCGGAGAAGCCTGGCGACGATCGCCGGTTTCTGGAGAAGCTCAAAATTGGGGAAAGCTTCGATTGAAGCTCAATCGGGAGATCTTGATGCATAGGCTTGCTGGAAATGAGTCACTGATCATCTTCTTCCACAAAATCGAGAGCTAATTCGGGCTGAATTAAGCTACATTGCAGAAACAGGGTAATCGGAAATTCCGGTCATCGCCGGCGTTAGAGGTCACCGGTGAGCAATTAAATGGTACAGCATGATGAGTGAGATGAGAGGAACTCACTGGTGCTGTTAATTTGGCAGGAGATGCTGCGGTTGAGGCTGTCACCGTGAGGCCTCGAGCTGGTCTCGCCGGAGAAGAAGACTAAGACAGAAAATCTGAGGCTTTGCTGGTTCCAAGTGAGGTGTGAAGGAGCTACTGAGTACAGGGATGCTCAAATAGGCAGGCGAAGCTGCAAGGGGGAACAGCGAAGTAATTGGCTGCTGTGATGAGATGTGTTGCGTGCTGAGCATCAGCGGCGAAGACACAGCATTAACCGGTGATGCGACGGCGACAACGACTCTGTAGTTGATCATCATGTCGGTTCATCGGGACATGGCAAGCTGGAGCAAGCGGTGGCGACAACATTGGCGCGGCAAGGCAACGTGGCAGTGAATTGCTGACAAAAGGCTGCTGGTCGCGCGCGGGAGCAGGCGCTGGTCGTCGACGTTGTAGTGGCGCTGCCACGACACGGCTGGAGCGAGGACACGTGCGCACCGGCATGCACGGTCACAAGTGCGGCGAAGCCTCGCCGGCGATGAGCAGCTACGGCGCACAAGCACAGCAACTCTGGTCGTGAGCACAGCAAACGGCCTGGTCGAATTTGGGCTTGATTGCAATTTCCAATCCTTGATTTGGACTGAACTGTAAATCTGGAGATTTGGAAGGTTTGATCTGGAATTGATTCTGCTGTTTTGGTATACTTAATTCCATAGATGATTTGGCACAGCTAGAAGATAAAGTTTGAGACATTTGGATGACTTTTGATATGAACTGAAAACAGAGTAGATTAGGGTAAAATAAGTCTGAAACTTATTGATCTCGAATTCTGGGATTTAGGGTTTGATTTGGAGATACTCATAAAAGAAGAATTTGTATTGAAAAGCATTTGGGAGGTGTTCCCTGAATCAGATTTGAATTTGGAGATGATTTGCAACATTTTGCCTTTTCTGGCTTTTAGAAAATCTAGAAAAAGGACTGATCTGCGATACTCTTGGACTGATTTGTGAAAAAGGTTCAGATGGTGAAATCTGGCTGCCAACTTTTGGATTAAGGTATTGGCATACCCTTGATCATAATCCAGGAATAATCTGGTCTGAACTTGGCTAAGATTTTGATTAAATCTGAATTTCTGAAACTTAGGGTAAAAGGTAATAACCGATATTCTGTTTTCGAAAACAGAAAAGAGTTGATAATTCTGGAAGTTAGGGATAGAATTGAATCTGGGTTCTGAAGGCTTTTAGATTTAGGATAACTGATAGATCAAATCTGGCAAGTCAGATCTTGACTTGGGGTCACAGGATAGATTTGGAGATTTTAGGGCTAGAACAGAATAAAGCTGAGGCTGATTTGGTTGATCTAGAAGAGACATATGCATGCATGATTTTTAAGAAAAACTTTTCACCCCAAAACTCAGGATGTTACAGATCTACCCTCCTTAAAGAAATCTCGCCCCGAGATTTACCTAAAGCAAGGAAAGATAAGAATAGAGATAGGTTTGCTGAAAATTCTCTTCCTTCTTCCAAGTAGTTTCTTGTTCTGAAAGATTTCCCAATGAACTTTTATAATCTGATATGGGGTATTCTAAGATATTTGCTCCATATGCATTTCAACTTCAGGTGAATTTGCAGTACTGAGATCAAATAGTATTAAGGTAGATGCAAACTGAGTCAAAATCTACCTCGAAGGGTGTTAGTGGTGTTTCTTGCTTCTTGGGTGGAAGTGTAGTTTAGCTTTCCTCCTGGCATTGCTGTTGGTGTTCCATCTCTTCCTCCTCCTCGGTTGGGCATGCTTCCTCCTCTTCCTGGTGGAGTTCCTCTAAACTTCTGTGGTTGTGATACTGGTACTCTAGGTGCTTCTGGTTGTGTCCTTGCCTGTATCCTGGCAATGGATGATGGAAGTCGAATCAAAGGACAAAATTCCCTATGATGTCCACGCTGCCAACAGTGATAACATTGAATGTTCATGTAAGGGTTTCCTTTGCTTCTGGTAAACATGGCTCCTCTTCTTTGTAAATTTCTCTTGGGTTTCTGCAGTGGTGATGATCTAGGTTCTACTGACTGCATCTTTGCTTGAGATATGGCTATGGGTCTAGGGAATTGAATCCAGGGACAGAATTCTTTGCGATGCCCATGCTGTTTGCAATGAAAACATTTGACACTCGCGTGAGGACAGTTCTTTTGAAGGTGATTTCCTTTGCAATTGGGGCACGTCATTCTTATTGGTCTGGAAGTTTGGTATGATGGTTGAAAACTAGAGGCAGTAGGAATTCTCCTTTTAGTTGAGTTTAGTTGTGGTTGCATTTGTTGAGGCATTCTTCTTTTCCGATCTTCTCCCTCTATATTTTCCTTCTGTGGAGGATTGGAACTCTGAGATCCTTGTTGAAACAAAGGGTTTCTTGTCATAATATCTTCTTCCTGAGGAGTCTGTTCCCCGTCTTCTCCACTGCATTGAGATCTTCTTCTTGCATCAACCATGGTGGCTCTGAAAAAGAAGTTTGGTCTGATCTAACTATCTAGGGCCAACTAAGACAACAATGCAGAAAATAATGCAAACTACTTTAGTGCATGAAATACTTAGGCTACTAGCCATAATACACAAGTTAACCATTGCAAAAGCAACAGCGAATCACAAACTATCAAGAGCATCCACTAGCTCTATCTACACCAACCTCTAAACACTCTGAAACAACAGAACGCGCTCTCACAATCTTACCGAATTTTAGAAAATCCAAATAAAATTTTGAAATAAAAGTTTTCAAGAGCTACAAAGCTCATTGTTTTTATCAAAATACAATTTTCATCAAATAGTTTTCTAAATAAATTACGTCTTCCTGGCACGGCCAATCCCTAAAGGTGTCGTCCTACAGTCAAGTTCTAATGTTGCTCTGATACCAAATTTTCTGTCGCGCCCCGAGACTGGGACTACGACTACCCCTGTAGAGACCTAGCTCGCTGCAGCTAGTCCCATATATGCATAGCATACACATACCCTTGACGTCCAAGGATAAGTCAAGCACAGGAGTATATCACATTGCAACAGAGTAACTTACAAAATAGTTAAGCAGTGTGGCCTGCTGGCCTTGATATTACATAAGGAGATTACAATGCCTTCACGGCATACATGGTTTAGCAAAATAACATCTACACAGGAGAAGATAGGTGACCCACCCACAAAGAGAAGTGGACAGCAGAACAACACACATCAGGGAAATGACGGGACTGACGCTCCTCCTTCTGGATCCAAGAAGTTCTCCACGCCTTCATCTTGATTGTTGATCGCTCCGTCTATTGATTTGCAGATTGCAAGGGTGAGCACTTACGTACTCAGCAAGTCATAGGTAAGAGTAGATACATATAGTAGTGATGACATGAACCTAGACTAGTCAAGAATTATGGATGTTTATAAAATAATCTTTTTCTTTCATACCTCATCTCATGGAAGCACTTTTCATAATATAACATCATCATTCATGTTCACTAGATTATAGCACTACCGCGACACGTCGACACACGACAGCCCACGGCAGCACTCCTTATCATGACAACACATGTCATTTGGGTAATCTTGATTAAACATATTTTATTTAGAAAATAATACTTGTGTCACACCCCGTGGATTTAATCCACCGCAGCAGACTCCTATAAACCCGGGAGCTCGGAGTATTCGAATACGTTTTTAACTCTGCAGAGAGGTACCAATTTACCCGCAAGATATTCCACTTTCAAGCCCATCCTATCATAACAAAATGATTAGACTCCTCCTCACAACCATGTGTGAGTGGCAAGGTGGAGATAACAAGAACTTTTGTTATGCATCACTTACAATTCACCCCCGACCCTGTGGATCTCTCGCGAAACACAGTTGTGGCGGGCTATACCCCCACCCTACCACATTTTCCCATTACTGGGTCGAATATCATATCACCTTCAGTGATAGTGGGAGTCAGCCTCCAAGTCAATCATCACAACACATCTCATGCAGGGGTTTCATGTGCGATCCACATAAGTACTTGTTCAGGCCTGTCCCATACCAGGCTTGCGGTTAGCACGTTGTTCATGCCACTAGACGCACAACACAAGGTTCTAGTCCTTATATGCCAGTGACCAGACCATCCACAACCCTGCACCTTCAGTGCCTGCATTCCTTTGCAGTCTAGCACCTCCAGTGCTACCGCCATCCATACCATTTTCTGGTCACGGCTAGGGGTTTTATTTCATGAATATAAGTATATATACATACATATAATAGTTCATGGCTCAAAACTTGTTTATTTCACATTTCACAGATAACCAGTCTAGTACTGCCAATTCATAAATCAACCATTCTCAATCTTTCACATGCAATATTGCCTATATCCAAGGTTATGTTTTAGCAACATTTAAAATATAGGTTGAAGATGACCAAGGATATGACTTGCCTTCCGCGTCGTAAGAAACAGCAGTTGATGACGGGTCAACAGCGAAGTCCTCGAACTTGATTTCTGGATCTGCTCGGCGACAAACAAACAATACACACAAATATTACTTATATATTAAAATGATTTAGGATCTATATGCAGATATGCTTAACAAGGATAACTGAACGATACTGGAGATAATTGAGATTGTAAGCTGAACTGAGTTGAGATCTAGGGTTTCAAGGAATTGGCTAAGGATGGGTGTTAGATGCTCTTAGGATCTCAAGGTTACAATAAGAACATCAGTTTGTGGCTGGTTTGATCAAAAACAGCGAATGTCAGCGGATTGACATTCGGATGAAGATTCTGACATAACTTCAAGGAAAACTAGAGAGCTTATCTCAAGTTATGACAGTAGAAGAAATTGTAGATCATAACTCTACAAATTCAGTGGACAAAATGGCTTTCAAAATGCACAATCAGAAGTGGGTAAACAAGGCCAATGCCATTGGCTGGCATGCACTGAGACAGTGTCAAAAATTAGGGTTTAGCGGCAAATATAATTCAAGGGCTCAAATCAAGTTGTGATAGAAGAAGAAATGTTGATCACAACCTCAGGAATCTAAGGGACAAATTTATGCCCAAAATGCACATCTGGAAGGGAGTGAAAAGGGTTAATGCCACTGACTGACATAGTCTGGCACTGATCTTGACATGGCCAGAAACTAGGGCTTGGCATAACTTTTGATCTAGAGCTCCAAATGATGCACCACTTTGTCTGGGAGGTAGACAATGATAACAGGAACAAATCATTCAACAGGATCTAGGGCAGAAGATGACTAGAAGGTGATGAAATTCAAGGGAGAAGTGTGGTGGCGACACGGCACAGTGAAGCCACTGGACAGAAATCTTGGCATAGCTGTAACTTGAATTCTGGGCAGTTTCAAAGATCGAGCTAGAAGACAAATATGTTCAGGAGGTTGAAGCACACCTGAATGACAAAGTGGATGAAGCTGAAACGGCCAGGAATAGGTTTTCCGATGTTCGACGCCGGAGAAGAACACTGCCATTTGGGGGCTTTTGTTTTAGGCCGAATGAACTCGATTCCAAGCTTGGGAAGTGAAAGAGAGATAAGAGGAAGCTACCTGCACGATCAATTTGGCCGGAGGATGGCCGGAGAAGCCTGGCGACGATCGCCGGTTTCTGGAGAAGCTCAAAATTGGGGAAAGCTTCGATTGAAGCTCAATCGGGAGATCTTGATGCATAGGCTTGCTGGAAATGAGTCACTGATCATCTTCTTCCACAAAATCGAGAGCTAATTCGGGCTGAATTAAGCTACATTGCAGAAACAGGGTAATCGGCAATTCCGGTCATCGCCGGCGTTAGAGGTCACCGGTGAGCAATTAAATGGTACAGCATGATGAGTGAGATGAGAGGAACTCACTGGTGCTGTTAATTTGGCAGGAGATGCTGCGGTTGAGGCTGTCACCGTGAGGCCTCGAGCTGGTCTCGCCGGAGAAGAAGACTAAGACAGAAAATCTGAGGCTTTGCTGGTTCCAAGTGAGGTGTGAAGGAGCTACTGAGTACAGGGATGCTCAAATAGGCAGGCGAAGCTGCAAGGGGGAACAGCGAAGTCATTGGCTGCTGTGATGAGATGGGTTGCGTGCTGAGCATCAGCGGCGAAGACACAGCATTAACCGGTGATGTGACGGCGACAACGACTCTGTAGTTGATCATCATGTCGGTTCATCGGGACATGGCAAGCTGGAGCAAGCGGTGGCGACAAAATTGGCGCGGCAAGGCAACGTGGCAGTGAATTGCTGACAAAAGGCTACTGGTCGCGCGCGGGAGCAGGCGCTGGTCGTCGACGTTGCAGTGGCGCGGCCACGACACGACTGGAGCGAGGACACGTGCGCACCGGCATGCACGGTCACAAGTGCGGCGAAGCCTCGCCGGCGACGAGCAGCTACGGCGCACAAGCACAGCAACTCTGGTCGTGAGCACAGCAAACGGCCTGGTCGAATTTGGGCTTGATTGCAATTTCCAATCCTTGATTTGGACTGAACTGTAAATCTGGAGATTTGGAAGGTTTGATCTGGAATTGATTATGCTGTTTTGGTATACTTAATTCCATAGATGATTTGGCACAGCTAGAAGATAAAGTTTGAGACATTTGGATGACTTTTGATATGAACTGAAAACAGAGTAGATTAGGGTAAAATAAGTCTGAAACTTATTGATCTCGAATTCTGGGATTTAGGGTTTGATTTTGAGATACTCATAAAAGAAGAATTTGTATTGAATAGCATTTGGGAGGTGTTCCCTGAATCAGATTTGAATTTGGAGATGATTTGCAACATTTTGCCTTTTCTGGCTTTTAGAAAATCTGGAAAAAGGACTGATCTGCGATACTCTTGGACTGATTTGTGAAAAAGGTTCAGATGGTGAAATCTGGCTGCCAACTTTTTGGATTAAGGTATTGGAATACCCTTGATCATAATCCAGGAATAATCTGGTCTGAACTTGGCTAAGATTTTCATTAAATCTGAATTTCTGAAACTTAGGGTAAAAGGTAATAACAGATATTCTGTTTTCGAAAACAGAAAAGAGTTGATAATTCTGGAAGTTAGGGATAGAATTGAATCTGGGTTCTGAAGGCTTTTAGATTTAGGATAACTGATAGATCAAATCTGGCAAGTCAGATCTTGACTTGGGGTCACAGGATAGATTTGGAGATTTTAGGGCTAGAACAGAATAAAGCTGAGGCTGATTTGGTTGATCTAGAAGAGACATATGCATGCATGATTTTTAAGAAAGAAACTTTTCACCCCAAAACTCAGGATGTTACACTTTCTTTTGACCAGTGAGCCAGTCTTGATTGCACAACTCGACCATCAACCAATTCTTGATTACTTCCTGGTTTAAGACAATTTGAATAGGAGCAATCTAACAGGTCAAACATTTGGCTAGAAATGAGTGGGATTTTGAGTTAGAATTTAATCTAGACAAATATAGAGAACTTTAATCGGAGATTTCGGAGGATTTTTCCAAGATTTATCTGAGGTGTGGTTGAGATATCTGAGGGATTCAATAAGAAATGCACTGACTGACATATTAAAAGAATAGCAAAATCTGGGGTGTTACATCGACCATCTAGTCGCACGGATGAGGGCATGACTACGAGCACGTGTCGTGGAAAACATGAGCACGGGACATGCCACTAGTCTTGGTTTTTGCGGTCGAAAATAAAAAACTTTTTTAATATTTTGAAATTCAACCCAAGCGTACCACATGTCGTGCTCGTGATCATGGTCGCATCGGATGGTTTTTGAAAACTTGAAATTTTCCTTGAAAAACAACCTGAAATCGGCACTAGTCGTGGTCGAGGTCGTGCTCGCCTCGGGAGTTTTAAAAAAATTTATTTGTCTCTGAAAATTCTCAGCCGAACGCAGAACTAGTCATTTTTCTGGTCGTGCTTGTATTGGGTAAAAGAAAAACTTAGAGTTTTTGAAAAATCATCAAACCGAAGCCACTACTAGTCGTAAACCTAGTCGTGGTCGTTGCGGCTAAGTTGAAAAATTGCTTTTTGAAATTTTTAACCAAACAAAACCCCAACACTAGTCATGCAAGTGGTTGTGGTTGACTCAGCCAATTTGAGACCATTTTATTTTTATTTTTTGTAAAAAGTGTCAGCCCTAGTTTATGAAAAATAAGTTTTGAGTGGTCAAACGGCATCAGAATTGAGTGATTTTCACGCCGCTGTGTTCATAAAAGAGAGAACTTCATGTTAGTGTACCGGGTTGCCTCCCGGCTAACGCTGGTTTAACGTATCACTCGACGGAACATCCTCGACCATTCAAAAATATATGGAATCGAAAGAATCGATTGAGTTGAGCGTACTTACATGGTCTCCCGCATTGTTAAGCTTGATACGGTGCATGTTTACCTTGAAAGTGGTGCCGTTTTGTGCTCGAAGGTCAATGGCACCATACGGAAAGACCTTTTCTATTGTGTATGGCCCAGTCCATCGCGATTTCAATTTTCCTGTGAACAATTTCAACTGTGTATTGAATAATAAAAATCAAATCACCTGGTTTAAACTCACAATTGAGGATCCGTTTTGCGGCAACCTGGCATACCACCCACGTGGTAGTACGCCCGATCTTTGAACATTTCCGAATAAAACCATCTTATCCGGCGATATTCATTACAGAGTAGTGAAACAGAAACATGGCTTAATTAAACAAGGCTTAACATAACAAAGAGTTTAGTTACATACACCAGCATAAGTATAATTATTACAGCAAAAGGGAAAATAGTTTAGGCCTGATCATGGTGGTCAGTCTTCATCGCCGGTGCTGAAGTAGGTTGGGTCAAACTCGCAGCTGTCTTCTTCTGTGTAAACTTCTTCTTCTAGTGTGCCGACGGCATTGTGGCACCCAAAGAGTATTCAAATTCTAACAAGGATCATACAATAGCAAGAATGAGTGCCGAGGCACTCAGCAAGCAATGGAAATGTATAAATGCACCATGCAGACCTTAACTAGTCAAAAGGGATATTATATCATATTAGCAAGGATGAGTTTTGATTAGAAACTTATTTGTGATTGTAAATGACTCCAGTTATTAAGTAAACTCTACTGAACATTTGTATCACAGGGTGAGACCACCTGTAGGTCTCCTTTCCTATCGCGACGCAACTTCCAACTTGGAAGTAAGGAGTGAATATCCACGTTTTATTGATCATGAATCTTTGAAACATATTAGAAGTCAAGCTAAACTGAATAAACGACATGCTAAATGGGTGGAATTTATTGAGTCATTTCCATATATCATTAAGCATAAGAAAGGCAAAGACAATGTGATTTCTGATGCTCTGTCTAGACGCTATACCCTATTATCTCAACTTGATCATAAGATTTTTGGATTAGAAACATTAAAAGAATTGTATGCTACTGATTTGGACTTTAAAGAAGCTTTTGATAACTGTACAGAAGGAAGAACATGGAATACGTATGTGCTGAATGATGGTTTGCTATATCTTGCTAACAAGTTATGCGTTCCAGCTAGCTCTGTTCATCTTTTGTTTTTGTAGGAGGCGCATGGAGGAGGATTAATGGGGCACTTTGGAGTGAAGAAACTGAACGCACTTTGGAGTGAAGAAAACTGAACATGTGTTGACCACTCATTTCTTTTGGCCTAAGATGAGACGCGACGTCGAGCGCTACGTGACATGCTGCACTACATGCAACAAAGCTAAGTCTCGTCTCAATCCACATGGACTCTATATGCCTCTTCCTATTCCTAGTGCACCTTGGGAGGATATTTCTATGGACTTCGTTTTAGGACTGCCTAGGACAAAGAGGGGGAGGGATAGTATTTTTGTGGTTGTGGATCATTTTTCTAAAATGGCACATTTTATATCTTGTCACAAGAGCGATGATGCCACAAACACAGCTGATTTGTTTTTCAGGGAAATCATACGCTTACATGGAGTGCCCAATACTATTGTCTCGGATCACGGTGCGAAATTTTTGAGTTACTTTTGGAGGTCACTTTGGAACAAGTTGGGGACGGAGGTGCTATTCTCTACCACATGTCATCCTCAAATAGACGGACAAACTGAAGTTGTCAACCGTACCTTGTCTACAATGTTGCGGGCCGTGCTAAAGAAGAACTTGAAGATGTGGGAATGGTGCCTACCGCATGTTGAATTTGCTTATAATAGGTCGATACACTCCACCACCAAGGTAAGTCCGTTTCAGGTAGTATATGGGTTTAATCCCCATGCTCCAATTGATCTTATACCGTTACCTACATCTGAAAGGTTGAATTTGGATGCTAAAAAGCAGGCTGAACTGATTCTGAAAATTCATGAAAATACTAAGGAAAACATTGTGAAGATGACTGAGAAATATAAGATTGCTGGTAGCCAAGGTAGAAAACATTTATCTTTTGAACATGGTGAACTTGTTTGGTTACATTTGCGAAAATATAGGTTTCCAGAGTTGAGAAAGTCAAAACTAATGCCTCGAGCTGATGGTCCATTTAAAGTTCTAGTAAAGATTATTGATAATGCCTACAAGCTTGATTTGCCTGCAGATTTCGGGGTTAGTCCCACATTTAACATTTCAAATTTGAAGCCGTATGTAGGCGAAGAAGATGAGTTAGAGTCGAGGACGACTCCATTTCAAGAGGGGGAGGATGATGAGGACAGAACAACCTTGGATACACGCACGACTACTTTTCTAGATGAAGCTGAACCGGAACAATTACTTAGACCTATCACTAGAGCTCGGGCACGACAACTAAACTATCAGGGTGACTCTTTCCTCGGGTTTAATACCTTGGATTTTCATAATGGATTACTACCTAACTCTTGTGATCTACTTGTGATCAGAACGCGGGACTAGGGGAAGAGAGGAACTCGACAAGTGCTGCCTCAAGACATCACCTTTTGGTTGATCAAGGAGGGATGCATGGCGCCACAAGTGAAGCCGGACATGGGCTTAGACCTGCAACCACCTGCCCCATACTTTCATCAACGTTTCCACAAGATCCCCGCGTCACTTTGGGCCCAAGGGAAGCTAGAGTTTGAGTTGGGTTCGCGCTGGATTCGGATTCGGACTGCTGCGATAGCACTGAATTCAAATGGCCGTAACTTCCTCATATGGACTCCATTTAGGATGTTCTTGGACTTCATGGAAAGCTTGTCAAGTCGAATTTTTAACAGATCTAGCCTCATCTCCAAATTCTACCTGAGACGGCTGCAATTGTCGAAAGAGTCCACGTTCCTTCCTGGAAACGGTGCTGCGCCACATTAACTTGGGCCGATGGGCCTTGTATCCAGTAGAGCCCATTAGGGGCGCGTCCCTAGGATTGTGTACCCCTCAAATACTCCCCTTAGACGTCACAAATAGGCGGGTTTTTCTTAGATTGCATCTACACGACATTTTGTAGATTTTTCGCCTCTGCACTAGACCAACTAGGCTGCTGTGTTGGTTTGTAGAACCCCAACTCGTGTGCTTCAGCTTTATTTGCAATTCCAGATTGCTTCTTCCTTGTTCTTGTGAATTTCTCGATTGTTGCAGGAACAATTACATTCATGGTAAGGTTGGCCGTGTACGAGCGTGGTCAATAATGACGAGACGCGCTAGTGTAGTGATTGCGAGGTGATGATTCGCTGATCGGAAGCCTCAAAACGCCAATGTCCACAAGTTGATTAATCGAACCTATCGGAAGATCGGGCTGCTATCTCATCAAACGAGACGAACCTTTATGTGATGATGTGATCCTAGAGAAAAAGGTGACTACCACCCACAGTGGCCCCAAAGAAACTTTTCAAATCTGTCAGAAAGGTCAACGAGTACATCCGGCAAACTGGTACACCAGGGACGACAGTCAATCTCAATTTCTAGATCTTCAATTTGATCAGGAAGTCGCAATAGGAGTTGGCTCCTTCTCAACAAGGGAGTCATGATCCGGGAGGATCTTTGGGTCTCAGCGCCGCCATGGTCATAGCATTGCCCAAGGTTGCAGCGCTACCCAATGTCATCATCTGAGGTCACAGCCTGGGATGCAAAGTTGAGTACATAATGAATTCAATCTATGGTTGGAATAGTAGTCCGATTCGAATATATATAACTAAATCTTACGTATTCTGGTAGTTAGTTGTCTGAGTCTAATACGTTTAGGTTATTGAGTCAGATACGTACTCATACTATTGGACTATAAATACTTTGTAATAGGTCTAATTTAGATCACTGAATACTATCAAAGAGTCATAGAACTTATTTAAGTCTTAGACACTTATAGTTCATTGATCGATGTAGGCGAGTGTGTCCTAACGTTCGACGTGTAAAGTCCTCTTTGAAATAAAGAGTTGTGCAATTACTTTGATCTGTGTTTTCGATTATCTTCTGGGTTTCGGTAATTCCGAGTAAGATCTCATTATTCCGTATTATCAGAATCTAGGTGAGCCTAGTGCGAAAACCTAGGCTAGGTCTCAAATGGATCATCAAGGGACTGATCTAATTTTTCACGAAATCTAGGATCACGTCCTGAGCAGTTAATCCCTTACTTATCAAGTATTTCAGCACCTAGGCTTGTCTCCTGCTCATCGTCGGGGGGGAGGGGGCGATATCCTTCTCCTTGGTCTTCTTTGGTCGCCGATCTGCAAACCAGAGATGACTCTCTTTCGGCGCGGTGCAGTAGAACCACTGCTGGTACCACTTGTGAATTGAGTCACGAAGTGGAAATGAGAGAAAGTCTTTCTTCTCCCACAGCCGAAAGTAAACACAGCCTAGCGCGGCGGTGCACTTTGAACTCGCCAAGAAGTAGTACTAGTGGAACAAAACCACACAGGGCAAAACCCCAATGTAAGAATTGCACAAATGCTGGAATGTGGCGAGAATCAACACGAGTTGGCATTCAAATTCACCAACTCCTGATCAAAGTAGGCCAGGATCTCCCGCAAGAAGTCATTCTCTGGCAAGTGAAAACCGCAACGCAAGAAGTCCTCGAACACCACCAACTCGCCCTCTTACACCTTAGGGCTCTCCTCGTTCTCCCCAGAAGGCCGCCATGAAATCAGTGACCTACAGGGAAGATAGCCATTGGCCTCCAAAGCCAACAAACTCTTCTCCAATCGGTGACTGGATCGTGTCCAACACGCCATCAGGTTAGGTTTTGGTGGAGGAAGATGAAGGCTGAGAAGCTCCGCAAACGAAACCAACTCTGAGAGAACTTAAGAAATTTTGATGAACGTTCCGTGCAAAGGCAATGCTCGGGACAAGAGTTTTAAAAACCCACTTCCCTCGGGTTCTTGGTCGCTGTTCATGCCACGCGACAAAAAGGTGCTTTTGCATTAAATTCCCATCAAAACAAACCTGACACGCGCACTCAATGCTCTCCTTGGGTTCGGCGGAAAGTCCAAACAAAGAGACGCCTTTTCAGAGCTTACAACGTCTTTCTTCAGTAAAAAGAACACCCATTTCCCTTCGACTTTGGGGGCTAGTCGACAAAGATTGCCATTCTCATGATCGCACATAACCTTCCCATGGCTGCGATAATCACCCCATGATCGCACACATTGCCCAATGGTCGAACTTACCTTTCTACGGTCTAAGAAAAGCAAGGAAAGGGATAAGGGAATAGTCCAAGGTTGTTTTGGACATAATTTATCAGTGACATTGAGCAAATCAACATGAGAACAAATTTTTTCTTTGATCATTGATAATATTTCCATCATTCACATAAACATGATTTACAGCTAAAAAGGAAAAGCATAAGGTCAGGGCTTGGCTTTAGCCCTGCTTACATCTAGCAGCGAGTCAGTTTGACTCGCAACAAAAATGCAAGACTCCTTAAGAGACAAGTTGTCCTTCTTTGGATCCACTATGTACACCTTGAGAGAGCCCGTGACCACCCTCAGATTTTTGAGACTGTCCTTCATGGTGAGATCGTAGCCCGTGACGATTATATCCACAACGTTCTTCTCCTCTCGAACAAGCTGCTCCTTCATGGTGAGACCTATCACTGTTCGCCTTCAAGCGTTTGACGATCCTCTGGAGAGCCTCCAAGTCAAGCCCTCGTCGGATGTACTTCTCCTTGAGGTGCTTGTTCTGCTCCTGGAGGGCCCTCAAAGAGGCCTTCACCTTGGCCAGCTCCTCCCCAGCTTCACTTCCCTATATGACCATCAGGTCGCTCCAGGACATAAACATAATAACTAGGAAACAATAGTAAAGAAAGGAAGTTCAAAAAATGAGAATCCTTACCTGGGAGGATGACGCTGACAGGACCACAGTAGGGTCCATTGTGTCCATTTCCTCCGTCGATGTAGGAGAATGAGAGGAGAACATCCTGAAGAAAGCATCCGAAGACCATATTAGTATGTCCCTCACTAAATTACTCAATTTAGTGAGGGAAAAAGACAGCTTTACCTCAAGCCATGAGAGGAAGTTTGTGTGGCCATGGGTGGGACCTGAGCCACAGTTTCAGCAGACAGCTGAGGAGTTGAAGCCTCATTCCCTCTATCATACTGACACCGGGCAGCCGAAGAGGAGGCCCTAGCTTGCCTTTTCGAGGAAAAGCAAGAAAATGATCTGGCATCATCACTTGATGGCTTTTTGGAAGATACCGAAAGATTAAGCGGCTGCAAAAACCCAATTGCCTTAGAAAAACTACAGGAAACCTACACTAATCTACCAAGAGAGAATTACCTCTTGAGACGAAGGTACAGTGCTGGTCCCCGAGGGGGGGGGCAAAGTCTCAACATTCTCTTCTCCAACTAGATCCTCTTCCTCATTGAATCACTCTTGGTTCGGGGATGCCATTCAAATAGAAGGGTAAAGAGATGAAAAGGTTTGAGACATAGAGAAAGTTGTGAAGGAGTTGGAAATTTCACAGCAAAGGATTACCAAGGCGACGGTTCGAGATCTTCCCTAGTGCGTGCCGGGTAATTTCTCCCCCTTTAGGTGCGTTCGGATATGAAACGACGCTGTGCTGTTGAGAATTCGAAGCGCCGGTTACTGTTGAGAATTCGAAGCAACATAACCACTGGAGTGGGCCTTTTGTCACTTCAAATTTGAGGGCTAGCTGACGAGGATTGTTAGCTGTACTTAGACCGCCATGGTCACGCATAGCGTTCCATGGTCGCACATATCGTACCATGACTCGAAGTACCTTCGTATGGTCGACAAGGGCCAGGGGAAGAGACACTGGGTGATCCAAGGATGTCCTGGACATAACCTAAGAACCATATCTATTTTGTGCAAATTATAACACTCTTATTATCATAAAACTGTTGCTGTATCCGGGACACTATGGTCGCAAAGATATCACCCTACGACTAGACTCTCATGCAGATATAAAGTCCAATCTCATTACCGTGGTCATAGAGGTACGCGATTACCCTTTATCATAATTGTACCTTAATCCTTATGGTTTTTTCCCGAAATAATCATAAGTCCCTAGTAAGGTAACTGTCAAAGGAGGTTAGGATGGTAAAGCAGCTCCACGACGCTAAGTCAAAGTGGCTTAGCTGCCACGTAACCATGATCTACGGCAACCACCACATACCCACGACCCATAGCTACCACAGGCATTTAGGAGCGATCGTGGGATGTGCCTTTAGGAGGATAACTGACAATCTCTTTGGCAAGTATAAGAAGGCCTTCAAGGGAAGGATCAAGGAGGATGATGGACTACAGAGAAGACTAGGCTTAGCCAGATAGGATCAGCTAATTCACATATATTATAACGATCTCTCTGTAACTCTTTTTTCCATATGACCTTCATACTCTGCCGCGTTATTTACCGCGACAAAGTAGAGTTATATGACGTACTGGAGTTGGTTTCCCTGAGGCACGATTAAGACCACTCCAGCCCCCGAGTTCAAAAAACCGCGAGAACCATCGAAGTACATTGTCCAAAGGTCGTTAGTAGACAAATATGTTGGTTCTTGTGGAAGTGGTTCGGGGTTAGTCCATTCGACCACGAAATCGGGAAGAATTTGAGAGTTGATTGCTATGCGAGCAGTGAAGTGGAGATTGAATGCTCCTAGTTCTACTGCCCATTTCCAACTCGATTAGTCTCTTCTGGATTACAGAGTATGTCCTTTAACCGGAAGGACGATGGCACTGAAATCTTGTGCACTTGAAAGTAATGTCGTAGCTTTCGGGGAGCCATTAAGAGTGCATAAAGTAATTTTTAGACCTCGGGGTAATGCTCCTTGGGTCCATTTAGTACTTTGCTTACGTAATATAATAGTTGTTGCATCTTTTTGAGACTAGTACTACACTGACCGTGCACAGGGTAGCGACTAAGTAAATGAGCAATGGTTCGCTCGGTTGTGGGGAGACCAACACTCGAGCACTTCATAAATATGTTTCGACCTCCCGAAAAACTTTTACAGCTTCATTCGACCACTGGAAACCATTGTTCTTACGTAGTACCTTAAAGAAAGGTAAACCACGTTCGCCTAACCTTGATATGAAATGACTTAAGGCCGCCATTCGACCTGTTAGGCTTTGAACATCCTTCATTGATGAAGGGGATCTCATTTGCTCAATGGCCCATATTTTATCGGGATTAACCTCATGAACAACCAAGAAAACCTAAAAGTTTACCAAAAGAAACTCCGTAAGAGCATTTTTTGGGATTTAACTTGATTCCATGTTTATTCAAATTACAGAAAGTCTTAGTGAGGTCATTTATATCATTAGAGCCTTTTAAGCTTTTTACAACCAGATCATCTACTTAAACTTCTAAATTATGCCCTAATTGAGATAGAAAGGTCTTCTTCACCAAGTGCTAGTACGTGGAACCAGTGTTCTTGAGCCCGAATGGCATTCTAACGTAGCAGTAAGTGCCAAAGGGTGTGATGGAGGCAATTTTCTCTTCATCTACTTCTGCCATGCTAATTTGATGGTAGCCTGAGTAAGCATCTAGGAAGCTCATCAGTAGAATCGATACGAGGAAGGGGAAGTCATCCTTTGGGCAGGCATTGTTAAGACTATTGTAATCAACGCACATGCGCCACTTACCATTGGACTTTAGGACCATGACCGGATTCCTGAGCCATTCATGATGGTTAACCTTGTGAATGAAACCAACTTCTTGGAGTTTAGTTAACTTTCAACGAATAGCTTCTTGATGATCAAGAGCACAGCATCTGAGCTTTTGCTTGACTGGTGGCTATCCAGGCCGAATTGCTAGCCTATGCTCGATCACTTCCCTTTGGACTCCAGGCATGTTGGATGGTTTCCACGCAAACACATCTGCGTTAGCTTAGAGGAAAGTGATGAGCGCGAGTTCCTATTTTTTGTCCAATGCTGACCCAATCCGAACAGTCTTAGATAGGTCATCTGGGAATAGAGGAACTTGCTTGTGTTTTTCATTTGGTCTCAGAGTCGCCTTGACCGCATCAGGTTCTGTCGTGGTATTAAAAATAACCTAGCTGGTTTTCGGATGTGCGCAACACGTATACAGCAACGCGAGCTAACCGTGCGACCGGTCACCTCCCGTCGGGCAAGCACAAAGATTGACACGGTGGTTTTTATACAGCTTCGGATCCCGGTGGGGGCCCTAGTCCTGTCGGCGCCCTTCGGACGTGAGTCTGCTGGGGAGGCATTCTCTAGGGGAGACAGGTCTCAAAGGCAACCTATTCTCTGTGTGCATGAAAAATGAATTGGATCCTCTCAAAAGAGATACAAGGGGGGTATATATAGGCCCAAAAACATACAAAAAGGCCAAAAAGCCCTAGCTACGACCGTTGGATCGAGGGGTGTCGACGTCATTTCACCGGCCGAAGGGCTTGGATGCTTGACAAGTGTCCTCGCCGATTCCCAAGGCACTCATGCCACCAACACTTGACCCCACGCTTCCAGGATCGGCCGCGGGAGACGTCCGATACTTCCCCGAGAGCTCTTCGGCTCCCCAGTGACCCTCCGGGGCTATCCCCGGTAAGCCTCGGGGATTCTCCTCGGGAGCTCCCCGGCTCCCCGGTGACCGTCCAGCCCAGGGGCTCTCCGGATCCCCGGTGACCCACCAGCTCCCCGGTGACCCTTCGGGATTATCCCCGGTAAGCCTCTGGGATTTTCCCCGAGAGCTCTCTGGCTCCCCAATGATCCTCTGGGATTTTCCCTGGTATTCCTCAGGGTTTTTCCCCGGGAGCTCTCCGGTTCCTCGGTGACCGTCTGGGATTTTCCCATGTAAGCCTCCGAGATATTGCCCCTGGAGACGTCTGGAACTTCCCCCAATAGCAACCCCCAGGCCCACGGGGAAACAAAGTGACTCCAGAGGGTATGTGTAGGACTTGCCTCGGGTGACGTTTTGCTTTCCAGGATGCGCCCCGGGCCACGCTTGACGCTTCGGCTCTTGGGGTATTTTCCTGCGTGAAGCCCCGGTTTGCGTGCACGTCGTCCGACGTGATGATCTTCGTGCGACTCCTCAATGTCTGCGCGACGGTTCGAATTGATGGTCCAAATAGGCCTGGGGATACGTGGCACCTGTCCGGGGTCCCCTCCATCACCTATAAATAGGCGGAGGGGGCCTCCGTCCGAGACACTTCACCTTAGCCCACAAAATTTTCTCTCCCGGTAGCTCTCGACGACTTCATTTTTCGGTAGCTTCCGGTGACTTCACTCTCGGTAGCTCCCGATGACTTCGTTCTCGGTAGCTCCCGGTCACTTCACTCCCGGTAGCTCCCGGTCACTTCGTTCCCAGTAGCTTCCTAGTGACTCCATTTTGATGGCACCGAAGAGCTGCACCAAGGCATCCAAGCTGCCCCCGAAAGAGGTGACATCCGACTTCCTCAGGGCCACCGAGTTTGCCACTGGGGACCTCGAGGCCTTTTTGGAGTGGAGGTTCTTCGTGACTGGGGACATCAGGGTCCCTGGGCCAGAGGAGCTGGTGCTGAGTCCCCGGGAGGGGGAGGTGGTGGCCTTCGAGGCCTTCGTGGAGGCAGGGCTCCGGCTCCCAGTGCATCCATTGCTCTAGGAGTTCCTGCAGGTGTACGGCCTCTCGCTCAACCATCTCACCCCAAACACCCTCATCCTGATGGGGTTGTTTGTGTGGCTGTGCGAGACGGCCTACTGGGAGGAGCCCACCCTCCGGCTTCTCCGATACTTCTACGAGCCCTCGACGAGAGGCCCGCTAGTGATAAGGGGCGAACGCAGGTCGGCCTTCGGGTCGATCATGATCCAGTTGATGCCGGGGCAAGCCGACGAGTACCTGGTGCTGACCTCCCGGGACCACTGGGGGGACTAGACCGGCGATGGTTTACCTCCGGGTGGGCTACTCGGGGGTAACATATTCCCTAGAGCCTTCTTCGTACTGCCGGTCGGGTGGAATGGTCACCCTCAAGTGGACCGAGGGGGAGATGGACCTCCTCACCACGATGGTGGAGGCCCGGTTCTGGAGGTCTATGCGGAATCTCGTGGAGGAGATGGCACTCCTCCGGTTGGGACCCTTCGATCCTCGCCGGGGAAGGGGAATGTCTGCGGCGCACCGGCCCCCCCAGGATGGCGGTGGCAGAGTGTAACTCTCTGGGCTTGTTCTTTTCCAAGGGAGGTATTTCCTAACCCCTCCCCCTCTTTTTTCTTTCTTTTTGCAGTTAGGTCCTACAACTGGGCCCAGGAGATCATGGTGTTCTCCTCAGGCGATACTACGGGGACGAGCAAGAGTGGATCGTCCGCGTTATCAGGGAGGGTCCTCCCTGGAACGTTGTTGCTGAGGCGTTTAGGCTGAGGCTCCTAGCCCGGGTGCCTCTCCCTACTCTCGCTTCACACAAGAGGGGAAAGGAGGCGGTCGGGGGGTTCTCAAAGTGCCCTCGGTCTCAAAAGAGCCCCACGAAGTCTCAGGCTCGGAGGAGCCCTGTGAGGGCCCGGGCGTAGACTTTGGCTTTGCCCACCGAGACTATGATCGCGGCGCCGGCGATCATGCCGGGTGCTACCCCAATCACCCCCGCGAGGCGGCTACACCCCTGGGGGCAGGTCCCTCCGGTGGCGCGATGGCCAGGGAAGGCCACGGCCCCGACTCGGAGATGTACGCTTTGAGTCCCTTGCCGCCCCCTACCCCCGCGGGGGTACGGCCGCAGACATCGCCGGGAGAGGTCTCCGTCCAGTACAAGATGCCGAGGGGCCTACCGATGGCCTCGATCTTGGCACCGGAAGCAGGCCCCTCGGCGGCTCGACTGGTGGTGCCAACCCCCCTTTGCCGGGGAGCGGCAAGGGCCTCTTCATCCGTCCTGGGGTCCTAGCCCCTCCGATGGACCTGACCTCCGGTTCCTCCGAGGGTGGGACCCCAGAAGATGGCACCTTGCTGGGTGGAGAGGTCTCCCGGGGGAGCGACCTAGGGAGCGATGCGGGAAATTTCGAGGAGGTGATATCCTCCGGACTTGAGGTAACACTCCCGCGTCTTGTCATCACCTTTGCTTTCATTTTCTAATCATTTTTTATTCCATACGGTGGTGCTGGCTCAGGTCCTACGGGCGTGGTTCATCGCGCGCCTCTGGGCTACCAAGGAGATGGGCCTTGGAGCACTCCAGGAAGGAGAAGGCGCTCAGGGACCTAGCCTCTGAGCGCTCCGAGAAGGAGCGGGCACTCGGGGAGCTAGCTGCGGTCCAGGTTTGTCTCGCGGCTGTCGAGGATGCCACTTCCCGGCTCTGGAGGGAGTTGTAGGAGGAGCGGGGGGTTGCCCGGGAGGCCGAGAACTCGGGTGCTCGGGCTGTCGTCTCTGGGGGGAGGATGATTCATTCCGCCCTGGAGTAGCTCGTGGCCGAGCTCGGGCTAGGGGTGGACCCCAACCCGGCACCGGCGTCGGTCAGGGAGGCCACGTGTTTTCATGATAGGCAGGTCTCCCTCATACCGGTCCCGGCAGATGCTCGTGTGCAAGGCCTCGCTGTCCGGGTCATCGCCTTGGCGGCGGCTCTCGTCGAATTTTTTGGAGTGGGCACCTGGGTCATCGGGGAGCTGGTCCCCCGGAGCTTTTCTGCCTTCTTCGACCCCCAGCGGGTGGAGCTAGAAGGAGTTCACTGAGGCCCTCTTCGACCGGATCACTGGCGCGATGGAGGCGGGTGACAGGCGCCCAACGCAGGAGGCGGCAACTGCCGCGAAGGTTCCCCTGTGGGGAGGGACAAGGACGGGCAAGTATGAGCTCCCCCGCAGTCAGATTATATTTTTCTTTTTAGGCTTTTTGTTCCCGGCAGCTTCTTTAGAAGAAGCCCCGAAAACTTGTAAATCTTTGATCATTTGAAATGAAAATATCGTTTTGCTAAGTGTCTTCTGCTTGCCAGCAGGTATCTCTAGATATTGCTCCCGGGGGGTTTTTGCACCTCTGGAGGCATAGCCCGGGGAGTGCCCAAGCAGCTTCCGGGGGCATGGCCCGGGGAGTGTACAAGCGGCCTCCAGGAGGAGCAACCCGGGGAGTGCCCTAGTGGCCTCCCGGAGGTGTAGCCCGGGGAGTGCCCAAGCGGCCTCGATTTTGCTTAGTCTGGCCACCGGGGGAGCAGCCGGCGGGCAACCCCCGGGTCTATTCTCGATGTTTCCGCGATGGGGGGTGCCCTCTAGGAGCCAATCCGGCTGCGGTGGCTCCCAGAGTGGCACTTAGACAACTTTTACAATTTCCGCGCCGAGTTGTCTCCACCGAAACTGGGGTCCTGGATGGCCCCGCCACTCCGGATACTCGCCCCAGCCGGTTATGAGTACTGGCTAGAGGATCTCCTTCGGAGGGCCCTCCGACGCGTAAGAAGCTTGTACAAGGATCTTTCTTGGGAGATCTCAGAAGGCCTATGGGATTATTAGGTGTAGTTGCTCACCGGAGGGGTTTGTCCTCCATGGTAGTTTCCCGTGGGAGCCTAATTCCCCTGGTTGTATCCTATATGTGCTCGAGCCTTGTTGTCCCGGGGGTGCTTTAGCCCACCGGGGGGTTTTTCCACTGGTCCGATGTTGAATTAATAAAGCTGTTCGAATTTTCTTGTTTCTTGAATTTGCTTGAGAGTTATCTTCTAAGAAAATTTTTTGAGAATTATTATATCCTATCCGGGCCTTGGTAGGTTACCTCCCCCCTGACAGCGGGGTGCAGCTTGGCGCCGTGCGCTGGGTAAAGAACAAGAGGCCCAAATGCCAATATTTACTGGGGGCGCCTACCACTCGGCCAAAAAATTCTGAGGACCGGAGAGAGATTTCCCCCAGCCGCCGTGAGAACGGGGAGTTGGTGAAAGATTTTCTGATTAGAAAATACCGAAGACCGGAAATTCCAGAGATCGAGAATTCTGAGAACCGAGAATCCCATGATCCACAGAGGGGGAAGCCTACTCCCAGGGGAGGATGGGTTAATGACCCGTAAAGGGATAAAGCCGCTCCCGGAGGAGGGTTCAGTGACCCTGCAGCGGGTGTAGAGTATTTGAGGGGGGACTAATCTCTCAAAGTGGCTCGCTACCGCAGTTCATGAGAAATGGGTTGCCGCTTACCCCCTCAGTCCACGAGGGGTTACTGTAAGCCGCCCTACGGGAGCGGGGCTCCCGTCGTAGGGACTTTTAGTCTACGATAGCCCACATCCTCACGGAGAGGGCATCCTCGCTAAGAAGGCATCCTCACAGAGAGGGCATCACCTTGGAGGTGGAGAGATAAAGATCCGCAAAAATTCAAAAGTTGAACGAAAATCCACTTGTATTAATGAAGATGAAATACAACACCTCCCCCCGCAGAACCGCTGTGGGGGAGGGAATAGTGAGTACAGCGCCTCCCCCTGCGAAGTCGCGACGGGGGAGGGAGCGAGCCTGGAGGTTAGATGTAGAACTTGCGGAGCAAGTCTACGTTCCAAGTATGCTTCAGCTCCTGGTCTTCAAGGTCGGAGAGCTTGTAAGCCCCCGAGCCCAGGATAGTAGAGATCCTGTAGGGGCCTTCCCACATGGGGGAGAGTTTGCCCTGGGCTTGGGGGTCAGTCACGCGCTTGAGGACTAGGTCCCCAAGGCGGAAAGCTCTCTCGCGAACGTGTTGGTTGTATGTGCGCGCCATTTTGCGCTCATAGATCGCATGGTGGAGGAGCGCTCGGTCGCGCTATTCCTCGACGAGGTCGATCTCCTGTAGCTGGTTCGCTTCATTGGTTTGGTACGCTGTAGTCGTAGCTCTGTCTAAGAGCTCAACCCGCAGCGACCGAAAACCAATATCCGAGGGGAGGACTGCCTTAGCCCCATACATGAGCGAAAAGGGAGTACGCCCTGTTGCTCGGCTCAGGGTCGTGCACATGGAGCAGAGGATGCTCAGGAGCTCCTCCGCGCATGCGCCCTGCCTATAGGCGACTTGCTCGAGTAGCTAGTGCAGTCCCTATCGGATCACGCCGTTGACCCTTTCGACGGCTCCATTGCTCTGAGGATGAGCTACGGAGGCGAAGTGGAGGGTAGCCCCCAAGTTTTAGTAGAACTCCCAGAAGTATGCCGAGTCGAATTGGGTCCCGTGGTCGACGGTGATTTCTTGGGGGACCCCAAAGCGACATACGATGTTCTTCTAGAAAAACCGCTGTACTGCTCAGGAGGTGATGATGGCTAAGGGCTCAGCCTCCACCCACTTGGAGAAATAATCCACCAAGACCACCACGTACTTGTAGCCCCCCGACGCTGGGGAGAAAGGACCAAGGAGGTCCATCCCCCATCGCGCGAAGGGCCAAGTGATGGGAATGGTCCGCAGTGTCGTGGTGGGGAGGTTGAACCCCTTTGCCATTTTCTTGCAGGCCTCACATGCGGAGATGAGATCTCGTGCGTCGCGAACCGCAGTAGGCCAATAGAAGCCTTGGCGTAGAACCTTTGAGGCGACTGTGCACAGGGTCAGGTGAGACCTGCAGCTCCCTAAGTGAATGTCCTCGAGGAGCCGGAGTCCTTCTGGCTGCGGGAGGCAACAGAGCAGGGTGGAAGTCCCCCGCTTGTAGAGCTTTCCCTGCAGCAGGAGATACGTCCGTGCATTTGGCACGGAGGCGCTTCACCTCGGTGTTGCCGGGAGGCTTGCTCTCCCCCCTTATCCATCCAGGACACGGCCTAGGTGATCTCAGAGACCTCTGGGGTGCAGGACTTGGGGTTCGTACCCAGAGGGCTCACCAAGGGCTTCGCGATTATCTCAAGAAAGGCGCCCCCAGGAAGGGGTTCCCGAGCACTGGCAGCCCGGGCCAGAGCGTCGGTGCGGTCGTTATCCCTCTGAGGGATGTGCTGGGCCTCTAGGCCCTCGAAGTACTTCTCAGTCTTGCGCACCTCTCCCAAGTAGAGGCTTAGGTTTGCATCATGGCACAAGTTTGACTTGTCCATTTGGCAAACCACGAGCTGGGAGTCTCCCTTGACTAGGAGGCGGCAGATCGCCAAGGAGCGTGCGAGGCGTAGCCCTAGGAGCAAGACCTCATACTAGGCGAAGTTGTTTGTGGCGGGGAACTCGAGTCTCGTTGCGTACTCTAGCGCCCTTCCCTCAGGGTTTCGGAGGACTACCCCTGCGCCGGCCCCAGCGAGACACAAGGAGCCATCGAACATGAGTGTCCAATGGTCGTTGCGCCGGGGCAGCTCGGTGGGAGTCTCCCCCTCCATCATGGAGGCAGGGGTCCATTCCACTACAAAGTCAGCGATGACTTGTGATTTGATGGTAGAACGGCCCATGAGGGAGAGGAAGAAGGGAGCGAGCTCGGCTCCCCACTTCCCAATCCTGCCAGTGGCTTCTTTGTTTCGCAGTACCTCCCCCAGGGGGAGGGATGACGGGACCGTGATCGGATGTCCCAGGAGTGGCGGAGCTTCTGGGACGCCATGAGGAGGGCGTAGCAGATCTTGTCCGCCTCCATGTACCGCGTCTTAGCTCCTTGGAGGGCTTCGCTCATGTAGTACACGGGGCACTGCTGCCCGTCCTGTTCCTTCACCAGGACGGCGCTTACAGTGACTGGGGTCACGGCGAGGTAAAGGAGTAAGGTTTCTTCTGGAGACGGGCTCACGAGCATTGGAGGGCTTGCGAGGTATTTCTTTAGGTTGTCAAATGCCGTCTGTACCTCGGGAGTCCATTTGAACCCCTCAAGCCCCCGGAGGATTTTGAAGAACGAAGCGGCTTAGTGCGGCCAAGCGGCTGGTAAACCGCTGTCTGTCTTTCACAGAGCGCGGTGGGGGCATGTCCAGCAGGGCCCAAATTTTTTTTGGGGTTGGCCTCTATGCCCCGCTGGGACACAAGGAAGCCAAGCACCTTCCCCCGCGTATGCCAAAGGTGCACTTTTCCTGGTTGAGCTTCAACCGGTACTTGCGGAGGTTGCGGAAGGTCTCCATCAAGTCGCTGATGTGGGCAGCCGCACGGAGGCTTTTAATGACCACGTTGTCAACATAGACATCTAGTCGCGATTGATCTAGTCCTTGAGAACCAACGACATGAGGCGCTCGAAGGTCACTCCGGCGTTCTTCAGCCCGAAGGGCATATGGACATAGCAGAACATGCCGAGGGGAGTTATAAAACTTGTCTTTTCCTCGTTCTCCTTTGCCATTCGGACATGATGGTAGCCCGAATATGTGTCGAGGAAGCTCATAAGCTCACACCCCACGGTCGAATCGACCATTTGGTCGATCGGCGGGAGTGGGAAGTTGTCTTTTGGGCAAGCTCGATTAAGATTGGTGAAGTCCACACATATCCTCATCTTGCTGCTCGACTTCTTCACAACAATAGGGTTCGCTAGCCACTCAGGGTGCAAGACCTCCCGAACGAACCCCGCCTCTCAAAGCTTGGCAATTTCAGCCTTGATAGCCTCTTGGCGCTCGAGGGAGAGCTTCCTGAACTTCTGCTTGACCGGCGGGTGGCCGGGCGTTATAGTGAGCTTGTGCTCGATAACATCCCAGGCGACACCTCGCATGTCCGTAAGTCCCCACGGAAAAACATCAGAGTTTTTGCTGAGGAAGACTGCGAGCTGCTCCGCTTGCTCCTCAGAGAGATCCTCCCCGATCTTGACGATCTCTTCCCCATCTTCCGGGGACTGTTGTACTTTCCGGAGATCCCCCTCTGGGCGTGGTTTTGAGGGAACTTCCCAGAGAGGACGACCGGGGTGTCCGAGGCCGGGGGGGAGCACTCTCCTGGTCAGGTTGACACTCCCGATCGTTGCGGTGGCGCGCTCGTAGAGAGCACGGGCCACATCTTGGTCATCTCGGGCGGTGATCACGCCGCGAGGTCCAGGTATCTTCATGCAAAGATAGCTCTGGTGGATCGCCACCCCCAGACGGTTGATCGTGGTCCTCCCCATGATCGCGTTGTATGAAGAAGGGAGGTCCACAACGTCAAACTTGACCATCTCCGTCCGGTAGTTGTCCGGGGTGTCGAAGGTCATGGGGAGATCAACCTTCCCCACCATGTAGATGGTCTTCACAGGGACAAAACCTTGGAAGGGCCCGGCTGCGGGCTACAGCAACTTTTAGTCGACCTGCATTTCCCTGAATGCCTTCAGGTACAGGATGTAGGTGGAACTTTCACCGTTGATGAGGATGCGTGCTAGCTGGCAGTTGTAGACGGTGGTGGAGACGATGAGCACGTCATCATGGGGGAAGCGAACCCCACGCGTCTTCCGCTGTGAAGGTGAGAGGGACATCCGACCACCTTTACCTCCCGCGCATACTCCTTGCACTGGTGCTTGGAGTCTCGCCCCGAGGTGGATCCCCCCGTAATGATGTTTACACACCTTTGGGAGGTTTGGAAGGGGAACTCTTCAACTGAGCCCCTTTCCAGTGCTTGTCTTTGGTGTTCCCCCGAAGGAGCAGGGAGAGCTGGTATAGCCAGCGGAGGGGGCAAGGAGGAAGGGCTCCCCCCCCGCCCACGTTGGTCGAGGAACGCGGTGAAGTGCTGTAGGAGCTAGTGGCATTCCCGAGTAGTGTGGGTATTTGACTTATGGAAGGCACAGCACAAGTTGGCTGTGCCCTCCTTGCCTCCCGTCATGGGACCTTGCCAACTGCGGGACGACTACCCCCCCATAGCCTTTCGACTTAGGGAAAGGGCGGTTTCCCTTGTTGCCATTGCGCGAGCCGCCTCCGCCATCGAGGACAAAGGTGTCCCAGGGCCGTGGCTCGCTGCGATTTCTCCTCTTTGGACGCTTGTTGAGGGGGTCCCTGGCCTCCCGATCAGCGGGGGCAGGGGCCCCTGATTATTCTTCTAGAGGTCGTCCTCCTCTACCCGAGCGTACTTCTCGAGCACGGTGAAGAGCTGATCAGCGGAGGAGGGACAGCTCCAGGAGAGTCTCTGATGGAGCTCCCCGGGGAGTATCCCACTCTTACACGCCTCGATGACTGTCGAGTCAGGGACGTGAGCCACTTTGCTATTGACCTGAGCGAAGCACTTGAAGAAACTACGGATAGTCTCCCCCATTTTCTCCCGAACTGTGTAGAGCTGCGACGAGTCCAGGGGATGCACGTAGTTCCCCTGGAAGTTCATGCAGAACTCGCGCTTGAGCTGTGCGAAGAACTTGATAGACCCAGCCCTCAGGTTGTAAAACCATGAGCGGGCGATTCCAGTGAACTAGTGGGGGAAGACATTGCATTGCACTGTCTCATCCCCCCCAGCCGTTGACATGGCTGTGGAGTACAACAGCACAAACTCATAGGGATCGGTCTCACCATTGTAATGCTCGATGTGTGGTGGGTGGTAAGGCCGCGGCCAGCGGATGCACAGGAGGCGGCGGCACAGCGGCTAGTTTGCCCCTTCAACCTCCTTGGGAGATTCTCGGTTGCTATCCCCTTGACTGGGGACGCGCGCTCGTTATTCAAGTTGGGGAGGGGTCCCAGCGGTCTGCCGACGCGATGGTAGCATCTCTTCTCCTCAGGGTTAGTTGAGCTAACCTCCTGAACGTCCGGGTACCCCCTGGAGGTGGCGGTAGCCTCTTCGACCGGTCTCTTCCCCCGATCGGGCTGGGAGCATGGCTCACCATGACCACGAGTCAGGGGGAGTTCTGGCTGGTAGTGGGAGGGAGCCTCCCCAGATCGTGCAGTACACATTCGCTCGACCTCCTCTCGAGTGAAGCGGGTCTGATCCGCCGGGGGTGCCCTCAAGGGCAGCCCTGGGGGAGGAGGGAGTTGATGCGCGTGGGTCACCGGCCCAAAGGATGCCACTGGTGCGCAGGATTGGCCCCGCACCGATCTGCGTTTGGGGTGGCGATGAGAACGGGTGCGGGGAGGGTCCCTGGAGAGACCACCGGCTCAGACGCCAAGACAGCCCCGAGCATTGGCCCGAGAAGGCCCCCAGTCACGGGCGCGGGGGAAGTTTCCTGCGCCGGGAGGTCCCCGGCACGACGGCAGCTGCCTGCGGAGGTTCTGGGCCCGGTGCCAGATAGCCGACTATGGAGGTTCCGGGCATGGGCCGGCCTCCCGGTGTGGGAAACATTCCCGAAGCGGGGAAGACTCCAGGCATGGGCAAGCCCCCGGGAGTGGGGAACATTCCTGACGCGGGTAAGGTGGCCAGATGCCCCATGAAGAATGGAGGCGGTGCCCCCATAAACGAGTATGGGGGCGAGTAGAGAAGAGCTGGGGGCCATGCTAAGATGCGCAATAGCTCCTCTAGGGTCTGCTTGGCGTGGAGTTGGCCCTCGACCAAAGCCCCCAGTAGGGGGTCTCCGGAGACCGGGATGGAGAGTTTGGGGGCGCTAGGCCCCGCAAGCGTGGTTGCAGTCACTGGGTTGGAAATGGGAACCCTCCTACCGGAGACCAAGGGAGGAGGAGATGGTACCTCTCCCCAGGTGATGTGCACACATCTCGCCTTAAGATGCGTGCATGTAGTTTGGTCCCGATCTTCCGTCGTAGGAGAAATCTGTGGATAAATGCGAGTTGTGACCTTGACGAAGGGGTGGCTAACCACGATCAAACATGCGACCAGAAACCTCACAATCGCTAAACCACTCCTCAATTGGTTATCAACCGAGCAAAGCTTGGTTGACATGTTCACGAAGAACAACTCAAGCAAATCAATGAAGAAAATCAAGAGCAACAACGGAAGGATAACACTCAATAATCTGAATTATGAGTTGAACATTGCGACTCCGAATTGTACAAGTTGGCAAAGGCACGAGCATACAATTTGTATATCAATGAAGTCTGCCTAAAACTAAGACCATGCCTTCTCTTTTATAGAGGATGGTGTCTACAAAGATAGAAGGTTTTAAAACTAGAATTCTAAATGAATTTGAAACAAAATAGAATCCCAACAAACTATAAAAAGAAAATCCTGAGCTACTGTTCACGGATCCGAACAGGACTTGTCCCCCTCGTGCACTCGCCATTTTTTTGTGTCTATTGGTTGCATACGATGTTGGAATTCGATGATTCTTGATGCGTTGGAAAGTTCTTTTAAATATCTTTCCAAAAAGTACTCGCACAACTATCTTGGATATCAATGCTGAAATTGGTGCCTGATTGAAGTTGCTGAACAGTCAAGCTTGATCGGCAGACTGGATGGTCCTCAAGTTGCGACCATGGGTCCTCTAGTCTGGTCGGCTGCGACCATGAGCCGATCATGGGCTGCGACCTTGTTCCTCAGCCTACGACCATGTGCTCCCAATCATGGGCTACGACCTTGAGCCTTTCTGACCGAACACAGAGTTCTTCTGATGAATGAAGTCGAAGGAATCGTTGGTTGAAGTTGCTAGGAAGTGTTCATTCTTCCTTGGCTATCAATTGGATCAACAACTTCGTCTAGAACTCCTTCACATGTAACAACAAGCAAAGAGCAATCATTAGGAAATATCATTTGTTATGTAATTAAATAATTAATTTGCCCAAGAAACGAATTCACCTGTTGTCCAAGGCGACGCGCATGTGCTCGAGTTAAAATATGTGGATGTGTGGTCGCGATGTCCTCATCATACTCCCCTTCTTGGAAAAGAGTCATCCTCGACTCTTGCCCATCGTTCTCACCCAAGTATGGAGATAAATAAGCAATATTAAATGTATCACTCACTCCATAGTCCTCAGGTAGCTCCCATTGGTAAGCATTATCATTAATTTTGGCAAGAATCTTGAATGGACCATCACCTCGTGGCATAAGTTTGGACTTGCGTTGTTCTGGAAAATGATCATGACGCAAATGCAACCAAACTAGATCTCCCTCTTCAAACACAACTTCCTTTCTGCCTTTATCCGCATGCTTCTTATATTGAAGTTGCATCTTCTCAATATTTGCTTTGGTCGTCTCATGTATCTTACGAATCATGTCAGCACGCTGTTCGGCATCAAGATTACCTCTTTCGGAAAGCAATAGAGGTAACAAATCAATTGGCGCAGTAGGTTTAAATCCATAGACGACCTCGAACGGACAAAACTTAGTAGTAGAGTGCACAACACGGTTGTATGCAAATTCAATGTGTGGTAAACACTCCTCCCAAAGCTTCAAATTTTGCTTCAGAACTACCCATAGCATCATACCAAGTGTTCGGTTGACGACCTCGGTCTGGCCATCAGTCTGGGGATGACAAGTCGTTGAAAATAATAGCTTCGTTCCAAGCTTCCCCCAAAGCGTCCTCCAAAAGTGACTTAAAAATTTGGTATCACGATCAGAAACAATTGTCTTCGGCACTCCATGGAGACGACCGACCTCGCTGAAAAACAAATCAGCAATGTGGGTAGCATCATCGCTGTTACGACAAGGTATAAAATGAGCCATTATAGAAAACCTATCAACGACGACAAATATACTATCCCTCCCCTTCTTAGTCCTTGGTAATCCCAACACAAAGTCCATAGAAATATCCTCCCAAGGTAATTTTGGAATAGGAAGAGGCATATATAATCCATGTGGGTTTAAGCGAGACTTAGCTGTTTGACAAGTAGTGCATCTCCTGACATAGCGCTCGACATCTCGCCTCATCTTTGGCCAGTAGAAGTGGGTGGCCAAAACATCTTCAGTTTTGTGTATCCCGAAATGTCCCATCAATCCTCCGCCATGAGCCTCTTGTAACAACAAAAGACGAACGGAAATCACGGGAACACAAAGCTTATTAGCTCTAAACAAATAACCATCATTTAGTACATATCGAGCCCAACATCTTCCTTCTTCACAATTAATGTAAATGTCTTTGAAGTCTAAATCAGTTGAATATAATTCTTTCAAACTCTCTAACCCAAGAATTTTGCAATCCAGTTGGGACAACAAGATGTAACGTCGAGACAATGCATCAACAACCAAATTATCTTTACCTTTCTTGTATTTGACAACATATGGAAAGGATTCAATAAATTCAACCCACTTAGCATGCCTACAATTCAGCTTACTTTGGCTACGAATGTGCTTCAATGCTTCATGATCTGAATGTATGACAAATTCTTTCGGCCAGAGGTAATGTTGCCATGTTCCTAATACTCTAACCAATGCATACAAATTCCTTGTCGTAAGTTGAGTAGTTTAAAGTTGGACCATTAAGCTTTTCACTGAAATAAGCAATGGGTTTTTGATCTTGCATGAGAACACCTCCAATTCCAATACCACTAGCATCACATTCTATTTCAAAAGTTTTATTAAAATCAGGAAGTTGTAGAAGTGGTGCATTGGTTAACTTATCTTTGAGAATGTTGAAAGCGTCCTCTTGTGCCTGTTCCCACTTGAAAGGCATGTTCTTCTTGGTTAGCATATTGAGTGGGGCGGCAATCGTATTGAAATCTTGTACAAATCGGCGGTACAAACCAGCAAGTCCATGAAAACTCCGCACTTGTGTGACTGTTGTAGGTGTAGGCCATGCTCGAATTGCTTGCACCTTTTGTTCATCCACCTCAATGCCCTGCGCAGTCACAACAAAACCAAGAAACACAACTCGATCCATGCAGAAGGTGCACTTCTCAAGGTTAGCAAACAAACGTGCCTCTCTCAAGACAACAAAAACTTGTCGCAAATGTCCCAAATGTTCATCCAAAGTCTTGCTGTAAATTAATATATCGTCAAAGTAAACCACCACAAAGTGTCCGATAAAAGCACGCAACACTTCATTCATTAGGTGCATAAACGTACTAGGTGCATTAGTAAGACCAAATGGCATGACCAACCATTCATATAATCCAAATTTAGTCTTAAAAGTAGTTTTCCCTTCGTCACCTAGTTTCATTCTAATTTGGTGGTATGCACTACGCAAATCGACTTTAGAAAAGATGGTCGAACCACTCAATTCGTCAAGCATATCATCTAACCGAGGAATCGGGTGACGATAACGAACAGTGATATTGTTAATAGCTCGACAATCTATACACATCCTCCATGACCCATCCTTTTTAGGCACAAGTAAAACAGGAATAGCACAAGGACTTAAGCTTTCGCGTACGTGCCCTTTGTCGAGCAGCTCTTGGACCTGGCGCTGAATTTCTTTGGTCTCTTCTGGATTGGTGCGATATGGAGGTCGATTGGGCAAGGGTGCCCCTGGATTGAGGATGATTTGATGATTTATCCCTCACAATGGTGGCAACCCCGCAGGTATCTCATTTGGAAAAACATCCTCAAATTCTTGCAGTAAAGAAACAACCGAAACGGGCAAAGAAGAGGGTAAAGCATTAGTAGAAAAGAGAGCGTCTTTGCACACAAGCACAAAGCACTCTTGGGGATGGGTTTCAAGCTCTCGCATCTCACGTTTGGTGGCTAACAGAACCTATCCCTTAAGCTGAACCTCTTTTTTCTTTTCACTCGTTTCTTTCTTTTCTCTCAATTTGGTTTGGTGGCTCTCACTCCCCGATTTGTGACTCTCACTCATCTCTCTTTCTTTTCTCTCACGCTCAGCCCTATCTAAATCATCTTTGAGAATTTCATCCGGAGACATTGGAACTAGCGAAACCTTCTTGTTGTTGTGCACAAAAGAGTACTTATTGGAATGCCCATGTTGTGTAGTATCCTTGTCGTATTGCCATGGTCGCCCAAGTAGTAATGCACAAGCTTGCATTTTTACCACATCACAGTCCACAAAGTCAGAATAGGAACCTACAGAAAAGTGGACACATACCATCGCGGTCCCCTTCAACTTGCCACATGAATTGAACCATTGAATGTAGTATGGATGTGGGTGTGTTCGTGTGGACAAGCCAAGCTTGGTGACCATCTCAGAACTAGAGATGTTGTTGCAGCTTCCACCGTCAATGATGACCTTGCACGAGCGCTTCATGATCACAAATTTTGATTGAAATATTGTGGCGTTGCCCCTGCTCCGCCTTTTCCATCTGCGAGCTAAGAACATGATGAACAATAAGGCTAGTATGACCAGCGTCAAAACTGATATCCTCTGCGACAGAGCCTAACATATCCTGTTGCTCCTCGTGGTCGGATTCTTCTTTGACCTCACTGGCCGATGTATAGTCTCCATCATCCCGAACGATGAGGGCACATTTATTTGGGCAATCATGCATGTAATGCTCCTTCCCTTTGCATTTGAAGCACTCTATCTCCCTTGTTCTTCTTGTAGAAGCGACCGATGATGAACTTTTGGTGGGGACAGCAGTGGTCGTCTTCGAATCGGCAACCATGGATGTTGAAGTCGTAGGGCGGCTCACGGATTGCACTCAACCAGTAGAGGTAGTAGCTCCGCCCGTGGGTGTCGCACTCTTTTGCTGTGACGTAGTGCTCTTCCAAGGCATGGTTGCACTAGGGCTTTGACCAGTTTTGTTGTAGCTTGGTCGTTTCCCTTGTACTTGCCTCTCAGCTTTGCATGCGTAAGCAAACAGCTGATCCAAAGAGGTGTAAGTCTAAAAATCAAGGATGTCTTGTATCTCATGATTCAATCCACCCAAGAATCTAGCCATCTTTGCATTCTCCTCCTCCTGCACATTAGCACGAAGCATGCCCACTTGCAGCTCTTGATAGTAGTCTTCCACAAATTTGCTACCTTGGGTCAATCTATGAATTCTATTAAGCAAATCTCTCTCAAGATAAGCGGGTACGAATCTGGACCTCATCAAGCACTTCAACTCAGCCCAAGTGTGAGGAGCTCGATCTCTTTGGCGGATTTGACTGGTAGTTGTCTGGGGTGCCGAAGGTCATGGGGAGATCCACCTTCCCTACCAGGTGGATCATCTTCCCTGGGACAAATACCCGCAAGGGCCCTGCTGCGGGCTGCAGTAGCTTCTCGTCGACTTGCATTTCCCTAAACGCCTTCAGGTACAGGATGTCGGCGGAGCTTCCGCCATCGACGAGGATGCGTGCCAGGTGGCAGTTGTAGACAGTGCCGAAGACGATAAGTGCGTCATCATGGGGGAAGCGAACCCCGCGCGCGTCTTCCGCCGTGAAAGTGAGGGGGATGTTTGACCACTTTGGTGGCTGGGATATATGTAGCACCCCCACCACCTTCACCTCACGCGCGTACTCCTTGCGCTGGCGCTTGGAGTCTCGCCCCGAGGCAAACCCTCCCATGATGACGTTGACATGCCTTTGGGAGGTTTGGAAGGGTAGCACTTTTGAGGGGCCCCCTTCCCGCGCTTGCCCTTGCTGCTCCCCTGCGGGGGAAGGAAGGGCCGATAACCCGGCTGATAGGGCAAGGAGGCAGGGGTCCCCCCCTGCCCATGCTGGTCGAGGAATGTCGCGAAGTGTTGGAGAAGTTGGTGGCATTCCCGAGTAGCGTGGGTATTAGACCTGTGGAAAGTACACCACAGGCCTTCCTTGCCTCCCGCCACAGGACCTTCATGGCCACGGGACGACTGCCCCCCCACAACCTTTCTGCTTGGGGAAGGGACGGTTGCCCTTGGAGGTGTCGCGCGAACCGCCTCCACCCTCGAGGATAAAGGTGTCCCGAGGCCGTGGTTCTCTACGATTGCCCCTCTTGTGGCGCTTAGGGGGTCCCTAGCCTCCCGGTCGGCGGGGGCGGGAACTCCCTGGTTTTTCTTCTAGAGGTCTTCCTCCTCCGCCCGAGCGTATTTCTCGAGTACAATGAAGAGCTCGTCGGCAGAGGAGGGGCAGCTCCGGGAGAGTCTCCGATGGAGCTCGCCGAGAAGGATCCCCTCTTGCACGCCTCGATGACTGTGGAGTCGGGGATGTGAGATACATTTCACTTGACCTGAGCAAAGTTCTTGAAGAAGCTGCAAATGGTCTCCCCTGTCCTCTGTCGGACGGTGTATAGCAGCGACAAATCCAGGAGGCCCACGTAGTTCCCCTGGAAGTTCACACAGAACTCACGCTTGAGCTGCGTGAAAGACTTGATGGAGCTGGCTTTCAGGTTGTAAAACCATGAGCGGGCGATCCCGGTCAGGTAGAGGGGGAAGACATTGCACTGGACTGTCTCGTCCCCCCAGCCGCTGAGATGGCGGTGGAATACACCTGCACAAACTCATAGGGATCGGCTCACCATTGTGGTGTTCCAGGTGCGGCAGTCGGTAAGGTCACGGCCATCGAATGCACTGGAGGCGGGCGGCACAGTGGTTGGTTAGCCCCCTCCACCTCTCGGGGAGAGTCTCGGTCGCTGTCCCCTTTGACGGGGGATGCACGTTCGTTTTTGGAGTCAGGAAGGGGCCCAAGGGGTCAGCCGACATGGTGGTAGCGCCGCTTTTCCTCCGGGTTAGTCGAGCTAACCTCCAGGACGTCTAGGCACCCCCAGCGGCGGCGGTTGCTTCTTCAGCGGGCCTCTTTCCTCGGCCGGGACGGGAATGCAGTTCGCCGCGTCCACGACCCGCGGGAGGCTCCGGCCGGTTGGGCGAGGGAGCCTCCCCAGACCTGGTGGTACGCATTTGCTCGACCTCCTCCCGGGTAAAGCGGACTTGATCCGCCGGGGAGCCCTCGGGGGTGGCCCCGGGGGAGGAGGGAGCTCATGCCTATCGGCTGCGAGCTTGGGAGGTGTAACCGGGGTGCAGGCGGAATCCACCACCGGGTGGTCCCCAAGAGTGCTGTCCGGAACCGGAGAGCGGGGGCGCTGACAGGGGAGATCCAGCGGCGGCGCGGGAGTCGTCCAGCGGGCCGCTTCCGACACGATGGGCACCATCGGCTGGGCGGAGCCGGCTCCCGACCTTGGGAAGACCCCGGGCGCAGAGTGAACCACCGGCATGGGGAAGGCCCCAAGGACGGGGTAAACCCCCGGCATCGGGAACGCTCCCGGGGCCGGGAAGGCTCCAGATGACGGACCCACTGGAGCATAACCCCCGGTGGAATCATAGGTCCCAGGAGCGACCTGACCGCCGTAGGTCGGAGGGGCCACCGGGTGTCCCATAAACAGGGGCATTGCCCCATGAACGGGAACTGCGGTGGGTAGATGGGGGCCGGCGACTGCGCTAGGACGCGGAGGAGTTCATCCATCGAGTGTTGGGCGCAGAGTTGGCCCTCCACAAGAGCTTCGAGTAGGGCGTCCGGGGAGGCCAGCCCCCCTGGGGCGCCCACGGTCACCGGGTCGGACCCGGTGCCCTGCTCACTGGAGACTACCAGAAGGGTTAAAGGTGGTACCTCAGTTTGGTCGTGTCCGGGCGGGAGCACCGGGACGACTGTGCTTTGGGGGGGTGGCGCCAGGTCACTCGGACCGGCGTCACCGGGTAGGGCGCGAGCCCTCATTCTTGGGAGAGCCATGGCGATTTGTCGTGAAGTCCCCACGGTCGGCGCCAACTGTCATGGTGTTACGAATACCCCGACAGGTTTTTTGGTTGTTCCTAGCGAAGAAAAGACAACGCGAGCTCACCGCGTGACTGGTCCTCTCCCGTCGGGCAAGCACGAAGAATGACACGAGGATTTATACAGGTTCAGGTCTCAGTGGAGACCCTAGTCTTGTCGACGTGCTCCCAACAAGAGTTGGCTAGGGGAGTTCTCTCGGGGAGAGAATGCTCCTAAGCACGCCTGTTCGTTTGTGTATTGATGTAGAAAATGAGTTTTCCCCTCTTTACAAGAGGGATTACAAGGGCTTATATAGGCCCAAAAGATGCAAAAAGACTAAACTACCTTGGCTGTAGCCATTGGATCCAGGGGTACTACAGTACTTCTTCCGGTCGAGGGGCTTGGATGCTTGACAAGTGTCCTTGCAAATTCTTGAGGTACTTCTCGCGTGATTCTCACGTGATCCGACTCAGGGGACTTTTGCCCCCGGACAAATGGCGGCCCCCGAGATAGGGTCACCGGGCGCTGCCATTTGCCTGGAGACAGGGCCCTCGGTGCCCCCGTCTCGGGCGCCGGCAAGTGTCCCGGTGACCCCTGTCCCAGGTGCCGCGCCCGGGATAGGGGTCACCGGGGGCCTTGCCTCCGAGCAAATGGCGGCGCCCGGGACAGGGGTCACCAGGGGCCTTGCCTCCGGGCAAATGGCGGCGCCCGGGACAAGTGTCACCGGGGGCCCTGCCTCCGGGCAAATGGTGGCACCCGGGACGTGGGGCCGCCAGGAACCTCACCTCTTACCTGGACAATCCCGCGGAGATTTCCCCCAGCACATAGGATCTCTCTAGTTGATGAAACTAAAACATCCATTGAGCTTCAACGTAGAATAATCCCAAACTTGAAGGAAACTATTAAAGCTAAAAGTTCTAAATTATTAGATGTGGGTATCAATTATCCTATTTCTGATAGTTATTGGGTTAGTCTTGTTCATGTGGTTCCAAAGAAAGGAGGTATGACTGTGGTTAAGAATGCTAATAATGAGTTGATCCCTACTAGACATGTTACTGGATGACGCATGTGCATTAATTATCATAAATTAAATAGCGCCACTAGGAAGGATCACTTTCCTTTACCTTTCATTGATCAAATGTTGGAAAGATTGGCAAAACATGCATATTTTTGTTTTCTTGACGGGTATTCAGGGTTCTTTCAAATCCCAATTCATCCCGATGATTAAGATAAGATGACGTTTACATGTCCATTAAGTACTTTTGTCTACCAGTGAATGTTGTTTGGGTTATGTAATGCACCTGCAACCTTTCAAAGATGCATGATGGCTATATTTTCAGATTTAATGGAAGAAATAATGGAAGTCTTCATGGATGACTTTAGCGTTTATTGTTCCTCTTTTGATGCCTGTCTACAAAATCTTTCTCGAGCCCTATGCAAGTGTGAAGAAGTTAACCAAGTGCTAAATTGAGAAAAGTGCCAATTCATGGTTCAAGAAGGTGTGGTACTTGGCCACATGATTTCTGAATTAGGGATTGAAGTCAACAAGGCAAAAATCGACGTCATAGTAAGTATTCCACCACCGACGAACGTGAAGGGCACATGCAATTTCTAAGGACATGCTGGTTTTTACCGTCATTTCATTAACGATTTTTCCAAAACTGCTAAACGTCTCACTCGTTTGCTTGGTAAAGATGCGCCTTTTGATTTTGATGAAAAATGTCTTGACGCCTTTAATCAATTGAAACTTGCATTATTTATTTCTCCCAACATACAACCTCCAAATTGGAATGAACCTTTTGAATTGATGTCTAATACTAGTGATTATGCAATTGGCGCTGTTCTACGGTAAATAACAAATAAAGTTTTACATGCTATATATTATGTAAGCAAAACTTTGGATGATGCTCAGAGTAACTACACTATGACTGAACAAGAATTGCTTGTTGTAGTGTATGCCCTAGATAAATTCCGTCCATATTTAATGGGTTCAAAAGTTATTGTGTGTACTGATCATGTTGCTCTTAAGTATCTTTTGACCAAGACAGAAACTAAGCCATGACTTGCATGATGGATCCTACTACTGCAGGAATTTGATTTGGAGATCAAAGATAAGAAAGGTGCTGAGAACATCATCGCGGATCATCTTTCACAACTCTTTACTGACACCACCGATGTTCACATCAATGAAGCTTTACCCGATGAGCACCTTTACTTGATTCAACAAGTACCATGGTATGCTGATTATGCAAATTATTTATTTAACCATGAACTTCCTCTAGGGTTGACGAGTAGACAACGAAAGTGCTTTCTCCACGACATCCGATGCTACTACTGGGATGATCCAAACCTTTTGAAAAAGGGAGTTGACAATTCAATGATGCGTGCCCAACCACGAGATTCAAAGCATTCTTGAACATTGTCATTCATCTCCATGTGGTGGACACGCCTGAGCATCAAAAATAGTAGCTAAGGTATTTCAATCAAATTTGTTTTGGCCTTCTTTATTTAAAGATGCTTATAACTTTGTGCTAAAATGTGATCCTTGTCAATGTTCTAGAAATTTGAGTAAAAAACATGAAATTCCCTTAACAAACATTCTTGAAATTGAGCTTTTTGATGTATGGGGAGTAGACTATATGGGATCTTTTCCATCTTCTATGGGCAACTCCTACATCTTAGTTGTGGTTGATTATGTCTTATAGTGGGTATAGGCTGTTGCTACACCAACAAATGAATCAAAACATGTGATCAAGCTTTTCAAAATAGTCATCTTTCCCCGATTAAGTATACTGTGAGTAGTAATTAGTGATGGCGGTGCGTATTTCACTAATTACCAATTTCAGAAGTTGTTAATGAAATATGGGGTTATTCATAAAGTTGCTTTTTCATATTACCCTCAAACAAGTGGACAGGTTGAAGTCTCGAACAGAGAAATCAAGACGATCTTGCAGAAGATGGTGGCACCATCTCTTGCGGATTGGGCACTCCAACTTCCCAATGTTCTTTGGGCACATCGCACTACATTCAAGAGTTCGCAAGGTATGATGCCTTACAAAATTGTATTTGGTAAGAATTTCCATTTGCTTGTTGAATTGTCACACAGGGCATTATGGGCGTTAAAAGAACTCAATTGGGACTTCGACAAAGCGAAGAGAAGGCGAATCCTTGAATTGCATGAACTAGAAGAGCTTCAGAACAACTCCTATGAAAGTGCCTTAATCTACAAAGACAACACAAAGAAGTGGCATGACAAACAGATCCTCAACCGTGAGTTCCAACCAGGTGATTTGATTCTATTATTCAATACACGATTGAAGTTATTCCCAAGAAAATTGAAATCCGAATGAACTGGGCCATATGCGATAGAAGAAGTCTTCCCATATGGTGTCGTAAAGCTTTGAGCACAAAACGACACCACTTTCAAGGTAAACATGCACCGTCTCAAGTTATACATTGCAAGAGACCAGGTAAGTAAGCTAAACTCGGTCAATTATTTCAATTCTATATATTTTTGAACGGCTGAGGATGTTTTGTCAAGCGGGATGTTAAACCAGCGCTAGCCGAGAGGCAACCTGATATACTAACATGTAGTCCTCTCTTTTATGAACACAGCTGCACAAAAATCACTCATTCCCGACGCCGTTTGACCACCCAAAACATGTTTTTCGTAAACAGGGATGACTCTTTTGAAAAAACCAAAAAATAAAAGTTTTCAGACTGGCCGAACCGACCATGACCACAGACACGACCAGTGCTGGCTTCAGGTCGATTTTCAAAGAATTTTTTTAGTTTTTCCAAAACCTTCCGAGACAAGCACACCCATGCTAGTTTCAGTCAATTGATTTACACAAAAAAATAAAAAAAAATTTCTTTTTTGGTAGAGGCGAGCCCGACCGGCAGCATGTGCCATGCTCTGGTCGAGCACGACCTGTTCCAGTGGTCAAGGAATGGTCGGTGCGACCAGTTGGTCGAAAAATCAAATTTCAAATCATTCCTGAACCGAGCACGATTCGGAGCACGCCCTGTGCCCAAAAATGTGCCAAGCTCGGTTTTTATGTGGTTTTCGATCAGACTTGCTGCACTTTGCTTTTCTTTGTGTTTTTTTCATCCAAACCCTTTACAACTCCTACCTAACAACCTATTTAAACCTCCCTTCTTCCCCAAACAGCCAACACACCTCCATTATTTTGCCCAAAACTCCTCACAAACCTCCGCACACCTAGTCTTGCAAATCCAAATCCAACCGTCCAAACCTCGATCTGACTGCGGATTCCGGCTCCTTGCGCCTCGACACCCTCAGATCTGAAGTTTTCTATGGCAATGACGACTCCCCGATGCAACATCAAGAAGGTTACGAAGCACAAACGAGGTATGTCTCCTCAAACTTTCTCTGATCCTGATTTTCCACACATTTACTTTACAAACCCTGATCATTTTGCTCGTTTCATGCACTTAAAAAGGAGACCTCTGTGGCCTACAAGATTTTTTGATACTCATACCATTAGATCTCTAGGAATAGAAGATGATGTTCTATGCCTACTTAGTAATGTGGGTTGGGACACAATTGTAGGGGGTTCTGGTTCTGACTTTTTGCGAAGTCATTTGGGAGAGTCTAGCCTCCTTTGAAAATAATACCATACGTGTTCCTCCCAGGCAAACTGAAGGTGTATGATTTAGGTTTGCAAATGTGGATTATGACTTTTCAATAGATGAATTTGCAAATCTATTAGGTTTACAACCAGGGGGAACTTTTCATGCTTCTATTATTTGCACCCCTGGTAAAATTTGGAGTGCTATTGCCGAGGAAGGGCAACATCTTTTTCGACCTGGTAAATCCAAGTCTGCAAAAATTTGCAATCCCGCCTTTCGCTAATTACAGCGTCTCATGGCTAGGACAATTTTGGGTAGTGACAGTAATCAGGATAAAGTTTTAGAAACTGAGGTCGAATTTTTGTGGGAAATGTTAGGCAAAATTGTTATCTCATTAGTAGCCTATTTTTCCCGTCACCTTGAAAGTATTGGCAATGATTTACACAAAACCTTGCCCATAGTCTTAGGTGGCTTAATCACTCACATAGGATCCACCTTAGGGTTTAATGCTACTGATCATCAAGAATCTGTGCCCGCAGCCACCCTAGACTTGAATCCATTGTTTTCAATGGGATTTTCCAGGAGGGAAGAAAACTCTTTTCATTGGATTATTAATGGAATTCCCTCCATCCTTTTGCCCGATATTTATTGAACTTGCTTATCTAAAGAGCAAAATTGGAGTATGCTCCCATCTAGCTGATCTGATCCTAATTCCTCTCATGCTGTTGAGTCCAACCAACCAGCATCGACTGAGTTTTCCACTCTACATGCTTGCATAGAGTCCTTGTGCACTAGTCTCTCCGACTTTAGGTCGGAATTTGCATAATACAGGGCTACGATGGATTCCAAGATGGATCACCTCATAGGTCACGTAGATTGCCTCTACGACTATCATGTACACGCTGGTCACATCCTCCCAGAAGGCACATTTCTAGGCCCACGTACCCACTACGGGGACCATCTCCACACCCACAGACTTTCTTCACAACTCTATCCACCACCTACCTATCTATCCTATACATTGCCACATTTCTACCATTCTCCTCCACTGGCTTCCGACGAGTGATCTCTAAGGTACACAAGTATTTCTTTTTATATACCTTTTATTTTTTGTTTCTTTTCGTTTTTCTTGTCAGGTTTTCACTTGTGATGCCTCTTTCACCATAGCATCTTGCACAACATCCTCTTTCATCATAGCATCTTCCACAACATCTACCTCCAAGAACCACAACCGCAAACGGTAATCTGTATCTCTCTCCATACATTGAGGACAATGTCCGATTTAGCTTGGGGGTGTTCACTTAACCGTTTGCTTAGCCTTTAGCGAATCACCATTCCACCACATTCCATCATAAACTGAAAAGTAAAAAAAGAGATTTATCATTTGGAATGCCTGGTTTTGAAGATGATCTTTAATCAATTAGATGACTATTCTATCACATCTTTGCATATGATTCATTGAACTTAGCTCTCTTAAAATTTTCAATTACTTATGTTCAGTTTCTATCTTAAATTAACAATTAAAGCTTGAACTTGTCTTTTAAATTGTTATTGACTTCTTCCAAATTGAAGGTTTCCAATAAACTATTATCTAAAATTAACTCTCTTATGTCAATTTTTATGCCTAGATTGCTTATTGCCATTCTCTTTAAAAATAAAAAAAAAGCGTAAGAGTGAAGTATAATCGATCCACTGGGGGGAGGCGATGGTGAATCGTCGACCAACTGGGATGAGAAGATTTACTTAACTTATGCACACAAAAAAATTATATTTTCAATAAAACAATTGCTTAAGATGCTATTTTGTCTAGTCTCGTGTAACATATATGTGACCTGCTGGGTGAGGTGGTGGTGAATCATCGACTAGCTGGTGAAGGGAAGGTATACGGAGCATTAAGATTTCTTACAGGGGCTCGAGAAACTGACAAAGCTGCCTTTCTATAAGTGCACTTAAGTAAGCGTCTTCAGTTGTGTCTCCTCTAGCCGTGACAGAATGATCTAGTAAAAACATTCTAACCAAGAGCACGAAAAAGTTGAAGAAGAAAAACTGGACAGCATTTGGGCCCAATACGACCAAGAAACCAAACTATACAGCAAGAAGGGCCCTAATCGAATATTCTTCGGACAAAAGACCTGGTCAAACACGTTTTGGTGGGAAATAACCTCATCCATACATGGCTGGGCAAATAAGAGACCTGATCGAACGCGAGCACAGGGACAAAAAGAGTTCTGATCGACCACGACAACAGCTTGGCAATTTGTTTGCGACATGTGTTTTGTCTGGATCGCGCCACGTGTCCTGGTCATGTTCAACTCGGTATCGGTCATGACACGTGTTTGGCCACGAACACGCCACGTGTCTTGGTCGTGTTTGACTTGGTTTCTTTGGCTTTTACTGGTCGAATTTGGTCGGTTTTAATAGGTTTTGACCGGGAGTGGTCGAATTTGGTCGGTTTTGGTCAGGTTTGACCAGGATTGGTCAGATTTGGTTGATGTTAGTCATATTTGATCAGAAGTGGTGGAATATGGTCAGTTTTGACTTAGATTTATCCGTTCTCACACCATTTGAAGCTAGACTTCGTCGCCTCCATGTCAAGGAGTTGTTTTTGGGCACGTTAACCCATGTACTAGAAATAGATGAGCTTTTGGCTCAATTAGGGGATAGATATATCTCTTTTACATGCTCTTTTAGATGCTTTTTAGTCTAGCTTTCTTAGAAGACCCCTCTCTATTTTTCCCACTTTTGTAAGCCGGCAAGAACGGCAACTGCAATTTTCAAGCAATCAAATAAGTTTTTATTTAATTCTTATTATTATTTCTGCATTCTTATGGCTTTTTGTGAGTAGATTCCTTCTAGGGTTAGGGATGACCTAATCCGGAAGGCGTGATTCTTCCTCGTTCTTGATCTCAAGTTTTGAAGCTATTTCCTGATATTTTCTTCCTCTAAACCCTAAATTCTCATTTCGGCAACAGATGTAACAGTTGAGCCATAAAAAGAATTTAGGGGAGTTCTTTGGTCCTTAGCGCTTTGACGCGGGATCCTGAACAGGAGAGAGACTCTCGCCAAATGTAACAGTGGAAGCGATCCTCTGACCGTTGTACCAGCGAATGTACTGGCAACTTAATCTGTCTTGGAAAATGATTAAAATTAACTTACAATCCTCAAACCTTGGATAGAATTACGCTGGATGGTTATGAAACTCCCGAATCCCTTTTCATTCCTGCTTACAAATCCTAGATGTCATATTTGCTCTTTACTACTTTAAAATCCAAGATTGATAGCTTTAGTAGTAGATTTAGTATAGAAAAACAAACCCCCAACTCGTTTAGACTTAACCAGTGATCCGTTAAGCTAGAAAGACAAATACACTTGTGCTTCATGGAATTCAACCTTGAAGTGCTCAACGTTCAACCGTCGACTTGCAGTTATTACACAATCACACCGTTTTAGGTGTGATCACATACCACTATTATTTTTGAATTAAGTAAATGTGTCCGTCAGATAAGACATCATTGATGTGAACGTCGGCAGTGTTGGGGAAGAGTTGTGAAAGATGATCGACAACTATGTTCCCAGCACCTTTCTTATCTTTAATTTCAAATCAAATTCCTGCAGCAGTAGGATCCATTGTGCGAGTCGTGGCTTGGTTTTTGTCTTGGTCAAAAGATACTTAAGACCAGCATGATCATATGCATAATAACTTCTGAACCAATCAAATATCGGCAAAATTTATCTAAGGCATATACTACAGCAAGCAATTTTTTTCAGTTGTGGTGTAATTGATTTGAGCATCATCCAAAATCTTGCTTACATAGTATATATCATGTAAAATTTTATTTGTTCGTTGCCCTAGAATAGATTGAATAATCACTAGCATCACATATCAATTCAAAAGGTTCATTCCAATTTGGAGGTTGGATGATGGGAGCAGTTGTTAATGCATATTTCAATTGATTAAAGGAATCACATTTTTGATCAAAATCAAATCGCGCATCTTTACAAAGAAATTGGGAGGGAGATTTAGTAGTTTTTGAAAAATCTTGAATGAAATTGACGAGGATTGACACCCGGGTCACTTCTAATAAACTTCTGGTTCGAGACAGGTTCGAACCAGACATGTGTCTGGAGATGCAAACTCAAGCTATTCTGAGAAGCATCACCACGAGGTCGCAAGCTTTACGCGATCAAGTCGCAGCTTTACGCGGTCAGACCGTAAGCCTTGCGCGGTCAGAAGTTTGTGGGCTATACGCGAACTACACATTCGGGATATTACGCGGTCAGCCGAATCCCGCGGTCAGAACATCTGCCGATCAGGATCCCTGGGATCCATCTATTCGGTTGCCCATACGACAGGATATTCTAAGTATCCCGAAGATTCCTACACGTGGAGAATCAACCGTCAGGAGGTTAACACGTACAGTTATCCATGAATAACACGTGTTTAACCTACATGGAGGTTAAGAGCAGTTTCAAAAACCGTATCCAACCGTCCGTGCAACCGATTGATGCAGTTTCCTTCACATGGCACCCTTTCAAGCAGTATAAAAGGATGGCATGAAGCATCAATCAGGGGGGGATCCAAGTTAGCCAAGTCTACGGCACACCTCATATAGCATTTTTATAAGTCTTCTTTAGCTTATCTTTGTACACTTTTACAGGAAAAATCCTCGTCTGTGAGGACTTTTTCCTCCACTTGTAAACCTTTCACCATACTTAGTGAAATCTCAACAGGACGTAGGGCTTTTACTCCCACCATCGAGGGCCCGAACCTGTCTAAATTCTCTGTGCTCCTGTTCACCATTGTTCAGCGTACCTTCCCGAAGGGTCATCTTGAAAGGTCTCACTATTACAAATTCTGCATAAGTTCGGCTGAGGACTCCGAGTCCGAATCGTCGACAGCTGGCGCCCACCGTGGGGCCTTTCTCAAGGCGTCCTAATTGAAATTCGGAGGTTCGCCGAAACATGGCTGGAGCATATAATTCCGAGAATGATTTCGATCTCGAGGATTATGCTCATATCCCAATGCCTTCTCCAAGTGATCATGTTCCGATGGAAGAGGTCGAAGGCCAGAATCTTCCCCAGACTGAATCATCTCCCCAAGTCATGTTAATCGACCAAGAGGTAACTGGCACAAGGTCAGAACCCACAGAGGTTCTTAATGTGCTAGGTGATGAGTCCGGCCCATCGTACGATCCCGCTGAGGGAAAATGTGATGGTGACCCTGAAATTAGCCCAGGAAGATTCGACCCTGACAACCTTCACCGTCTCTTTGATTTCGAGTCCGACTCGGAACAAACCGAGATGTTCTCCCCATCAGCGACCTCTCTCCCTAGGCAGTTTGCTGCGTTGTCGGAGGAAACTCCCGATCAACAGGCTGCCAGGGAAGAACAAGATCGCAAACAGAAGGAGGAGCAAGATCTCGAGCAACAAAACAACGAACTACGCAGAACTGCCCTAGAGGCTCTTCAAGATGCGCAGGCTCGTTACGATGCTGCCCCGAGTTCTTCTCGACGGTCGCGTGGTCGTAGACGTGACCAAACTCCTTCCTTACCACCGGAGCATTTCCCAGTGGACGAGGAAACAATAACACCTGGTGCCCCTAGGAGAAGTACCCATGGTCGACTGCGATCTATCGCGGAAGTCATGCGCAATTTTCCTCCTACGGTCACGGATGCGCAGAGACCGGCCTTTTTCAGGATCCTGGCGGAAAGACTGGATGAGGTCGCATCCGAGGCGACCCCGACAGCCTCTTCCCGCTCAGTGACACATTCCCATGAACGAGATGGTCCTCATTCTGGCTCTGGCCGACGGAATTACCCGCCGCCTATACCGTCCCGACAGGACAAATATCGGCGAATGCAGGATTCTCGTGCTAGGGATCGAGTTCCCGTTCATTCTCGTTTGGGACCCCAAGTAACCTAGCCATTAAGTGAGTTTGCTCGAAACCCGACCGAAAGTCGCAGGACGGTTCACGGTCCTTACGTTGGTTGCAAAGCTTTCTCGCCTGGCCTACGAGCAGTCGTTTGGCCCGATAAGTTTCGACCAGGGGCCATTGAGAGGTTTGATGGAACTCAGTACCCATCCGAGTTTCTTCAGATCTATATTACTGCCATCCAAGCAGCAGGAGGCGATGACAAGGTCATGGCAAACTACCTGCCGACAGTCCTCGTAGGACCGGCTAGAACCTGGTTGTTCAATCAGCCTGAGGGTTCTATCTATAATTGGGAAATGCTATGCGATGCCATCCTCAGCAATTTCCAAAACTGTTACCAAAAGCCGGGTAAGGAGGACGACTTGCATAGATTGCGGCAAACTTCGACCGAAACGCTTCGGCAGTTTGTCAAGAGGTTTGTCGGGGTAAGAAATACCATCCCGAACATATCTGATGGCTCCGTAATCAGGGCATTTAAGCATGCCGTTCGATACCGGAGATTCACTCAAGACTTGCTTATCCACCCTCCTCGATCAGTGGCCGATCTGTTCGATATGGCTGATCGATACTCCGATGCAGCCGAGGCAGTCGAATGGAACCGAATGGTTGACAAGGGGGACCTACCGCCCCAACCAGGCTTCAAGGACGCCAAGAAAGAAGATTCAAGCAAAAAGCCGGAGTCTTCACCGGGCGGGAAGTCAAAAAAGTCGAAGAGGAACCGCTCTGGACAGTACCGTGAGGTCGCGGTCGCGGAGAAACCACCTTCGACCAAAGGTAATAAGTCTTCTTTTAAAAGTAAAACTGCTTCTGGTGGCCGGGATTCCGACCAGCCAGAAAAATCAACTAATCCGCAGGAGGGCAATAGGTGGTGTCCACTCCACAATTCCGCAGGCCATGATCTCAAAAACTGCAGGAGTTGGTTGAAACAGCTGGACGATTTCTACCAAGGAGCTGGGCCAATGCCAACCTTACCGCCCAAAGAGCAGGCGTGCGGGGTTAGAGACGTCGATGGAGACGAAGAAATGGCTTACCAGGTACCTCAAAATCATGTTAATGTCATTTTCGGAGGTTCTTCCTCTTTCGTTTCCAAAAGGCAGTTTAAAACTTTTTGCCGAGAGGTTAACCAAACGGAGACATCCCTTGGTGAACCTCAATATCCCCGTTGGTCGGATATGCCTTTGACGTTCGATCGCGCTGACTGTCCTGCGGGGCTAACTCGACCATTGAGGTTACCTCTGGTTATTACCCCAATCATCAGTAACGCGAGAGTCGAAAGGGTCCTGATCGATGGGGGAAGTTCACTTGATCTTTTATTGGTCAAGACACTCGACGAGATGCAAATTCCTCGTTCGAAGATCAAGCCCATAATCCATCCGTTTTATGGGATAATCCCAGGCCCCTCCATGATGCCATTGGGACAAGTGGTCCTCCCGGTCACTCTGGGAGAACCAGATAACTTTCGAACAGAATTGGTTACTTTCGATGTAATCGATTGTGATTCAGCTTATAATGCAATCTTTGGCAGGCCGACTCTTGCTAAGTTCATGATGGCAACGCACTATGCTTACCAGCGCGGGAAATTGCCTGGCCCCAAAGGTGTTATTTCGGTCCGAGGTAGTCGCAACGTGGCGCTCACGTGCGACCGGCTGTCTTTGGAGATGGTCGATCAACTTCCCCTCCGGGACGCTCAAGTCGCCACTGTCGCCACCGATGCGATCAGGGCTGCTCCTCGACCGGATGAGAAACTCAAACAAGTTCCTTTGTACCCAGATGACCCATCCAAGACAATTCGGGTTGGGTCAGCCCTGGATGACAAATAGGAACTCGACCTCGTTGCTTTCCTCCGGGCTAACGCAAATGTGTTTGCGTGGAAACCGTCCGACATGCCCGGTGTCCCAAGGGAAGTAATTGAGCACAGGTTAGCAATTCGACTTGGACAACGACCAATAAAGCAAAAGCTCAGGCGTTTTGCCACCGACCGACAGGAAGCCATCCGAGAAGAGTTAGACAAACTCTTACAAGTCGGGTTTATCCGTGAAGTGAATCACCCGGACTGGCTCGCCAATCCGGTCATGGTCCGCAAGTCAAATGGCAAGTGGCGCATGTGCGTCGACTATACTAGCCTCAACAGTGCCTGTCCGAAGGACGACTTTCCCCTTCCCCGCATCGACCAGCTGGTTGACTCCACTGCGGGTTGCGAACTGATGAGTTTTCTGGATGCCTACTCGGGATATCATCAAATTAGCATGGCAGAAGACGATGAAGAGAAAACTGCCTTCATCACCCCGTTCGGCACATACTGCTACGTCAGAATGCCGTTCGGTCTCAAGAACGCTGGTTCCACGTACCAGCGCTTGATGCAAAAGACCTTTCTTTCCCAGATAGGGCGTAATCTCGAAGCATATGTAGACGACTTGGTTGTAAAGAGTACCAAAAGATTGTCTCATTTGGATGATCTTGCTGAAACCTTCTGTAACTTGAATCGCTTTGGAATAAAATTGAACCCGGAGAAATGTTCTTTCGGGGTTTCTTCAGGAAAGCTTCTTGGTTTTCTTGTGTGTTCCAGGGGCATTGAAGTTAATCCTGAGAAAATCAGAGCTATTGAACAAATGAGGTCGCCCTCGACCATGAAGGATGTTCAACGCCTGGCTGGTCGCATGGCGGCTTTAAGTCGCTTCATATCGCGACTAGGCGAAAGGGGACTACCTTTCTTTAAAGCCTTGCGGAAACATCATAACTTCACGTGGTCAGACGAGGCCGAAAAAGTGTTTCAGGAGGTAAAAACATATCTATCCAGTCCGCCAGTATTGGTGTCTCCTGAAAAGGATGAACCATTACTTCTGTATTTGGCGGCCACCCCACACGCGGTCAGCGCAGTTCTGATCGCGGAAAGGGAAGGAGTGCACAGACCCATCTACTATGTGAGCGAAGTACTTCATGGTCCTAAGGAGCGCTACCCTGAGGTCCAGAAGATACTTTACGCGCTACTGATGGCTTCCCGTAAGCTACAACATTACTTTCAAGCACACAAGATCACAGTACCCTCCTCTTTTCCTTTAGGGGATATTGTCCGAAATCCAGAAAAATCTGGTCGAATCGCCAAATGGGCGGTCGAATTCGGTGCCTTTGAGATCCATTTCACCCCTCGCACGGCGGTTAAGTCTCAGGTTTTGGCCGACTTTGTGGTCGAATGGACCAACCTTGAGCCACCCGTGCAGTTAGCAAAGGAACTGGAGTGCCCCGATTATTGGACAATGTACTTTGACGGCTCCCGTAGTTTTCAACACTCGGGGGCTGGAGTGGTATTAGTTACGCCTCAGGGCGAACAGCTTAAGTATGTCATTCAACTACACTTTGTTGCAACCAACAATGCAGCAGAGTATGAAGGTCTTCTTGCAGGGCTCCGGGCAGCAAAATTCCTCGGAGTCCGTCGATTAGTGGTGAGGGGGGACTCACAGCTGGTCGTAAACCAGGTAAACAAGGAGTACAGCACCTCCGATGAGACAATGGCTCATTACCTGGGGGAAGTGAGGAGATTGGAAAAACACTTCAGTCACTTCGAAGTCCAATACATCCCGCGAAAGGACAACATTCTCGCAGACCAATTATCCAAAATTGGATCCTCACGCTCATCCGCTCCGGCAGGAGTGTTCATTGAACACTTGGACCATCCTTCGATCATGACTTCGGTCGAGGATGATCCGGCAATAGCCTTCGTTGCCAGCCTCGGTCAGGAACAAGATTGGACTCATCCATTGAGGGTCTATCTTGAACATGGGACCCTACCCGAGGACGAAACCAAAAGCGATCGGTTAATTCGAAAGGCGCGTCTGTACAAACTCATAGATGGGGTTATGTACAGAAAGGGTACTCAAGGAGTATTCATGCGCTGCATATCTCAGGAGGAAGGAAAATCCCTCATGAAAGAAATACATGACGGTGTATGCGGTGCACACGCGTCATACCGAACACTGGTCGGAAAAGTTTTTCGACAGGGATTCTACTGGCCTTCGGCACTCGATGATGCCAAGCTTATGGTCAAGATGTGTCCACAGTGTCAGTTTCATGCAAGACAGGTTCATCAACCTGCTTATGCATTGCAAACTATTCCTCTCGCATGGCCTTTCGCGATCTGGGGAATGGACATCGTCGGTCCTATGCCACAAGCGGTCAATGGATACAAGTTTTTGCTCGTAGCCATTGACACATTCACAAAGTGGATTGAGGCCGAACCAGTACGAAATATTACTGCATCAGCCGCACAAAAGTTCTTTCACAAGAACATTGTGGCACGATTTGGTGTTCCAAACCGTCTCATCACAGACAACGGTTCTCAATTCGCTAGCGGTCATTTCCTAGACTACTGCGATCAGATTGGGACTAAAGTGTGCTTTGCTTCCGTGGCACATCCACAAAGCAATGGTGCCGTAGAACGGGCCAATGGGCAAGTATTGCAAGGCATCAAAAAACGTGTTTTTGATCGCCTCAAGACCCGCTCGGGGGCTTGGGCAGACGAGCTCTATACTGTTCTATGGGCACTACGGACTACCTCTAGTCGAGCCACCGGTGAGACACCCTTCCATTTGGTCTATGGGGCCGAGGCTGTGTTGCCTATGGAAGTAAGTATTGGATCTGTTCGCACGAATCAATTCGAACAGGTCAACCAATCCGAACAGCGATCGCAAGATCTCGTCCTCCTGGAAGAACGGCGTGATCGCGCCCTGATTAAGTCCGCGGTATACTTGCAGGCTCTACGCAAGTATCACAGTAAAAAGGTGCGACCACGTGATCTCAACGTCGGCGATTTGGTTTTACGAAAAATTCAAGACCAGTCTAACCGCACTAAATTCTCCCCAAAATGGGAAGGACCATACACTGTCGTCTCAGTGCCGCGGCCAGGATCTGTGCGATTAGCCATGGAGGATGGTCGGATTTTGTCCAATACTTGGAACATCGATCAACTTCGCAAGTTTTACGTGTAAGTATTCCAATCGCTTTTTTCCTGTTCAATTAGCATTTTTTTTTTTCATAAAAAGCATGTCTTGTTTTCATACAATGAGTGTTTTTCTTTAAGCCACCTGGGGGCTGATCGCCGGCGGTTAGGTTATTACAGCATTTTTCAACCGGATTCGCTAGTCGATCCCATGATCACTTCCAAATAAGTCACTCCTAAATAAGCCGTTTCTCAACGCACACGGGACTATCTGGCTAGTTTTCGGTCATTTGGGTGGCTACCAATTTGCAATAAGGTTAAAATGTTACTTTAATCTTGACCATCGGCTTGAAGCACATATCCCTGGTCATCATACTTATGTTTTCCCCTCTGCTTAAAATACTAAGGCTTCAGTATTCATAAAACAGAGGCGGGGGCTAGAGGAATATACTTATAGTATGAAACTTATGATGTGAATATGCACTTTCTTTTGAAAAAAATAGTTTTACATACATAGCATTGTAATTACAATTGTTTGGTTACAAAATATAAGGATCATTCGATCCTCAGCTCAGCCAAGAGTTTGTTAACGAAGGGCTTAACTTCTTCAATAACGGCGTCAAGCAGTTCTTCACTCTTGACCTCAACCGGTCCCACTAGCGCGCTCAGATTCGCATCTGGGCCATGGTGAAGTCGAACCCGGCTGAGTACGGCAGAAGCGGCTGATCGGACTCTCGTCCTGATTGTCTCTTCACGTCGCTGTAAATCTCCAGGGAGATATTCGAGCAGTGATTCTGCTTGAGTTGTGAGCAGTGATGCCCAATCGCTGACATTTGGGTTGTCCTTCCTCAACTCTACCACGTTGGTATTCAAAAGGCTGGCTATGGCCTTCAGTTTTTCGAAGACCAGTAGGCTCAACTCTTTGACCACTTGATCAGTATGGTTGAGTGAGGACTCGAGAAGCATCTTGTCCTTGACAAGCTGTGTAATGTGACCTGCTTGCACTGTACAGAGAAAAGAGGTTATTAAACAAGAAACGGCTTTAAGTCTTCTCAAATTGAGAATCGACTTACCAGCCTTCTCAGACTGAAGTCTATTGATTTCAGTCCGTAGTTTCTGGAACTCTGCAACTGAGTTCAGACTTATCTTGGCTAACTCTTTCTTCAAGAACGTAACCTCTCTGCAGCAAAATCAGGTTAGTCACAATTAAAGCCTACTTATATTAACAAAAGAATGACGATCCTCACTTGCGCAAGCCGTCACGATCTTTTTGAACAGCCGCCATGCTAGCCATTGCAGCATGCGACTGGCTCGTCACCCATGACAAGCCCTGTGACACAAAGCAAGAGAGTCAAGTATGCTCTAAAGGCGATTCAAGCGCCGAAACAGGGGTGATCATACCTTCATAAACTTATTTAAAGCGGCATCATCCATGCTAGCAGGAATCCTTGCTAGCGCGCCTGAAGTGCCTGCGACGGGGACAGTTGATGGGAGTGCCGGCCGGATGCCACCCCCAGAGGCCACTAGTGATGACCTAGTCCCTGTACTTGTTTCACCTCCCGCGGTCCGGACGACTTCCTGAACCACGGGAGTAGAGCGCTCTTCATTAGAGGCTCCCTCATCAGCCCTAGCTTCAACCTCCCCAGTGGCGGTTGAAGGTATAGGTGCTGTCTTCTTTTGCCTAACAGGAAGAATGGGTCAGACAGCTTTTATCTAAGATTACTGTCAAGTAAGAGTTTTTACCTTATTCGAAATCCCATTCGTTCCTGGGACTTCTGGGAAAATTCCCCTTGTGAAGGAGAGCCGTCTCCGGTTCTTGCCTTCCTTATGGTAAATAAGACAGTACCCCCCTGCAAATGTTACGTTACAAGCATATTCTTAGGGAACAGGTAAAAACACATAGGTCTTTACTTGGGCCACCGGACTAACTGGTGGGGCTGCATCCGAAGGCCTTGGCGATTCCTGAGTTGCTGGAACCATCACAACCGGCCTTTGTTCGTCTACCTCCTCCTCTGTCCGCCGAGGAGGAGGATTTTCCTCCCTGGAATCCCCAGTGGACCCAGGGGGAAGCTCTCCTTCCTGTATGTGCATTAACTTGTCAAATGCGCAGAAAGAGCCATGGAGGGAATGATCGAAAAGATCCTTTACCTTAGTCGTCCCTTCGACCAGGGAAGCAGAGATGATTGACCCTGAAACCTCGGGGGCTTCAGGAATTGGAAGGTCACCCGCGACCACAAGATCTTCGGTGGTCGCAGGGTCAGCCACGGCCACCTCTTCGGCAGCGGTGGTTTCTGCGGGGCAGCTTGGGGCATCGCTGGATGGAAGATCCGCGATCTTCCTCCTTCGAAGGATCAGAGGAACATCATCCTCTTCCTCCTCGCTCCCCTCTCCCTGTACGACGAAGAAGTGATTCCATGTCGCGCCTGAAAAAGTAGCAGGAATGCGATATCTTACCGCAGTCTTTCTTGCGAGACGAGGAACGCTTCGTGAAGACCCCTCTCCAGGGTTCAACTTGGTCTTCTTAGAGGCAGGACTCTTTGTCCTGGGTCTCTGAGAGACTTTCTTCACGTTCCTCGCCGTCGGCTTCTTCAGAGAGCCGACATTTTCACTTGGGAATGTTGCATCCGCAAACCTCCCTAGGAGCTATTCTCATTCCAATGGGATTGATTAGTGCTGGATATACATGAGACCTGCAAAACAGAGGCCAAGTGGAAAGTTTACCTTTCGGCGCTCCTGTTTAAGGTCGTCGCCAGCATGGATCAAGCTTTGGGGGCGAGGCGATTCCTTGGGGCCCTCTACCTCGGCATTGTACGCCCTGAGGAGGTAGTTAGTCCGCCTCTCAATCTCAGCTGAGGGCAGGACTGTTCCCAGATACGAGTTAAATTGATACATTTCAAAAATGACATAAAAGGATTTCAATGTCAGAAATGAGTACCTTCGTAATAGTCCAGGGTAGTGTCCGCCATGGACTTGATCTCCCAAGCCGGATGAGCCCTTTCACGTAAGGGGCTCACCCGATTCTTCACAAAGTCTCGGATGACGTCACGTGCCGTCAGCCCTTGTTCGACTAAGTGAAGGATCACCTCGGCATGCTTCATGAACTCCGCGTTCATCGCCGGGAGAGTATCCAACTCGCTCGTTTTCTCCGGCCGCGAGTTCTCAAACCACAGCCCGCTCTCGATCGGCGGGGTGCAGTAAAACCATTTCTGGTGCCACCCGTGCACTGAGTCTCGCAGGGGTGGGGAGGGATACTCCTTTCTGTCCCTCAGCCGGAAGTAGATGCATCCGGCGGCGTTGGTGCTCTTCGACCACGCCGAAAAGTAGAATCGTCGGAAAAGATCCACGCTGGGATATACTCCGACGAAGGCTTCACAGAGATGCTGGAATACTGCAAGAATCAGCATCGCGTTGGGGTGGAGGTTGATCAGTTCCCACCCGTAATGTTCAAAGATATCCTTAAGAAACCGACTCTCAGGGAATCGGAACCCGCAACGAAAATACTCCTCAAAAACCACCAACTCGCCTTCTTGGACAGTTGGGGTTTCTTGGTCCTTCTCCGCAGGTCACCAGTTAATGAACAGCCGCGGTGAAAGGATCTCTTCCTTCTCTAGCGCCATCAGACTCTCCTCCGAATGATGAATGGATCTGCTCCAGGACGCCATCTATGGTGTAGAATCAAAGGGGAAGCTGGCGATTTGGGGAAGGCTGAAGAAAGTGAGGGTTTTGAGCGGCGGGAATTCTAAGGGTTTTTTCGCGGTTGAGTGGCTTCCTCAAGAAGCTACCTACTGCTTTTTATAGACCCAAGGCGACGCATTAATGGGTAAACGGCTCGTTTCAAACGTTCCATTGAATGCTTTATTCATTTCCCATAATGGATACTGTCTCTGATAGACCCGATAAAATACTCAGGCGTCGGATCTGAAACAAAAAGGCTTCTTTGTTTTGGAAACTGAAAGTGTAAAAGGACTGAAAAATTTTCAGTACTTTTCAGAGGACGTTTTTCCTTTTTATACTTTGAACATTTTATTCGAAAAAATCACGTAACCCAATTTTTAACGTACTGAAGTGTTTCTAATTGGGTTATGATTTTATCGAAATCGTAATCTAAGCTAAAACTTTGTCTCTAATCGAAGTAATAGTCTAACCGGATGTTCAACTCTGGTCGCAATTCAGTTCTAACCGCGACCTTAAGTCTGATCGCGGCATCAGGGCAGGTCATGGTGATCTTTTAAAGCGCGATTCTAATCGCAGAACTGAAATTTCCTGTGTATGAATGGTCGCGGACTAAGCTTTTAGCCATAATTTCACACAGAAGGTATGAAGAATGTTCATATGAATAAAAGAAACTTTATTTATTACATTCTTTACATACAAAAGGAATACGGTCGATAAAAGCATCGACTTGTTCCGAAAGAAGTTTACAAAGTTCCCCAAGGGACATATTGTTGTCAGTAGGATCTACACTGACAACCCCTAAGGAACTAGCGACTACTCTAAGTCTATCTATATCGTCCCTAACAACAGACGCACTATTGTCCCTAATCAAGTCAGAGAGTTCTCGCTGTTGCTGAGTGAAGTCCCTCTCTCGACGGAAATGGTGCGCCTCTTCTCGGGATCGATCAAGACATTCTGCTAAACGCAGAATCTTCGAGGCCATCTCCTCGGTCTTCTTCTCCAGGGCATTCTTCTCTTCCAGAAGAGTCTGTCCGGAAGGAAGAGATGGAGCAGCAGAAGGCTGATCGCTGGGACCTCCTACCTCCTGCATTTTGCAAAAGTTAGTCATATTAACTAAAATTATCAGCAAAAAGGGAGAAAAATTGTTACCTGTCCCGGTGCATAACCCGTTGATACACCCATCTTGGGAGGAAGATCATCATATGGTGGAAGAGCAACCTTCCCAGAAGAAGATTGCTTCTCCAACCCAATATGGCAATCATCTGATCGAAGGATAGTCACCGCTTGCCGACCAGGATGTTGATCACTCAGAAGGATGGGGGAATTGGACGTGAAGGGATCTTTCTCTAAGGATAAAGGCCTAACTTGCCGAGAGGCATGAACGGGGAGGGTCAAAGGAACTGAAGGAAGAAAGAAACTCGCTACATTCTTCACCTTTGTTCCACTGGAAGATCCTTCGTCAACCTTAGGTTTCTTCCTTAAGGGAGACAGGACTTCATTCGTTTGAGACCCTTGTTCGACAATTTCCCCTTCATCGCTCTCAATCTCGATGATTTCGTGATCTGCCATTGGGAGGAGTATGTGAAAAGAAAGGAGGCCAGGTAACAAGAAAAAGACTTAGGCGTGAAAGGGGAATTGTAAATCTTTACATGACCAGGGGTCTGGTATTTATAGCCGCCAGGGCGACGGTTCGCCTCCCAGACACCTCGAGTTTCATTAAGGCATTTACAAATTTTACCTCGAGATAAAAATCTCTACGGCGCCATCATTGCCCGTCACGTAATGTCAGAACCCGTCTTGAAAAACCAACCATTTTCACTTAGTGCGCCACTAAGTGGAGAAGTTAAAGGGCCGGGTTAAAAATCCAATGCACGATTTTTTAAATTCGAAATAAACACGTCTCTTCGTTTTCTTCGAATTTGGGGGCTAGCTGACGAGGATTGACACCCGGGTCACTTCTAATAAACTTCTGGTTCGAGACAGGTTCGAACCAGACATGTGTCTGGAGATGCGAACTCAAGCTATTCTGAGAAGCATCACCACGAGGTCGCAAGCTTTACACGATCAAGTCGCAGCTTTACGCGGTCAGACCGTAAGCCTTGCGCGGTCAGAAGTTTGTGGGCTATACGCGAACTACACATTCGGGATATTACGCGGTCAGCCGAATCCCGCGGTCAGAACATCTGCCGATCAGGATACCTGGGATCCATCTATTCGGTTGCCCATACGACAGGATATTCTAAGTATCCCGAAGATTCCTACACGTGGAGAATCAACCGTCAGGAGGTTAACACGTACAGTTATCCATGAATAACACGTGTTTAACCTACATGGAGGTTAAGAGCAGTTTCAAAAACCGTATCCAACCGTCCGTGCAACCGATTGATGCAGTTTCCTTCACATGGCACCCTTTCAAGCAGTATAAAAGGATGGCATGAAGCATCAATCAGGGGGGGATCCAAGTTAGCCAAGTCTACGGCACACCTCATATAGCATTTTTATAAGTCTTCTTTAGCTTATCTTTGTACACTTTTACAGGAAAAATCCTCGTCTGTGAGGACTTTTTCCTCCACTTGTAAACCTTTCACCATACTTAGTGAAATCTCAACAGGACGTAGGGCTTTTACTCCCACCATCGAGGGCCCGAACCTGTCTAAATTCTCTGTGCTCCTGTTCACCATTGTTCAGCGTACCTTCCCGAAGGGTCATCTTGAAAGGTCTCACTATTACAAATTCTGCATAAGTTCGGCTGAGGACTCCGAGTCCGAATCGTCGACAGAAATGACATTAAAAACCTGCATGTCCCAACAAACTACATATGCCCTTCACGTTGGTTCATGGTGGAAGACTCACGATGACGTCGATCTTTGACTTGTCGACTTCAATCCCTCATTCAGAAATTATGTGGCCAAGCACCACTATCAACAATTGGAACCAGGGTTCCTTGTCAAACTTACACGAATTTAGTTTGTTTAGTAGGGATACAATCTAAATAATCACCAGAGAAATCACTGTAAGTATGGATCTAATGATAGAAAGATTTATACAGGTTCGTGATGAGGATTATAATCCGAGTTAGTCACATTTTTTGCTATAGCTGCAAGGGCTATTGAACGAGATTATTACCTTACTATGGTCTCAGGCACCTAAGAGAGAGACAATAGAATAGTCCAAGATATGCTGGACACAACCCATTCCATGGTCTCGACTTGTGAGTCGTGGGCGTTGTAGTCTTTAGATATCCACAAACCGCAAAGTCGCACGAGACTATGGTCTCACGAATACTGCAGACTTGGAGACATTTTCCCGTTGTCGTGCAGTTCATGAAGACTGTGTATGATCGTAGTTAATACGACTGACGGTTATATGATTAGTCTCACTCAATCATATAAACAGTAGATAAGCCATTCTTCTACTACCATCGTCTGAATGTCAAGAATGTAATGAAGCAGTAATGATCCGACATAATTACATATTATGTCTAGTGCACATTTACCTCTTGACAACCCTTCATTCCCGTAATTGACGTCAGGCAACGAGCTATAAAAGGAGGATCGCCGAGAGAGATCGGGGGAGGAGAGACGAGCAAGAGATTCAAGACTCATCACCTTAGAATTAGACACAGTAGATTTACACTGACTGTAAGCTAAAGAGTACAAGATTGTTCTTAGTTTACATAAGAGCATCCTTGATTCTCTCCTTGTAACCAACATTTTACATAGTGAAATCCCAACAGGACGTAGGGCTATTACACATCATCAGAGGGCCTGAACCTGTATGAGTTCCTTTCTTCCTCTGACATAGATACCATAATTTACCTGAGGTTCACCTTAGATAGGCCCATATTCTTCTTTAATATTTACGTAAGTTTGACTAAGGACGAAAGTCCCAATCGTCGAAAGCTGGCACCAAGCGTGGGGCCTTATCTCAAGGTGTTTTTCTTCATCAAGATCTTTGGGTAAGCCATGTCAGGAGTTTATGATTCCGAAAATGATTTTGATCTTGCAGATTATGCTGATCTTAATATGGAGGATGAAACTCTCTACATGGAAGAAAAGGAGGTTCCCTCAGAGTCTGCTGTTGAGGAGTATCCTTAGGACTCGGTCCATGGCCATGAACCTAAACGGGCAGAATATTCACCCCCTGTGAGTCCTACCTCATCAGATGGTGAATATGTGCCAGAACCCATCGTCCCAGATGAGGCAAGAGATGAGAATCTTGAATTGAGTCTGGAAGGTTTTGCTCCAGAGAACTTGAATTCTGTCTCAATTTTGAGTCCGACTCAGATGAGGAGATGCTCTCCTCGTCTGGAACTTCGATTCCTCTGGAAGATGCTATGCTTTCTAAGGAAACCCCTAAGCAACATGCTGCCAGGGAGGAAGAAGAGTGCAAATGGGAGGAAGATGCAGCTCATGAGCAATGAGAGGCTGAAGTTTCAAAGGTTACAGAGCAAGCTCTGCAACTTGCGCAATCTCTTCATGATGCCGCAGCTCGCAATCTGGCGCCTAGAATGTCACGCTCGCGACATCATCATGATTGCAGGCGAGATCAAACTCCATCTTCAGCTCCAGCTTGTCTCCCGATGGATGAAGCTACGATAACTCCCATGGCACCTCGAAGAAGCACACAGGAGTGTATTCGTGTGATTGCGAAAACGCTTCGCAATCCTCCTTTGAATTTGGCGAATGAAGACAGAGTTTTGTTGGCCAGGATCTTGGCGGATAACCTCGATGAAGTGGCAACTGTTGTCACTCTGACATCATCCTCACGGTCAGCAACTCGCTCTCGTGAGAGGGACAGTTATCATTCGAGCCAGGAGCATTCCCGTGGACACACTCAATCCGACTGGTATCGCAAAACCAGGCGTACAAGTAATTCAACTGACCTTTGTCGTGAGCCGGTACATTCCCAGTTAGGACCGCGAGTAGATTCTTCTCGCGATCGTAATCGTGAACCAGTGCGGTCACGCTTGGGGCCATAGGTGAGTTCATTCCGTGACCGTGATCGAGGTCGCAAGGAATAGTAGCCACGTCCTTCATACGTAGGTTGCAAGGCTTTCTCACCAGGATTACGTGTAGCAATCTGGCCAGATAAGTTTAAACCCGGGACAATCGAACGATTCGATGAGACTAAAAATCCTTCTGAATTTCTTCAGATTTACATCACAGCTATCCAAGCTGCTGGAGGTGATGAACGGGTTATGGAAAATTATTTGCCAACCGATATGGAAGGTTCGGCATGGACCTAGCCGTTTAATCAGCTTGAAGGATCTGTTTACAATTGGGAAATGTTATGTGAGGCAATCCTCAACAATTTCCAAAATTGTTATCAAAAGCCTGACAAGGAAGATGATCTTCATCACTTGCGCCAAACATCCACTAAGACTCTTCGCCAATTTGTCAAAAGATTTGTAAGAGTACAAAATACTATTCCCAACATTTCTGGCAGCTCCGTTATCAGGGCATTTAAACATGTCGTTCGATATCAAAGGTTTACCGAAGATTTGCTCATTCACCCACCACAATCAGTCACAGATCTCTTCGACATGGCTGATCGTTATTCCGACATGGCTGAGGCTGTTGAGTGGAATAAAATGGTGGATAAGGGGAATTTGCCACCTCAGCCAGGTCTCAAATCTGATAAGAAGGATAAGTCAAGTCAGAAATCTGAGACCTCTGTGGGTGGGAAATCAAAAAAGGTGAAGAAAGCAAGGGCCAACCAATTTCGAGGGTCACCATCTTCGACAAGCAGCCTCAAGGGAAAGGTAAGAAGGTTCCATTTCAAGCTAACAAAGTTCCTCCCGCTGGTCGCAGTGACCAAGCAGACAAACAAGTTAAACTGCAGGGATCGAAGAAATGGTGTCCATTCCACAATGTTTCATCGCACGATCTCCAAAATTGTCGAACTTGGTTAAAGAAGCTGGATGATTTTTATCAAGGTAAAACTTCTATGCCTACAGTACCAAGGCAAGGACAATCTAGCGGGAACAATGGCGCTAATGCAGATGAGGATATGCCATATCAGGTACCTAACAATCACGTTAATGTTATTTTTGTTGGTTCTTCATCTTATATTTCTAAGCTCCAATATAAAAATGTTTGTCGTGAGGTAAAAAGCACTGAGGTTTCTTTGGGAGAGCCTCAATTTCCCCGTTGGTCGGAGGTTTCCCTGACCTTTAGTCGGGAAGATTGCCCTAAGGGGTTGATGCGACCTTGGCACCTCCCTTTGGTAATATCTCCAACCATTAGCAATGCTAAGGTTAGACGAGTACTGGTTGATGGAGGGAGTTCCCTCGATCTCATGTTTGCTAAGGCTCTCGACGAGATGCAAACTCCTCGTTCAAAGATAAAGCCAGTGGCTCAACCATTTTTTGGAATAATTCCAGGTTCTTCTATGTTACCAATTGGCCAGATTGTGCTTCCGGTAACACTTGGGGAACCAGTGAATTTTTGAACGGAATTGATTACTTTTGATGTAATTGATTTTGATTCCACTTATAATGCTATTTTTGGCAGACCCTCTCTCGTAAGTTCATGGCGACGATGCATTATGCCTATCAATGTGTCAAGGTCCCAAGTCCTCATGGCGTGATCACAGTGCGGGGTAGTCAACATACGGCCTTGACTTCTGATCGAATTTCCCTATAGCTGGTCGATCAACTTCCCCTACGGGATGTCCAAGTTTTGACCTCAAAATCAGATGCGGTCAAAGGATCCCCGCGACCAGAAGAAAAACTCAAGCAGATTCCTTTATTCCTTGATGATCCATCTAGAACTGTTCGGATTGGATCAAACCTGGATGACAAATAGGAACTCGAGCTCATTGTTTTCCTCCAAGCTAAAATGAATGTGTTTGCATGGAAAACCTCAGACATGCCTGGAGTCCCAAGGGAAGTAATCAAGCACAGGCAAGCCATTTGGCCTAGACAGCGACCAATAAAGCAAAAACTCAGATGTTTTCCTCCTAATTGGTAAGAAGCTATTCGTTTGGAGTTAGATAAACTCCAGTAGGCTAGTTTCATTCATGAGGTCGACCATCCTGAATGGCTCGCGAATCCGATCATGGTCCTGAAATCAAACAGTAAGTGGTGCATGTGCGTTGATTGCACCAGTTTGAACAATGTTTGTCCGAAGGATGACTTTCCTCTTCCCCGCATCGATCAGTTAATCAATTCCACAGCGGGTTGTGAAATGATGAGCTTCCTGAATTCTTATTCAGGCTACCAGCAGATTAGAATGGTAGAAGAAGATGAAGAGAAAACTGCTTTCATCACCCCATTTGGTACTTACTGCTACATCAAAATGCCATTTGGACTCAAGAATGCTGGTTCCACGTATCAGTGCTTGATGCAAAAGACCTTTCTTTCTCAGATAGGGCATAATTTAGAAGTTTATGTTGACGATTTGGTTGTAAAGAGCCTTAAGAGATCTAGTCATATAGATGACCTTGCTGAAACTTTTTGTAATTTGAATAAACATCAAATAAAGTTGAATCCTGAAAAAGTGCTCTTTTGGGGTTTCTTCAAGTAAACTTTTAGGTTTCCTTGTTTGTTGAAGAGGCATTGAGGTTAATCTCGAAAAAATTCGAGCCATTGAGCAAATGTGATCCCCTTCAACTACAAAGAAGTGCAAAGTCTAACCGGTCGAATGGCGACTTTAAGTCATTTCATTTTGCAGTTAGGAGAACGTGTCTTACCTTTTTTTAAGGTACTACGAAAGCACAATGGTTTTCGGTGGTCGAATGAAGCCGAAAAAGCCTTTCCAGAAGGCAAGGCATATCTCACCAGTGCTCCGGTGTTAGTTTCCCCTATTAAGGGGGAACATTAATCATCTATTTAGCTGCTACCCCTCATGCGGTCAGTGCAGTTCTGGTCGCAGAACGAGGTGGAGTGCAACGACCAGTCTATTATGTAAGTGAGGTGCTTAATGGACCAAAGGAGCGTTACCTTGAACTCCAAAAGCTCCTCGATGCTTTATTAATGGCTTCTAGAAAGCTAAGACATTACTTTCAAGTACACACGATTTATGTGCCTTCATCGTTCCCTTTAGGAGACACTCTCCAGAACCCAAAAGTTTCAGGTCGAGTTGCAAAGTGGGCAGTCAAACTGGGGGCTTTCGACCTCCGTTTTACTGCTCGAGTAGTAATGAAATCTCAAGTTCTTACTGAATTCGTGGTCAAATGGTCTAATCCTCCACCACAGGAACCAGATAAAGTGGATTTGGCTACTTCCGACTATTGGACAATGTACTTTGATGGCCTCGCAGTTATCAACACTCTGGGGCTGGAGAAGTCTTAATCACACCTCAGGGTGATAAGCTCCAGTATGTCATACAATTACACTTTGCTACTACTAATAACACAGTAGAGTATGAAGGTCTTCTTGCTAGGTTTTGAGCAACTAAATCCCTTGGAGTCTGTCGATTAGTGGTGGGGGGGACTCACAGCTAGTCGTAAACCAGGTAAACAAGGAGTACAACATCTCCGATGAGACAATGGGTCATTACCTAGACGAAGTGAGGAAATTGGAAAAATACTTCAGTAATTTCGAAGTCCAATTCATTCCACGAAGAGATAATATTCTTTTAGACCAATTGTCAAAAATTGGGTCCTCACGTACATCCACTCTGGCAGGAGTGTTTGTTGAGCACTTAAAATCCCCTTCTATCAAAGAATGGTCCGAAGCGATAACTGACGATGTGATCTTAGAGCAAGAAGCGGATTGGATTCATCCATTGAGAAGCTTAAGGATGAAACCGACAGTGATCGGTTAGTTAAAAAACACGCATGTATCAACTCGTTGAGGGAACTTTATATCGAAAGGGCACTCAAGGAGTCTTGATGCGATGTATTTCTCAAGAAGTTGGCAAATCCCTTCTAAATGAAATACATTGTGGCATATGTGGAACACATACTTCTTATCGCACAGTGGTCAGAAAAGCATTTCGACAGGGTTATTACTAGCCTATGGCACTCAATGATGCCATGCAATTGGTCAAGACATGCCCACGGTGTCAATTTCATGCTAGGCAAGTTCATCAGCCAGCGTATGCTTTGCAAGCCATTCCTTTAACTTGGCCATTCGCTGCTTGGGGAATTGATATTGTAGGGCCAATGCCTCAAGCTGTCAATGGGTATAACTTTTATTCGTAGCCATTGATACATTCACCAAGTGGATTGAAGCTGAGCCAGTTCGCAATATTACTGCTGCTGCTGCAAAGAAGTTCTTTCATAAGAATATAGTGACACGATTTGGAGTCCCAAGTTGTCTCATTACCGACAATGGTTCACAATTTTTCAGTGGTCTTTTCTTAGACTATTGCGATGACATTGGGACCATCCACAGAGCAATGGTGGAGTAGAACGTGCCAACGGGGAAATAATATAGTGTGTCAAGAAATGAGTTTTCGACCGCCTTAAGTTATGCATGGGGGCTTGGGTAGATGAACTCTACTCAGTTTTATGGGCATTATGTACCACATCCAGTCGAGCTACGGGTGAAACACCTTTCCAACTAGTTTTTGGTGCTGAAGCTATCTTACCAATTGAAATTCAAATTGGTTCAGCTCGCTTAAGTCACCCTGATATTGATAATCAAAGTGATGATTCAGGAGATGAACTTTCTCTTCTCGAAGAAGAGCGTGATCAAGCCTTGATTAGGTCTGCTGCATATTTACAAGATTTGCGTAAGTATCACAGTAAGAAGGTGCGACCATGTAGTCTTCATGTGGGCAATCTGGTTTTACGAAAAATCCAAAATCAGTCCAATCGCCATAAGTTCTCTCCTCGGTGGGAAGGTCCTTATACTGTGGTTTCTATTCCACGACCAGGATCAGCTCGATTAGCTATGGAAGATGGGAGGATCTTATCCAATTCATGGAATATAGATCAATTGTGTAAATTTTATGTGTAAGTCTTTCCCATAACCATTTTCCTATTCAATTAGCATGTTTCCTTTAATAATAAAATGTTTTCTTTTACTCTATGTTATAATTGTACTAGAAGAAAGGATAATGTGATCAATTCATGAAACGCGATGACTTGATTCTGCGAGAATGGACTTATGATCAAAGTCAAGCTGTAGCTTTTCTTTTGCCTCTAAAGCTTTACTTACAGCTACCTCCTTCTCGGAGCGCTTTTTAGCAAAATCTTCTAATAAAGCAGAGTTTTTCCTACATCAAAAAGCAAGTTTCATTCTAGTTCCTAAGAGAATGAAATTAGAGCAAGAAACTTATTGTTCTAGTTGGTTGCATTGTGCTTGTATGACTTTGAATTGCTCTACTAGCCAATTTACCAAGGTCGACTGCTGAGCAGAGTTCTACAAGCAAAAAAAACCTCTAAAGATATTTATAAAATTTACTCACCTCTACAAGATCTTTGAGCATGATCTCAGATCTCAAGTTATCTTGCGCCTGCTTAGCAATTGGAAGACTTACTTCCAACACAGAATGCAGATTGTCAATAGGTTGATCTGCGGTTTCCACATTCTCTTCTCCTTGCTCAGGAGGAGGGAGGGCTTCTGTGACCATGGGAACAGATGTAGACCTAGGCTGGTTTCCCATTCCCACGGACGTAGGACCGACCACGACATCGGTACTTTCATCATTAACATGTGCCGAGGTGTTGACTTCTTGCACAACCTTGTTAATGAGGGGAACTCCGGTGGGTATAGTCACATCCTCTACTGAAGATGAACCTGCAACGCACCCTGTGGCCAGCGTTTCTGCCACAACAGTCATAGTTTCCTCAACCATACTTGCTTCAATGACAGGAATTGAGGTCGATTGTATGGGAGTGGGACTTTCCCTGAACATACATTATGGTTGCATAAGTTATAAATAACTTAGGCTGTATTCATATATAATTGAACGGGGTGATTAACTGTTACCTGAAATTGAGTCCAATGGAACTCATTGCCTCACTTCCAGGAGATAGTAGTGAGGTGAACATCCTCTTAGATGTTCTCTTCACAGGTTCAGCAGACCTTTTTCTCCGCAAGATGAGGGGGATTTCATCCTCTTCCTCCTCGCTTCCTTCTCCCTATATGATTAACGGATAATTTACAAGTATACCTGGAGAAGGGAGAGGGCAAGATAATTTTACCGTTTTGGCCATTAAACTCGGATTAACGGCCTTGCACGAAGTTGCCTTTGTGGCCTTTTTGGATTTACTGGGGGCTACAGATTCCCCATTGATGATTGAATCTTCCCTTTGGGAGAGGTTCTTTTCAGCTTCTTAGATGAAGGACCAACCAGAAGTCCCAGCATTATCAATACTCCTTTTTGTTCCAGTTGATTGGCCCAAAAGCAACTATTTAAATTGAGATGAGATATTTCAATTAATATTGTTTAAATTATATATGAAGGATTGTCAAAAGAGATTTTACCTTTCGTCATTCTTGTAGTAATTCGTCGCTGGCAAAGATTAGACTTTACGGTCTTGACACGTTCACGTCACCTTCTATGGTCGGATTAAATACCTTCAACAAAGCATTTGTTCTCCTCTCGATCTCAGATGAAGGTAAACCTATTTCAAAAATGCACTAAGCACAGCTAAATTGAAGATATATTTCCTATCTACAAGAAAAGACATTAACTTGCTCATAGTCTAAGGTCCTATCTTGCATAGAGCGCACCTCCCAAGCAAGGTGCACCCTTTTCTTCAATAGACTAATTCGGTTCTTGATGAAGTCCCAAATCACATCCCGAGCTGTCAAACCTTCTTGTGCTAGACTTTGGGTAATGCAGGCTTCTTTCTGCAGCTCTTCGATAAGATTAGGGGCGGAGTCCTTTTCATTGCTTTTCTCTCGCTGACGATTTTTGAACTAGAGACTGCTTTCCTCAGGAGCAATGCAATAAAACCATCGCTGATTCCAGCCATGGACAGAATCACGAAGCGGGACGACAGGATAATCTTTTTCATCCCTCAAGTGGAAGTAGATGCATCTGGCTGCATTCGTGCTTTTGGACCATATCAAGAAATAGAAGCGGCAAAAAAGGGTGATGCTTGGTAAAATAAACCCCAACGAAAGCTTCACACAGGTGCTGGAAAATGGCCAAACTCAACACAAAATTGGGGTGAAGGTTTACCAGTTCAAGCCCAAAATGGTTCAAGATGTTGCACCAATTCACTTTCTGGTAAACAAAATCCACAGCGCAAGAAATCCACAAAGAGCACCAGTTCATTTTCCTAAACAATGGGTGTTTCTTCCTTCTCGGTCAACCGACAGGGAATTAGTTGCCTCGAAGGAAAAATATCTTCTTTCTCCAAACTCTCTAGATGCTCGCTATCGTTAGAAGATAGATCAGCTCCAGGGTACCATTTGATCAAAAATTGATGGAAGAAGGGTTTTGGAAAATAAGGGTTTTTGGCGGCGTAAGGAGGAGAAGATTGCAAAGGCAAGGTTTTTTGAGACTTTGGACACTGTAAGTTTCCTTACACCTATCTCTGGCATTAAATGTCTCCCATGATGGATCTAACGGGCGCACCCAAAGTCCTTCTTGGGGCCTGTTGGAATCCGAAACGAAGATGAATATTTTTGAAATCCGAAAAGTCATTTCGTTTCGAATTCGGGGGCTAGCTGTCAGTCACTTATACTATATCCAAGAATTCTATGGTCTCAATTTCTTATCACGGTGACTTTGATTATAGTTATACTTCCTGCGAAAAGTTATGGTCGCAAAAGATATATTTGCCTAAGATTATTTCTTTTTGGAGAGATTTTTTCCTGCAATATTTTTGATAGCAGAAATATAAATTGGATATTTAAATGATTATAGATTATGTGTAATCATAAACTTATCAACAAAGGCTCTCAATGTAAAGAAAATAGCTTTATTTCTTACAGTCTTTACACAAGAAAGGGATACTGTTGACCAAAGAGTCAACTTGATCCGAAAGCAAAATACAAAGATCTCCAAGGGACAAATTATCACTAGTAGGATTAACACTAGCTGCCCCTAGAGAATCAGCGACATTCCTTAATCTTTCAACGTCGTCCTTTATTGTGAGAAGGCATCGGGCTCTTATCGCATCAGAGTGATCCCTCTGCTCTTGCATTAGATTCATCTGCTCTTGCACGAGATCTATCTCTTCACGAGCCAATCTTGCATCCTCCTGAGCCCTATTATGACTCTCCCTCAGGCGCACAATGACCTGGAAGGCAGTGTCGAGGTAGAGTCCTCACTTGATGAAGTGCTCCTCGAGCTCTTCTTTTTCTTCTTTGAGAGTTTTGTATAAAGCAGTCTTCTCCCTCAGAAGAACTTGGATCTCAGCAAGTTGTTCGCAGAGAACCCATAATGCCTTGTCCTCCTATAGACAAAGGGATTAATCCAGGTCGCATACAAGAAGAACTGAGGAAGAAAAAATAATTACCTTAGAGGCAGATGCTGGCTGGACCACCAAAGGGATTGGTGCAAGAACAATACCATCCGTGCTGCATATTCAATTAAAGTTTGAGTTATTTATTGATTAAAGACTTAGTTAGTAAAATAGTCAATACCTCAACTTTGATTCAGAATGATATGGTAAAAAAGACCCTAAAATCGAAGATTTTGAGGTTGTCAGTCTCCTTCCTTCTGCCATAATCACTTTGAGCAGAAAGGGATGATACCATGGTTTGAGAAGCAGTGGCAGCTAACTCCTCATACCTCATTAGTTTCTTCGATGAGGACCCACTGGATGATCCAACATCATCACTAGTTTGTTTTTTTAAGGTAATTGCACCTTCAAGATCCTAAAGAAGTCCAGAAAGCATCATTTTCAAAAATTCCATATTAGAAGAAAGATCAATGCAGATTCTTCAAAAGATGAGTTACCTCTTGAAATGGCTGCAAAAGATTATCTTCTATCTCTACTTCCTTTTCCTTACTCTCAACAACTTGTTTAGATCTTTGGCCCGCCATTAGAACAGAGGAGAAAACACAAAGGGAGTTCGAAGACTTAACAAGTGAAAGCTTGAAATCTTAGAACGTAAAACCTAAGTATTTATAAAACCCAGAGGTGACAGTTTGTGTTCACAAGCCTCGAGTTCTTAAAATATTCATTAAGTTTTGTCTCGAGCTGTAGCAGAAGACTTCATCATGACCTGTCAAAGTTGCACCCAAAGATCTTCTTGGGAAACGAAGCGTCACACGGTGGAAAAAAGGTAATGTCTTTTTGTTATAGAGGAAGGTGAAACATTGGAATGTTTATAACTGAATTTACAAAATTATTGAATTTAAAATAACAATGTATATCACTTGTTATTTCAAATTCAGGGGCTACCTGAGAGGATTATAATCCGAGTTAGTCACATCTTTTCTATAGCCGCAAGGGCTAAAGAATGAGATTATTACCTTTCTATGGTCTCAGGAACCTAAGAGAGAGACAATAGAATAGTCCAAGATATGTTGGACACAACCCATTCCATGGTCTCGACTTGTGATGTCGTGGGTGTTGTAGTCTTTAGATATCCACAAACCCTTAAGTCACACGAGACTATGGTCTCACGAATACTGCGGACATGGAGACATTTCCCGTTGTCGCCCAGTTCGTGAAGACTATGTATGGTCGTAGTTAATACGCGACGACGGTTTATTAGAGAGTTAATACGACTGACGGTTATATGATTAGTCTCACTCAATCATATAAATAGTAGATAAGCCATTCTTCCACTACCACCGTCTGAATGTTTTAAGTTCCTTATAATCGTCAAGAATGTAATGAAGCACTAATGACCTGACATAATTACACATTGTGGCTGGTGCACGTTTACCTCTCAACAACCCTTCATTCCCGTAACTGACGTTAGGCAATGAGCTATAAAAGGAGGATCACTGGGAGAGATCGGGCGAGGAGAGACGAGCAAGAGATTCAAAACTCGTCACCTTAGAATTAGCCACAGTAGATTTACACTGACTGTAAGCTAAAGAGTACAAGATTGTTCTTAGTTTACCTAAGAGCATCCTTGATTCTCTCCTTGTAACCAACATTTTACATAGTGAAATCCCAACAGGACGTAGGGCTATTACTCATCATCAGAGGGCCCGAACCTGTATAAATTCATTTCTTCCTCTGACATAGATACCATAATTTACCTGAGGTTCACCTTAGATTGGCTACATATTCTTCTTTAATATTTATGAAAGTTCGACTAAGGACGAAAGTCCCAATCGTCGACAATGCGGGCCCTCAAAACTTGAGTAATAATCCTACTCCTGTTGGTTTTTCACTACGAGTATAAAGGATTACAAAGAAAATGTATTGTCTAGTTCTCTGTTGCCTTGTTTTCTTCTCTGCCCTAAAGGTCCTTTTTATACTTGCTGAAAGGACGTCAGTTGCTTCATCAAAGAGATGCCTGGTGATTGTCAACAGCTGCTATATAGCTGTTGCTATTGGTTGTAGTTGGTTAGTGTTTGCCAGTATGCAGTTATAGAAACTGCACATCCATCCTTATCTTCTTTGACGGTTATCTTGTTAGGGACTTATGATTATTTCAAGGGTAATCATAAGGATCAAGGAATGGTTATGGTGAATGGTAACTTAACTATATGATTTCTAGATTGTTACATAAGTCTCCAATTGCATGGTTGCTTATCGTCTGCGACCACGTATTGATATCTAGCTTTTCCTCTGCGACATGGGATGATCACGGGAAAATGTCTCCATGTCCATAATATTTGTAGGTAATATAATATGAGACCACGGATTTTGCGACAAGAAGCATCGAGACTATGGAGTTCCATAGCTACTAAAATTATGGGAGTAAAACATTCTTAGCCTTCTTTTCCGCCAGTACTATTTTCTGGTGAGCTTGAAGGGCACCGCTGCTCCTGGGTGCGTTTACTTTAGGCTGCGGGAGAAGAAGGACTTCCTACACTTCCCACTTTGTGATTCTATTTACAAGTGGTACCAGCGGTGGTTTTATTGCTCAGCTCCTAAGGAGAGCCATCTTTGGTTTGCGGATCGGCGACCAGAGAAAAGTGGGGAAAAGGATGTTGCTTCTCCCCTTCACGATGAGAAGAAGAGGCAAGCTCAGGTAATCAAATACCTGATGAATAAAGCCTTGACCACTCGCAATGTGATACAAGATTTTGTAAAGAATCAGATCAGCCCCTCTCTAAGGAAGAGGGATCACCCTGCTTGGGAGGTTAGGGTCATGGAAGATGCTACCAAGGACTACCATTCGGGTAATTGTCCCAATCCTAGGATTGGTCAGATTGGTAAATTTTTCTCCATCTATTTTCCCTTTAGAATTGAGTTTTTTCATTGTCTTATTCTGATTGTTATTTTTTCACAATTCTGACTATTTCTGATGCTGCAATAAGGACAAAGTTTCTTCTAAAATCTTATAATCCTATCGAGGAAGGCGATATTAATGCACCGAGGCCGCAAAGATTGGTCGGGAACACCGACGAGTTCGGGCAAGCGCGTCAAAAGGTATTACTCTTTTAGAAAACTTGCCCATATTTGATTTTGAAAGATAATTTACCAAAGAGGTTCATTTTGGATTTGTGTAGTTGTTCACGTGCCAAACAGCCCAAAAAAGGCTTATTGGCGACGATGTTGAACCCTCTGGTAGTTCTTCATCAAAGAAGCCGAAGAAGGTGTCCTCTGGAACCAAGACTTTGGCCAGGGTGAGAGCTTTGCAAATAAATCCCATCTCCCCTCCCAAGACCTTAGCAGCGACGACTACGACAACTGCTACGATGGGGGTCCCTGCTGTGACCTCAGCAACTACGGCCACAGAAATTCTTGCGACCAGGGCAACAACGGGCCAACAAAAGCAAGTTGCGACTGCAACTACAACTGACCTCAACATCGCGACGGACAGGATGCTGCGATGATGTTTTTAGCTTCTCAAACTTTACCTTATACGACTAGGAATCAACTTAAGGTCGTGCAGGGACAGGGAAGCGATGTGGAGGAGGAGGGAGATGCCTCCTTGTTTCTGTTGAGGAGGAGGACAAGAACTTCCTCTGATGATTTTTTTCTAGAGGCATTATCCATGCTCTTTTCTACTAAGGGCATGGTCTTGAGTTCTCGAAATTTTATGGGACTCAGTATCAGGTAAATATTCACTTGTTCTCTAACTAAGTAATAATATTTAGTTAGGAATAATTTGTTATGCCTGTAAGTATAGGACTCCTTTGTATGCTGCATTGCCTACACCATTGGCTGAAGCAAAAATATTGGAGGCCACAGATGAACTAGCAACAAGGATAGCGGCTGCTAATGAAGCTGCTGTGACTATTGAAGTCGTAGCTTCGCAAGCCACCAAAGAAGAACCTGAGGCCATCATTGACGAAGTGGTTAAAGATGTTCAATCGAATAAACCTGTCAATGATGGAAAAACTGAGGTTGCAATTGAGACTTCGACCATGGGGACTGATGAATAGGCAGGTACCTCTGCTACACCTCTGGTTGAAGGAACTGTGCCTCCCTCATGTTTAGGAGAACAAGGAGAGTAAAGGACAGAAGAAATGGCAGTTCAAACTGCCCAGATCCAGCTCTCTGCTCAAGATTTGAATCTTTAGCAGGCGCCTCATAGCTTGGCTTCTTCTAGCCAAGCGGCTGGATTTGTGGACCTCTCTAAGAGGTTTCTTAACGAATTCTTGGAGGTAAGTAAAAACTTTACCTTAAAGTTTCATTTATTTCCTTAGGAACCTCATTCCTAGTAGTTTTGTTTTAATCAGAATACGGCTCGTGTAGCGACCACATTTGATTTACTAGTGGAGCAATTGAAGGTCGCAAAAACCAAAAAAAAGCTGTAAGTATTTTGCTTTTAATCTTAGTCTTTTAGAGATTGTTATAATATTCATTGTCACAAGGAAAAAATTGCTGTACAATGAGAAATAGCTGAAGCCCAGAAGGTGAATGACAAAAGACTTGTTAAAATTCTGGCACTTGAAGCTGAATTAAAGGAGGCTAAAGAAAGAGCAGTGACCTTTGAGCAAGCATCAGAGCTATACGAGACTCTTTGAGAAAAATCTAAATGTCTCTTGATACTTTGCAAAAAGCAACAAGACAAGATGATAAGTAAGTTTACTTTTGGCAAAAGTTTGCATTACCTTTGTAAACTTTATGAATTCAATTGAACTCATTTCTTCTTCTTTTCAGTACAAGAAGAGCAGATCAAGAAATTGCCTGAAGAGAAAGATCACTTCGAGCAGAAGTTTATCCAAAGAGGAGTCGATCTTGATGCTCCATAATGTTGTTGAGCGTCATAAGGCAGCCAGTGAGATGGCCAAGGATACTGCTAGGCTTGCTTGTAACAAAAAGAGTGCTTTAGAAGCAACTGTCAAGAGCTGTAGCAATATCGAGCTAGATACTTTCAAGAAACTAAGGATTGCCGCAGACCTACTAAAGGCAGATATCATTGATCCTAAGAAGGATAACTTAAGCCTTAGTGAGTCCTACAAATTGATTGCAGCTCAAACTGACTCGCTGGTCGCCAACATTCTTGAAATTACAAGGAGGCAGAAAGAGGCACTGAAGTCTAATGTTGGAGCTGTAGCCTCTGCTATCCTCTGCAAGCTAAGGCATCACCACGGTCCAAATTTGAATCTGAATCCTGTGGGGGAAGATGCTACTTTTGACAGAGAAGATCAGCTGATTGCAATTATGGATGAAGTGAGGCCTTTAATTGAAAGTCTGCTTCAAGAACTTGATCTTTCTTAACGTATATTTTTCATTGTATTTTGCCACAATGGAATTATCAATACAGATGAAAACATTTACTAGTTTATTGATGCTTTTTGTACCTTGCAAATATATATTGTTAGCAGAAAATTCAATGATTAAAAATATGTCAAGTACTTAGTTTTTTGACTTAATGCTATAGTTATATTTCCCTAGCCCCCTCTTGTGACCATAAATACTTAAGGCATGGTATAATGGTTGCAGGACTTAAGATAGACATAATGTAGATTTGCTTATACCTCTTAGTGGTCGAACGAGACTACAAAGAGAGAGCCAAATAATCTTCCTTCCTATGGTCGTAGGACATCACGGGAAGAGATAATGAGGAAGTCTAAGATATTCTAAACTTAGTCCAACCCTTACAGATGTTTATCCTATAGTTACGATCATCATACTTATCATCAAAAGAGTTCATAGTCGAATGGACCCTGCTACCTACGATTAGCCTTATTATAGAGATAAGGTCGTAGCCAATACATGACCAAATGTACCTTGTCGGTGAACCAAAACCTAGAAGCACCTTTAAAACAAAGGGCTGGTCTAGAATCTATATGCCGACCACAGTCTAAAGGTCCGATGGTTATGTCTATTCGACCATACCCGGTGGTTATACTTATTGGACCACAAACTTTGGATACCATGACCCTTTATTTCCCCAAGAATGTCATAACTCTCTGATATGATAACCGTCAAGAAGGTAAATGAGTAGTCATAAATGTACAGCCACTCATAATTATAGATCAATGATTGGAGCACGTGTTTTGCCTGGCAACCATTCAATTCTGTAACCAACGACCTTCGACAAGCTATAAAAGACAGAGGTCGAGGATAGAGAAGGGGCTGGACCGAGACTTCGACAACAAAAGAAAAGGATACATAGCCAATAGAAGTTGATAGAGAATAGGAGAGGAGTTTTTAGTCCATTCAAGAACAACTTTTGTTCTTCCCTGTAATCCTTTACACTCTTAGTAAAATCACAACAGGAGTAGGGCTATTACTCAATCTCCGAGGGCCCGAACCTATATAATTTATGTGTCTCTGGTCCATCTATATTTGCGGTATTTCCTCTAGATGATTGTTAGAAGTGCTTCCCTACATGAATATCAAATCTTGTGTAAGTTTGGTTTGGAAGCTTGTTCCAATCGTCGACAGTCAGCTGGAGCCCACCGTGGGGCTCCCTGAAAGCATGCTTCTTCATCACCTGAGATTATCGTATCTATAGATGATTGTGTCTTGTCTACATGATTCCAAGAGTGATTTTGATCTCAAGTATTGCATTGACATCAACATGGATGATGATACTCTTCCAATGGAAGAAGATGATGTCGCCTCATTGCCTTGCCCTGAGGAGAATCTTTCCCAGGACCTGGTTATCGACCAGGAATCAGAGCAAGCAATTCACTCATCTTCAGTGAGTCCTGCCATGACCGAAGGTGAGTATGTGCCAAAACCCATCACCCTAACTAATGCAGGTGTTGAAGATCCTGATGTTTCAACATCAAAGATGGTTCAATCCAATGATCATCGTGTGTTGGGTCTGCAAGATTCTGCTCCAGATAACCTTTATCCTATCTTCGACTTTGAGCGTGACTCGGATGAAGAGGGTATGTTTTCTCTGTCTGAGGTCTCAGCTCCCCGGGAAGTTGCTGGACTTTCCAAGCAAACTCCTGAGCAACGTCTTGCTAGGGAGGAGTCAGACCATAAACGACAAGAGGATGAAGCTCGCGAACAGCGGGTAGAAGTTCGTAAGGTCACTGAGGAAACTTTACGCCTTGCATGACTTCAACAAGACACCACTGGTCGTGACTTTGGACCTGGAACATCTCACCAACGACATTTTGGTGGGTGTAAGTGCAGTCAAACGCCGCTTACAGATCCAACATGTTTGCCAATGGTCGAGGCGATCACGGCCAGAACACCTTTGGCTCCCTTAAGGAGTAATCAATATCACATCCGTGTGATCGCAGAGGCACTCCGTAACCCTCCTGCTGGTTTTACTAATGATGATGGGGTGACATTCACAAGAGTTCTTGCAGAAAACCTTGAGGGAGTTGCATCAGATGTAACTCCTACCGCATCATCACGATCGGTAACCTATTCCCGAGAAGGGAGTAGTCCTCATCATAACTAGATGGGGCGTACTCATGCCCGAGCAGCACCAGACCATCGCGGCCACGATAAGATCCGGAGGATTGGTTATTCTGTGGTCATATTCATGGTCCGACGTGTTCACATTTGGGACAATGGCAAGAAGTCCCTCATGCCACTTCTTTCCATGGCCACACTGATGGTCATCACGATCGACAGCCACAGACTTCCTACGTAGGCTGCAAAGCTTTTTCACCTGGACTACGAGTAGTGGTCTGGCCAGACAAGTTTAAACCGGGCATGATCGAGCAGTTTGATTGAACCCAAAATCCATCTGAATTCCTCCAAATTTATGTTACTATCATCCAGGCAGTAGGAGGAAATGAACGAGTAATGGTAAATTATTTGCCTACGGTCCGTGAAGGTCCAGCCCAGACCTTGCTGTTCAACCAACCAGAAGGATCAATTTGCAATTGGGAAATGTTGTGTGATGTCATCCTCTACAATTTCCAGAATTGTTATGAGAAGCCCGGCAAGGAGGATGATCTTCATCGTCTTCACCAGACTTCGACCAAAACCTTCCGCAATTCGTCAATTCGTCAACAGATTTGTGGGAGTAAGAAATACCATTCCCAATATCTCTGACAGTTTGGTTATCAAAGCATTCAAACACGGCGTTCGAAACCAAAGATTTACGGAGGACTTGAACACCCATCCACCACGATCAGTTCCAGAACTTTTCGACATGGCAGATCAATATTCCAATGTAGCCGAGGCTGTGGAATGGAATAGGATGGTGGATAAGGGCGATTTACCCCCCTCAACCTAGTATTACCACAGACAAGAAAGATAGTTCTGGGTATAAGTCTGGGCTATTTGTGGGTGGGAAGAATAAGAGATCGAAGAAAGATGGAATTGATGAACTTCGAGAGATCGCAATCCTAGAAAAGCGACCACAAAACAAAGGTAACAAAGTTCCATTTAAGATTAACCAGCATTCTTTTGATGGACGCTCTAGCGACCATGCAGGGAAGCAAAATGGCTCACAGGGAACCAAGGAGTGGTGTCCACCGCATCAAGCTCCAGGATACTACCTTCAGAATTGTCGCACCTGGTTGAAGCGCATGGTGGAATTTTACCAAGGTAAAGCCCCTATGCCTACATTACCAGAAAAAGGGCAACCCAGTGAGAACAAAGATGAAAACAGAGATGAAGGCATGCCATACCAGGTACCTAATAATCATGTTAATGTTTGTCGTGGTATTAAGAATACCCCGGCAGGTTTTGAAGACGATCCTAGCGGAGATCACGCAGCGCGGGTTGACCGAGTGACCGGTCCTCCCCCGCCGGACAAACACAAGAATTGACACGTGGATTTATACAGGTTCAGGTCCCGGTGGGGGCCCTAGTCCTGTCGACGCGCTCCCGACCGGAGTCGGCTGGGGAGGCTCTCTCCCGGGGAGAGGCTTCCGGAGCACGTCTGTGAGATTAGCTATTCCAAATAATAATGAACTGATCCTTTACAACAGAGGGGTACAAGGGCTATTTATAGCCCCAAAAAAGAAGCAAAAAACCTAAACTACCCCGGGAGCCACCGTCGGATTGAAGGGTAGGACCGTCCTTCTCCCGGTCAAACGTCTTGGATGCTTGACAGGTGGTCGCTGATTCCCGAGGCGTCCCTCGCGTGATCTGCACGTGATAAACAAACAGGGATTTTACCTTTTAGGAGGGCGGTGACGTCCGGGACCTCATCCGGAGAGCAGGGTCCCGGGAGCCCAAAAGGCGGCGCCCGGGGCAGACACCGGAGGCCACTGTCCCCGGGCACATGGCGACGCCCGGGACATGCCCGGGAGGCACGGTCCCGGGGGCCAAATGGCGGCGCCCGGGATGTGCCCGGGGGGCACGGTCCCAGGAGCCTAAAAGGCGGCGCCCGGGGCAGGCACCGGCGGCCACTGTCCCCGGGCACATGGCGGCGCCCGGGACATGCCCGGGGGGCACGGTCCCGGGGGCCCAATGGCGGTGCCCGGGGCAGGCACCGGGGGCCACTGTCCCCGGGCACATGGCGGCGCCCGGCACATGCCCGGGGGGCACGGTCCCGGGGGCCAAATGGCGGCGCCCGGGACATGCCCCGGAGGCACGGTCCCGGGAGCCTAAAAAGCGGCGCCCGGGGCAGGCACCGGAGGCCACTGTCCCCGGGCACATGGCGGCGCCCGAGACATGCCCGGGGGGCACGGTCCCGGGGGCCGAATGGCGGCGCCCGGGGCAGGCACCGGGGGCCACTGTCCCCGGGCACATGGCGGCGCCCGGGACATGCCCGGGGGGCACGGTCCCGGGGGCCAAATGGCGGCGCCCGGGACATGCCCCGGAAGCACGGTCCCGGGAGACTAAAAGGCGGCACCCGGGGCAGGGGCCTCCGGTGCCCTCCCGGGCGCCGCCTTTTGCCCGGGGACTTGGCCTCCAGGGCCGCCCTGGGCGCCGCCTTTTAGCTCCCGGGACGCGGCCTCCGGTACCCTCCCGGGCGCCGCCTTTTGGCTCCCGGGACGTGGTCTCCGGTGCCCTCCCGGGCGCAGCCTTTTGCCCGAGGACTTGGCCTCCGGGGCCTCCCCGGGCGCCGCCATTTGGCTCCCGGGATGCGGCCTCCGGTGCCCTCCCGGGCGCCGCCTTTTGCCCAGGGACGGGGCCTCCCCGGGCGCCGCCTTTTGGCTCCCGGGACGGGGCCTCCCCGGGCGCCGCCTTTTGGCTCCCGGGACGGGGCCTCCAGGGCCTCCCCGGGCGCCGCCTTTTGGCTCCCGGGACGGGGCCTCCCCGGGCGCCGCCTTTTGCCCAGGGACGGGGCCTCCGGTGCCTCCTAAAGGTAAAGTCTCGAACTGTTTATCACGTGCAGGTCACGCGAGGAGCGCCTCGGGAACTAGCGACCACCTGTCAAGCATCCAAGGCTTTTGACCGGGAGAAGGACGGTCCTGCCCTTCAATCCGACGGTGGCTTCCGGGGTAGTTTAGGTTTTTTGCTGCTTTTTGGGGCTATAAATAGCCCTTGTACCCCTCTGTTGTAAAGGATCGGTTCTTTTATTCGAATAGCCAAACTCACAGACGTGCTCCGGAAGCCTCTCCCCCAGAGAGAGCCTCCCCAGCCGACTCTGGTCGGGAGCGCGTCGACAGGACTAGGGCCTCACCGGGACCCGAACCTGTATAAACCCGTGTGTCATTTTTTGTGCTTGTCCGGCGGGGGAGGACCGGTCATCCGGTCAACCCGTGCCGCGTAATCTTCGGTAGGATCACTCTCAAAAGCTGTCGGGGTATTCGCAATACCACGACAGTTGGCGCCGTCCGTGGGGACTCGTGACAAGATGCCATGGCTCCCCCAAGAACAAGGGCTCGCACCCTTCCCGGTGATCCGGGTCTCGCAGACCCGGCGCCGTCCGCCCGGGACACTGCTGTCCCGGCGGTCCCTTCCGGAGGCGACCTGGCCCAAGTACCGCCTCCCTCCTTTCCTCTTAACTTAGGTGCTTCCACCTCCAGGTCATTCCCGGTGACCGCGGGGACCTCGGCCGGGACAAGCGTCCCCCCGATGGCTCCCCCGGCTCCCCGGGACGCCCTGCTCGAAGCTCTCGTGGAAGGCCAGCTCCGTGCCCAGCGCTCTATGGACGAACTCCTTACCGTGTTGGCGCGGCCTCCGGCCCCCACATTTGCTTCGCACCCATATCCGGGGAACATGCCCCCGTTTATGGGTTACCCAGCGGCCCCTCCGGCCTCGGGGGGGTTGTCCGTCCCGTATGATCCTGCCGGGGGGTTCCCTCCCCCTGCGGGATATACGTCCGGACCCTTCCCGGCACCTGGGCCCGTCCCGGTACCGGGAGGTTACTTCATGCCGGGGCCCTTCGTGGCACCAGGGGGGTACCCCATCCCCGGCCTATTCTCGGGGCCGGGAGCCCATTTTTCGCCGGGGGTTTACCCTGCGCCGGGAGCCAGTCCCGCCCCCCGCGTCGCGTTTACCGCACAGGGGGCGGTTGACAGAGCAGCCCCCGTGCCGCAGCGGACTTCCCCCCGCATGGGCTCCCCGGTTCCGGACGTCGCCACGGGGGCTCCCCCCTCGCCGGTTCCGGGTGTTACAGGGCTTGCCCCCTTCCCGGTTCCAGTCGTGGCCACTGGGGCCCCCTCCACTTTGATCCCAGGCGTCGCCGCGGGTGCCCCCTCCCCGGTTCCGGATGATACAGGGGCTTCCCCTTTTCTGGTCCTGGGGGTCATCGCAGGGGGCTCCCCCCAACCGGCTCCGGAAGCCTCCGAGCCGGCAGGTACAGCGCACGAGCTCCCTCCCTCGGCAGGACAGGTCCGTTTCGCTCCGGGGGAGGTCGAGCAAATGCGTCCACCAGAGCGCGGGGAAGAACTTCCCCCCGGCCGCCGGCGCGGGGAGCCTCGCTCTCGCACCGGCCGGGGGAAGAGACCCGCTGAAGAGCCAACCTCTCCGGCGGAGAGCCCGGACGTCCGGGAACTCAGCCCCGGTCCGGAGGAAAAGCGTCGCCACCGCCATTCTGGCGGACCTCTCGGACCACTTCCAGACTCAGACAACGAACGTCCCGTGAAAGAAGACAGCGACCGGGGCTCTCCCCGGGAAGTGCAGGGGGCCAACCAGCCCCTGTGCCGAAGACTTCGCAGCATCCGGTGGCCGCGGCCCTACCGCCCGCCACACATCGAACACTATAATGGTGAGGCGGACCCTTACGAGTTCGTGCAGGTCTACTCCACCGCCATCTCCGCGGCCGGGGGGGACGAGACAGTATAGTGCAACGTCTTCCCCCTCTACCTCTCTCCTGGTTTTACAACCTGAAGGCCGGCTCCATCCAGTCTTTCTTGCAGCTCAAGCGGGAATTCTGTGCCAACTTCCAAGGGAACTATGTGCGTCCCCTAGACTCCTCGCAGCTATACACTGTCCGGCAGAGGACGGGGAAACCATCAGAAGCTTCTTCAAGCGCTTTGCTCAGGTGAAGAGCAAAGTGGCCCACGTCCCCGACTCTACGGTCATCGAAGCCTGCAAAAGCGGCATCCTCCCGGGGGAGCTCCACCGAAGACTCTCCCGGAGCTGCCCCTCTTCCGCCGACGAGCTCTTCAACGTGCTCGAAAAGTACGCTCGGGCCGAGGAAGACGATATCTGGAAGAAGACCCAGGGGGCTCCCGCCCCCGCCGACCGGGGGGCCAGGGATCCCCCCAAACGCTCCAGGCAGGGGGGACGTAGCGAGCCACGGCCTCGGGACACCTTTGTCCTCGAGGGCGGAGGCGGCTCGCGCGACCCCCTGAGGACCAACCGCCCCTTCCCCAAACCGAAGGGCCATGGGGGAGGACAGTCTTCGCGCGGCCGGGAAGGCCCTACGGGGAGAAGGCGTGAAGGACCGTGGTGCAGCCTCCACAGGTCCAATACCCACGCTACCCGAGATTGTAGCCAGCTGCTGCAGCACTTCGCGGACTTCCTCGACCAGCGCGGGCAGGGGGGGACTCCGGCCTCCTTGCTCCCTCAGCCAGCTGTTCTGGCCCTTCCCGTTCCCACGGGGGGCCAGCAGACGCAAGAGGGGGAGCCTTCAGAAGCTCTCCCCTTTCAAACTTCGCAGCGGCACATCAACGTCATCGTGGGAGGATCTGCCTCTGGGCGGGACTCTAAGCGCCAGCGTAAGGAGTACGCGCGCGAGGTCAAGGTTGTGGGGGTGCTACACGCGTCCCCACCACCGAAGTGGTCGGACGTCCCCCTCACCTTCACGGCAGAAGACGCGCGGGGGGTTCGCTTCCCCCACGACGACGCGCTCATTGTCTCCGCGACCATCTACAACTGCCGTCTGGCCCGGATCCTGGTGGACGGCGGGAGCTCCGCCGATGTCTTATTCCTGAAGGCCTTCAAAGAAATGCAGGTGGATGAGAAGCTCCTGCAGCCCGCTGCCGGGGCCCTGCAAGGCTTTGTCCCGGGGAAGGCGATCCACCCCGTGAGCAAGGTAGATCTTCCAATGACCTTCGGCACCCCGGAGAACTACCGGACCGAGCTAGTCCACTTCGACGTGGTAGACCTCCCCTCCTCCTACAACGCGATTATGGGGAGGACGACAATCAACCGGCTGGGGGTTGCCACCCATCAAAATTATCTCTGCATGAAGATCCCCGGGCCGCATGGTGTGATCAACGTCCGGGGAGACCAAGACATGGCCCGTGCTCTATACGAGCGCGCTGCGGCCACGATCGGAAGCGTCAACCTCATAAAAACGCCCGGGGGGGAGGCTCCTCCCCCGGAACTAGATGCTGCTGCGTCACCACCCGGGAGGCCCCTCCTCAAGCCGCGTCCGGAAGGGGGCCTGCGGAAGGTCCTGCTGTCCCCAGGCAACAAAGACAAAACCGTCCGGATCGGGGCAGAGCTCCCCGAGGAGCACGCAGCGCAACTTGCGGCTTTCCTGCGCGAAAACTCCGATGTTTTTGCGTGGAAGCCGTCAGACATGCGGGGCGTTGCCCGGGGGGTCATTGAGCACAAGCTTGCAGTAGCCCCCGGTCACCCCCAGTCAAACAGAAGCTACGGAAACTCTCCCTCGAGCGCCAAGAGGCAATCAAGGCGGAGATCACCCAGCTCCGAGAGGCGGGGTTCATTCGGGAGGTCCTACACCCCGAGTGGCTCGCGAACCCCGTCCTCGTCAAGAAATCAACTGGCAGGTGGCGGATGTGCGTGGACTTCACCGACCTTAACCGCGCCTGCCCCAAAGACAACTTCCCGCTCCCGCGGATTGATCAGCTCGTCGACTCCACTGCGGGGTGCGAGCTCATGAGCTTCCTAGACGCCTACTCGAGCTACCATCAAGTCCGGATGGCGGAAGGGGACAAGGAAAAGACGAGTTTTATTACTCCCCTCGGAACCTTTTGCTACGTCCATATGCCCTTCGGGCTCAAGAACGCGGGGGCGACCTTCTAGCGCCTTATGACACTGGTTTTCAAAGAGCAAGTCGGCCGCAACGTTGAAGTCTACGTGGACGACGCGGTTGTCAAGAGTCCCCGCGCAGCCTCCCACGTCGACGACCTGGCTGAAACCTTCCGGAACCTCTGCGCATTCAGGCTCAAGCTGAACCCGGAGAAGTGCGCCTTCGGGGTGCGCGGGGGGAAGCTCCTAGGTTTCCTCGTGTCCCAGCGGGGCATTGAGGCAAACCCCGAGAGGATCCGGGCATTCCTAGACATGCCCCCGCCGCGCTCCGTCAAGGATGTCCAACGACTCTCCGGCCGCCTAGCCGCACTCAGCCGCTTTGTCTCCCGGTCGGGGGAGCGGGGCCTCCAGTTCTTCAAGATCCTCCGAGGGCTCGAGGGGTTCCGCTGGACCCCCGAGGCCCAGGAGGCGTTCGACGACCTCAAGAAGTACCTCACGAGCCCTCCAATGCTCGTGAGTCCGTCCCCGGAAGAGCCCTTGCTCCTCTACCTCGCCGCGACCCTCGTCGCCGTCAGCGCGGTTTTGGTGAAGGAGCAAGCGGGGCAGCAGCGCCCGGTGTACTACGTGAGTGAGGCCCTCCAAGGGGCCAAAACTCGGTACACGGAAATGGAGAAAATCTGCTACGCCCTCCTCATGGCGTCCCGGAAGCTGCGGCATTACTTCCTGGGGCACCCCATCACCGTCCCGTCGTCCCTCCCCCTTGGGGAGGTACTGCGGAACAAAGAAGCCACCGGCCGGATCGGGAAGTGGGGGGCTGAGCTCGCCCCCTTCTCCCTGTCCCTTACCGGCCGCTCCACCATCAAGTCGCAGGTCCTCGCCGACTTCGTCGCAGAGTGGACTCCCACCTCTGGGTCCGGGGACGAAGATCTCCCTGTGCTGCCCCGACGCAGTGATCATTGGACCCTTATGTTCGATGGGTCACTGTGTCTCGCCGGGGCTGGCGCGGGAGTAGTCCTCCGGAGCCCCGAGGGGAAGGAACTCAAGTACGCCGCGCGGCTCAAGTTCCCCGCAACCAACAACGTCACCGAATACGAGGCTTTGCTCCACGGGATGCGCCTCGCGCGCTCCCTGGGGATCCGGCGCCTCCTAGTCAAGGGAGATTCTCAGCTCGTAGTTTGCCAAATGGACAAGTCTTACCTGTGCCATGACGCAAACTTAAGTCTTTATTTGCAGGAAGTGCGAAAGATGGAGAGGCATTTCGACGGCCTCGAGGCCCGGCATATCCCACGTAGGGACAATGACCGGGCCGACGCCTTGGCCCGGGCAGCCAGCGCCCGGGAATCGCTCCCCAAGGGGGCTTTCTTGGAGATCATCACGAAGCCCTCGGTGGCCTCCCCGGACACGGGCAACGAGCCTCATGTCCCGGAGGTCGCCGAGATCACCCGGACTCCGTCTTGGTTGGACCCCCTCATCTCCTTCATCAAGGGGGAGGGGGACCCTCCTACTGAGACCGAGGCTAAACGCCTCCGGGCTAAAGCCCGGGCATATCTCCTGCTGGAGGGGAGGCTCTACAAGCGGGGGGCTTCTGCCCTCCTGCGCTGCCTCCCCCGGCCGGAGGGACTTCAGCTTCTCGAAGACATCCACACGGGGAGCTGCGGTTCTTACCTAGCCCCACGTGCCATCGCAGCCAAGGCCCTCCGGCAGGGCTTCTACTGGCCCACGGTCATGCGCGACGCGCGAGACTTCGTCTCCGCTTGCGAGGCATGCCAGAAGATGGCCAAGGGCTCGAACCTCCCCCCAATAGTGCTGCAGACGATCCCCATCACTTGGCCCTTTGTGCGCTGGGGGATGGACCTCTTAGGGCCCTTCCCCCCAGCGCCCGGGGGATACAAGTATGCCGTAGTCTCAGTCGACTATTTTACAAAGTGGGTTGAGGCGGAGCCTTTGGCCAGCATCACGTCCCGGGCCGTTCAGCGATTTTTCTGGAAAAACGTCGTATGTCGTTTTGGTGTCCCCCGGGAAATCACCGTGGACCACGGGACCCAATTCGACTCGGCTTATTTCCGGGAATTCTGCGAAGGCCTAGGGCTCATCATGCACTTCGCCTCTGTGGCCCATCCCCGGAGCAATGGGGCGGTCGAGAGGGTCAACGGCGTGATCCTACTGGGGTTGCGCCGGAGACTCGAGCAAACCGCTTCTAAGCGGGGTGCATGGGCGGAGGAGCTCCCTAGCATCCTCTGCTCCATGCGCACGACCCCGTCCCGGGCGACGGGGCGCACTCCCTTCTCCCTGGTCTACGGGGCCGAGGCAGTCCCCCCCACGGAGATCGGCTTCCGGTCGCTGCGGGTTAAGCTCCTGGAGGGAGCTACGCCCTCAGCGTACCAGGCCAACGAGGCCAACCAGCGTCTGGAGATCGACCTCGTGGAGGAGGAACGCGACCGAGCGCTCCTCCGCCACACCATCTACGAGCAAGAAATGGCGCGCGCGTACAATCAGCGCGTGCGCGAGAAAGCCTTCCGCCTTGGGGACCTTGTCCTCAAGCGCTTGACGGACCCCAAAGCCCAGGGTAAGCTCTCCCCCAAGTGGGAGGGCCCCTACAGGATCTCCGCGGTCCTGGGCTCGGGGGCCTATAAACTCTCCAACCTTCAAGAGCAGGAGCTGAAGCACACGTGGAACTTGCGTTTGCTTCGCAAGTTCTATGTTTAGCCTTACGGGCCTGTCCCCTCCCCCGGAGCGTTCACGCCGGAGGGGGAGGAGGGACGCTGTATTTTCCTCCCCTTTCGCGGCTTCGCAAGGGGAGATCCTGTACTTCATTTTATTAGCAATACATAGGTCTTGCTTTCCAAACTGTCTCATCGCAGGTCTTTCTCATTACCGCCCCTAGCGGCGATGCCCTCCCCGCGAGGAAGCCCTCCCCGCGAGGATGCCCTCCTTGTGAGGATGCCCTCCCCGCGAGGAAGTGGGCCAGCCCCAACAAGTCCCTACAACGGAGCCTGCACTCCCGTAGGGCGGCTTACGATCAGCCCTCGTGGACTGAGGGTGTAAGCGGCAACCCGGTCACAGTGGCCGTGGTAACGAGTCACTTTGGGAGACTAGTCCCCTGCCCAAACACTCAAGCCCTGTCTTCGGGCACTTCCTCCTCCGGGAGTCGACGTTATTCCCGGCTCCCCGTTTTCACGGCGACCGGAAGATCGGCCCCTTGCGGCTTGATTGGATCTATCTTCCTCCTCCGGGAGTCGACGTTATTCCCGGCTCCCCGTTTTCACGGCGACCGCAAGATCGGCCCCTTGCGGCTTGATTGGATCTATCTTCCTCCTCCGGGAGTCGACGTTATTCCCGGCTCCCCGTTTTCACGGCGACCGGAAGATCGGCCCCTTGCGGCTTGATTGGATCCATCTTCCTCCTCCGAGAGTCGACGTTATTCCCGGCTCCCCGTTTTCACGGCGACCGGACGATTGGTCCCCAGTGACCTTATTCCCGGCTCCCCGTTCTCACGGCGACCGGATGAATGCCTCCCGGAGACCCTATTCCCGGCTCCCCGTTCTCACGGTGACCGGACGATTGTCTCTCAGAGAAGTCGGATTTCTCGGGCATTTTCTTCCCCGAAGACCCTATTCCTGGCTCCCCGTGCTCACGGCGACCGGACGAATGTCGCCTAGGAAGCTCGCCTCTGGAAATCTCATCGGGTTCTCTTGGATTTTCCTTCCGCTTGAGGCCTTATTCCCGGCTCCCCGTTCTCACGGCGACCGGACGATTATCTCCCGGAAGGTCTTCTCTTTGAAAACCTCGATTTAAAATTTTCTAAGGAAATTTCCTATGTTACAGGTGACTTCCTTCCCGGGGGCCTTGTAACCCCCACAGCGCGCGGAGCTATTCACCGGCCCGCTGTGGGTGGGGGGGATAAGGAACCCCCGGGTGTCGACCGCACCACCCACGAGGAAACTTAGCTCATCCTTGTTAAGATGAGTCGGCCAGACCATCCAAGAAGAAGAAAATAAAGAGGCGACGCAATGAAAGGAAACAACAACAACAGCTTTATTGATTCTCAAACCCGGAGGACATCTTCCCCCTCCGGTGGGCTTCGGAGAGGATACAACCCGGGTTCTAACCCGGGGGATTCTGTAAGCCCTAAGGCTCCTACGCCTAATACTCCCGGAGGCTCTCCGCTAGCTCCCGGGTCAAGTCCCGGTACAACGCCCACACGCGGCGCCGAGCGTCCCGGAGCACATCTTCAGGCCAAAACTCGTATCCCGCCGGTGGAAGTATCCGGAGGGGAGGGATCATCCGGAGCCCCGGTCGCGGAGGGGCCAATTCGGCACGATGATTATCGAAGTTGTCCAAGTGCCACTCCAGACGCCACCTCAACCGGATCGGCTCCCGGACACTATCCTCGCCGCGATTCCCGGAGAGAAGGCTTAGCAAAATCAAAGCCGCTTGGGCGTCCCCTGGGGAGCCCCTCCCGGACCTTCGCCCGGGAGCAACCTCCCGGGAACCCTGGTAACAGTAAGTTCAATTCAAAGACTTAGAGAAAATCCTAACTTCATTGCATTAAAAATTTTTATGTACAAGTGCCCGGGGCTTCTTCTAAGAAGCTACCGGAATCAAAAAGTCCTAAAACAAAAAAGGGCCCTAACTAAGACCCGGGGGGAGGCTCATACATGTTCATTGGCGTCTTCCCCCCGGGGGGCTTCCTCCGAGGCCGGGGCTGGGGCATCTCCCGCCGGAGGCGCCAGAGCCGGGAACCACACCTTGATGATCCGGTCGTAGAACCCTCCGACGAGCTGCTCGACCTCCCGGCGCGAAGGCTCGAAGGAGTCCGGGAAGCTTCGGGGGATGCGGCCCCCGATCGCCCGGGCGCCGACCCCTCGGAACTCGACAAGCCCCGCAGCGGCCGCGATGACGGGGATCGCCCGACCCCGCGCCCGAACATCGACAGCCTCCGGGATGGCGGAGACCTGTGCGTTGAGGAAACACACAGCCTCCGCGAGGGTCGCCGGCGGGACCTCCCTGCTCCCGGGGCCGAGGCTTACGCCAAGTTCCTCGAGGGCCGTCCGGACAGAGCGGCCCGCGTCCGCCACCGCCCGGACGCTTGAGCTCTCGAGCTCGCGGAGCGCCTCCTCCCTCGCCTTGGCCTCCTCCCGGAGGCGTGCGTTGATGGCCTCGGAAATATGAACCTGGGCCCGGACCCGGGTCAATTCCGCGAGGGCTTCATCACGTTCCCGGAGGGCCTCCTCGCGCTGCCCTACGGAGGCCGCGGCCCGGCCCTCCGCCTCCTTAAGCAGCCGGGTGACCCGCTGCTCAAGGCCCCAGGTAAGAGCCGCCACCTACAAAATACATAAGAGTTAGAAAAATTTCAAAGTGCAGGGGATGAGCGAAGGCGTTATCGACTCGGGTTACCTGGGCCCCGAGGGACTGAAGCCCCTCGAAACGCTCGTGGAGCGTCCCTCCCGCGACGAAGGCCTGCACCTTTCGGGTATGCAGGCCCTCCAAGTAGCGGGCTACCTCCCCCGCGGGGAGCAAAGGGGTCTCCCGCCCGGAGCCGCCGGCTCGACCGGCGGGGGGTCCCCCGACCTCAAGGTCCGGCAGCGCGGCCGGGGTCTTCGTCGACGAGGTAGTGCCCCCTGAAGACGTGGCCGAGGAGCTCTCGGCGGGAGGCTCCGCCCGGGGGGGAACCATCAAGCCTTTCCCTGCCCCGGGCCGGAAGGTCCTCGGGGCCCCCTCCTCCGGAGGAACCTCGTAAACCGAGGGGCTCCCCCCCTCGTCTACCGGCCAGACCCGCGAGCGGTGACGGGGCGGGAGGAGCTCCACCGCGAGCGGTGACGGGGCGTAGTTCGCCGAGTCGGACGTCGCCCCGCCCGCAGTTGCCTCCTTCCCCCGCGCCTCGACGGGGCCATTCGGGGGGGAGGTGTCGCTTCCTTCCGGGACTGTGCTCGGGCACGTTCGCTCCCGGGGGTCTCTTCCCGGGGCTTCGTCGGTGTCGCTGCCGGCGTCGTCGATGGGCCGGGGGTCTTTTGGACCCGGGCCTTCTTGGGCTCCGAGCCCCCGGCCGCCTCCTTCCCCCGTTTGTGTGAACCGGGGGTGGGGAGAGGCTTCCTCTACGGCAGCTTTAGCCCGAAGGCCGCCGCTACCAAGTTCTTTGGGGGGCCCTCGCCCACGGCGCGCACAACGCGCTCGTGCTCATCGGCGAAGTACCTCCCCAAGAGGTTCTCCGCCTTCTCCCGCGCCGCCGGGTACGGCCGGACTGCAAGAGGTAAAGAGTTAGTCAATTTCCTAAAAATTTGTAAGAACAATGCAGCGGGTTCCCGGGGCTTACGTCGCGTCACCGGCTTCACCGGGGGCCGCTGCTCGGGGCCCATGCCGATCCCCCTCTTCCCGCCGAAGAAGGGGGAGATCCGGAGGAGAGCCATCTCCTCAGCCGCTTCCCGCATCGAGCGGGTCTTTTTGGAGAGGATTACCTTGCCGAGGAGCTCGTACTCCTCGTCCGTCCACACCGGCGGCTTTGGTGCGGACGAGCGGCTGTAGGTGGGGGCCTCCGGGGGCGTACACCACCGCGTCGTCTCGGGAGGCCGCCGCCGGGTAGTCGATTACCCGGGCCGGCAGCATCTGGACCATCACCGAACCAAAGGGGGACTTGGGGCCCCCCTTCAGCAGGTGGGAGGTCCGCGCCGCCGGTTCGTAGAAGTACCGGAAGGCGCGAAGGTTGGGCTCCCGCCCGATCGCTGTCTCGATGAGCCAAATGAAGAGGCCCATCCGGACAAGCGCGTTCGGAGTGAGGTGGTTGAGAGCCACCCCATACTCCTTGAGAAACTCCCGGAGCATGGGATGCACCGGGAGCCGGAGCCCCGCCTCGAGGAAGGCTTCGAAGGCCACGATCTCTCCCGGCCTGGGGCGGGGGGCTCCGTCCTTCTTCACGGGGACTCGGATGTCCCTGGCTGCAACGATGCCCCTTTCGGCCAAGGACTCGGCGTCCTCGGCCGTGAACTCAGATGCCCAGAGGAAATCCGAGGGGATTTCCTCCGGGGGCACCTCCGTGGTCTTCGCTCGACCCTTGGGTGCCATGAGGTTAGTTTTCTTTTTGGTAGCTAACTTTGCAGGACGCTACTACTAGAAGCTCCCGGAGAAAGCTACTGGAGAAAGCTATCGGGAAAACTACCGGAGAAAGCTACCGGAAAAGCTACCGGGAGAGGGCTACCGGGAGAGCAAAAATCGTGGGGCTGAGAATTTGGAATGAGCTTCTGGGCTAATGGGAACGGGGATGCCCGAACTTCCGTCAGGTGGAGGATAAGTCGATTAGGCGGCGCGAGACACACACGATCCGGCTTCTTGATCGGCACGATCAAAACCCCTACAATCGCAGCACCACGCGTCCTCTGGTTATCAACCGTGCGCTGCCCGGTTGACCTCGCCACGAAGGCTAATCCCTGCCAGTGAATCGAGAACACAAGCAAGAACAAGAAAGATGCAACTGAATTTGCAATTGAGGATGAAGCTCACGAATTGGGGTCTCACAAACCGATGAACGGAGACACTGTTCAAAGACAGAATTGATCTAAGCAAAACCCAAGTCTAAACGGCAGCCATGGCGGCCATATATATACTGTATGGGGCGGCCATGGGGTGGAGGAGGAAACCCTAGGGGTACATGGGCCTTGGGCCCAAAGTGGAGCGTCGCAGCGCACATCAGATTCTGGTTGTAATCTTGTTTTGACGATTCCTGTTTATTCGTAAGGAATTTGGACATGGGACTGGATCCGTTGGAAAGCTCTCGTCATTCTCTTGTCCGTAGAGTCGAAGAACATTGAAAACGGACTTCGTATGTGGCCTGTACGTCCGTTTGAAGTTGGACTACGTGCAGATGGCCGAACCGGACTCGCGGATGAATTGAGCTCACTTGTGGGCTGGCCTTGGAGCGACGTGGCTTGTGCGACCTTAGAGGTGTAGAGGCGCCTTTCTTGAGCACGTCTTGTGTTTGGGGAGGTGGCCAAGGTGGAGGCCGAACTTGTGGCGGCGACAGCACAAAATCCAGATGACGTACGTGCTGCCAGCTTTTGCGTCCTGGCCAAGGTGGCGGACGATGACATCTTGATGACCACCATGTTGATGTCGTCTTGGTCATAACCATGATGTACATGGTCTCATCACGGGCCCCCCCAAGGTCGTATTTATAGGGGCGGCCCGTGGTCTAGATGCACGCCACGTGGCACCCGCGGATCAATCTGGGCCGTAGAAATTCAAACCGTGCGCGGGAAACGAAGGGACGGGCGCGTGAATCGAGGCGCCGGTTTGAACCGCGCGCGCATTTATGGTGAAACGGCGCGGCTTTAAGCGTGGGGCACGGAAACCGAAGCATCATGGCTGTGGTAGCTCGGCCCGGAGATCTTCCCGGTGACCTGAACCATACCCACCGGGGACTCGAGCATCGTCCCCGGAGGGCATGGGGGGCTGCTGTCGGGGGAAATCTCCACGGGACTAAGTCCAGGTAAGATGTGACATTCGCCCGGGGACGTGGCCTCCAGGGCCTCCCCGGGTGCCGCCTTTTGGCTCCCGGGAAGCGGCCTCCGGTGCCCTCCCGGGCGCCGCCATTTGCCCGGGGACTTGGCCTCCGGGGCCTCCCCGGGCGCCGCCTTTTGGCTCCCGGGACGTGCTCTCCGGTGCCCTCCCGGGCGCCGCCTTTTGCCCGGGGACCTAGGCTCCGGGGCCTCCCGGGCGCCACATTTTGGCTCCCGGGACGGGGCCTCCGGTGCCCTCCCGGGCGCCGCCTTTTGCCCGGGGACTTGGCCTCCGGGGCCGCCCCGGGCGCCGCCTTTTAGCTCCCGGGATGCGGCCTCCGGTGCCCTCCCGGGCGCCGCCTTTTGGCTCCCGGGACGTGGTCTCCGGTGCCCTCCCGGGCGCCGCCTTTTGCCCGGGGACTTGGCCTCCGGGGCCTCCCCGGGCGCCGCCTTTTGGCTCCCGGGACGCGGCCTCCGGTGCCCTCCCGGGCGCCGCCTTTTGCCCGGGGACGGGGCCTCCTGGGCCTCCCCGGGCGCCGCCTTTTGGCTCCCGGGACGGCGCCTCCCCGGGCGCCGCCTTTTGCCCGGGGACGGGGCCTCCGGGGCCTCCCCGGGCGCCGCCTTTTGGCTCCCGGGACGGGGCCTCCGGGGCCTCCCCGGGCGCCGCCTTTTGCCCCGGGACGGGGCCTCCGGGGCCTCCTAAAGGTAAAGTCTCGAACTGTTTATCACGTGCAGGTCACGCGAGGAGCGCCTCGGGAACTAGCGACCACCTGTCAAGCATCCAAGGCTTTTGACCGGGAGAAGGACGGTCCTGCCCTTCAATCCGACGGTGGCTTCCGGGGTAGTTTAGGTTTTTTGCTGCTTTTTGTGGCTATAAATAGCCCTTGTACCCCTCTGTTGTAAAGGATCGGTTCTTTTATTGGAATAGCCAAACTCACAGACGTGCTCCGGAAGCCTCTCCCCCGGAGAGAGCCTCCCCAGCCGACTCCGGTCGGGAGCGCGTCGACAGGACTAGGGCCCCCACCGGGACCCGAACCTGTATAAACCCGTGTGTCATTTTTTGTGCTTGTCCGGCGGGGGAGGACCGGTCATCCGGTCAACCCGCGCCGCGTAATCTTCGCTAGGATCACTCTCAAAACCTGTCGGGGTATTCGCAATACCACGACATTTAACGTACCTGGATCAAAAGGAGTGAGCACGGTTAGAGGCAGTCAAAGTGTGGCCCTTCCTTGTGATCGCATATCCCTGGAATTGGTCAATCAGCTTCCCCTTCAGGATGACAAGGCTACGACCAAAGAATCAGAAGCGGTCAAGGTAAATCCATGACCATATGAGAAACACAAACAAGTTGTTTTATTCCTAGATGACCAATCTAAAACTATTCAGATCGGGTTAGGATTGGATGACAAAAAGGAACTTGAGCTCATCACTTTCCTCCTAGCTAATGCAGATGTGTTTGTGTGGAAACCATCCGACATGCCGGGAGTCCCAAGGGAAGTGTGTCGACGATTCGGACTCGGGGTCCTTAGTTGAACTTATGCAGAATTTTGTGAGTTGTGAGACCTTTCAGGGTGTCCCTCCGGGAAGGGATGATGAACCAAGGCTAGATAGAGCACAGAGAGATTTATACAGGTTCGGGCCCCCGATGGTGGGAGTAATAGCCCTACATCCTGTTGGGATTTCACTATATGTGGGAAAATTACAAGGTTATGGAAAGAGTCTTCACAGGCGAAGATCCTTCCAATGTGATGATATAAAAAATGCCTATAAAGACTAGTAAACTTAGCCTAATGTCTTATGTTGATCTTCTGATCTCTCGATCCTTTGATCCCCTCATCTGGTGCACTGGCTTACCCTCTTATACTGGTCGAAAGGGTGCCAAGGCATAACAGCATCGAACAGTTGCTCGGGTGCAGTTTTGATAACTGCACTTAACCTCCACGCAGGTTTAACACGTGTTATTAAGGAATAACTGCACGTATTAACCTCTTGACGTTTGTCTTTATACGTGGAAGAATCTTCGGGATACTCGGGATATCCCTGTTGTAGGGACTGAGCAATCCTGCGTCTCCTGGTCGAAGGTGTCCTGACTGCGCGTTGCTTGTAATCATCTGACCGCGCACTATCTGCGATCTTCTGTCCGCACATCGCCTACGAACTCCTGACCGCGCACTGTCTATGGTCTGATCGCGTAAAGCCTGCGATCATATATCTGCGCTTCTCGGAGCAACCTGAGTTCGCATCAACGGACACTTATCTGATTCGAATCTATCTTGAACCAGTCAGGTATTTATTTGAACTAGCTCGAGTATCAATCCTCGTCAAAGTGATCAAGCACAGGCTAGCTATTCAGCCTGGACAGTGAACAATAAAGCAATAGCTCAAGCGCTTTTCCCCTGATCGAAGAGAAGCTATTCATTTGGAGTAGGATAAACTCCAGGAAGCTGGCTTCATTCGCGAGGTTGACCATCCAGAATGGCTCCCAAACTCTATCATAGTCCTGAAGTCTAATGGTGTCGTGGTATTGCGAATACCCCGGCAGGTTTTGAAAATGATCCTAGCGAAGATTACGCGGCGCGGGTTGACCGGATGACCGGTCCACCCCCGCCGGACAAGCACAAGAAATGACACACGGATTTATATAGGTTCGGGTCCCGGTGGGGGCCCTAGTCCTGTCGACGCGCTCCCGACCGGAGCCGGCTGGGGAGGCTCTCTCCGGGGGAGAGGCTTCTGGAGCACGCCTGTGAGTTTCGCTACTCCAATAAAAGTGATCCGATCCGCCACAACAGAGGAGTACAAGGGCTATTTATAGCCCCAAAAAGAAGCAAAAAGCCTAAACTACCTCGGAAGCCACGGTCGGATTGAAGGGTAGGAACGTCCTTCTCCCGGTCAAACGTCTTGGATGCCTGACAGGTGGTCGCTGATTCCCGAGGCGCTCCTCGCGTGACCTGCACGTGACAAATCAACTCGAGACTTTACCTTTAGAAGGGCGATGAGGCCCGGGACACGCGCCGGAGGCCAGGTCTCCGGACCAAAGGCGGCTCCCGGGACCAGCACCGGAGGCCGGGTCCCAGGAGGCAAAAGGCGGCGCCCGGGACGAGGCCGGAGACCCCGTCCCCGGGCGAATGGCGGCGCCCGGGACGGCGCCGGAGGCCTGTTCCCGGGAGCCAAAAGGCGGCGCCCGGGGAGAGGCCAGAGACCACGTCCCCGGGCCAATGGCGACGCCCGGGACGGCGCCGGAGGCCAGGTCCCGGGAGCCAAAAGGCGGCGCCCGGGGAGAGGCCGGCGGCCGCGTCCCCGGGCAAATGGCGGCGCCCGGGACGGCACCGGAGGCCAGGTGCCGGGAGCCAAATGGCGGTGCCCGGGACGGCGCCGGAGGCCTGGTCCCGGGAGCCAAAAGGCTGCGCCCGGGACGGCGCCGGAGGCCTGGTCCCGGGAGCCAAAAGGCGGCGCCCGGGGAGAGGCCGGAGACCACGTCCCCGGGCCAATGGCGGCGCCTGGGACGGCGCCAGAGGCTAGGTCCCGGGAGCCAAAAGGCGGCGCCTGGGGAGAGGCCGGCGGCCACGTCCCCGGGCAAATGGCGGCGCCCGGGACGGCGCCGGAGGCCTGGTCCCGGGAGCCAAAAGGCGGCGCCTGGGGAGGCCCCAGAGGCCGAGTCCCCGGGCCAATGTGACACGACTTACCTGGACTTAGCGCCGCGGAGATTTCCCCCAACAGCAGCCCCCCATGCCCCCCGGGGACGATGCTCAAGTCTGCGGTGGGTATGGTACACGTCACCGGGAGAATCTCCGGACCAAGTCACCGGAGCCGTAACGCTTCAGGTTCCGTGCCGGACGCTTATGGCCGCGCCGTTTCATCATAAATGCGCTCGCGGTTCGAACCGGCACCTCGATTCGCACGCCCGTCTCTTCGTTTCCCGCGCACGGTTTGAACTTCAACGGTCCAGATTGCTTCGCGGGGTGCCACGTGGCGCCCATCTAGACCTCATCTCGTCCCTATAAATAGGGCCTTGGGGGCCCAGAACTTCATTCCAAACTTTCATAGCCTTAGTGATTTTTGCTCTCCCGGTAGCTCTCTCCCGGTAGCTCTCTCCGGTAGCTAGTGTCCGGTAGCGAGCGTCCGGTGCCTTTAGCCGCAGCCTCCTGAAAAGTTAACCACCGAAAAAACAAACCTGATGGCACCGAAAGGTCGAGCGAAGATGACTGAGGTGCCCCCGGAGGAAGTCAGTCTGGACTTTCTCTGGGCGTCCTAGTTTACGGCCGAGGACGCCGAGTCCATGGTCGAGCGCGGCGTCGTCGCGGAAGGGGACATCCGAGTCCCCGTGAAGAAAGACGGAGCCCCCCGCCCCAGACCCAGAGAGGTCGTGGCCTTCGAGGCCTTCCTGGAGGCGGGGCTCCGGCTCCCAGTGCATCCCATGCTCCGGGAGTTTCTGAAGGAGTACGGGCTGGCGCTCAACCATCTCACGCCGAACGCCCTCGTCCGGATGGGCATCTTCATCTGGATTTTGGAGACGGCGACCGGGAGGGAGCCCACCCTACGCGTCTTCTGGTACTTCTACGAACCGGCGGCGCAGAGCTCCCACTTGGTGAAGGGGGGACCCCAAGACCCCCTTCGGCTCGGTGATGGTGCAGATGCTGCCGTCCCGGGTGGCCGACTACTCGGCGGCAGCCTCCTGGGACCATTGGGGCGATTGGGTCCGGAGGTGGTTCTACCTCCGGGTCCGGGACGACGGGGTGACGTACGCCCCGAAGCCCGCCTCTTACAGCCGATCGTCCGCGCCGAAATTTCCGATGTGGACGGACGAGGAGCTCGAGCTCCTCGGCAAGGTGATCAGCTCCCGGAAGACCCGCTCTATGCGGGACGCCGCCGAGGAGATGATGCTCCTGAGGATCTCCCCCTTTGCGCACGGGAGGAGGGGGACCGGCATGGGCCCGGAGCAGCGGCCTCCGGTCAAGCCGGTGACCCGACGTAAGTCCCGGTAACCTGCTGCATCGCATTTACAAATTTTCAAAAATTTGACTAACTCTTTACCTCTTGTAGTCCGGCGGTACCCGGCGGCGCGAGAGAAGGCGGAGAACCTCCTCGGGAGGTACTCCGCCGACGAGCACGAGCGCGTCGTGCGCCTCGTGGGGGAGGGTCCTCCCCGGAACCTGGTGGCTGAGGCCTACGGGCTGAAGCTCCCGGAGAGGAAGCCTCTCCCCACCCCCGGGTCGCATAAGCGGGGGAAGGACGCGGCCGGGGGCTCTGAGCCTAAGAAGGCTAGAGTCCAAAAGACCCCCGGCCCGTCAACGACGCCGGCGGTGACTCCGGTGAAGCCCTGGGACGAGACCCCCAGGACCGAGCGCGCCCGGGCGTCGGCACGGAAGGAGACAACACCCCCTCCCCCGAAGAGCCCCGTTGAGGCTCGGGGGAAGGAACTGGCCGCGGACGGGGCGGCCTCCGACTCGGCGAACTACGCCCCGTCGCCGCCATCGGTAGCGGCCCCGCCACCACCCCCGGCCCCCTTGGAGCCGGAGAAACTGGAGGTGAGGTTCGCGGAGGCCTCGCCTCCGCGGATGGAATGGCCCGTGGACGAGGGGGGAGCCCCTCGGTCTACGAGGTCCCGCCGGAAGTGGGGGCCCCGGGGGCCCTCCGGCACGGGAAGGGGAAGGGTCTGATGGTCGCCCCCCTGCGAGGGACCCCTTTCGGGACTTCCTCGGCCACTTCCTCTGGGGGCACCTCCGCAACGAGGACGACAACGACCGCCACCCCGACTGAGGTCGCGCCGGGCGCCCAGGTTCGGGAGCCCGCTACCGGCCGCGGCCGGACCAGCGCCGGGCGGGAGACCCCCTTGCTTTCCGCAGGGGAGGTTGAACGCTACGCGGAAGGCCTGCAGACCCCGAAGGTCTAGGCCTTCATTGCCGGAGGGATGCTCCACGATCGCTTCGCGGAGCTCCGGTCCCTCCAAGCCCAGTTGTTCACCCGAAGCGACTATCGCTTTCCTTTGGCTCCTACATCCAAAATTTTTTCTAACTCTGGAATTTTATAGGGGACGGCGATTACCTGGGGCGTCGAGCAGTGCGTCATCCGGCTGCTCAAGGACGCGGAGGATAGGGCCGCCTCCTTCCTGGGCCAGTGGGACGAAGCTCTCCAGGAGCTGGCCCGGGTCCGGGCCCAAGTTCACGTCTCGGAGGTGGTGAATGGCCGCCTCCGAGAGGAGGCGAACGCGAGGAGGGAGGCCTTCCGGGAGCTCGAGGAATCGAGCGTCCGGGCGGTGGCGGTCGCGGGGCGCTCCGTCCGTTCGGCCCTTGAGAGCCTTGGCGTAAGCCTAGGCTCTGGGAGCAGCTCAGAGGTGCCCCCGGCGACCCTCGCGGAGGTCATGCGTTTTCTCAATACGTAGGTCTCCGTCATTCTGGAGGCGGCTGACCGGGCGATTCCCGTCGTTGCGGCCGCGGCCGGGCTGGTCGAGCACCGGGGAGTGGGCGCCCGGCCGATCGGGGGCCGCATCCCACGGAGCTTCCCCGAGTTCTTCGAGCCTTCACGCCGGGAGGTGGAGCAGCTCGCCGGGGGCTTCTACGACCGGATCATCCGGGCGAGATTCCGGGCACCGGCGCCTCCGGTGGTGGACGCTCCGGCCCCGGCCTCGGAGGAAACCCCCCGGGGGGAGGACGCCAATGAACATGTATGAGCCTCCCCCCGGGTCTTAGTTAGGGCCCTTTTATTTTCTTAGGACTTTTGATCCCGGTAGCTTCTTAGAAGAAGCCCCGGACACTTGTACAAAAACATTTTGAATGCAATGGAGTTAGAATTTTTTCTAAGTCTTTGAATTGAATGCATTGTTACCAGGGTTCCCGGGAGGTTGCCCCCGGGCGAAGGTCCGGGAGGGGCTCCCCGGGGGGGCGAAGGTCCGGGAGGGGCTTCCCGGGGGACGCCCAAGCGGCTTTAGTCTTGCTAAGCCTTGTCTCCGGGAAGCGCGGCGGGGACAGCGTCCGGGAGCCGATCCGGTTGAGGTGGCATCCGGAGTGGCACTTGGACAATTTTGACAATCATCGTGCCGAGTTAACCCCCCCGCGTCCGGGGATCCAGATGGTACCTCCTCTCCGGATACTTCCACCCGTGGGGTACGAATATTGGACCGAAGATGTGCTCCGGGACGCTCAGCGCCGCGTGCGCGCATTGTACCGGGACTTGGCCCGGGAACTAGCGGAGCGCCTCCGAGAGTATTAGGCGTAGGAGCCTTAGGACGTAGAGAATCCCCCGGGTTAGAACCCGGGTTGTACCGTTTTCGAAGCCCACTGGAGGGAGAAGATGTCCTCCGGGTTTCAAGATGAATAAAGCTGTTTGTTTACTTCTCTTGTTGTCTTTTCACTTTTTCTTCTTGGATGGTCTGGACGACTCCTTTTCTCAGAAATAAGCTACGTTTGCTCGTAGGCGGTGCGGTCGACACCCGATGGTTCCTTATCCCCCCCGCCCACAGCGGGCCGGAGGGTAGCTCCGCTCGTTGTGCGGGAAACAAGGCCCCCAGGGTTGGCGTGACCTGCAGCATAGGAATTTTTCTAAGTTAGAAAAAATTTAGAACGAGGTTTCTTGGGAAAAGACCTTCCGGGAGACAATCGTCCGGTCCGCCGTGAGGTCGGGGAGCCGGGAATAAGGCCTCTTGTGGGAGAAACATCCAAGAAAGACCCGATGAGATTTCCAGAGTCGAGCTTCGAGGGAGACAATCGTCCGGTCGCCGTGAGAACGGGGAGCCGGGAATAGGGTCTCCGGGAGGCATTCATCCGCTCGCCGTGAGAATGTGGAGCCGGGAATAAGGTCGGCAGGGACCACATCCAAGAATGCCATTAGACTTCCCACTGGGGAGAGCGTCGAACGTCGACTCCCGTAGGAGGAAGATAGATCCAAGAAGGCCATTAGACATCCCACTAGGGAGAGCGTCGAACGTCGACTCCCGTAGGAGGAAGATAGATCCAAGAAGGCCATTAGACGTCCCACTGGGGAGAGCGTCTACTACCGGAGGAGGAAGTGCCCGAAGACGGGTCTTGAGTGTTTGGGCAGGGGACTAGTCTCCCAAAGTGACTCGTTACTGCGGCCACTGTGACCGGGTTGCCGCTTACACCCTCAGTCCACGAGGGCTAATCGTAAGCCGCCCTACATGAGGGACTTGCTGGGCCCGGCCCATGTCGCACCCCGAAACTGGGACAACGACTACTCCTGTAGAGACCTAGCTCGCTGCAGCTAGTCCCATTCTCACAAACCTTTGACTTCCCAGGATGAGTCAAACACAGGAGTATATTACATTGCAACAGAGTACTCACAAAATATTAAGCAGTGTGGCCTCCTGGCCTTAATATTACATAAAGAGGATTACAATGCCTACAAGGCATTCAGGGTTTAGCAAAATATTTAACTACACAGCAGAAGATAGGTGACCCTCCCACAAAAGAAGTTGACGGCAGAACAACACACATCAGGGCTCTGGCGGAACTGGTTCTCCTCCTTCTGGATCCACGAAGAACTCCATGCCATCATCTTGATCAAGGTAGGCTCCATCTATTGAGTTGAATGTTGCAAGGGTGAGCACTTACGTACTCAGCAAGTCATAGGTAAGAATAGATACATATAGTAGTGATGGTATGAACCTAGACTAGTCAAGAATTATGGTTGTTTATAAAACAATCTTTTACTTCCATACCTCATCTCATCTTATTTCATGGCAGCACTTTTCAAATTATAACATCATCATTCATGTTCACTAGATTATAGTACTACCGCGACACGTCGACACACGACAGCCCACGGCAGCACTCCTTATCATGACAACACATGTCATTTGGGTAATCTTGATTAAACATATTTTATTTAGAAAAATATACTTGTGTCACACCCCGTGGATTTAATCCACCGCAGCAGACTCCTATAAACCCGGGAGCTCGGAGTATTCGAATACGTTTTTAACTCTGCAGAGAGGTACCAATTTACCCGCAAGATATTCCACTTTCAAGCCCATCCTATCAAAATGATTAGACCCCTCCTCACAACCATGTGTGAGTGGCAAGGTGGAGATAACAAGAACTTTTGTTATGCATCACTTACAATTCACCCCCGACCCTGTGGCTCTCAGCGAGACACGGTTGTGGCAGGTTGTATCCAAACCTCCACCCCTTTGCTTATTCCCATTACTGGGTCAGCGTGCTAGATCACCTTCAGTGATATGTGTGGGAGCCGCACTCCGTGCTTATCGTGCATCACTACACATCTCATGCAGGGGTTTCATGTGCGATCCACATAATAACTTGTTCAGGCCTGTCCCATTCCAGGCTTGCGGTTAGCACGTTGTTCATGTCACTAGACGCACAACACAAGGTTCTAGTCCTTATATGATAGTGACCAGACCATCCACAACCCTGCACCTTCAGTGCCTGCATATCCTTTGCAGTCTAGCACCTCCAGTGCTACAGCCATTCCACACCATTTTTCTGGTCACGGCTAGGGGTTTTATTTCATGAATATAATTATATACATACATATAATAGTTCATGGCTCAAAACTTGTTTATTTCACATTTCACAGATAACCAGTCTAGTACTGCCAATTCATAAATCAACCATTCTCAATCTTTCTCATGCAATATTATTTATATTAAAGGTTATGTTTTAGCAACATTTAAAATATAGGTTCAAGATGACTAAGGATAAGACTTGCCTTCCGCGTCGTAAAATACAGCAGTTGATGTCGGATCTGCAGTGAAGTCCTCGAACTCGGGCTCTTGATCTGCTCTCCAAACAAACAAACAACCAATGATCACAATCTTTTCAATACATTATTATACTATGTGCAATAATGCAAAGATGGAGTCTTGATGATTCTGAAATGATTGGGTTTAGAGGCTGATTAGGGTTAAGTTAAGGAAACAATGTTAAGACTAGCTGTCAAAGGTTTACAAGGTTCCAAATGTCTCAAAGTATCAAAATGATATCAAGGTTGCGACTGGTTCGCTCAAAAACAGCGAACGTCTTTAGGTCGACATTCGGTTCATAGCATCGACATAGGGTCGATGAATGATAGAGGGGTTATCTCAACTTGTGGTAGTAGAAGAAAATGTAGATCACAACTCTACAAATTCAGTGGACAAAGTGGTTTTCAAAATGCACAAACAGAAGTGGGTAAACAAGGTCAATGCCACTTGCTGACAAGCTCTGGCGTAGGGCTGACAATGCCAAAAAATAGGGCTTGGCATAACTTTTGATCTGGAGCTCCAAATGATGCACCACTTTGTCTGGGAGGTAGGCTTTAGTAACAGGAACAATTAAGTCAACAGGATCTAGGGCAAGAAATGGCTGGAAAACAAGAATTTTAGTGATGAACTGAAGTGAACACGCTGCACTAGATCATTTCTGGACACAAACTTGGCAAAGCTATAACTTCCAATCCAGGCCGATCTAGGTGTCGGGCTAGAAGACAAAAATGCTCAGGAGGCTAAGGCACATCTAAAAGACAAAGTGATTTGGGCTGAAACAGCTGGGAAAATATTTCCGGTGATCGGCGCCGGAGAAGAACACTGCCAATTGGGGGTTTCTGCTACAGGCCGAGAGAACTTAATTCCTTGCTTGGAGAGTATCTAGGAGGTATAAGAAAGCTTCTGGTAACATCAAATTGACCGGAGGATCACCGGAGAAGCCTGGCGACGATCGCCGGCTTCTGGTGAAGCTCGGGTTAGGGAAAAACTTTGATTCTTGCTCAATTTCGAAATCTAACTTCACAGGCTTGCTTGATTTGGTTCACTCATCAATTTTGTTTACAGAATCGAAAGCTAATTTGTACTGGATTGAGCCACATTACAGAAACAGGGCAAACTGCAATTTCCGGTGATCGCCGGCGTTAGAGGTCACCGGGGAGCAATTAAACGATACTACGCAGAGAGAATGAGTAGGGGAACTCACTGATGTTGTTAATTTGGCAGGAGATTAAGTGTAGAGTGCTGGCACCGTGAGCCTCCTCGACGGCTCACCGGAGAAGAAAACAAAAACAGCAAATTCTGGAACTTGGCTGGTTTCTGGTGAAGTGTGGAGGAGCTGCTGCACACAGGAGCACTTAAATAGGCCAGGCGAAGATTGCAAGGAGGAGAAAATGAAGTAATTGGCAACTGGGGATGAGATGGATTGCGTGCTGAGCATCAGCGGCGAAGACACAGCGAAGAACGGTGATGCGACGGCGACATGACTGCAACTGTCCACATTGTCGTTCATCGGGACTTTGCAAAGCTGGAGCAAGCGGTGGCGACAACACTGGCGAGGCAAAGCGACGTGGCGAGGAGTTGCTGACAAAAAGCCATTGATCGCGCGCGGGAGCAGACGTTGGTCGTCGACGTAGCAGCGACCTTGCCACGGCACTAGCTGGAGCGAGGACACGTGCGCACCGGCATGCACGGTCACAAGCGCGGCGAAGCCTCACCGGCGACGAGCAACCACGGCGCACAAGCACGGCGGTTTCTGGTCGTGCGCACAGTAATTGGCCTGGTCAAAATTTGGACTGAACTGCAGTTTCAATTCTTTGAGTTTTGGACTGAATTGTAAATATGGAATTCTGGAATGGTTTAAACTGACTTTTCTTTCACTAATCTGGCAGATATATTCAACAGGATATTTGGCAAAGATAGTTGATAAGATTTGACACATTTGAATAATTTTTGATACAAATTGAAAATAGGGTAAATTAGGGTAAAGCAAGATTTGAGTTTTGTCGATTTCGAATTCTGGCATTTAGGGTTTGATTTTGATATCTGCACAGAAGAGAGACTTGTGGCAAATAGCATTTTGAGAAGATTTGCCGAAGAAATTCTGAGTTTGGAGTTAATCTAGAGATTTTAGTCTTTTTGGGTTTTCAGATCTCAGATAAGGACTAATTTGCAATAACTCTTGGACTGATTTGTGAAAAGAGTCTAGATGATAAAATCTGGCTGCCAACTTTCTGGTTTAAGGTATTGGCATACCCATGATCATGTTTCAGGAATAATCTGGTCTGAACTTGGTCAAGATTTTGATTAAATTTGAATTCAGAGTATTTAGGGTAATATAAGGTATTTCTGTTTTCGAAAACAAAATGGAGTTGATAAATCTGGGATTTAGAGATAGAATTGGATCTGTGTTCTGAAGGCTTTTAGATTCAGGATAACTAATAGATCACATTTGAACAATCTGATCTTGATTTGAGGTCACAGGTTAGATTTGGAGATTTTAGGGCTTGAGATAGATACTGATTTGGCTACTACTACTGATACATGCATGCATGCTATTGATGAAAAAGGAAATTTTCACCCCTAAACTCAGGGTGTTACAGATCTACCCTCCTTAAAGAAATCTCGCCCCGAGATTTACCTAAGACAGGAAAAGATAAGGATAGGTTTGCTTAAGATCTTCTTCCTTCTCCCAAGTAGCCTCTTGCTCTGAATGATTCTTCCATTGAACTTTACACAATCTGATTTTCTTCCTTCTGAGCTGACGTTCATCAGTGGCTAGGATTCTGATTGGGTGCTCAAGATAAGTGAGATTCTTCTGTAATGGCACATCTTGTACATCTATCTGGTCAGTAGGTTCCTTCAAACATTTCCGGAGCTGAGAGACATGAAACACATCATGCACTCCTGCTAATCCCACATGTAATTCCAATTTATTTGATACTTCTCCCTTTCTCTTGATTATCTTAAATGGTCCAATGTATCTTGGAGATAACTTTCCTTTCACTTGGAACCTTTGTAATCCCTTGAATGGTGTGACCTTGAGATACACCAAATCTCCTGGTTCAAATGATAATTCTCTCCGTCGTTTATCTGCATAACTCTTTTGTCGTGATTGAGCTGTTTTCAACCTTTCTCTGATGAGTCTGACATGAGCTTCTGCTTCCTCTACTATCTCTGGTTCTATGACCTTTTGTTCTCCTGGCTCATTCCAATGCAATGGGGTTCTGCATTTACGTCCATATAAAGCTTCAAATGGTGCCATCTGTATACTAGCTTGATAACTGTTATTATATGTAAACTCTGCAAATGGTAAACATTTATCCCATGATGTTCCATAATCTAGTATACAAGCTCTTAGAAGATCTTCTAGGATTTGGTTGACTCTTTCTGTCTGTCCTCCCGTCTGCGGATGATATGCGGTACTAAAATACAACTGGTTCCTAGGGTTTCATGCAGTCTATTCCAAATTTGGAGGTAAACTGTGTTCCACGATCTGAGACTATCTTCTTAGGAATACCATGCAATGCCACTATTGTTTGCATGTATAACTCTGCTAATTTACTGCCATCATACATCTTTTTGACTGGTATGAAATGAGCTACTTTAGTAAGTTTATCCACAATAACCCATATGGAATCATATCCTCCTTGAGTTTTAGGTAATCCTGTAATGAAATCCATACCAATTTCTTCCCATTTCCATAATGGTATTGGTAGAGGTTGTAGCTTTCCTGCTATTTTCTGGTGTTCTGCTTTAACTCGCTGACATGTATCACAGTTTGCAATGTATTCTGCAATCTCCCTCTTCATATTATCCCACCAGAATCTGGTCTTCAAATCTTGATACATCTTTGTGTTACCAGGGTGTATTGAGTATGGAGTTTTATGAGCTTCATGGAGAATTATTTCCTTAAGATCTGCGTTTTGAGGTACACAGATTCTTTCTCGATACCATACAATCCCTTGGTTATCTTCAGTGAAGCCTTGAGCCTTTCCTAACTTGATTCGTCTCTTGATCTTACAAATTTCCTCATCTTCCTTCTGGGCATTTCCTATCTGTTCTTCAAGTTGAGGTTTTACTGTTAAAGTAGCTACCGTTCCCTGCGGTACTATCTCCACTTGATGATTCTGCAACTCTTGTTGTAAGTAAGGGTTCTTCAACATAACCATTCCTTGTAGGTTGTAAACTTTTCTGCTTAAGGCATCGGCCACTACATTAGCTTTCCCTGGATGGTACTGAATACTGAGATCATAATCTTTGATCAATTCCAGCCATCATCGTTGACGCATGTTGAGCTCCGTCTATGTGAAAATATACTTGAGGCTTTTATGATCTGTAAAGATCTCGCACTTATGCCCAATGAGATAATGCCGCCATATCTTTAAAGCATGCACCACTGCTGCTAACTCCAAATCATGAGTCGGATAATTTTCCTCATGTGGTCTCCATTGACGTGAAGCATAAGCCACTACTCGACCTTGCTGCATTAACACACAGCCTATTCCTTGCTTTGAAGCATCACAGTAAACTACAAAATCTTCTTTGCTGTCTGGTAAGGTGAGGACTGGTGTTGTTGTCAATTCTGCTTCAGCTTCTGAAAACTTTCTTCACACTTGATGGTCCATTCGAATGCAACATCCTTCTTTAGCAGGTTTGTAAGAGGTTTGGCAATCTGGGAAAATCCTTCGATGAATCTCCTATAATAACCTGCTAATCCCAAGAAACTTCTAATCTCTGAAACTGAGGTAGGTTGCTTCCACTCCTTGATTGCAGAGATTTTAGCTGAATCCACTGAAATTCCTTCTGCTGTCAACACATGTCCAAGAAATGAACTTCTTGACATCCAAAATTCACATTTGTCAAACTTGGCATAAAATTGCCTCTCTTGTAGCCTTTCCAAGACTAGGTGTAAATGTTACTCATGTTCTTCCATACTCTTGGAATATATCAGAATGTCATCTATGAATACTATAACAAACTTGTCAAGAAAATCCATAAATGTACTGTTCATGACATTCATGAATGCTGCCGGAGCATTGGTCAAGCCAAAAGGTACTACTGTAAACTCATATAAACCATATCTGGTAGTGAAAGCAGTCTTCAATTCTTGGTAATGGATACTTGTTTTTAATAGTGACTTCATTCAAAGCCCGATAATCTACACACATTCGTAGAGTTCCGTCTTTCTTCCTCACAAACAAAACTGGGGCTCCCCATGGCAAAGCACTAGGTTTGATAAATCCCTTGTTTTCCAAGTCTTCGAGTTGATTCTTGAGCTCCTCCAAATCTATAACTGGCATCCTATAGGGACGTTTTGCTATAGGTGCTGCTCCTGGTTTAAGCTCAATACTGAATTCTATTTCTTTGTCAGGTGGCATTCCTGGAAGTTCTTCGGGAAACACATCAGAATATTGTTGTACTACAGGCACATGTTCTAGGCATAACTTTTGCAATGCTTGAACAGATCTTAGTGGTTTACTGACTGATGATCTTTCTGCATAGAATAGAACTCTCTCCCCTTGGCTACTGACAAGACTAAGGGTCTTCTCTTCACAGTCTACTAGACCTTTATGTTGGGACAACCAATCCATTCCCAAAATAATGTCTAGACCTTGCAGTTCTAGAACTAGTAGATTTGCCTCAAATTCTACCCCTTCTATATTGAAGGTTACATTTGGGCAGATCAAGTAGACAGATAATCTAGCCCCTGGAGTTTGTATAATCATAGAGTACTCTAGTGGTACTTGCTCTATATGCATTTCAACTTCAGATGCAAATGCTCTTGACATGAATGAATTTGTAGCACCAGGATCAAACAATATTAAGGCAGATGCAGATTGAATCAGAAATCTACCTAGAAGAATGTCGGTGGCGTTGCCTGCTTCTTGAATTGAAGTATGGTTTAACCTTCCTCCTTGGGTTGTAGCTGGTGCTCTACCTCTTCCTCTTCCTCGATTAGCCATGTTTCCTCCTCTTCCTGCTGAATTTCCTCTAAAATTCTGTGATGGTGATGCTCTGGTTACTACTGGCTGTGTTCCTGCCTGAGATCTGGCAATGGACATCGGAAGTTGTATCCAAGGACAGAATTCTTTGCGATGCCCACGCTGTCCACAATTGTAACACTCAACACGAGGATGAGGGCAATCCTTCTGAGGATGATTTCCTCTGCAGTTGGGGCACAATGTCTGTAACATCCTGAGTTTTGGGGTGAAAAGTTTCTTTCTTAAAAATCATGCATGCATATGTCTCTTCTAGATCAACCAAATCAGCCTCAACTTTATTCTGTTCTAGCCTAAAATCTCCAAATCTATCCTGTGACCCCAAGTCAAGATCTGACTTGCCAGATTTGATCTATCAGTTATCCTAAACCTAAAAGCCTTCAGAACCCAGATTCAATTCTATCTCTAACTTCCAGAATTATCAACTCTTTTCTGTTTTCGAAAACAGAATATCTGTTATTACCTTTTACCTTAAGTTTCAGAAATTCAGATTTAATCAAAATCTTAGCCAAGTTCAGACCAGATTATTCCTGGATTATGATCAAGGGTATGCCAATACCTTAATCCAAAAAGTTGGCAGCCAGATTTCACCATCTGAACCTTTTTCGCAAATCAGTCCAAGAGTATCGCAGATCAGTCCTTTTTCCAGATTTTCTAAAAACCAGAAAAGACAAAATGTTGCAAATCATCTCCAAATTCAAATCTGATTCAGGGAACACCTCCCAAATGCTTTTCAATACAAATTCTTCTTTTATGAGTATCTCAAAATCAAACCCTAAATTCCAGAATTCGAGATCAATAAGATTCAGACTTATTTTACCCTAATATACTCTGTTTTCAGTTCATATCAAAAGTCATCCAAATGTCTCAAATTTTATCTTCAATCTGTGCCAAATCATTTGTGGAATTAAGTATACCAAAACATCAGAATCAATTCCAGATCAAACCTTCCAAATCTCCAGATTTACAGTTCAGTCCAAATCAAGAATTGGAAATTGCAATCAAGCCCAAATTCGACCAGGACAGCAGCTGCTGTGCACGACCAGAGTTGCTGTGCAATTGCGCCGCGCTTGCTCGTCGCCGGTGAGGCTTCGCCGCACTCGTGACCGTGCATGCCGGTGCGCACGTGTCCTCGCTCCAGCCGTGTCGTGGCAGCACCACTGCAACGTCGACAACCAGCGCCTGCTCCCGCGCGCGACCAGCAGCCTTTTGTCAGCAATTCACTACCACGTTGCCTTGCCGCGCCAATGTTGTCGCCACCGCTTGCTCCAGCTTGCCATGTCCCGATGAACTAACATGATGATCAACTGCAGAGCCGTTGTCGCCGTCGCATCACCGGTTAATGCTGTGTCTTCGCCGCTGATGCTCCTGCACGCAACCAGTCAAGTCACAGCAACCAATCTCTTCATTGTTCCCCTTTGCCATCTTCGCCGAGCCTATATAAGCACTCCTGTGCTCAGCAGTTTCCTCCACACATCACCAGGACTTAACCAATTTCCAAATTTCACCGCTGCAGTCGTCTTCTCCGGCGAGCCATCGAAGAGCTTCACGGTGACAGCTCATTCCACATCATCTCTTGCCAAATTGACAGCATCTGTGAGTTCCCCTTATCTCTCTCATCGTGCTGTATCACTTAATTGGATTTCCTTGCCTCCTATCGCCGGCGATCACCGGAATTTGCTGAAACTTGAAGAATGCCCTGTTCCGGCAATGCAGGCCAAATTACCTCTAATTAGCTTTCGATCCTGTGGAAGAAAATGATCAGTGACTCATTTCCAGCAAGCCTATGCATCAATATCTCCAGATTGAGCTTCAATCGAAGCTTTCCCCAATTTTGAACTTCTCCAGAAACCGGCGATCGTCGCCAGTCTTCTCTGGCCATCCTCCGGCCCATCTAATTGTACCAGAAGCTTCCCTATACCTCCTAGATGCTCTCCAAGCTTGGAATCGAGTTCATTCGGCCTAAAACAAAAACCCCCAAATGGCAGTGTTTCTTCTCCGGCGTTGATCACCGGAAAACCTATTCCTGGCCGTTTTAGCTTCATCCACTTTGTCATTCATGTGTGCCTCAACCTCCTAAACATTTTTGCCTTCTAGCTCGATCTCTGAAACTGCCCAGAATCCAAGTTATAGCCATGCCAAAATCTTGTCCAGAACTGCTCCAGTGCAACTAGTTCACCTCAGTACATCACTGAATTTCATCACCTTCTATCCATCTTCTGCCCTAGATCCTGTTGAATGATTTGTTCCTGTTATCATTGCCTACCTCCCAGACCAAGTGGTGCATCATTTGGAGCTCTAGATCAAAAGTTATGCCAAGCCCTAGTTTCTGGCCATGTCAAGATCAATGCCAGACTATGTCAGTCAGTGGCATTAGCCCTTTTCACTTCCTTCCAGATGTGCATTTTGGGCATAACTTTGTCTCTTAGATTCCTGAGGTTGTGATCAACATTTTCTTCTTCTATCACAACTTGATTTGAGCCCTTGAATTATATTAGCTGCTAAACCCTAGCTTTTGACACTATTCTGGTGCATGCCAGCCAATGGCATTGCCTTGTTTACTCATTTCTGATTATGCATTTTGAAAGCCACTTTGTCCACTGAATTTGTAGAGTTATGACCTACACTTTCTTCCACTATCATAACTTGAGATAAGCTCTCTAGCTTTCCCTGAAGTTATGCCAGAGCCTTGATCCGAATGTCGATCTGCTGACATTCGCTGTTTTTGATCAAACCAGCCACAAAATTGATGTTCTTATTGTAACCTTGAGATCCTAAGAGCATCTACCATCCATCCTTAGCCAAATCCTTGAAACCCTAGATCTCAACTCAGTTCAGCTTGTAATCTCAATTATCTCCAGTATCGTTCAGTCACTCTTGTAAAGCATATCTGCATATAGATCCTAAAACATCTTAATATATAAGTAATATTTGTGTGTATTGTTTGGTTTGTCGTCGAGCAGATCTAGAAGCCGAGATCGAGGACTTCGCTGTTGACCCGTCATCAACTGCTGTTTCTTACGACGCAGAAGGCAAGTCATATCCTTGGTCATCTTGAACCTATATTTTAAATGTTGCTATAATATAACCTTGAATATAGGCAATATTGCATGTGAATGATTGAGAATGGTTGATTTATCAATTGGCAGTACTAGACTGGTTATCTGTGAAATGTGAAATAAACAAGTTTTGAGCCATGAACTATTATATGTATTTATATACTTATATTCATGAAATAAAACCCCTAGCCGTGACCAGAAAATGGTATGGATGGCTGTAGCACTGGAGGTGCTAGACTGCAAAGGAATGCAGGCACTGAAGGTGCAGGGTTGTGGATGGTCTGGTCATTGGCATATAAGGACTAGAACCTTGTGTTATGCGTCTAGTGGCATGAACAACGTGCTAACCGCAAGCCTGGTATGGGACAGGCCTGAACAAGTACTTATGTGGATCGTACATGAAACCCCTGCATGAGTTGTGTTGTGATGATTGACTTGGAGGCTGACTCCTACTATCACTGAAGGTGATCTGATATTTGACCCAGTAATGGGAAAATGAGGTGGGGTGGAGGTTATGGTACAGCCTACCACAACTGTGTTTCGCTGAGAGCCACAGGGTCAGGGGTGAATTGTAAGTGATGCATAACAAAAGTTCTTGTTATTTCCACCTTGCCGCTCACAGTATGAAGTGAGTCAGGGGTCCAATCATTTTGTTATGATAGGAAAGGTTTGAAAGTGGAATATCTTGCGGGTAAATTGGTACCTCTCCGCAGAGTTAAAAACGTATTCGAATACTCCGAGCTCCCGGGTTTATAGGAGTCTGCTGCGGTGGATTAAATCCACGGGGTGTGACACAAGTATTATTTTCTAAATAAAATATGTTTTAATCAAGATTACCCAAATGACATGTGTTGTCATGATAAGGAGTGCTGCCGTGGGCTGTCGTGTGTCGACGTGTCGCGGTAGTGCTATAATCTAGTGAACATGAATGATGATGTTATATTATGAAAAGTGCTGCCATGAGATGAGGTATGAAAGAAAAAGATTATTTTATAAACATCCATAATTCTTGACTAGTCTAGGTTCATGTCATCACTACTATAAGTATCTACTCTTACCTATGACTTGCTGAGTACGTAAGTGCTCACTCTTGCAACCTACAAATCAATAGACGGAGCGATCAACAATCAAAATGAAGGTGTGGAGAACTTATTGGATCCAGAAGGAGGAGCGTCAGTCCCGTCATTTCCCTGATGTGTGTTGTTCTGCCGTCCACTTCTCTTTTGTGGGTGGGTCACCTATCTTCTGCTGTGTAGATGTTATTTTGCTAAACCATGTATGCCGTGAAGGCATTGTAATCTCCTTATGTAATATCAAGGCCAGCAGGCCACACTGCTTAACTATTTTGTAAGTTACTCTGTTGCAATGTGATATACTCCTGTGCTTGACTTATCCTGGGACGTCAAGGGTATGTGTATGCTATGCATATATGGGACTAGCTGCAGCGAGCTAAGTCTCTACAGGAGTAGTCGTAGTCCCAGTCTCGGGGCGCGACAATGTCGTTGCTGGTCTGGGGTTCTGATAGGATGGTCGGGAGCTGGGAGTAACAGGAATTCTTCCTCTGATTGGATTGGGCTGTGGTCGTGTTTGCTGAAACATCCTCCTCTTTCGGCTTTCTTCTCCCATATTCCTCTTCTCTTCCACCTTTAAAGTTCTGTTCACTAGGGTTTGAAATTCCGTAAGTTCATGAGAAGCAATTTGATACTGTAAATTGTGTTGAAGTCCTTCTGTGAAACGTTCTATCATCTTCTCTTCAGTATCCACATCTCCAGGTGCGTATCGAGCCAAATGAGTAAATTGGTGTAGATACTCAGTGACTGACTTACTTCCTTGAGTTAAATTCCGAAATTCCCGATGCTTAGCTGCCATAACACCAGTAGGTATATGAAATTTCCGAAATTGATCCTTAAATTCCCTCCAAGAAATATTATCTTTATCAAGGTGGGCTTCCTGGTAGTTCCTCCACCATGCAGCTGCAGCTCCTGATAACTGATGATATCCAAACAAAACTTTCTCTCGTTCGCTGCATCAGACCGTGTCCAGTTTCCTCTCGATATCCCGTAACCAATCATCGGCAACCATGGGATCGGTCGCACTAGAGAATGTTGGTGGACGGGTCTTTTGGAAATCTGTTAATCTTGTTCCTACAGCAGAAGTAGTTCCTTCTGTTGTTCCAGTAGGCAGTTTCTGAACTATCTGTGCTAACAACTGGGTATGAGCTATCTGAGCTTCCTGTCGACTTTTCTCCATTGACAACAGAATTTCCTGAAGACTGGGTTGTTCATTCTGAGGAGGATTGGAACTCTGGGATCCTTGCTGAAACAAAGGGTCTCTTGTCATAGTATCTTCTTCCTGCGGAGTCTGACCCATATCTTCTCTTCCACTTCGAGATCTCCTTCTTGTTTCAACCATGGTGGCTCTGAAAAAGGTTTAGACTGATCTAACTAACTAAGGCCAACTAAGACAGCAATGCAGAAATTAATGCAATTACTTTAATGCATGAAATTACTTAGGCTATTAGCCATAATACACAAATTAACCATTGCAAAAGCAACAGCGAATCACAAAGCTATCAAGAGCATCCACTAGCTCTGTCTACACCAACCCCTAAGACACTCTGAAACAACAGAACGCACTCTCACAATCTTACCGAATTTTAGAAAATCCAAATAAAATTTTGAAATAAAAGTTTTCAAGAGCTACAAAGCTCATTATTTTTATCAAAATACAATTTTCAACAAATAGTTGTCTAAATAAATTACGACTTCCTGGCACGGCCAATCCCTAAAGGTGTCGTCCTACAGTCAAGTTCTCATGTTGCTCTGATACCAACTTTTCTGTCGCGCCCCGAAACTGGGACAACGACTACTCCTGTAGAGACCTAGCTCGCTGCAGCTAGTCCCATTCTCACAAACCTTTGACTTCCCAGGATGAGTCAAACACAGGAGTATATTACATTGCAACAGAGTACTCACAAAATATTAAGCAGTGTGGCCTCCTGGCCTTAATATTACATAAAGAGGATTACAATGCCTACAAGGCATTCAGGGTTTAGCAAAATATTTAACTACACAGCAGAAGATAGGTGACCCTCCCACAAAAGAAGTTGACGGCAGAACAACACACATCAGGGCTCTGGTGGAACTGGTTCTCCTCCTTCTGGATCCACGAAGAACTCCATGACATCATCTTGATCAACGTAGGCTCCATCTATTGAGTTGAATGTTGCAAGGGTGAGCACTTACGTACTCAGCAAGTCATAGGTAAGAATAGATACATATAGTAGTGATGGTATGAACCTAGACTAGTCAAGAATTATGGTTTTTTAGAAAATAATCTTTTACTTCCATACCTCATCTCATCTTATTTCATGGCAACACTTTTCAAATTATAACATCATCATTCATGTTCACTAGATTATAGCACTACCGCGACACGTCGACACACGACAGCCCACGGCAGCACTCCTTATCATGACAACACATGTCATTTGGGTAATCTTGATTAAACATATTTTATTTAGAAAAATATACTTGTGTCACACCCTATGGATTTAATCCACCGCAGCAGACTCCTATAAACCCGGGAGCTCGGAGTATTCGAATACGTTTTTAACTCTGCAAAGAGGTACCAATTTACCCGCAAGATATTCCACTTTCAAGCCCATCCTATCAAAATGATTAGACCCCTCCTCACAACCATGTGTGAGTGGCAAGGTGGAGATAACAAGAACTTTTGTTATGCATCACTTACAATTCACCCCCGACCCTGTGGCTCTCAGCGAGACACGGTTGTGGCAGGTTGTATCCAAACCTCCACCCCTTTGCTTATTCCCATTACTGGGTCAGCGTGCTAGATCACCTTCAGTGATATGTGTGGGAGCCGCACTCCGTGCTTATCGTGCATCACTACACATCTCATGCAGGGGTTTCATGTGCGATCCACATAATAACTTGTTCAGACCTGTCCCATTCCAGGCTTGCGGTTAGCACGTTGTTCATGCCACTAGACGCACAACACAAGGTTCTAGTCCTTATATGCCAGTGACCAGATCATCCACAACCCTGCACCTTCAGTGCCTGCATATCCTTTGCAGTCTAGCACCTCCAGTGCTACAGCCATTCCACACCATTTTTCTGGTCACGGCTAGGGGTTTTATTTCATGAATATAATTATATACATACATATAATAGTTCATGGCTCAAAACTTGTTTATTTCACATTTCACAGATAACCAGTCTAGTATTGCCAATTCATAAATCAACCATTCTCAATCTTTCTCATGCAATATTATTTATATTCAAGGTTATGTTTTAGCAACATTTAAAATATAGGTTCAAGATGACCAAGGATATGACTTGCCTTCCGCGTCGTAAAATACAGCAGTTGATGTCGGATCTGCAGTGAAGTCCTCGAACTCGGGCTCTTGATCTGCTCTCCAAACAAACAAACAACCAATGATCACAATCTTTTCAATACATTATTATACTATATGCAATAATGCAAAGATGGAGTCTTGATGATTCTGAAATGATTGGGTTTAGAGGCTGATTAGGGTTAAGTTAAGGAAACCAATGTTAAGATTAGCTGTCAAAGGTTTACAAGGTTCCAAATGTCTCAAAGTATCAAAATGATATCAAGGTTGCGACTGGTTCGCTCAAAAACAGCGAACGTCTTTAGGTCGACATTCGGTTCATAGCATCGACATAGCGTCGATGAATGATAGAGGGGTTATCTCAACTTGTGGTAGTAGAAGAAAATGTAGATCACAACTCTACAAATTCAGTGGACAAAGTGGCTTTCAAAATGTTCAAACAGAAGTGGGTAAACAAGGTCAATGCCACTGGCTGACAAGCTCTGGCGTTTGGCTGACAATGCCAAAAACTAGGGCTTGGCATAACTTTTGATCTGGAGCTCCAAATGATGCACCACTTTGTCTGGGAGGTAGGCTTGAGTAACAGGAACAATTAAGTCAACAGGATCTAGGGCAAGAAATGGCTGGAAAACAACAATTTCAGTGATGAACTGAAGTGAACACACTGCACTAGATCATTTCTGGACACAAACTTGGCAAAGCTGTAACTTCCAATCTAGGCCGATCTAGGTGTCGGGTAGAAGACAAAAATGCTCAAGAGGCTAAGGCACATCTAAAAGATAAAGTGATTTGGGCTGAAACGGCTGGGAAAACTTTTCCGGTGATCGGCGCCGGAGAAGAACACTGCCAATTGGGGGTTTCTGCTACGGGCCGAGAGAACTTAATTCCTTGCTTGGAGAGTATCTAGGAGGTATAAGAAAGCTTCTGGTAACATCAAATTGACCGGAGGATCACCGGAGAAGGCTGGCGACGATCGCCGGTTTCTAGTGAAGCTCGGGTTAGGGAAAAACTTCGATTCTTGCTCAATTTCGAAATCCAACTTCACAGGCTTGCTTGATTTGGTTCACTAAGCAATTTTGTTTACAGAATCGAAAGCTAATTTGTACTGGATTGAGCCACATTACAGAAACAGGGCAAACTGCAATTTCTGGTGATCGCCGGCGTTAGAGGTCACCGGGGAGCAATTAAACGATACTACACAGAGAGAATGAGTAGGGGAACTCACTGATGTTGTTAATTTGGCAGGAGATTAAGTGTAGAGTGCTGGCACCGTGAGCCTCCTCGACGGCTCGCCGGAGAAGAAAACGAAAACAGCAAATTCTGGAACTTGGCTGGTTTCTGGTGAAGTGTGGAGGAGCTGCTGCACACAGGAGCGCTTAAATAGGCCAGGCGAAGATTGCAAGGAGGAGACAATGAAGTAATTGGCAACTGGGGATGAGATGGATTGTGTGCTGAGCATCAGCAGCGAAGACACAGCGAAGGACGGTGATGCGACGGCGACATGACTGCAACTGTCCACATTGTCGTTCATCGGGACTTTGCAAAGTTGGAGCAAGCAGTGGCGACAACACTGGCGCGGCAAAGCAACATGGCGAGGAGTTGCTGACAAAAAGCCGTTGATCGCGCGCGGGAGCAGACGTTGGTCGTCGACGTAGCAGCGACCTTGCCACGGCACTAGCTGGAGCGAGAACACGTGCACACCGGCAGGCACGGTCACAAGCGCGGCGAAGCCTCACCGGCAACGAGCAACCACGGTGCACAAGCACGGCGGTTTCTGGTCGTGCGCACAGTAATTGGCCTGGTCGAAATTTGGACTGAACTGCAGTTTCAATTCTTTGAGTTTTGGACTGAATTGTAAATCTGGAATTCTGGAATGGTTTAAACTGACTTTTCTTTCACTAATCTGGCAGATATATTCAACAGGATATTTGGCAAAGATAGTTGATAAGATTTGACACATTTGAATAATTTTTGATACAAACTGAAAATAGGGTAAATTAGGGTAAAGCAAGATTTGAGTTTTGTCGATTTCGAATTCTGGCATTTAGGGTTTGATTTTGATACCTGCACAGAAGAGAGACTTGTGGCAAATAGCATTTTGAGAAGATTTGCCGAAGAAATTCTGAGTTTGGAGTTAATCTGGAGATTTTAGTCTTTTTGGGTTTTCAGATCTCAGATAAGGACTAATTTGCAATAACTCTTGGACTGATTTGTGAAAAGAGTCTAGATGATAAAATCTGGCTGCCAACTTTCTGGTTTAAGGTATTGGCATACCCATGATCATGTTCCAGGAATAATCTGGTCTGAACTTGGTCAGGATTTTGATTAAATTTGAATTCAGAGTATTTAGGGTAATATAAGGTATTTCTGTTTTCGAAAACAAAATGGAGTTGATAAATCTGGGATTTAGAGATAGAATTGGATCTGGGTTCTGAAGGCTTTTAGATTCAGGATAACTAATAGATCACATCTGAACAATCTGATCTTGATTTGAGGTCACAGGTTAGATTTGGAGATTTTAGGGCTTGAGATAGATACTGATCTGGCTACTACTACTGATACATGCATGCATGCTATTGATGAAAAAGGAAATTTTCACCCCTAAACTCAGGGTGTTACAGCCCACTTCCTCGCGGGGAGGGCATCCTCACTGGGAGGGCATCCTCGCGGGGAGGGGCGTCCTCGCAGGGAGGGCATCGCCGCTGGGGGCGGTAATAAGTAGAACCTGCAATGAGACAGTTGAAAAGCAAGACCTATGTATTGCTAGTAAAATGAAGTACAGGGCCTCCCACTGCGAAGTCGCGAAAGGGGAGAAAAATACAGTGTCCCTCCTCCCCCTCCGGCGTGAACGCTCCGGGGGAGGGGGCAGGCCCGTAAGGCTAAACATAGAACTTGCGAAGTAAACGCAAGTTCCATGTGTGCTTCAGCTCCTACTCTTGAAGGTTGGAGAGCTTATAAGCCCCCGACCCCAGGACCGCGGAGATCCTGTAGGGGCCCTCCCACTTGGGGGAGAGCTTCCCCTGGGCTTGGGGGTCTGTGACGTGCTTGAGGACAAGGTCCCCGAGGTGGAAAGCTCTCTCGCTCACGTGCTGGTTGTATGCGCGTGCCATCTCTTTCTCGTAGATGGCATGGCAGAGGAGCGCTCGGTCGCGTTCCTCCTCCACGAGGTCGATCTCTAAGCGTTGGTTGCCCTCGTTGGCTTGGTATGCTGCGGGCGTGGCTCCCTCCAGGAGCTCGACCCGCAGTGACCAGTGGCCGATCTCAGGGGGGAGGACTGCCTCCGCCCCGTAGACCAAGGAGAAGGGAGTACGCCCCGTCTCCCGGGACGGGGTCGTGCGCATGGAGCAGAGGATGCTAGGGAGCTCCTCTGCCCATGCGCCCAGCATAGAAGCGGTTTGCTCGAATCTTCGGCGCAACCCCTGTAGGATCACGCCGTTGACCCTCTCGACAGCCCCATTGCTCCGGGGATGGGCCACTGAGGTGAAGTGGATGACGAGCCCCAGGCCTTTGCAGAATTCCCGGAAATAAGCCGAGTCGAATTGGGTCCCGTTGTCCACGGTGATTTCCCGGGGGACACCAAAACGACATACGACATTTTTCCAGAAAAACCGCTGAACGGCCCTAGACGTGATGCTGGCCAAGGGCTCGAGCCTCCCCCATTCTAGCATGCTTCGCACGCAGAGACAAGGTCTCGCGCATCGCGCATGACCGTGGGCCAGTAGAAACCCTGCCGGAGGGCCATGGCCGCGATGGCACGCGGGGCTAGGTGAGAGCCACAGCTTCCCGCGTGGATGTCTTCGAGAAGTTGAAGTCCTTCTGGCCGGGGGAGGCAGCGCAGGAGGGCGGAAGCCCCCTGCTTGTAGAGCCTCCCCCCCAGCAGGAGATATGCCCGGGCTTTAGCCCGGAGGCGTTTAGCCTTGGTCTCACTAGGAGGGTCCCCCTCCCCCTTGATGAAGGATATGAGGGGGTCCATCCAAGACGGAGTCTGGGTGATCTCGGCGACCTCCGGGACATGAGGCTCGTGGCCCGTGTCCGGGGAGGCCACCGAGGGCTTCGTGATGATTTCCAGAAAAGCCCCCTTGGGGAGCGATTCCCTGGCGCTTGCCGCCCGGGCCAAGGCGTCGGCCCGGTCATTGTTCCTCCGCGGGATATGCCGGGCCTCGAGGCCGTCGAAATGCCTCTCCATCTTTCGCACTTCCTGCAAATAAAGACTTAAGTTTGCGTCATGGCACAAGTAAGATTTGTCCATTTGGCAAACTACGAGCTGAGAATCTCCCTTGACTAGGAGGTGCCGGATCCCCAGGGAGCGCGCGAGGCGCATCCCGAGGAGCAAAGCCTCGTATTCGGCGACGTTGTTGGTTGCGGGGAACTCGAGCCGCGCGGCGTACTCGAGTTCCTTCCCCTCGGGGCTCTGGAGGACTACTCCCGCACCAGCCCCGGCGAGACACAGCGACCCATCGAACATGAGGGTCCAATGATCATTGCGTCGGGGCGGCACAGGGAGATCTTCGTCCCCGGACCCCGAGGCGGGAGTCCACTCTGCGTTGAAGTCGGCGAGGACCTGCGACTTGATGGCGGAGCGGCCGGTAAGGGACAGGGAGAAGGGGGCGAGCTCGGCCCCCCACTTCCTGATCCGGCCGGTGGCTTCTTTGTTCTGCAGTACCTCCCCGAGGGGGAGGGACGACGAGACGGTGATGGGGTGCCCCAGGAAGTAATGCCGAAGCTTCCGGGACGCCATGAGGAGGGCGTAGTAGATTTTCTCCATCTCCATGTACCGAGTTTTGGCCCCTTGGAGGGCCTCACTCACGTAGTACACGGGACGCTGCTGCCCCCCTTGCTCCTTCACCAAGACCGCGCTGACGACGACGGGGGTTGCGGCGAGGAAGAGGAGCAAGGGCTCTTCTGGAGACGGGCTCACGAGCATTGGAGGGTTCGTGAGGTACTTCTTGAGGTCGTTGAAGGCTTCCTGCGCCTCGGGGGTCCAGCGGAACCCCTGGAGCCCTCGGAGGATCTTGAAGAACTGGAGGCCCCGCTCCCCTGACCAGGAGACGAAGCGGCTTAGCGCGGCTAGGCGGCCGGAGAGCCGCTGGACATCCTTGACGGAGCGCGGTGGGTGCATATCTAGGAAAGCCCGGATCTTCTCGGGGTTTGCCTCAATGCCCCGCTGGGACACGAGGAAACCTAGGAGCTTCCCCCCGCGCACTCCGAAGGCGCACTTCTCCTGGTTGAGTTTGAGCTCGAACGCGCGGAGGTTGCGGAAGGTTTCGGCTAGGTCGTCGATGTGGGAGGCTGCGCGGGCACTCTTGACGACCGCGTCGTCTACGTAGACTTCGATGTTGCGGCCGACTTGATCTTTGGACACCAGCCACATGAGGCGCTGGAAGGTCGCCCCAGCGTTCTTGAGCCCGAAGGGCATATGGACGTAGCAGAAGGTTCCGAGGGGAGTTATGAAAGTCGTCTTTTCCTCGTCCCCTTCCGCCATCCGGACTTGATGGTAGCCCGAGTAGGCGTCTAGGAAGCTCATGAGCTCGCACCCCGTAGTGGAGTCGACGAGCTGGTCAATCCGCGGGAGCGGGAAGTTGTCTTTGGGGCAGGCGCGGTTAAGGTTGGTGAAGTCCACGCACATCCGCCACCTACCGGTTGACTTCTTGATGAGGACGGGGTTCGCGAGCCACTCGGGGTGCAGGACCTCCCTAATGAACCCCGCCTCTTGGAGCCGGGTGATCTCCACCTTGATTGCTTCTTGGCCCTCGAGGGAGAGTTTCCGCAGCTTCTGTTTGACCTGGGGTTGACCGGGGGCCACTGCGAGCTTGTGCACAATAACCTCCCGGGCGACGCCCCGCATGTCCGAAGGCTTCCACGCAAAAACATCGGAGTTTTCGCGCAGAAAGGCTGCAAGTTGCGCTGCATGCTCCTCAGGGAGCTCCGCCCCGATCTGGACGGTTTTGTCTTCGTCGCCCGGGGACAGCAAGACCTTCTGGAGGCCCCCTTCCGGACGCGGCTTGAGGAGGGGCCTCCCGGGCGGTGGCGCAGTGACATCTAGTTCCGGGGGAGAAGCCTCCCCCCCGGGCGCCTTTATGAGGTTGACGCTTCCGATTGTGGCCGCAGCGCGCTCGTATAGAGCATGAGCCATGTCTTGGTCTCCCCGGACATTGATCACGCCATGCGGTCCGGGAATCTTCATGCAGAGGTAGTTTTGATGGGTGGCAGCCCCCAGCCGGTTCATTGTGGTCCTCCCCATTATCGCATTGTAAGAGGAGGGGAGGTCCACTACGTCGAAGCGGACCAGCTCCCGGGAGCCACAAGGCCGCGCCCGGGGCAGGCACCGGAGGCCACGTCCCCGGGCAAATGGCGGCGCCCGAGACCGGCGCCGGAGGCCACGTCTCGGGAGCCACAAGGCGGCGCCCGGGGCAGGCACCGGAGGCCACGTCCCCAGGCAAATGGCGCCGCCCGGGACCGGCGCCGGAGGCCTGGTCCCGGGAGCCACAAGGCGGCGCCCGGGGTAGGCACCGAAGGCCACGTCCCAGGGCAAATGGTGGCGCCGGAGGCCAGGTCCCGGGAGCCACAAGGCGGTGCCCTGGGCAGGCACCGGAGGCCACGTCCCCGTGCAAATGGTGGCGCCCGGGACCGGCGCCGGATGCCAGGTCCCGGGAGCCACAAGGAGGCGCCCGGGACATGCGCCGGAGGCAATGTCTCCGGGCAAATGGCGGCGCCAGGGATCGGCCCGAGAGGCCTGGTCCCGGGAGCCAAAAGGCGGTGCCCGGGACATGCCCCGGAGGCAATGTCCGCAGGCAAATGTGATGCAACTTACATGGACTTAGTCTCGCGGAGATTTCCCCCAACAGCAGCCCCTCATGCCACCCGGGTACGATGCTCGAGTCCCCGGAGGGTATGGTACATGTCGCCGGGAAAATCTCTGGGCCAAGCCACTGGAGCCGCGACGTCTCGACTCCCATGCCGCGCGCTTATGACCGTGTCGTTGGGCCATAAATGCGCTCGTAGTTCGAACCGGCGCATCAGTTTGCGCGCCAGTCTCTTCGTTTCCCGCACACCCTTTGAACTTCAACGGCCCAGATGTACCGCGAAGTGCCACGTGGCGCCCATCTGGGCCATGCTTCGCCCCTGTAAATAGGGCCTTGGGGGGCCCGGGAAGCTGATTCAAAACTTTCAAACTTCAGAGCCCTTAGCTCTCCCGGTAGTCCCCCTCCCGGCAGCTAGCTCCCGGAAGCTTTAGGTCCGGAACCTTTAGGCGTCTAGTTCCCAGAAGCCTTAGCCACTGGAAAAAAACAAAGCTGATGGCGCCCAAGGGTCGAGAGAAGACCACGGAGGTGCCCCCGGAGGAAATCGCTCCAGATTTCCTCTTGGCGTCGGAGTTCACGGCTTGGGACTTGGAGTCCTTGGTCGAACGCAGAGTCGTCGAGGACGGGGACATCCGGGTCCCTGCGAAGAAGGACGGAGCCCCCCGCCCCAGGCCTGGAGAGATTGTGGCCTTCGAGGCCTTCCTTGAGCCGGGGCTCCGGCTCCCGGTGCATCCCTTGCTCTGCAAGTTTCTGAAGGAGTATGGGGTGGCGCTGAACCACTTAACGCTGAATGCCATTGTCCGGATGGGCCTATTCATTTGGCTCTTCGAGATGGCGATCGGGCGGGAGCCCACCGTACGAGCCTTCCAGTACTTCTACAAGCCGGCGGTGAGGAGCTCCCACTTGGTGAAGGGGGGACCCAAGTCCCCCTTTGGCTCGGTGATGGTGCAGATGCTCCCCTCCCGGGTAGCCGATTACCCGGCGGCGGCGGCCTCTCGGGACCTCTAGGGCGACTGGATCCGGAGGTGGTTCTACCTCCGGGTCCGGGACGACGAGGTGGTGTACGCCCCGGAGGCCCCCACCTACAGCAGGTCATCCGCGCCAAAGCCTCCGGTGTGGACGGACGAGGAGCTGGATCTCCTTGGCAAGGTCATTATCTCCCGGGGCACCCGCTCTATACGGAGACGATGCTCTTGAGGATCTCCCCCTTCTCACGTGGGAGAAGGGGGATCGGGATGGGCCTGGAGCAGCGGCCCCTGGTCAAGCTAGTGACCCGACGTAAGTCTTCGTTACCTGGTTCATTGCAGTTACAAATTTTTGAAAATTTGACTAAATCTTACCTTTCGCAGTCCGGCCGTACCAGGTGGCATGGGAGAAGGCGGCGAACCTCCTGGGGAGGTACTTCACCGACGAGCACGAGCGCATCGTGCGCGTCGTGGGGGGGGGTCCTCCCCGCAACTTGGTAGCCGAGGCCTTCGGGCTGAAGCTGCCGGAGAGGAAGCCCCTCCCCACCCCTGGATCGCACAAACGGGGGAAGGACGCTGCCGGGGGCTCTGAGCCTAAGAAGGCCAGGGTCCAAAAAGCCCCCGGCCCATCGACGACGCCGGCTTCGACACCGGCGAAGGCCCGGAAGGAGGCAACGCCCCCTCCCCAGAGAGCCCTGTTGCGGCTCGGGGGAAGGAACTGGCCGCGGGCGGGGCAGCGTCCGATTCATCACACTACGCCCCCTCGCCGCCTTCGGTGGCGGCCCTCCCGGCGCCCCCGGCACCTTTGGAACCGGAGAAGCCAGAGGTGAGGTTTGCGGAGGCCTCGCCTCCACGGGTGGAGTGGCCGGTGGACGAGGGGGGGAGCCCGTCAGTCTACGAGGTCCCTCCGGAAGTGGAGGCCCCGGGGGCCCTCCCGCCCGGGAAGGGGAAAGGGCTGATGGTTCCTCCCCGGGCAGGGACCCCTTCCGAGAGCTCCTCGGCCACTTCCACGGAGGCCACCTCCTCGGCGATGAAGACGCCGACCACACTACCGGACGCTCAGGTCCGGGGACCCCTCACCGGCCGCGACGGGACCAGCGTCGAGCGGGAGACCCCCCTGCTTTCCGCGGGGGAGGTCGCCCGCTACGCGGAGCGCCTGCAAACCCGGAAGGTGTAGGCCTACGTTGCGGAGGGGACGCTCCATGAGCGTTTTGGAGAGCTCCAGTCTCTCTAGATTCAGGTACTTACCCGAGTCGATGACACCTTCTTTCGGGCACCTACATTTGAATTTTTCTAACTCTGGAGTTTGTAGAGGGCGGCCATTACCTGGGGCCTTGAGCAGCGGATCAGCCGGCTACTGAAGGACGCGGAGGAGAGGGCCGCCACCTACCTACAGCAGCGCGACGAAGCCCTCCAGGAGCTGGCCTGGGTCTGGGCGCAAGTCCACATCTCCGAGGCCGTCAACGGCCACCTTCGGCAGGAGGCCAAGGCGAAGGAGGAGGCCTTCTGGGAGCTCGAGGGTTCGAGTGCCCGGGTGGTGATGGACGCGGGCCGCTCCGTCTACTCGGCCCTCGAGAGCCTTGGCGTGAACCTAGGCTCTGGGAGCAGCTCGGGGGTGCCCCCGGCCACCCTCACGGAGGCAGTGCGTTTTCTTAACGCACAGGTCTCCGTGATCCCGGAGGCCGCAGCCGCCCGGGCCCGAGGCCGGGCAATCCCCGTGGTTGCGGCTGCGGCCGGGCTCGTGGAGCATCGGGGGGTGGGCGCCCGGGTGATCGGGGGCCGCATTCCCCGGAGCTTCCCCGAGTTCTTCGAGCCTTCGCGCCGGGAGGTGGAGCAACTCACTGGTGGCTTGTATGACCTGATCATCCGGGTGAGATTCCCGGCACCAGTGCCTCGAACAGCGGATGCCCCGGCCCCGGCCCCAGCGGAAGCCCCCCGAGGGGAGGACGCCAATGAGAAAGTATGAGCCTCCCCCTGGGTCTTAGATAGGACCCTTTTGCTTTCTTAGGATTTTGTTCCAGTAGCTTCTTAGAAGAAGCCCCGGACACTTGTAAAAAGACATTTTGAAATGCAATGGAATTAGAAATTTTTCTAAGTCTTGAATTAATGCAATGTTACCAGGATTCCCGGAAAGTTACTCCCGGGCGAAGGTCCAGAAGAGGTTCCCCGGCGGCGAGGCCTTCGAGCCCCGGCAGGTGCCCCCCGGGGGAAGCCCAAGGCGCTTTGATCTTGCTAAGTCTCATCTCTGGGAAGCGCAGCGGGGACGCCGTCCGGGAGCCGATCCGGTTAAGATGGCATCAGGAGTGGCACTTGGACAATTTTGACAATCATCACGCCGAATTATCCCCTCTGCGTCCGGGGTCCCGGATGATCCCACCTCCTCGGATACTTCCACCGGCGGGCTACGAGTACTGGCTCGAGGACGTGCTCCGGGAAGCTCAGCGCCGCTTACGTGCGTTGTACCGGGATTTGACCCGGGAGCTCTCGGAGAGCCTCCAGGACTATTAGGCTTAGGAGCCTTAGGGCATAGAGGATTTCCGGGTAGAGCCCGGTGTCGATGATTCGGACTCGGAGTCCTCAGCCGAACTTATGCAAAATTTGTAATAGCGAGACCTTTCAAGATGACCCTCCGGGAAGGTATGTAGAAAAATGGAGAACAGGAGCACAGAGAGATTTATATAGGTTCCGGCCCTTGATGGTTGGAGTAATAGCCCTATGTCCTGTTGGGATTTCACTATATAGGTGATAAAGGCTTACAAGATGGTGGGAAAACACCTTCACAGGCGAAGAGTTTTTCCTATGTCAGTGTACAGAATAAAGCCAGTAAGGCTTATAAGACTATCTAATCTAGGCTGTAGACTTGGCTGTTTGAGTGGTTGAGATGTGTTGTATCTCGCTTCTATCAGAGACGTTGATCTCTTTCGATCCTCCCTGTTTGATGCACCTTGCCACCCTTTTATACTGGTCGAAAGGGTGTCAAGTCATAACTGCATCAGACAGTTGCTTGGATGGTTGGATGCGATTTTTAGAGAACCGCTCTTAACCTCCACGCAGGTTAAACACGTGTTATTCATGGATAACTGTACGTATTAACCTCCTGACGGTTGATCTTCCACGTGGAGGAATCTTTGGGATACTTGGAATATTCTCGCTATAGGGGCAGCCGGACAGATGAACTCCAAGTACCCTGGTCGAGAATGTTCTGACCGCGGGATGTTGGCTGACCGCGCAACATCTCGGACTTCCTGTTCGCGTATAGCATACGAACTCCTGACCGCACAAAGCCTGCAACCTGATTGCGCAAAGCCTGCGACCTCAGGCTGATGCTTCTCAGAATGACTTGAGTTCGCACCGCCGGGCGCGTGTCTGGCTCGAATCTGTCTTGAACCAACAGTGCATTTATTTGAACTGACCCGGGTGTCGATCCTCGTCAGCTAGCCCCCAAATTTGAAGGAAACGAAGGGACGTGTTTATTTCAAATTTAAAGTCATGCATCGGATTTTTAACCCGACTCTTCAAATCCCCCGCTTAGTGGCACACTAAGTGGGTCGGTTGGTTCCCCGAGACGGGCTCTGGGCATTACATGACGGGTAATGATGGCGCTGTTGAAATGTTTTTTAACCCGAGGTGAAATTGTAAATGCTCTTTTAACAACCTGAGGTGCTTAGAAAGTGAACCGTCACCTTTGGAGGCTATAAATACCGGGTCTTTCGTTTTGCAAAGCTCCACAATTTCTTCCCACGGCTAAGTCCTTTCTAAAGTTATCTTCATTCTTCTCTTCATACACCTCCTGATGGCAGATCTCAACATCATTGAGATTGAAAGTGATGAAGAGGAAGTTTGCAAGCAAGAGCCTCAAATGCCTGAAGATCCATCTCCTTCAAGGAAGAAACCCAAGGTTGACGAAGGATCTTCCATCAGAGCAAAGGTAGAAGATGAGCAATCATCTTTTCTTCCTTCAGCTTTCTTCTCTAGCACTCCTTGCTTTTGTTTGGGTGATCGATTTTCTGGTCAGCAAACGGTGACTATTCGACCAAAAAATCCTCAACTTGTGTTGGGGAAGCCATCTTCTAGTGGGGAGGTTGCACTTCCACCATCTGGTGATCATCCGGTTTTATCGGATGATCTACTTCCCAGGATGGCTATATCAACGTGTCACAAGCAGGGACAGGTAATAATCCTCCTCTCCTTTTGCTGATAGTTATAGTTAGCACCACTAACTTTTGCAAATGTAGGAGATTGGAGGCCCCAGTGATCAGCCTTCTGCTGCTCCGTCTCTTCTTCCCGGACAGAATCTTCTGGAGGAGAAGAATGCCCCGGAGAAGAAGACCGAAGAGATGTCTTCGGCGATTCTGCATCTGGCAGAATGTTTTGAACGATCCCGTGAAGAGGCGCACCAGTTCCGTCGAGAGAGGGACCACGCTCAGCAACAGCAAGAACTCTCCGATTTAATTAGGAACATTAGTGTATCTCTTATTAGGGATGATGTAGATAGGCTTAGATTAGTTGCTAGTTCCCTAGGGGTTGTCAGTGTAGATCCTACTGACAACAACATGTCCCTAGGAGAACTCGCCGGTATCCCTTTTGTATGTAAAGAATGCAAGAAATAAAACTTTCTCTTTTTTTATATGAATATTCTTGACATCTTCTGTGCGAATATATGGCCGTAAACAATGTCTTCGCGACCACTCATACACAGGAAAATTTCAGTTTCTGCGATCAGAATCATGCTTTTATAAAAGTACCGCGACCTGCTCTGATACTGCGATCAGACTTAAAGCCGCGGTTAGAACTGAAACATACTGCGACCAGAATTGAGGTTCGATCAGACCGTCACTTCGATTAGAATCGGAGCTTAATTAAAAATAGGGTTCGATCATACCACAACCCGGTCAAAATACATCCATACGTCAAAAAATTGGGTCATAGGATTTTTTCCATAAAAATGTCCAAGGCATATAAAGGAAAAATGTTCTCTGAAAAGCACTGAAAACTATTCTGTCCTTTTGTAGTTTCAGTTTCTAAAACAAAGAAGTCTTTTTGTTTCAGATCCAATGCCTGAACACTTTATCGGGTCCGCCAGAAATAGTATCCAGTATGAGAAATGAATAAAATACTCAGTGGAACGTTTGAATGGAACGTTACTCACATTTAGTGCGTCTCCTCGTGTCTATAAAAGGAGCAGGTGTCTTCTTGAGGAAGCCATACAGCAAAAAACTCTTAACATTCCCGCCGCACAAAACCCTCATTCTTCTTCAGCCTTCATCTTCCCCAAAAGTCGCCAACTTTTCCTTCCATTCTCCACCAAAAAATGGAGTCTTGGAGCCGATCCATCCACCACTCCGAGGAGAGTTTACTGGCGTTGGAGAAGGAAGAGATCCTTCCTCCGCAGCTGATAATCAATTGGTGGCCCGCGGAGAAGGATCAAGAAACCCCGACCGTCTGAGAGGGTGAGTTGGTGGTTTTTGAAGAGTATTTGTGCTGCGGGTTCCGATTCCCTGAGAGTCGGTTCCTGAAGGACGTCCTCGAGCACTACGGGTTGGAGCTAATCAACCTCCACCCAAACACAGTGTTGATACTGGCAGTATTTCAACACTTGTGCGAGGCGTTCATCGTAGTGTATCCCAATGTGGATCTCTTCCGGCGATTTTATTTTTTGGCGTGGTCGAAGAGCGCCAATGCCGCCGGATGCATTTACTTCCGACTAAGGGATAAGGAGTATCCCTTCCCACCCCTGCGAGACTCAGTGCACGGGTGGCACCAGAAATGGTTTTACTACACCCCGCCAACCGAGAGCTTGCTGTGGTTTGAAAACTCGCGGCCGGAGAAGCCGAGCGAGTTGGACACTGTCGTGGTATTGCGAATACCCCGGCAGGTTTTGAGAATGATCCTAGCGAAGATTACGCGGTGCGGGTTGACCGGATGACCGGTCCTCCCCCGCCGGACAAGCACAAGAAATGACACAAGGATTTATACAGGTTCGGGTCCCGGTGGGGGCCATAGTCCTGTCGACGTGCTCCCGAACGGAGTCGGCTGGGGAGGCTCTCTCCGAGGGAGAGGCTTCCGGAGCACGCCTGTGAGTTTAGCTATTCCAATAAAAGTGATCCGATCCTTTACAACAGAGGGGTACAAGGGCTATTTATAGCCCCAAAATGAAGCAAAAAGCCTAAACTACCCCGGAGGCCACCGTCGGATTGAAGGGTAGGACCGTCCTTCTCCCGGTCAAACGCCTTGGATGCATGACAGGTGGCCGCTGATTCCCGAGGTGCTCCTCGCGTGACCTGCACGTGACAAACAGCTCGAGACTTTACCTTTAGGAGGGCGATGAGGCCCGGGACGGCCCCGGAGGCCATGTCCCGGGGGCCAAATGGCGGCGCCCGGGGAGGGGCCGGAGGCCACGTCCCCGGGCCAATGGCGGCGTCCGGGGAGAGCCCGGAGGCTACGTCCCTTGGCCAATGGCGGCGCCTGGGAGGGCACCGGAGGCCAGTCCCGGGGGCCAAATGGCGGCGCCCGGGGAGGGGCCGGAGGCCACGTCCCCGGGCCAATGGCAGCGCCCGGGGAGAGCCCGGAGGCTACGTCCCCGGGCCAATGGCGGCGCCTGGGAGGGCACCGGAGGCCCTGTCCCGGGGGCTAAATGGCGGCGTCCGGGGAGAGCCCAGAGGCTACGTCCCCGGGCCAATGGCGGCGCCCCGGGGGCACCGGAGGACCTGTCTCGGGGGCTAAATCGCGGCGCCCGGGGAGGGGCCGGAGGCCACGTCCCCGGACCAATGGCGGCGCCCGGGACGGCGCCGGAGGCCAGGTCCCGGGGGCCAAAAGGTGGCGCCCGGGGAGGGGTCGGAGGCCAGGTCCCCGGGCTAATGGCGGCGCCTGGGACGGCGTCGGAGGCCAAGTCCCGGGAGCCAAAAGGCGGCGCCCGGGGAGGGGCCAGAGGCCAGGTCCCCGGCCGAATGGCGGCGCCCGGGGCGGTGCCGGAGGCCAAGTCCCGGGTGCCAAAAGGCGTCGCCCGGGGAGGGGCCGGAGGCCAGGTCCTCGGGCGAATGGCGGCGCCCATGACGGCGCCGGAGGCCTAGTTCCGGGAGCCAAAAGGCGGCGCCCGGGGAGGGGCCGGAGGCCAAGTCCCGGGAGCCAAAAGGCGGCACCCGGGGAGGCCCTAGGGGCCAGTTCCTCGGGCAACTTACCTGGACTTAGTCCCACGGAGATTTCCCCCGACAGCAGCCCCCCATGCCCCCCGGGGACGATGCTCTAGTCCCCGGTGGGTATGGTACACGTCACCGGGTAAATCTCCAGGCCAAGTTACCAGAGCTGTAACGCTTCGGTTTCCATGCCGGATGCTTATGGCCGCGCCTTGATTCGCGCGCCCGTCCCTTCATTTCCCGCGCGCAGTTTGAACTTCAACGGTCCAGATTAATCCGAGGGGTGCCACGTGGCGCCCATCTAAACCACGTCTCACCCCTATAAATAGGGCCTTGGGGGACCTGGAAGTTCATTCCAAACTTTCAGCCTCACGATTTTTGCTCTCCCGGTAGCTCTCACAGTAGCCAGCGCCCGGTAGCCATCTCCGGTAGTAGGCGTCCGGGAATGTTTGTTGTAGCCCCCTGAAACGTTAGCCACCGAACAGGAAAAGACTAACCTCATGGCTCCCAAGGGTCGAGCAAAGACCACGGAAGTGCCCCCGGAGGAGATCCCCCCGGATTTCCTCTAGGCGTCGGAGTTCACGGCCGAGGACGCCGAGTCCATGGTCGAGCACGGCGTCGTCGCGGACGGGGACATCCGAGTCCCCGTGAAAAAAGACAGAGCCCCCCGTCCCAGGCCCGGAGAGGTCGTGGCCTTCGAGGTCTTCCTGGAGGCGGGGCTCCGGCTCCCGGTGCATCCCATGCTCCGGGAGTTTCTGAAGGTGTATGGGGTGGCGCTCAACCACCTCACCCCAAACGCGCTCGTCCGGATGGGCCTCTTCATCTGGCTCTACGGGACGGCGACCGGGCGGGAGCCCACCCTCCACGCCTTCCGGTACTTCCACGAACCGGCGGTGCGGAGCTCCCACCTGGTGAAGGGGGGACCCAAGTCCCCCTTCGGTTCGGTGATGTTACAAATGCTGCCGTCCCGGGTGGCCGACTACCCGTCGGCGGGCTACCCGTCCGGAGGTGGTTTTACCTCCGGGTCCGGGACGAGGCGGTGGTGTATGCCCCGGAGCCCCCCACCTACAGTCGATCGTCCGCGCCGAAGCCTACGGTGTGGACGAATGAGGAGTTCGAGCTCCTCGGCAGGTTGGTCCTCTCGATGAAGACCCGCTCAATGCGGGACGCCGCCGAGGAGATAATGCTCCTCCGGACCTCCCCCTTCTCAGGCGGGAAGAGGGGGGTCGGCATGGGCCCCGAGTAGCGGCCCCCGGTCAAACCGGTGACTCGACGTAAGTCCACTACCTGCATTGCATTTACAAATTTCTGGGAATTTGACTAACTCTTTACCTCTTGTAGTCCAGCCGTACCCAGCGGCGCGGGAGAAGGCGGAGAACCTCCTGGGGAGGTACTTCGCCGACGAGCACGAGCGCGTCCTGCGCCTCGTGGGGGAGGGCCCTCCCCGGAACTTGGTAGCGGCGGCCTACGGGCTAAAACTGCCGGAGAGGAAGCCTCTCCCCACCCCCGGGTCGCAAAAACGGGGGAAGGAAGCGGCCGGGGGCTCAGAGCCCAAGAAGGCCAGGGTCCAAAAGACCCCCGGCAAGTCGACAACGCCGGCAGCGACGCCGGTGAAGGCCCGGGACACGACTCCTGGGACCGAGCGCACCCGGGTGGCGGCCCGGGAAGACGCAACACCTCCTCCGCCGAAGGGCCCCGTCGAGGCCCGGGGGAAGGAGCAGGCCGTTGGTGGGGCGGCGTCCGATTCTGCGGACTACGTCCCGTCGCCACTCTCGGTGGCGGTCCTCCCGGCCCTCCCGGCATCCTAGGAGCCGGAGAGGCTGGAGGTGAGATTCGCGGAGGCCTCACCTCCGCGGGTTTGGCCGGTGGACGAGGGGGGGAGCCCCTCGGTCTACGAGGTCCCTCCGGAGGAGGAGGCCCCGAGGACCTTCCGGCCCGGGGCGGGGTAAGGTCTGATGATCCCCCCCCGGGCAGGGACGCCCGCCCAAAGCTCCTCGGCCACGTCTTCGGAGGAGACCTCGGCCACGAAGACGCCGGTGACACCGGCCGCATTACCGGACTCACAGGTCCGGGGATCCCCACCGGCCGCGACGCCAGTGCCGGGCGAGAGGCTCCTCTGCTTCCCGCGAGGGGAGTCGCCCGCTACGCGGAGGGCCTGCACACCCGGAAGGTGCAGGCCTTCGTTGCGGAAGGGACGCTCCATGAGCGTTTAGAGGGGCTTCAGTCCCTCGGGGCCCAGGTAACCCGAGTCGATGACGTCTTCATTTATTTCCTGCACTTGAGATTTTTCTAACTCTATATTTTGTAGGTGGCAACTGTTACCTGGGGCCTTGAGCAGCGGGTCGCCCGGCTGCTTAAGGAAGCGGAGGGCCGGGCCGCGGCCTCCGTAGGGCAGTGTGAGGAGGCCCTCCGGGAACGCGATGAAGCCCTCGCGGAACTGTCCTGGGTCTGGGCCCAGGTTCACATTTCCGAGGCCATCAACGGCCGCCTCTGGGAGGAGGCCAAATCGAGGGAGGAGGCGCTCCAGGAGCTCGAGGGCATGAGCGTCCGGGCGGTGGCGGACGCGGGCCGCTCTGTCCGTTCGGCCCTCGAGAGCCTTGGCGTAAGCTTAGGCTCCGGGAGCAGCTCGGAGGTGCCGCCGGCGACCCTCGCGGAGGCTGTGCGTTTTCTCAACACGCAGGTCTCCGCCATTCCGGAGGCTGCCGACGCTCGGGTGCGGGGCCGGGCGATCCCCATCATCGCGGCCGCTGCGAGGCTTGTCGAGTTCCGGGGGGTCGGTGCCTGGGCGATCGGGGGCCGCATCCCCTGAAGCTTCCCGGACTCGTTCGAGCTCTCGCGCCGGGAGGTCAAGCAGCTAGCCGGAGGATTCTACGACCGGATCATCCAGGCGAGATTCCCGGCTCCGTCGTCTCCGGCGGGGGACGCCCCAGCCCCGGCCTCGGAGGAAACCCCCCGGGGGGAGGACGCTAATGAACATGTATGAGCCTCCCCCCGGGTCTTAGTTAGGGCCTTTTTTGTTTTCTTAGGATTTTGATCCCGGTAGCTTCTTAGCAGAAGCCCCGGACATTTGTACAAAAACATTTTGAATGCAATGAAGTTAGAATTTTTTCTAAGTCTATGAATTGAATGTTTTGTTACCAGGGTTCCCGGGAGGTTGCTCCCGGGCGAAGGTCCGGGTGGGGCTCCCCGAGGGACGCCCAAGCGGCTTTAATCTTGCTAAGCCTTGTCTCCGGGAATCGCGGCGGGCACAGTGTCCAGGAGCCAGTCCGGTTGAGGTGGCGTCCGGAGTGGCACTTGGGCAACTTTGACAATCATCGCGCCGAATTGTCCCCTCCGCGACCGGGGTTCCGGATGATACCTCCCCTCCGGATACTTCCACCGGCGGGATACGAGTTCTGGCCCGAAGATGCGCTCCGGGACGCTTGGCGCCGCGTGCGAGCATTGTATCGGGACTTCACCCGGGACCTAGCGGAGAGCCTCCGAGAGTATTAGGCATAGGAGCCTTAGGGCGTAGAGAATCCCCCGGGTTAGAACCCAGGTTGTATCGTTTCCGAAGCCCACCGGAGGGGAAAGATGTCCTCCGGGTTTGACAATCAATAAAGCTGTGTTGTTGCTTCTTCTTTCATTGTCTTTTTATTTTTTCTTCTTGGATGGTCCGGATGACTCATCTTAACTAGAATGAGCTAAGTTTTGCTCGTGGGCGTTGCGGTCGACACCCGGGGGTTCCTCATCCCCCCCGCCCACAGCGGGCCGGAGGGTAGCTCCGGGTGCTGTGGGGGTAACAAGGCCCCCGAGGTGAAAACAACCTGTAGCATAGGAATTTTTATGTTAGAAAATTTTAAAACGAGGTTTCCAAGGAAAGGACCTTCCGGGAGAGAATTGTCCGGTCGCCGTGAGAACGGGGAGCCGGGAATAAGGCCTCATGTGGAAGAAACGTCCAAGAAAACCCGATGAGATTTCTGGAGGCGAGCTTCCTAGGAGACAATCGTCCGGTCGCCGTGAGAACGGGGAGCCGGAAATGGGGTCTCTGTGAAGGAAAATGTCCGAGAAATCCGCGACTTCTCTGGGAGACAATCGTCCGGTCGCCGTGAAAACAGGGAGCCGAGAATAGGGTCTCCGGGAGGCATTCATCCAGTCACCGTGAGAACGGGGAGCCGGGAATAAGGTCGTCGGGGACCAAATATTCAAGAATGCCATTAGACGTCCCACTGGGGAGAGCGTCGAACGTCGACTCCCGTAGGAGGAAGATAGATCCAAGAAGGCCATTAGACGTCCCACTGGGGAGAGCGTCTACTCCCGGAGGAGGAAGTGCCCGAAGACGGGTCTTGAGTGTTTGGGCAGGGGACTAGTCTCCCAAAGTGACTCGTTACCGCGGCCATTGTGAGCGGGTTGCCGCTTACACCCTCAGTACACGAGGGCTGATCGTAAGCCGCCCTACAGGAGGGACTTGCTGGGCCTGGCCCACTTTCTCGCGGAGAGGGCATCCTCACAGGGAGGGCTTCCTCGCGGGGAGGGCATCCTCACTGGGAGGGCGTCCTCGTGGGGAGGGCATCCTCGTGGGGAGGGCATCGCCGCTAGGGGCGGTAACGAGAAAGACCTGCAATGAGACAGTTTGGAAAGCAAGACCTATGTATTGCTAATAAAATGAAGTACAGGGCCTCCCCCTGTGAAGTCACGAAAGGGGAGGAAAATATAGTGTCCCTTCTCCCCCTCCGGCGTAAACGCTCCGGGGGAGGGGACAGGCCTGTAAGGCTAAACATAGAACTTGCGAAGTAAACGCAATTTCCACGTGTACTTCAGCTCTTGCTCTTGAAGGTTGGAGAGCTTGTAGGCCCCCGAGCCCAGGACCACGGAGATCCTGTAAGGGCCCTCCCACTTGGGGGAGAGCTTACCCTGGGCCTGGGGGTCCGTCACGCGCTTGAGGACAAGGTCCTCAAGGCGGAAAGCCCTCTCGCGCACGCGCTGATTGTACGCACGCGCCATTTCTTGCTCATAGATGGCGTGGCGGAGGAGAGCTTGGTCGTGTTCCTCCTCCACGAGGTCGATCTTCAGGCGCTGGTTGGCCGCGTTGGCCTGGTACGCTGCGGGCGTGGCTCCCTCCAGGAGCTCGACCCGCAGCGACCGGAGGCTGATCTCCGGGGGGAGGATTGCCTCCGCCCCGTAGACCAGGGAGAAGGGAGTACGCCCCGTCGCCCGGGACGGGGTCGTTCGCATGGAGCAGAGGATGATGGGGAGCTCCTCTGCCCATGCACCCTACTTAGAAGCGGTTTGCTCAAGTCTCCGGCGCAACCCCTGTAGGATCATGCCGTTGACCCTCTCGACAGCCCCATTGCTCCGGGGATGGGCCACTGAGGCGAAGTGGATGACGAGCCCCAGGGCTTCGCAGAATTCCCGGAAATAAGCCGAATCGAATTGGGTCCCGTTGTCCACGGTGATTTCCCGGGGGACACCAAAACGACATACGACGTTTTTCTAGAAAAACCGCTGGACGGCCCGGGAAGTGATGCTGGCCAAGGCTCCGCCTCAACCCACTTTGTAAAATAGTCGACCACGACTACCGCATACTTGTATCCTCCGGGCGCTGGGGGGAAGGGCCCTAAAAGGTCCATCCCCCAGCGCATGAAGGGCCAAGTGATGGGGATCGTCCGCAGCGCTATAGGGGGGACGTTCAAGCCCTTGGCCATCTTCTGGCATGCCTCGCACGCGGAGACAAGGTCTTGCGCATCGCGCATGACTGTGGGCCAGTAGAAGCCCTGCCGGAGGGCCTTGGCTGTGATGGCACGCGGGGCTAGGTGAGAACCACAGCTCCCCGCGTGGATGCCTTCGAGAAGTTGAAGTCCCTCCGGTCGGGGGAGGCAGCGCAGGAGGGCGGAAGCCCCCGGCTTGTAGAGCCTCCCCTCCAGCAGGAGATATGCCCGGGATTTGGCCCGGAGGCGTTTAGCCTCGGTCTCACTAGGAAGGTCCCCCTCCCCTTTGATGAAGGAGGTGAGGGGGTCTATCCAAGACGGAGTCCGGATGATCTCGGCGACCTCCGGGACATGAGGCTCGTCGCCCGTGTCCGGGGAGGCCACCGAGGGCTTCGTGATGATTTCCAGAAAAGCCCCCTTGGGGAGCGATTCCCGGGCGATTGCCGCCCGGGCCAGGGCGTCGGCCCGGTCATTGTCCCTCCACGGGATATGCCGGGCCTCGAGGCCGTCGAAATGCCTCTCCATCTTTCGCACTTCCTGCAAATAAAGACTTAAGTTTGCGTCATGGCACAGGTAAGACTTGTCCATTTGGCAAACTACGAGCTGAGAATCTCCCTTGACTAGGAGGTGCCGGATCCCCAGGGAGCGCGCGAGGCGCATCCCGAGGAGCAAAGCCTCATATTCGACGACGTTGTTGGTTGCGGGGAACTCGAGCCGCGCAGCGTACTCGAGTTCCTTCCCTTCGGGGCTCCAGAGGACTACTCCCGCACCAGCCCCGGCGAGACACAGCAACCCATCGAACATGAGGGTCCAATGATCACTGCATCGGGGCGGCACAGGGAGATCTTCGTGCCCGGACCCAGAGGCGAGAGTCCATTCTGCGACGAAGTCGGCGAGGACCTGCGACTTGATGGCGGAGCGGCCGGTAAGGGACAGGGAGAAGGGGGCGACCTCAGCCCCCCACTTCCCAATCCGTGCTGACGGCGACGGGCGTCGCGGCGAGGTAAAGGAGCAAGGGCTCTTCTGGAGATGGACTCACGAGCATTGCTGGGCTCGTGAGGTACTTCTTGAGGTCGTTGAAGGCTTCCTGGGCCTCGGGGGTCCAGCGGAACCCCTCGAGCCCTCGGAGGATCTTGAAGAACTGGAGGCCCCGCTCCCCCGACCGGGAGACGAAGTGGCTTAGCGCGGCTAGGCGGCCGGAGAGCCGCTGGACATCCTTGACGGAGCGCAGCGGGGGCATATCTAGGAAAGCCCGGATCTTTTCGGGGTTTGCCTCAATGCCCCGCTGGGACACGAGGAAACCTAGGAGCTTCCCCCCGCGCACCCCGAAGGCGCACTTCTCCGGGTTGAGTTTGCCCCCGAACGCGCGGAGTTTGCAGAAGGTTTCAGCCAGGTCGTCGACATGGGAGGCAGCGCGGGGACTCTTGGCGATCGCGTTGTCTACGTAGACTTCGACGTTGCGGCCGACTTGATCTTTGAGAACCAGCGTCATGAGGCGCTGGAAGGTCGCCCCCGCGTTTTTGAGCCCGAAGGGCATATGGACGTAGCAGAAGGTTCCTAGGGGAGTTTTGAAACTCGTCTTTTCCTCGTCCCCTTCCGCCATCTGGACTTGATGGTAGCCCGAGTAGGCTTCTAGGAAGCTCATGAGCTCGCACCCCGCAGTGGAGTCGACGAGCTGATCAATCCGCGGGAGCGGGAAGTTGTCTTTGGGGCAGGCGCGGTTAAGGTCGGTGAAGTCCACGCACATCCGCCACCTGTCGGTTGACTTCTTGACGACGACGGGGTTCGCGAGCCACTCGGGGTGCAGGACCTCCCGAATGAACCCCGCCTCTTGGAGCCGGGTGATTTCCACCTTGATTGCTTCTTGGCGCTCGAGGGAGAGTTTCCGCAGCTTCTGTTTGACTGGGGGGTGATCGGGGACCACTGCGAGCTTGTGCTCAATGACCTCCTGGGCGACGCCCCGCATGTCCGAAGGCTTCCACGCAAAAACATCGGAGTTTTCGCGCAGAAAGGCTGCAAGTTGCACTGCATGCTCCTCAGGGAGCTCCGCCCCGATCAGGACGGTTTTGTCTTCATTGCCCGGGGATAGCAGAACCTTCCGGAGGCCCCCTTCTGGACGCGGCTTGAGGAGGGGCCTCCCGGGCGGTGGCTCAGTGACATCTAGTTCCGGGGGAGAATCCCCCCCCCGGGCGCCTTTATGAGGTTGACGCTTCCGATTGTGGCCGCAGCGTGCTCGTATAGAGCACGAGCCATGTCTTGGTCTCCCCGGACGTTGATCACGCCATGCGGTCCGGGGATCTTCATGCAGAGGTAGTTTTGATGGGTGGCAGCCCCCAGCCGGTTGATTGTGGTCCTCCCCATTATCGCATTGTAGGAGGAGGGGAGGTCCACTACGTCGAAGCGGACCAGCTCGGTCCGGTAGTTCTCCGGTGTGCCGAAGGTCATTGGGAGATCTACCTTGCCCACGGGGTGGATCGCCTTCCCCGGTACAAACCCTTGCAGGGGCCCTGCCGCGGGCTGCAGGAGCTTTTCATCCACCTGCATCTCTTTGAAGGCCTTCAGGAATAGGACGTCGGCGGAGCTTTCGCCGTCCACGAGGATGCGGGCCAGGTGGCACTTCTAGATGGTCACGGAGACAATAAGCGCATCGTCGTGGGGGAAGCGAACCCCTCGCGCGTCTTCCGCCGTGAAGGTGAGGGGGACGTCCGACCACTTAGGTGGCGGGGACGTGTGTAGCACCCCCACAACCTTGACCTCGCGCGCGTACTCCTTATGCTGGCGCTTAGAGTCCCACCCGGAGGCAGATCCTCCCACGATGACGTTGATGTGCCGCTGCGAAGTTTGAAACGGGAGAGCTTCTGAAGGCTCCCCCTCCTGCGTCTGCTGACCCCCCGCGGGAGCGGGAAGGGCCGGAACAGCTGGCCGAGGGAGCAAGGAGGACGGAGTCCCCGCCCTGCCCGCGCTGGTCGAGGAAGTCCGCGAAGTACTGCAGCAGCTGGCTACAGTCTCGGGTAGCGTGGGTACTGGACCTGTGGAAGCTGCACCACGGTCCTTCCCTCCTTCTCCTCGCGGGGCCATCCCGACCGCGCGAAGACTGTCCTCCCCCATGGCCCTTCGATTTGGGGAAGGGGCGGCTGGCCCTCGGGGGGTCGCGCGAGCCGCCTCCGCCCTCGAGGAGAAAGGTGTCCCGAGGCCGTGGCTCGCTACGCCCCCCTGTCTGGGGCATTTGGGGGGATCCCTGGCCCCCCGATCGACGGGGGCGGGAGCCCCCTTGGTCTTCTTCCAGATGTCGTCTTCCTCCTCCCGAGCGTACTTTTCGAGTACGTTGAAGAGCTCGTCGGTGGAAGAGGGGCAGCTCCGGGAGAGCCTTCGGTGGAGCTCCCCCGGGAGGATGCCACTTTGCTCTTCACCTGGGCAAAGCGCTTGAAGAAGCTTCTGATGGTTTCCCCAGTCCTCTGCCGGACAGTGTACAGCTGCGAGGAGTCCAGGGGACACACGTAGTTCCCCTGGAAGTTGACATAGAACTCCCGCTTGAGCTGCGAGAAAGACTTGATGGAGCCGGCCTTCAGGTTGTAGAACCAGGAGCGGGCAATGCCGGTGAGGTAGAGGGGGAAGACATTGCATTGTACCGTCTCGTCCCCCCCGGCCGCAGAGATGGCTGTGGAGTAGACCTGCACAAACTCGTAAGGATCTGCCTCACCGTTATAGTGCTCGATGTGCGGAGGGCGGTAGGGCTGCGGCCACCGGATGCTGCGAAGTCTTCGGCACAGGGGCTGGTTAGCCCCTGCATTTCCCGGGGAGAGCCCCGGTCACTATCTTCTTTCACGGGACCTTCGTTGTCTGAGTCTGGAAGCGGTCCGAGAGGTCCGCCAGAATGGCGGTGGCGACGCTTTTCCTCCGGACCGGGACTGAGTTCCCGAACGTCTGGGCTCTCCGCCGGAGAGGTTGGCTCTTCAGCGGGTCTCTTCCCCCGACCGGTCTGAGAGCGAGGCTCCCCGCGCCCGCGGCCGGGGGGAAGTTCTTCCCCGCGCTCTGGTGAATGCATTCGCTCGACCTCCCCCCGGGCGAAATGGACCTGTCCCGCCGAGGGAGGGAGCTCATGCACTGTAGCTACCGGCCCGGAGGCTTCCGGAGCCGATTGGGGGGAGCCCCCTGCGACGACCCCCGGGACCGGAAAGGGGGAAGCCCCTGTATTATTCAGAACCGGGGAGGGGGCGCCCACGGCGACGCTTGGAACCGAAGTGGAGGGGGCCCCAGTGGCAACGACCGGAACCGGCGAGGGGGAAGCCCCTGCGGCGACGTCCGGGACCGAGGAGCCCATGCGGGGGGAAGTCCACTGAGGCGCGGGAGCTGCTCTGTCGACCGCCCCTGGTGCGGTAAACGCGACGCGTTGGGCGGGACTGGCTCCCGGCGTAGGGACAACCCCCGGCATACAGTGGGCTCCCGGCCCTGTGAATAGGCCCGGGACGGGGTACACCCCTGGTGCCACGAAGGGCCCTGGCACGAAGTAGCCTCCCGGCACCGGGACGGGCCCGGGTGCCGAGAAGTGTTCGGACGTATATCCCGCGGGGGGAGGGAACCTCCCGGCAGGATCACACGGGGCGGACAAACTCCCGGAGGCCGGAGGGGCCGCCGGGTAACCCATAAACGGGGGCATGTTCCACGGATACGGGTGTGACGCAAATGTGGGGGCCGGAGGCCGCGCTAACACGCTGAGCAGCTCATCCATAGAGCACTGGGCGCGGAGCTGGCCCTCCACGAGAGCCTCAAGCAGGGCATCCCGGGGAGCCGGGGGAGCCGTCGGGGGGAGACTGGTCCCGGCCGAGGTCCCCGCGGTCACCGGGAACGACCTGGAGGTGGAAGCACCTAAGTTAAGAGGGAAGGAGGGAGGCGGTACCTGGGCCAGGCCGCCTCTGGGCGGAAGCGCCGGGACAGCAGTGTCCCGGACGGGCGGCGCCGGGTCTCCGAGACCCGGGTCACCGGGAAGGGTACGAGCCCTTGTTCTTGGGGGAGCCATGGCATCTTGTCACGAGTCCCCATGGTTGGCGCCAACTGTCGTGGTATTGCGAATACCCCGGCAGCTTTTGAGAATGATACTAGCGAAGATTACGCAGTGCGGGTTGACCGGATGACCGGTCCTCCCCTGCCGGACAAGCACAAGAAATGACACGAGGATTTATACAGGTTCGGGTCCCGGGGGAGAGGCTTCCGAAGCACGCCTGTGAGTTTAGCTATTCCAATAAAAGTGATCCGATCCTTTACAACAGAGGGGTACAAGGGCTATTTATAGCCCCAAAAAGAAGCAAAAAGCCTAAACTACCACGGAGGCCACCGTCGGATTGAAGGGTAGGACCGTCCTTCTCCCGGTCAAACGCCTTTGATGCTTGACAGGTGGCCGCTGATTCCCGAGGTGCTCCTCGTGTGACTTGCACGTGACAAACAACTCGAGACTTTACCTTTAGGAGGGCGATGAGGCCCGGGACGGCGCCGGAGGCCATGTCCCGGGGGCCAAATGGCGGTGCCCGGGGAGGGGCCGGAGGCCACGTCCCCGGGCCAATGGCGGCGCCCGGGGAGAGCCCAGAGGCTACGTCCCCGGCCCAATGGCGGCGCCCAGGGAGGGCACCGGAGGCCCTGTCCCGGGGGCCAAATGGCGGCGCCCGGGGAGGGCACCGGATGCCCTGTCCTGGGCCAATGGCGGCTCCCGGGGAGTGCCCGGAGGCTACGTCCCCGGGCCAACGGCGGCGCCTAGGAGGGCTCCGGAGGCCCTGTCCCGGGGGCTAAATGGCGGCGCCCGGGGAGAGCCCGGAGGCCACGTCCCCCGGCCAATGGCGGCGCCCGGGGGGGGCACCGGAGGCCCTGTCCCGGGGGCGAAATGGCGGCGCCCGGGATGGCACCGGAGGCCATGTCCCGGGCGGCGCCCGGGACGGCGCCGGAGGCCAAGTCCCGGGAGCCAAAAGGCGGTGCGCAGGGAGGGGCCGGAGGCCAGGTCCCCGGGCGAATGGCGGCGCCCGGGGCGGCGCCGGAGGCCAAGTCCCGGGAGCCAAAAGGCGGCGCTCGGGGAGGGGCCGGAGGCCAGGTCCCCGGGCCAATGGCGGCGCCCGGGACGGCGCCGGAGGCCAAGTCCCGGGTGCCAAAAGGCGGCGCCCGGGGAGTCCCGGGAGGCCAGGTCCCCGGGCAAACGTCACGCAACTTACCTGGACTTAGTCCCGCGAAGATTTCCCCCGACAGACACTCTCCCGACGATGAACGCAGAGTTCATGAAGCACGCCGAGGTGATCCTTCACTTAGTCGGACAAGGGTTGACAGCACGTGACGTCATCCGAGACTTTGTGAAGAATCGGGTGAGCCCCCTGCGTGAAAGGGCTCATCCGGCTTGGGAGATCAAGTCCATGGCCGACAATACCCTGGACTATAACGAAGGTATTCATTCCTGGCACTGAAATCCTTTCATGTCATTTCTGAAATGCATCAATTTTAACTCGTATCTGGGAACAGTCCTGCCCTCAGCCGAGATTGAGAGGCGGACTAACTACCTCCTCAGGGCGTACAACGCTGAGGTAGAGGGCCCCAAGGTATCACCTCGCCCCCAACGCTTGATTCACACCAGCGACAACCTTAGACAGGAGCACCGAAAGGTACATTTTCCACTTGGCCTCTATTTTGTAGGTCTCATGTATATCCAGCACTAACCAATTCCATTGGAATGAGAACAGCTCCTAGGGAGGTTAGCCGAGGCGACGTTTCCCAGTGAGAACGTCGGTTCCTTGGGGAAGCCGACGACAAAATATGTGAAGAAGGTTTCCTCGAGACCCAGGACGAGGAATCTCGCCCCCAAGAAAGCCAGGCTAAACCTTGGGGAAGGGTCTTCACGAAGCGTTCCTCCTACCGTCAGAAAAACCGCGGTAAGATATCGCATCCCTCCGATCTTTCCAGGTGCGAACTGGAATTACTTCTTCGTCGTACAGGGAGAGGGGAGCGAGGAGGAGGAAGATGATGATGTCCCCCTGATTCGTCGGAGGAAGAGGATTGCGGGTTCTCCTTCCGGTGACGCTCCAACCCATTCCGCAGAAAAACAACTGCTAACGCAGAGGCGGCTGTAGCATACCCCGTAGCCACCGAAAGCCCCGTGGTCGCAGATAACGCACCAGCCCCTGAAGCCCCCGAGGCTTCAGGGCCTGTTGCCTCTACTTCCTTGGTCGGAGGGACGACCGTGGTAAGATTTTCTCACAGTCTTGTTTTCTCCAATTCCCCCTGTGCATTCGATAAGTTAATGCTTATGCAGGGAGAAGAGCTTCCCCCTATGACTCCTACGAGTCCCGGGGAGGAAAATCCTCCACCTCCACGGACAGAGGTGGAGGTAGTTGGACAGGATCTTGTGGCGGTTGCAAACGAGGCGCCGGCCCTAGAAGTCCAAGAGTCATCAAGACCTTCGGATGTAGCCCCGCCAACCGGTCCGGTTGCCCAGGTAAAGACTCTTGTCATTCGTCTTTATCTTCCCCTAGAAATGTATTTACAGAGGAACACACCTAGGGGGGAGATGCCTTGTTCTCCAAGAGGAAGACCAGGAGAGACGACAGTTGTCCTCTTTCTCGAGGAGAGCCTTCGCTGAAATCCCAAAAGCTAATGGGATTTCAAATAAGGTAAGAACCTTTATCCTAGTTGTATTTAAAACAATTTGTGACAATCACGAATTGTAACTGCTTGGTTCCTCTTTCCTTTGTCAGGCGAAAAGAGATAGCATCCAGCCCTTCAACCACTTCGGGGAGGGTTGAAGTTGCTGCTGGTGCAGGAGCCTCCACTGAGGAGCACTCCGCCCCCTCAGTTCAGGAAGTCGTCCGGGCGGTGAGGGGAAAGACAAGTGCGGAGACCCAGTCGCAACCAACAACGACTGGGGGTAGTGCCCAGCAGGCACTCCCACCGGCTGCCCTTGTTGTGGCCGCATCGGGGCCTTCAACGGGTCTTCCGGTTACTTCGGAAGACATTTCCTTACGGGAATTCATGAAGGTATGATGAACTTCACTTTTGGTGCCTGAATTGTACATAGGACACCTCTAACTCCTTTTTTGCATCATAGGAGTTATCCCGGATGTCGGCCACATCACACGCTATGATGGCGAGCGTTGAGGCCATTCAAAAAGAAAGAGACAGCTTGCGCAGGTAAGGATCATCACTCTTCAACTTGTACGGATACAAATTGGTTATGATTACTCCTTCTGTTCTTCTACAGAGAGGTGGCATTGCTGAATAAAGAAGTGGCCACAGTCAAGCTTCATTCGATCTCAGTGACTAGGAACCAAGAGATCGAAAACAACAAGCTGCGGTCACAACTTGCTGGTAAGTCGATTCCTGATTTTAGGAAGACTTAACTTCATAACGCGCGAGTAATCTTTTCTCTTGCTGCAGTGCAAGCTGTTCAAATGAAACAACTCAGTCAAGACTATGGACTCCTCCGTGACTCTATTCAATGTTCTGAAAGGGCAATCAGGGAGCTGAGCCGTTCGATCTTCGAAAAACTGAAGGCAGTGGCTCATCTCCTGAAGGCTGATGTGGTCGAAACAACAAGAGATAATTTCAGCCTAGATGACTGGTCTACACTAGTCATGGCCCAGGCGGAGTCACTTCTCGAGTATCTTCCTGAAGATACCCGGCGACGAGAAGAGGCGATCAGAACCAGGGTTCAGTCAGCCTCTTCTGCCATCCTCAGCCGGGTTCGACTTCACCATGGCCCAGATGCAAATCTAAATCCATTGGTGGGACCGGTTGAGGTCGAGAGTGAGGAACAACTAGAAGCAGTCATGGAGGAAGTCAAGCCTCTTGTAGATAAGCTCCTGACTGAGCTTGGGATTGAGCGATCCCTACACCTGTACAAAAACAATTGTATACGATGCAATGTATATGGAAATTCATTTTTGAAAATGAATATATATTCTGATTTTGTGTTGTTTCATACTATAAACATATCCTCCTAGCCCCCGCCTGTGATTGTAAATACTGAAAACTTAGTATTACAAATGCAGGAGAGAAGTGAATATAACGACCAAGGATGTGTGATCGAACCAACAATTAAGATCAAAGTAATGCCTAGCCTTGTTTGCAAACCAGCAGCCACTCAGATGACCGAAGACTTGTCAGAAAGCCCCGTGTACGTTGAGAAACGGCTTATTTAGGAGTGACTTGTCTGGAAGCGGTCGTGAGATCGGCCAGCGAATCCGACTAGGACGATATAATGATCTAACCGCGGGCGACCAGCCCCCGAGTCGTATTCGCAGCACATGGGCATAAAGGGAAATATTCATCATATAAAACCAAAAACATTTTTTGTTTTATGAAAAAATGCTAATTGAACAGGAAAAGGGATTGAGTACTTACACGTAGAACTTGCGAAGCTGATCGATGTTCCAAGTATTGGATAAAATTCGACCATCCTCCATGGCTAATAGCGCGGATCCTGGTCGCGGCACTGAGACAACAGTGTAAGGGCCTTCCCATTTTGGGGAGAATTTGTTGCAATTAGACTGGTCTTGGATTTTTCGTAAAACTAGGTCGCCCACGTGAAGACTACATGGCCGCACCCTTTTGCTGTGATACTTGCGCAAGGCTTGCAAGTATGCCGCGGACTTGATCAAAGCGCGATCACGCCTTTCTTCTAAGAAGATGAGATCTTGCGACCGTTGTTCGGACTGATTAACCTGTTCGAATTGTTCTGTCCGAACAGACCCAATACTGACTTCCATAGGCAACACAGCCTCGGCCCCATAGACCAGATGGAAGGGCGTCTCACCGGTGGCTCAACTAGAAGTAGTTCGTAGTGCCCATAGAACGGTATAAAGCTCGTCTGCCCAAGCCCCCGAGCGAGTCTTAAGGCGATCAAAAACACATTTTTTGATACCTTGCAATATCTGCCCATTGGCCCGTTCTACAGCACCATTGCTCTGCGGATGTGCCACAGAAGCAAAGCACACCTTAGTTCCGACCTGGTCGCAGTAATCTAGAAAAAGACCACTGGCGAACTGAGAACCATTGTCGGTGATAAGACGGTTTGGAACACCAAATCGGGCAACAATGTTCTTATGAAAGAACTTTTGTGCCGCTGAGGCGGTAATATTTCGTACCGGTTCGGCCTCAATCCACTTTGTAAACGTGTCAATGGCTACGAATAGAAACTTGTACCTGTTGACCGCTTGTGGTATAGGACCAACAATATCCATTCCCCAGACCGCGAAAGGCATGCGAGGGGAATGGTCTGTAACGCGTAGGCAGGTTGATGGACCTGTCTTGCGTGGAACTGACACTGAGGACACATCTTGATTATATGCTTGGTATCATCGAGTGCCGAAGGCCAGTAGAATCCTTGTCGAAAAGCTTTTCCGACTAGTGTTCGATATGACGCGTGTGCACCGCATACACCGTCATGTATTTCCTGCAAGAGGGATGTTCCTTCCTCCTGAGATATACAATGCATGAATACTCCTTGAGTACCCTTTCTGTACAGAATCCCATCTATGAGCTTGTACAGACGCGCTTTTCGAATTAACCGATCACTTTCGGTTTCGTCCTCGGGTAGGGTCCCATGTTCAAGATAGACTCTCAATGGATGAGTCCAATCCTTTTCCTGACCGAGGTTGGTAACGCAGGCTATTACTGGATCATCCTCGACCGAAGTCATGATCGAAGGACGGTCCAAGTGCTCAATGAACACTCTTGCCGGAGCGGATGTGCGTGAGGACCCAATTTTGGATAATTGGTTTGCGAGAATGTTGTCCTTTCGTGGGATGTATTGGACTTCGAAATGACTGAAGTGTTTTTCCAATCTCCTCACTTCCCCCAGGTAATGAGCCATTGTCTCATTGGAGGTGCTGTACTCCTTGTTTACCTGGTTTACGACTAGCTGTGAGTCTCCCCTCACCACTAACCGACGGACTCCGAGGAATTTTGCTGCCCGGAGCCCTGCAAGAAGACCTTCATACTCTGCCGCGTTGTTGGTCGCAACAAAGTGTAGTTGGATGACATACTTAAGCTGTTCGCCCTGAGGAGTAACTAAGACCACTCCAGCCCCCGAGTGTTGAAAACTACGGGAGCCGTCAAAGTACATTGTCCAGTGATCGGGGCACTCCAATTCCTCAGGCACCTGCACGGGTGGCTCAGGGTTGGTCCATTCGACCACAAAGTCGGTCAGAACCTGAGACTTAACCGCCATGCGGGGCGTGAAATGAATTTCGAAAGCACCGAGTTCGACCGCCCATTTAGCGATTCAACCAGATTTCTCTGGATTTCGGACAATATCTCCCAAAGGAAAGGAGGAGGGTACCGTGATCTTGTGAGCTTGGAAGTAGTGTCGTAGCTTACGGGAAGCCATCAGTAGCGCGTAAAGTATCTTCTGGACCTCAGGGTAACGCTCCTTAGGACCATGAAGTACTTCGCTCACATAGTAGACAGGTCTGTGTATTCCTTCCCTATCCGCGATCAGGACAGCGCTGACCGCATGCGGTGTGGCCGCCAGATAAAGAAGCAATGGTTCTCATTTGTCGGGAGACACCAATACTGGCAGACTGGATAGATATATTTTTACCTCCTGAAACGCTTTTTCGGCCTCATCCGACCATGTAAAATTGTGATGCTTCCGCAAGGCTTTGAAGAAAGGCAATCCCCTTTCGCCTAGTCGCGATATGAAGCGACTTAAGGCCGCCATGCGACCAGCCAAGCGTTGAACATCTTTCATGGTCGAGGGCGACCTCATTTGCTCGATGGCCCTGATTTTCTCAGGATTAACTTCAATGCCTCTGGAACACACAAGGAAACCAAGAAGTTTTCCTGAAGAAGCCCCGAAAGAACATTTCTCCGGGTTTAATTTTATTCCAAAGCGATTCAAATTATAGAAGGTTTCAGCGAGATCGTCCAAATGAGACAATCTCTTGGTACTTTTTACAACCAAATCGTCTACATATGCTTCAAGATTACGCCCTATCTGGGAAAGAAAGGTCTTTTGCATCAAGCGCTGGTACGTGGAACCTGCGTTCTTGAGACCGAACGGCATTCTGATGTAGCAGTAGGTGCCGAACGGGGTGATGAAGGCAGTTTTATCTTCATCTTCTTCTGCCATGCTAATTTGATGATATCCTGAGTAAGCGTCCAGAAAACTCATCAGTTGGCAACCCGCAGTTGAGTCGACCAACTGGTCGATGCGGGGAACGGGAAAGTCATCCTTCGGACAGGCAGCATTGAGGCTAGTGTAGTCGACGCACATGCGCCACTTGCCATTTGACTTGCGGACCATGGCCGGATTGGCGAGCCATTCCGGGTGATCGACTTCACGGATGAACCCAGCCTGTAGGAGTTTGTCCAACTCCTCTCGGCTGGCTTCCTGTCGGTCAACAGCAAAACGCCTGAGCTTTTGCTTTATTGGTCATTGTCTAGGTCGAATTGCTAACCTGTGCTCGGTTACTTCCCTTGGGACACCGGGCATGTCGGACGGCTTCCATGCAAACACATCTGCATTAGCCCGGAGGAAAGCAATGAGCTCGAGTTCCTATTTGTCATCTGGAGCTGATCCGACCCGAATTGTCTTGGATGGATCATCTGGGTACAAAGGAACCAGTTCGAGTTTCTCATCCGGTCGAGGAGCAGCCTTGATCACGTCGGTGGTGATGGTGGCGACCTGGGCGTCCCGGAGGGGAAGTTGATCGACCATCTCCAAAGATAGCCGGTCGCACGTGAGGGCCACGTTGCGAGTGCCTCGGACCGAGATGACACCTTTGGGGCCAGGCAATTTTCCACACTGATAAGCATAGTGCGTCGCCATCATGAATTTAGCTAGAGTTGGCCTGCCAAAGATTGCATTATAAGCCGAATCACAATCGATTACGTCAAAGGTAACCAGTTCTGTTCGGAAGTTATCTGGTTCTCCCAGTGTGACTGGGAGGACCACTTGTCCCAACGGCATCATGGAGGGGCCTGGGATTATCCCATAAAAAGGATGGATTATGGGCTTGATCTTCGAACGAGGAATTTGCATCTCGTCGAGCGCCTTGACCAACAAAATGTCAAGGGAACTCCCTCCATCGATTTGGACCCTTTCGACTCTCGCGTTACTGATGATCGGGTAATGACCAGAGGGAGCCTCAATGGTCGAGGAAGCCCCGCGGGACAATCAGAACAATCGAATGCCAAGGGTGTATCCGACCAACGGGGGTATTGAGGTTCGCCAAGAGATGTCTCCGCTTGGTTAACCTCTCGGTAAAAGGCTTTAAACTGCCTTTTGGAAACGAAAGAACAACCCCCGAAAATAACATTAATATGATTTTGAGGTACCTGGTAGGACATTTCCTCGTCTCTGTCGGCGTCTCTAAGTCCGCACGCCTGCTCTTTAGGCGGTAAGGTTGGCATTGGCCCAACTCCCTAGTAGAAATCATCCAATTGCTTCAACCAACTCCTGTAGTTCTTGAGGTCGTGGCCTGCGGAGTTGTGGAGTGGACACCACTTCTTGCCTTCCTGCGGGTTAGTTGACCTTTCCGGTTGGTCAGTACCACGACCACCAGGAGCAGTTTAATTCTTAAAAGAAGGCTTGTTACCTATGGTTGAAGGCGGCTTCTCTGGGACTGCGACCTCGCGGTATTGTCCAGAGCGGTTCCTCTTCGACTTTTTCAACTTCCCACCTAACGAAGACTCCGGCTTCTTACTCGAATCTTCTTTCCTGGCGTCTTTGAAACCCGGTTGAGGTGGTAGGTCACCCTTGTTGACCATCCAGTTCCACTCGACTGCTTCGGCTGCGTCAGAGTATCGATCGGCCATGTCAAACAGATCGGCCACTGATCGAGGAGGGTGGATAAGCAAGTCTTCAGTGAATCTCCGGTATCGAACGGCATGTTTAAATGCCCTGATAACGGAGCCATCGGATATGTTTGGGATGGTATTCCTCACCCCGACAAACCTCTTGACAAACTGCCGAAGAGTTTCGGTTGAAGTTTGTCATAGCGGATGGAGATCGTCCTCTTTACCCGGCTTTTGGTAACAGTTTTAGAAATTGCTGAGGATGGCATCGCACAGGATCTCCCAATTATAGATGGAACCTTCGGGCTGGTTAAAAGAACAGGTTCTAGCCGGTCCTTCGAGGACTGTAGGCAGGTAGTTGGCCATGACCCGGTCATCGCCTCCTGCCGCTTGGATGGCAGTGATATAGATTTGAAGGAACTCGGATGGGTTTTGAGTTCCGTCAAACCTTTCAATGGCCCCTGGTCGAAACTTATCAGGCCAAACGACCACACGTAGGCCAGGCGAGAAAGCTTTACAACCGACGTAGGGACCGTGAACTGCCCTGTGATTCTCGATCGGGTCACGGGCAACCTCACATAACGGTGGAGTCACTCGCGGTCCCAAACAAGAGTGGACAGGGAGTCGACCTTGACCACAAGCATCCTGTGTCCGCCTGTACTTGTCCTGATGGAATGGTACAGGCGGCGGTTAACTTTGCCGACCAGAACCAGAACGAGAATACTCTCAATCGCGCCAACGTGTTACCGAGCGGGAAGAGGCCGTTGGGGTTGCCTCAGACGCGACCTCATCCAGCCTTTCCGCCAAGATCCTGGTAAAGGCTGGTTTCTGCGCATCCGTGACCGTAGGAGGAAAGTTACGCATGACTTCCGCGATAGATCGCAGTCGACCATGAGTGCTTCTCCTAGGGGCACCAGGGGTAACCGTTTCTTCGTCCACCAGGAAACGCTCCGGAGGCAAAGAAGGGGTCTGGTCACGTCTGCGACCACGTGACCGTCGAGAAGAACTCAGAGCAGCATCGTAACGAGCCTACGCATCTTGAAGAGCCTCTAGGGCAGTTCTGCATAGTTCGTTGTTTTGTTGCTCGAGGTCTTCATCCTCCTTCTGTTTGCGATCTTGTTCTTCCCTAGCAGCCTGCTGATCAGGAGTTTCCTCCGACAAAGCAGTGAACTGTCTAGGTAGAGAGGTTGCTGATGGGGAAAACATCTCAGTTTGTTTCGAGTCAGACTCGAAATCAAAGAGACGGTGAAGGTTATCAGGGTCGAATCTCCCTGGGCTGATTTCTGTGGGTTCTGACCTTGCGCTAGTAGCCCTCTGGTCGATGGACATGACCTGGAGAGATGATTCCACCTCTGGAAGATTCTGGCCTTCAACCTCCTCCATCGGAACAGGATCGCTTGGAGAAGACATTGGAATGTGAGCATAATCCTCGAGATCAAAATCGTTCTCGGAATCATATACTCCAGCCATGTTTCAGCGAACCTCCGGATTAAAATTAGGGCGCCTTGAGAAAGGCCCCACGGCGGGTGCCAGCTGTCGACGATTCGGACTCGGAGTCCTCAGCCGAACTTATGCAAAATTTGTAATAGCGAGACCTTTCAAGATGACCCTCTGGGAAGGTATGTAGAAAAATGGAGAACAGGAGCACAGAGAGATTTATACAGGTTCGGGCCCTTGATGGTTGGAGTAATAGCCCTACGTCCTGTTGGGATTTCACTATAGGTAATAAAGGTTTACAAGATGGCGGGAAAACACCTTCACAGGCGAAGAGTTTTTCCTATGTCAGTGTACAGAATAAAGCCAGTAAGGCTTATAAGACTATCTAATCTAGGCCGTAGACTTGGCTGTTTGAGTGGTTGAGATGTGTTGTATCTCACTTCTATCAGAGATGTTGATCTCTTTCGATCCTCCCTGTTTGATGCACCTTGCCACCCTTTTGTACTGGTCGAAAGGGTGTCAAGTCGTAACTGCATCAGACAGTTGCTTGGATGGTTGGATGCGGTTTTTAGAGAACTGCTCTTAACCTCCACGCAAGTTAAACACGTGTTATTCATGGATAACTGCACGTATTAACCTCCTGACGGTTGATCTTCCACGTGGAGGAATCTTCGGGATACTTGGAATATTCTCGCTATAGGGGCAGCCAGACAGATGAACTCCAACTACCCTGGTCGAGAATGTTCTGACCGCGGGATGTTGGCTGACCGCGCAACATCTCGGACATCCTGTTCGCGTATAGCATACGAACTACTGACCGTGCAAAACCTGCAACCTGATCGCGCAAAGCCTGCGACCTCGGGCTGATGCTTCTCAGAATGACTTGAGTTCGCACCCCCGGGTGCGTGTCTGGCTCGAATCTGTCTTGAACCAACAGTGCATTTATTTGAACTGACCCGGGTGTCAATCCTCGTCACCCGGGTTGTACCGTTTTCGATGCCCACCGGAGGGGGAAGATGTCCTCCGAGTTGAATGATCAATAAAGCTGTGTTGTTGCTTTGAGAGTCTTCTTTTCATATTTTTCTTGGATGGTCTGGACAACTTCTCTTGATAAGAATGAGCTAAGTTTGCTCGTGGATGGTGCGGTCGACACCCGGGGGTTCCTTATCCCCCCCGCCCACAGCGGGCCAGAGGGTAGCTCCGCGCGCTGTGGGGGTGAAGATGAAGACCTGTAACATAAGAATTTTTCCAAGTTAGAAAATTCGAAAACAAGGTTTTCGGGGAGAAACTTTCCGGGAGACAATCGTCCGGTCGCCATGAGAACGGGGAGCAGGGAATAAGGTCTGCGGGGAAGAAACATCCGAGAAAACCCGACGAGATTTTCGAAGGAGATTTTTGGGAGACAATTGTCCGGTCGCTGTGAGAACAGAGAGCCGGGAATAAGGCCTCCTGAGAGGAAATATCCAAGAAATCCGATATTTTTCCGGGAGATGATCATCCGGTCGCTGTGAGAACGGGGAGCTGGGAATAGGGTCTTCGGGGAAGAAATATCCAAGAAAGCCCGAGACGTCCCGCTGAGGACACTGTCGACTCTCGGAGGAGGATGTGCCCGATGATGGGTCTGAGTGTTTGGGTAGGAGACTAGTCTCCCAAAGTGACTCGTTACCACGGTCGCTGGGGACCGGGTTGCCGCTTACACCCTCAGTCCACGAGGGCTGATCGTAAGCCGCCCTACAGGAGAGACTTGCTGGGTCTGAGCCCACTTGCTCACGGGGAGGGCAACGCCGTTAGGGGCGGTAATGTGAAGAACCTGCAATGACAGTTGAAGAGAAAAACCCAGTTGTATTGACAATGAAATGAAATACAAGGCCTCCTCCCGCGAAGTCACGAAAGGGGAGGGAAAGGTGATTACAATGCCCCCCTCCCCCTTCGGCGTGATCGCTCCTGGGGAGGGGACAGTGAGTACGAGGTCCCCCTTCCCCCTCCGGCGTAATAGCGCCGGGGGAGGGGACGGGCCTGTGTAGGCTAGACATAAAACTTGTGAAGTAAGCGCAAGTTCCATGTGTGCTTCAGTTCCTACTCTTGGAGGTTGGAGAGTTTGTAAGCCCCGGAGCCCAGGACCGCGGAGATCCTGTAGGGGCCCTCCCACTTGGGGGAGAGATTGCCCAAGGCTTGGGGGTCTGTGACGCGCTTGAGGACAAGGTCCCCAAGGCGGAAGGATCTTTCGCGCACGCGCTGGTTGTATGCGCGCGCCATCTCGCGCTCGTAGATGGCGTGGCAGAGGAGCGCTCAGTCGCGTTCCTCCTCCACGAGGTCGATCTCCAGCCGCTGGTTGGCCTCGTTGGCCTGGTACGCTGCGGTCGTAGCTCCGTCTAGGAGCTCAACTCGCAGCGACCGGAAGCCATTCTCTGGGGGGAGGACTGCCTCCGCCCTGTAGACTAGGGAGAAGGGAGTATGTCCCGTCGCCCGGCTCGGGGTCGTGCGCTTGGAGCAGAGGATGCTAGGGAGCTCCTCTGCCCATGCACCCCACTTAGAAGCGGCTTGCTCGAGTCTCCGGCGCAATCCCTGTAGGATCACGCCATTGACCCTCTCGACAGCCCCATTGCTCCGAGGATGGGCCACTGAGGCGAAGTGGATGACGAGCCCCAGGCCTTCGCAGAATTCCCAGAAATAAGCCGAGTCGAATTGGGTCCCGTTATCGACGGTGATTTCCCGGGGGACACCAAAATGACAAACGACGTTTTTCCAGAAAACCGCTGGACGGCCCGGGACGTGATGCTGGCCAAGGGTTTCGCCTCTACCCACTTTGTAAGGTAGTCGACCGCGACCACCGCATACTTGTATCCTCCGGGCGCTGCGGGGAAGGGCCCTAAGAGGTCCATCCCCCAGCGCACGAAGGGCCATGTGATGGGGATAGTTTGTAGCGCTACAGGGGGGAGGTTCAAACCCTTGGCCATCTTCTGGCAGGCCTCACACGCGGAGACAAGGTCTCGCGTGTCGCGCATGACCGTGGGCCAATAGAAGCCCTGTCGAAGAGCCTTGGGCACGATGGCACGCGGGGCTTGGTGAGAGCCACAGCTCCCCGCGTGGATGTCTTCGAGAAGTTGGAGTCCCTCCGGCCGGGGGAGGCAGCGCAGGAGGGCGGAAGCCCCCTGCTTGTAGAGCTTCCCCTCCAGCAGGACGTATGCCCTGGCTTTGGCCCCGAGACGCTTAGCCTCGGTCTCGCTGGGAGGGTCCCCCTCCCCCTTGATAAAGGAGATGAGGGGGTCCATCCATGACGGAGATTGGGTGATCTCGGTGACCTCCGGGATGCGAGGCTCGTCGCCCGGGTCCGGGGAGGCCACCGAGGGCTTCGTGATGATTTCCAAGATGGCCCCCTTGGGGAACGATTCCCGGGCGCTTGTTGCCCGGGCCAAGGCGTCGGCCCTGTCATTGTCCCTTCGCGGGATGTGACGGGCCTCGAGGCCGTCGAAGTGCCTCTCCATCTTTCGCACCTCCTGCAAATAAAGACTCAAGTTTGCGTCATGGCACAGGTAAGACTTGTCCATTTGGCAAACTACGAGCTTAGAATCTCCCTTCACTAGGAGGCGCCGGATCCTTAGGGAGCGTGCAAGGCGCATGCCGAGTAGCAAAGCCTCGTACTCGGCGACGTTGTTGGTTGCGGGGAACTCGAGCCGCGCCACATACTCGAGTACCTTCCCCTCGGGGCTCCGAAGGACTACTCCCGCACCAGCCCTGGCGAGACACAGCGACCCGTCAAACATGAGTGTCCAATGGTCATTGCGTCGGGGCGGCGCGGGGAGGTCTTCGTCCCCTGGCCCGGAGGCAGGAGTCCACTCCACAATGAAGTCGGCGAGGACCTGTGACTTGATGGCGGAGCGGCCTGTGAGGGACAGGGAGAAGGGGGCGAGCTCGGCCCCCCACTTCCCAATCCGGCCAGTGGCTTCTTTGTTCCGCAGCACCTCCCCCAGGGGGAGGGACGACGGGACGTTGATGGGGTGTTCTAGGAAGTAGTGGCGAAGCTTCCGGGACGCCATCAGGAGGGTGTAGCAGATCTTCTCCATCTCTGTGTACTGAGTTTTGGCCCCCTGCAGGGCTTCACTCACGTAGTACACGGGACGCTGCTGCCCCCCTTGCTCCTTCACCAATACCGCGCTCACGGCAACTGGGGTCACGGCAAGGTAGAGGAGCAAGGGCTCTTCTGCAGACGGACTCACAAGCATTGGAGGGCCCGTGAGGTACTTCTTGAGGTCTTCGAAGGCCTCCTGGGCCTCGGGGGTCCATCGGAACCCCTCGAGTCCCCAGAGGATCTTAGATAATTGGAGGCCTCGCTCCCCCGATCGCGAGACGAAGCGGCTTAGCGTGGCTAAGCGGCCGGAGAGCCGCTGGACGTCCTTGACGGAGAGCGGCGGGGGCATGTCCAGGAACGCCCAAATCTTTTTGGGATTTTCCTCTATGCCCCGTTGGGACACAAGGAAACCCAGGAGCTTCCCCCGCGCACACCAAAGGCGCAGTTCTCCGGGTTGAGCTTCAGCCCAAACGCGCGGAGGTTGCGGAAGGTCTCCACCAGGCCGTCGACGTGGGCGGCTGCGCGGGGACTTTTGACGACCGCGTCGTCTACGTAGACTTCGACGTTGCGGTCGACTTGATCTTTCAAGACCAGCGTCATGAGGCGCTGGAAGGTTGCTCCCGCGTTCTTCAGCCCGAAGGGCATGTGGACGTAGCAGAAGGTTCCGAGGGGAGTTATGAAACTCATCTTTTCCTCGTCCCCTTCCGCCATCCGGACATGATGGTAGCCCGAGTAGGCGTCTAGGAAGCTCATGAACTCGCACCCCGCAGTGGAGTCGACCAGTTGGTCAATCCGCGGGAGTGGGAAGTTGTCATTGGGGCAAGCGCGGTTAAGGTCGATGAAGTACACACACATCCGCCACTTGCCATTTGACTTCTTCACGAGGACGGGGTTCGCGAGCCACTCGTGGTGCAGGACCTCCCGAATGAACCCCGCCTCTCGGAGTCAGGCAATCTCCCCCTTGATTGCCTCTTGGCGCTCGGGGGAGAGCTTCCTCAGCTTTTGCTTGACTGGGGTGTGACCGGGGGTCACCGCGAGCTTGTGCTCAATGACCCCCCGGGTGACGCCCCGCATGTCTGAAGGCTTCCACTTGAAAACATTGGAGTTCTCGCGCAGGAAAGCCGCCAGTTGCGCTGCATGCTCCTCGGGGAGCTCCGCCCCGATTCGGACAATTTTGTCCACATCGTCCAGGGACAGCTGGACCTTCCGGAGGCCCCCTTCCGGATGCGGCTTGGGGAGGGGCCTCCCGGGAGGTATCATCGCGACGTCTGGTTCCGTGGGATAGACCTCCCCCCCGGGCACCTTTATGAGGTTGACGCTTCCGATTGTGGTGGCAGCGCGCTCGTATAGAGCACGGGCCATGTCTTGGTCTCCCCAGACGTTGATCACGCCGCGCGGCCCGGGGATCTTCATGCAGAGGTAGTTTTGATGGGTGGCAGCCCCCAGGCGATTGATTGTGGTCCTCCCCACGATCGCGTTGTAGGAGGAGGGGAGGTCCACTGCGTCGAATCGGACCATCTCGGTCCGGTAGTTCTCCAGGGTGCCGAACGTCATGGGGAGATCCACCTTCCCCACAGGATGGATCGCCTTCCCCGGGACGAACCCTTGCAGTGGGCCCGCTGCGGGCTGCAGAAGCTTCTCATCCACCTGCATCTCCTTGAAGGCCTTCAGGAAGAGGACGTCGGCGGAGCTCCCGCCATCCACGAGGATGCGGGCCAGGTGGCAGTTGTAGATGGTGGCGGAAACGATGAGCGCGTCGTCGTGCGGGAAGCGAACCCCGCGCGCGTCTTCCGCCATGAAGGTGAGGGGGACGTTCGACCACTTGGGTGGCGGAGACGTGTGCAGCACCCCCACAACCTTGACTTCGCGCGCATACTCCTTATGCTGGTGCTTAGAGTCCTGCCCGGAGGCAGACCCTCCCACGATGACGTTGATGCGGCGCTGAGAAGTTTGGAAGGGGAGAGCTTCTAAAGGCTCCCCCTCCTACGTCTGCCCCTGCTGACCCCCCGCGGACCCCCCGCGGGAGCAGGAATGGCTAGAACAGCTGGCCAAGGGGGCAAGGAGGCCAGAGTCCCCCCCTGCCCATGCTGGTAGAGGAACGCCGCGAAGTGCTGAAGCAGTTGGTGGCACTCCCGGGTAGCGTGGGTACTGGACCCGTCGAAGCTGCACCACGGTCCTTCCCTGCCTCTCGCTGCGGGGCCTTCCCGACCGCGGGAGGACTGTCCTCCCCCATGGCCTTTTGGCATGGGGAAGGGGCGGTTGCCCCTCAAGGGGTCGCGCGAGCCGCCTCCGCCCTCGAGGACAAAGGTGTCCCGAGGCCGTGGCTCGTTACGCCCCCCCTGCCTGGGGTGTTTTAGGGGGTCCCTGGCCCCCTGGTCGGCGGGGGCGGGAGCCCCCTGGGTCTTCTTCCAAAGGTTGTCTTCCTCCGCCCGAGCGTACTTTTCGAGTACGTTGAAGAGCTCGTCTGCGGAGGAGGGGCAGCTCCGGGAGAGCCTCCGGTAGAGCTCCCCCAGGAGGATCCCATTTTTGCACACTTCGATGACCGTAGAGTCGGGGACGTGGGCCACCTTGCTCTTCACTTGGGTGAAGCGCTTGAAGAAGCTTCGGATGGTCTCCCCCGTCCTCTGCTGGACGGTGGACAGTTGCGAGGAGTCCAGGGGACGCATGTAGTTCCCCTGGAAGTTCACACAGAACTCACGCTTGAGCTGCGCAAACGACTTGATGGAGCCGGCCTTCAGGTTGTAGAACCAGGAGCGGGCGATGCCGATGAGGTAGAGGGGGAAGACGTTGCATTGTACCGTCTCGTCCCCCCCCCCCCCGTCCGAGGATATGGCTGTGGAATATACCTGCACAAATTCGTAAGGGTCGGCCTCACCGTTATAGTGCTCAATGTGCGGCGGGCGATAGGGCCGCGGCCACCGAATGCTCCGAAGTCTGCGGCACAGGGGCTGATTAGCCCCCTGAATTTCCAAGGGAGAGTCCCGGTCGCTGTCTTCTTTGACGGGGGACACGCCCTCGTTGTCGGAGTCAGGAAGCGGCCCAAGAGGTCCGCCGGAGTGGCGGTAGCGACGCTTCTCTTCCGGGCCGGGGCTGAGTTCCCGGACGTCCGGACTCTATGTCGGAGAGGCTGGCTCCTGGGCGGGTCTCTTCCCCCGACCGGTGCGAGAGCGAGGCTCTCCGCGACCGCGGCCAGGGGGAGGTTCTTCCCCGCGCTTGCGTGAATGCATTCGCTCGACCTGGTCCGCCGGGGGCACCCTCGGGAGCTGCCCCGGAGGAGGGAGTTCATGCACCGTAGCTGCCGGCCCGGAAGCTATCGGGGCCAGCTGGGGGGAGCCCCCTGCGAAGACCCCCAGAACCGGAAAGGGGGAAGCCCCTGTATCATCCGGAACCGGGGAGGGGGCGCCCGCGTGTGGGACCCTCTTTTGAGGATTCCAGTGGCAATCGCCCAGGTGGATTGCACTCAGAAAAGGCACATTGCAGTTCACAACAACAAGATGCATTATAAAAATGCGAGTAATTAAAAACAAGTGCTGATCACAAGGACCAACATTACAATAACTTAGCGCCGAAATGACGCATTTAATTGTTAATACAAATTAAGGAGTTTTCGACACAAAGGTCGGCACAAAATAAAACAGCTATGATAAACAAAAGGGCTTCTTCAGTCTTCTTTCTCTGCAGCGGCGGTATTGCTTGGGCCTTCTCCACATCGAACTCCACCTTGGTGCATAACCCTTTAACCAGATGGGTCCTCAGTTTCTTCTTCTTGTTCCACATTGGGTTCAAGACCATAAGATTCAGGGTCGGCGAATCCTTCCTCTAAATTTGTTTGTAAAAGCAAGGGTGAGCACATCGTCCACATGGTGCTCAACAAGTCCCAAGTAACAATGCATGTATATAGATGAGGGGGAATTTCTCAAGAAATAGCTCTTTGGCTTTGTATATCCATATATAATAGATTTTCACATACAGCTTTGAAGAAAGATCTTTATTTTCGAAAGCGAGGCTTTTAAAATCCTAAGCTAGATTTTCAGAAATGTTGTGTGTGGCGGTCTTTCATGAGTCACCACTTTACTCAGATTTTGTGAAAAACTTCCAAAAGCTACTTGTGCTGCATCGACGTGAATAGAATTCACAGCGCGCAGACTCCATGACCTGGGAGCTCAGAGTATCTGATACTTTTTTAAACTTTGCAAAGGTGTACCACCTTAATCCACCAATCATTCGGCTTTCAAGTCGGATCAGCTTCATGCGACTTTTACGCATGTGACAAGGCCGAGATGACACAACAATTTACAGTCCTAGTATTAACTATTTCCCTGCCCGGTAAATAGACAGTTAAGTCTCAAGTACCGTTGTGGGTCCTCCCCACTGCCTTACTTCCTAGCCTGGGCCTATGTTCTCGCAAGACACATAGCCTCTCTTGATTACAGTCGCGCACGACTTAATCTGGCTTAGGGCGTCTTCCTTCTTTCCACCTTTTCCTCTCATGATTTTTCTGAACTCACATCACTCTTGGCCTTCTGCGGCCCACCAGTTCTCGCAAGAAACTCGACCGACAACCATTGCAGGGAAAAGCTAACACTAAAGAGAGCTACTAAGTTGCGCCCGTCCCATAAACAGGCAGGTGGTTGGTACGTTTTTCATGCCGCATAGAAACACAACACAAGGTTCTAGTCCTTATGAATCTTTAGTGAGGAGTCTTTCACATTCCCAGTGCGCACACAGCACCATCCAATCAAACCATCCTCACTATCGATTCCAATCACATTTTCCTTCACAAAAAGGGGTTTTGAACATGCTTTTCTCATATGTGACCATTCAACATTTATCATATAATCGTCGAGCATAGCATAGCCTAAGCATGATAATCTAGGGTAACAAGGGTGCAGGGATATTCAATGTCAAAAGGGGCTTTACAATCATTTAGGTCATATCTAGTCATTTTATTGAAACATAATTCTTATTTGAATCTAAGGCATGCATATACTGGAAAATAGTTAACATACTTCATTTCAAAATAGCAGGTGAGACATGATCAAGGGTTTGAGACTTGCCTTGCAGTGACGGGTCTAGCTGTTCAAATGAATCTTCAGGGATCTCCTCTGCTCCTTCAACGTCTGGTTCCACGACGGGTACAAACAACACATACACACTATATAAGCATACAAGCACTAGAAAATAATACGTAAATACATCATGCATGCAGGGGAAACGGTTTAGACAAGGTCACTTGACGTTGGTTGAAGAGATGGGTTCAAAGGGCTTGAATGTCGAAGGGCTGACATTCGACTCATGGCTTGACATTGCCCTAAATCGGTTCTAGGTTTGTTTTCTGGAGATGTGAGAGTAGGGAATGTTGTATAACATGGCTCAAAAGGCTTAGTGGACAAAGTGGCATTTCAATTGCTCAAAAGAAACAAGTCTAAATCATCCAATGCCACAGGTGGACATGCACTGACATAGTGTTAGACATGGCCAGAAACTAGGGCATTGCATAACTTTTGACTCAGGACTCCAATTGATGCACAACTTTGTCTGGGGTTTAGGCATTGATATCAGCTACAAAACTCTCAACAGGCTCAAGGGCTGAAAGTGTCCGGAGGGTGGCCAATTCCGGTGAGCAAACACGGTGGCCTGGACATGAACTGAGCCACTGGACAGCAACCTTGGCATAGCTATAACTTTTGATTCAGGTCAATTCAGAGGTCGGGCTAGTAGACAAAATTGCTCAGGGGGTTGAGATCTATCTAAATGACAAGGTGAGCGAGGCTAGATCGGCCGGGGATAAATTCCGGCGACCGGCGCTGGAGAAGACAACCTCCAGTTTGGGCGTTTCTGATTTAAGAGGTTTGAGCTCGATTCCTTGCTCAGGGAGTGAGAGGGTGAGGTGAGGGAACTATTTGCGGGGTTGAATCGGCCGGAGAGTGGCCGGAGAAGCTTGGCGACGAGGACCAGCTCACTGGTGGCGCGCAAACTTCGGAAAGGCCATGATCTCTGCTCAAATTCAAAATCTAAGCTTACAGGCTTGCTCAAATGGGTGCACTGGTCAATTCCTATCACTGGCACGAAGGCTAATTCGGGCTAAATCGCAAGGCATTGCGGGAACAGGGGTTTTTAAGTTTTCCGGTGATTGCCGGCGTTGAGGTGCGCCGGGGACCAATTGATGGCTACGGTACAAAGAAAGAGGTGTAGGGAGCTTACTGGTGGCGTTGGTTTGGAGGGGGAAGCTTCGGGGGAAGCTGGCGCCGTTAGCTTCAGGAACTGCTCGCCGGAGAAGATGAACTTCGCGGCGGCGCTGAGGACTCGGTTGCTCTCGGGTGCTAAGGCTAAGGCAAGGAAGCTGTGGGGTGGTGTGAGGCAATGCTGGGCAAGGGAGGGGGTTTATATAGCCGCGGGTAAGGCTCTCGGGAGCAGCAGCAATCGCCGGAGGGATTTTCTTCTGGCGCTGGGGCGGTCATCGAGGTATTTCGGGACACGGCGGGGCTCTGCCAGAGACGGTGAATCGCGGGATATCAGGATTCGGTCAGGGTGGTGGCGATGAACTACGGGATGGTGGCCAAGTGGCGTAAAGCTCCTGGCAGCAGCAGCAGCAGCAGCAGCACGCGCGCGCGGGGAAGAAGGTGGCACGGTGGGGCTTGAGCGCTCCACGGTCGCGGTACAGCTGCGCACGGCTGGTGGCTACGTGGCCGTGAGGTGGCAGCGCGGCGAACCTCGCCGGCGACGAGTTCAACGGCGCGGCAATTTGGCGGTTGCTGGTTGAAAACTTCACAGGGACCTCGTTGTGAACTTTGGACCTATTTGCAACGATTTGGACTGATCTGTGAAGGTTTTGGCTCGGGAGTTTGGGCCTAATTGCAATTCTGAAGATCTGAAGGGCTGATTTGAATTCTGATTTTGCAGATGAGTGCTACTAAATGTCTTGGACTCATCTAGCAGGAAAAATGGTGAAATCCGATAACATCTGGTGGTTTTGACATAATTCGAAAACAGGGTAATTAGGGTTTGAACTTTTGTGGAGGCTGAAACTAGGGTTTTGGTCGAGATTCTGGAATTCTTCCAGAAGGGAAAAATGTTCAGAAAAATGAAAGAAAGTTATCACTTGATCAGATTTGGATTTTGAGGTGATCTTGGACTTTTAGCCTTTTTGGGTTTTCTGAAACTTCTGAAAAGGACTAAATTGAAACACCTTTGGACTGAAATGTGAAAACGATCTGGTCAATGAAGTTTAGCAGCCAACTTTTTAGGTTAAGGTAGTGGCATACCCAAGATCAAGATAGGGTTAAAATATCAGGGTTTCCAAAGAAGTTATGCTGATTCGCAAGCAGAAAAGATAATCAAAAACTGGGGTGTTACACCGCGGCGATGTTTGGAACCGAAGTGGGGGGAGCCGCCGTGGCGACGACCGGAACAGGAAAGGGGGAAGCCCCTGTAATATCCGGAACCGGCGAGGGGAGAGCCCCCGCGGCGACGTCCGGAACCGGGGAGCCAATGCGGCGGGAAATCCGCTGAGGCACGGGAGTTGCTCTATCGACCGCCCCCGGTGCGGTAAACGCGACACGCGGGGTGGGACTGGCTCCCGGCGCAGGGAAAACCCCCGGCATGTATTGGGCCCCTGGCCCCGGGAACTGGCCCGGAACGGGGTATCCCCCCGGTGCCACGAAGCGCCCGGGCATGAAGTACCCTCCCGGCACTGGGAAGGACCCGAGTGCCGGGAAGGGTCCAGACGCATGACCCGCAGGGGGAGGGTACCCCCCGCTGGGGTCATACGGGGCGGATAAACCTCCGAAGACCAGAGGGACCACCGGGTGACCCATAAATGGGGGCATGGCCCCTGGATATGGGTACGGCGCATATGTGGGGGCCGGTGGCCGCACCAACAAGCGAAGCAGCTCATCCATGGAGCGCTGGGTGCAGAACTGGCCCTCCACTAAAGCCTCGAGCAAGGCGTCCCGGGGAGCCAGGGGAGCCGTCGGGGGGAGACTGGTCCCGGCCGAGGTTCCTGCAGTCACTGGGGGCGCCCCGGAGGTAGAAGCACCTAAGTTAAGAGGTAAGGTGGGAGGCGGTACCTGGGTCAGGCCGCCTCCGGGCGGAAGCGCAGGGACAGTAGTGTCTCAGACGGGCGGCGCCGGGTCTCCGAGACCGGCGTCACCGGGAAGGGTGCGAGCCCTTGTTCTTGGGGGAGCCATGGCGTCTTGTCACGAGTCCCCACGGACGGTACCAACTGTCGTGGTATTGCGAATACCCCGGCAGGTTTCGAGGAAGATCCTAGCGAAGAAAACGCGGCGCGGGCTGACCGGGTGACCGGTCCTCCCCCGCTGGACAAACACAAGAATTGACACGAGGATTTATACAGGTTCGGGTCCCGGTGGAGGCCCTAGTCCTGTCGGCGTGCTCCCGACCGGAGTTGGCTGGGGAGGCTCTCTCGGGGAGAGGCTTCCGAAGCACACTTGTGAGTGTGGCTATTCTAGAAATAATGAATCACTTGTCTTTACAACAAGGGGTACAAGGGCTATTTATAGCCCCAAAAAGAAGCAAAAAGACTAAACTACCCCAGATGCTACCGTCGGGTTGAGGGGTAGCAACGTCCTTCTCCCGGTCAAGTGCCTTGGATGCTTGACAGGTGGTCGCTGATTCCCGAGGCGCTCCTCGCGTGACCTGCACGTGATCAAGAACTAAAGACTTTACCTTTCGAAGGGCGACGATGCCCGGGACATGCACCAGAGGCGAGGTCCCTGGGCCAAAGGCGGCGCCCGGGACAAGAACCGGAGGCCACATCCCCGAGCAAATGGCGGCGCCCGGGACCGGCACCGGAGGCCAGGTCCCGGGAGCCAAAAGGCGGCGCCCGTGGTAGGCACCAGAGGCCACGTCCCCGGGCAAATGGCGGCGCCCGAGACCGGCACCGAAGGCCAGGTCCCGGGAGCCAAAAGACGGCGCCCGGGGCAGGCACCGGAGGCCACGTCCCCGGGCAAACGGCGGCGCCCGTGACCGGCGCCGGAGGCCAGGTCCCGGGAACCACAAGGCGGCGCCCGCGGCAGGCACTGGAGGCCACGTCTCCGGGGAAATGGCGGCGCCCGGGACCGGCGCCGGAGGCCAGGTCCCGAGAGCCACAAGGCAGCGCCCGGGGCAGGCACCGGAGGCCAGTTCCCGGGCAGATGGCTGCGCCCGGGACCGGCACGGGAGGCCAGCACCCGGGAGCCAGAAGGTGGCGCCCAGGACAGGCACCGGAGGCTACGTCCCCGGGCAAATGCAAGTGGCGGCTTCCGGGACCAGCACTGGAGGCCAGGTCCAGGGAGCCAGAAGGCAGCGCCCGGGGCAGGCACCGGAGGCCATGTTCCCGGGCAAATGGCGGCGCCCGGGACCGGCGCCGGAGGCCGGGTCCCGGGAGCCACAAGGCGGCGCCCGGTGTAGGCACCGGAGGCTACGTCCCCGGGCAAATGGCGGCGCCCGGGACCGGCGTCGGAGGCCAGGTCCCGGGAGCCACAAGGCGGCACCCGGGGTAGGCACCGGAGGCCACATCCCCGGGCAAATGGCGGAGCCCGTGACCGGCCCCGGAGGCCAGGTCCCGGGAGCCAAAAGGCGGCGCCCGGGACATGCCCCGGAGGCAATGTCCCCGGGCAAATGGCGGCGCCAGGGACCGGCCCCGGAGGCCAGGTCCTGGGAGCCAAAAGGCGGCGCTCAAGACATGCCTCGGAGGCAATGTCCCCGGGCAACTGTGATGCAACTTACCTGCACTTAGTCTCGCGGAGATTTCCTCCAACAGGTTACTACTGGCCTACAGCACTCAAAGATGCTATACAATTGGTCAAGACTTGCCCACAGTGTCAATTTCATGCTCGGCAGGTTCACCAGCCAGCATATACATTACAAACTATTCCTTTAACCTGGCCATTTGCCACGTGGGGAATAGATATTCTAGGTCCAATGCCCCGAGCTATCAATGGATACATATTTCTGTTCGTAGCCATTGATATGTTTACTAAATGGATCGAGGCTGAACCAGTCCGAACCATTACCACCGCAGTGGAGAAGAAGTTCTTTCATAGGAACATTGTGACACAATTTGGCGTTCCAAGTCATCTTATCATAGATAATGGATCCAAGTTTGTTAGTGGGCTTTTTCTAGACTATTGCGACAACATTGGGACCAAAATCTGTTTTGCATTCATTGCTCATCCACAGAGAAATGGTGCAGTCGAATGTTCCAATGGGCAGATAATACAAGGGCTCAAGAAACATGTTTTTGATCGCCTTAAACTATGCTCAGGAGCTTGGGTAGATGAACTCTACTCCGTTCTATGGGCGTTACATACTACAACTAGTAGAGCTATAGATGAGACGCCTTTCCAACTTGTATACAGTGAAGAAGCCATGCTACCGATCGAAATCCAAATTGGTTTTCCTCATGTGGATCACTTAGATACCAGCAATCAAAGTGAAACCCGCGAAGATGAAATTGCTCTTCTCGAAGAAAGGTGCAATCAAGCACTCATTCGGTCAGCGGCATATTTACAGGCTCTATCTACCACGTAGCCTTCATGTGAGAGGCTTGGTTGTAAGAAAAATACAAAACCAGTCCAATCGTAACAAATTCTCCCCTCAGTGGGAAGGCCCCTACACTGTAGTCTCGATACCATGACCAGGATCTGCTCGATTAGCTATGGAAGACGGAAGAATTTTATCAAACACATGGAACATCGACCAGCTGCATAAGTTCTTTGTATAAGTTTTTCCATTTCCATTGTAATTTCATATAAATTAAGTATTTCCTTTTCACTCTATGTTATGGTTGCATCCCTAGTTTAGCCTTATTTTTTTCTCGGCTCACGCCCGGGGGCTGGTTGTGATAAAATGACTTACTATGATGTTCAAATATATTCGCTGGCCGATCTCATGGTCACATCTAGATAAGACATCTCTTTGTAAGCTGTTTCTTAACGCATAAGGGACTTACTAGCATGTTTCTAATCATCTGAGTGGCTATCAGTTAGCAGAAAGTTTGCACATTTTGTATTAAGTCATTTATCCCAACGACTTCATGATTGCATCTAGTTAAGACATCTCTTTTTAAGCCGTTTCTTAACGCATAAGAGACTTACTAGTATGTTTCTATACTATGACTTCGGTATAAGTGATCATTCAAGCCTTGGTCTTCTTAGATCAGATTACTTACCTTGTGACCACTATACAATGACTTCGGTATTAGTGATCACAAGAGGGGGCTAGGGAGATATAACTATAGCATTAAGTTAGAAGAATAAGTACTTTGCATTTCATTATTTTTAATCCCTTTTTTCATTTTTTATCATCTACTTCTGCTAATCATGTGTGTTTGCAAGGTACAAGCTAGGACTCTAACAGAGCAAAATATTTCCATTTCCATTATTAAATTTACAAAAAATTACAATGAAATGGAATACATCAGGCAAGGTCGAGGTCGTATAACAATTTGTCTACTAAAAGCTTGACCCTAGCCCTGGTTGCGTTCAGCTGATCCTCACTATCAAAAACTGCAGAGGATGGCAGAGACTATGGCACCGACATCGGTTTTCAGTCTCTCCTTGTACCTCATCACAAATTATAGGATATTGGTGATCAGTGAGTCAACTTGAGCTACAACAAAAATGCAAGACTCTTCAAATGATAAGTAATCCTTCGTAGGATTAACAACATCATCATCCAAAGAGTTTGCAACCTCCCTCGGTTTTTTGATAGTATCCTTCACAGTAAGACTACCACCTTTGATAATTGTATCCAAGGCATCCTTTTCATCGCGGACAAGGTTCTCAGCTTCTAGAGCAAGCTTTGCAGTCTCTCGAGCCCTCTTGCTGGCTGCCTTGTAGTGGTCGACGAACTAGTGGAGACTTTCGAGGTCGTGTCCTCACCTGACAAACTTCTGAAGCGCTCCTTCCCCCTTGAAGGAAGTTGCATAATGCAGTCTTCTCCTTCAGGGATGCCAGGGTCTCAGCAAGCTTTTCATTGATCACCCTCCCACCTTCGTCTCCTTATATGACCATGAGATCGTTCCTACTCGCATATGAAAAAATTCAAAGAGAAAAAAATCCTTACCTTGGAGACAGATGCTGACTGGGCCACAAAAGGATTAGGGACATTCACTACTCCTTCTGTGACATTCACCTCCTTCTCAGCCACAATTAGAGATGCTGCAGTAGGAGAGGAAGTGGTCCAGTTTGTCCTGTACATACAATTTGGGATTGGATAATTCATTCCTAACTAAATAGCCCAACTTAGAGAGAAAACATATGTTCATCTCGAGCAATGAGGAGCAATTTGTCTGGCCTTGGATGAGGGTTGTACAACCGATGGCTACAGATACGCAGCCTCTTCCCACAAGTCATAATCACTTTGTGCAGCCAGGAAAGAGGTCTTAATCAGTTTCTTCGGTGAGAATCCACCAAATGATCCAACATCATCACAATTTTGCTTCTTTGAAGCTACTGGACATTCAAGCAACTGCAAAAACCAAAAAGCTTTGGAAACCTTTGCTCAAGAAGAAGACTTGGACAAATCCTCCAAAAGCGAATTACCTTTTGAGACACCTGTGCAACATCATCAACACTGATACCCTATGGTTCCAGTGCCTTGACATTGCCTTCAACCACCAGATCTTCTTCTTCATCTTCAACAAGTCGCTCTGGGATTTGGGATGCCATTGAAGTGAAAACAGAGAATAAAAGAGAAGGTTGGAAGATGAAGAGTATGAAACATAGAAAATCTGTGAAAGATTGAAGACTCTAAAACTATGAAGATGGCTATTTATAGAGTTCTAAAGGTGACGCTTCGAGTTCCCGGTCAAGGGACGCAGCGAAAAGCCCTCGAGATCTTCCCAAATGCCTGCTTGGCAACTGCACTCAAAATTTTTCTTGAGACATTCACCTCCTTCTCGGCCAAAGTTAGAGATGCTGCAGTAGGAGAGGAGGTGGTCCAGTTTGTCCTGTACATACTTTGAGTGCGGTACATACAATTTGGGACTGGATAATTCATTCCTAACTAGATAGCTCGACTTAGTTAGAGAGAAAACAGATGTTCACCTCAAGCAATGAGGAACAATTTGTATGGCCCTAGATGGGAGCTGTACAGCCGATGGCTGTGGACACGCAGTGTGAGACCCCCATTTGAGGATCACCTTGGTAACCGCCCAGGTAGGTTACACACAGCAGGATGACACATGAGCTCCAAACCAGACAAGCATAATAATAACATTAAACAGGTAGCAGGCCAGCTTGGCCAATATTACATACCCAAAGCACCGAAAATGGCGCTAAGTAGAGTTGCTAAGAAAATAACAAGTTTATCATAACCAGAATCGGTATCCAAGTACCGAACACACAACATGAAGCACAAAGCAACGACAAAAAGCTTGACTTCCATCCGCAGCGAGGTTGAAGTGGCTCTTCCCACATCTGACTTGACTTGATGCGCAATCCTTCTAGAACGTGGGCTCGTCCGGGGCACTTCCATCTTCTGCCGGGAACTCATAACTGAAGGAATCGGGATCCTCGAATCCCTCTTCTACAGTTGGAAGTAAATTGCAAGGGTGAGCACTTGGTGCTCAGCAACACTCATTCCGGGAATTATTGTAATTGTATGTACATGAGAGTGAAATATATGATTCCGGGGTTTTATGGTTCATATGGATAGAAATATATAGATTTCCAAGTCATTTGTTTAACGAAACAGTACTTTGTCACTAAAATGTTACTTTAAACATTAAACAGGTTTTCAACAAAACATTAAATGTAGTGGTCTCCCATGAGTCACTACTTTGTTAACCGCATTATTAAAATATTCCGAAACATTACTTGTGCTATAACCCATGGATAACATCCACTACGAAAAGACTCCTGAACCTGGGAGTACAGAGTATCTGACACTTCTTTTACGCTTTGCAAAGGTGTACCTCTTTTTAAATCCACTGGTTCACTCGGCTTTCAAGTCGGATCAGCTCCATGTGACTTATACACATGTGACAAGGCCGAGATCACACAACGCTTTACAGTTCAGTATTAACAGTATCCCTGCCCGGTAAATAGACAATTAAGTCTCAGGTACCGTTGTGGGTCTTACCCACTGCCTTACTTCCTAGCCTCTCTGGTCTATGTTCCCTCAGGACACATAGCCTTGGTCTATGTCCACGCGAGACATACGACCATTTAAGATTACAGCCGCTCACGGCTTAATCAGGTCTAGGGCGTCTTCCTTCATTTACGCCTTTTTCTCTCATCATTTTTCTGACTCACATCACTCATGGCCGAACCTTGGCCTTCCGGTTTCCACGCGAGAAACCAGATCGTCAAACCATGCAGGGAACTGCTAATACCAAAAAGCTACTGAGTTGTGCCTGTCCCATACCAGGCAAGTGGTTGGTACGTTTACAATTCGTATAGAGACACAGCACAAGGTTCTCGTCCTTATGAACCAATAGTGAGGAACATTCACATACCCTGGTGCGCACCGCACCCTCTCCATACAATCCAATCCTCACTACTGATCCCTTTTATCATTTTTCTTATCAAAACGGTTTTCTCTATAACTTCTCATGCATTTGACCATTTCAAGTTTAATGTGGATATTCAATATATGAGTCCTAGGGTGACAAGAGCATATATACACGAAGGTTCAATAACAAAAAGGGTTTCATGATCCATTAGGTAATATCTACTCATGTCATTCAAACATAACTTGTATTTCAATTAAGCATGCATAGTAAGAAACAGTGAATATACTTCATATGAAAATATTGGGTGAGACATGATCAAAGGAATGAGGCTTGCCTTGCAATGTTGGGTCTAAAAACTCAGACGGCTCTTCAAAGACTTCTTCCGCTCCTTCCGCTTCTGACTCTGCGGCAAACAATTAACACACAAACACATACCACATAAGCATACTGAAAATAGTTTCTATAGAAAGTATTAAGTAAATAAGTCATGCATGCAGGGGAAAAGGTTAGGGCAAGGTCACAAGGGCTCTGGTCGAAGAAACGGCTAAAAAGGATTGAACGTCGAGGGGTCGACATTCAGTTCATAGCTTTGGCATAGCTGGAAACTAGTCTTAGGATGGTTTTCTGGAGAAGTGACAGTAGAGAAAGTTGTAGATCTCAACTCCAGGAATCTAAGGGACAAGGTGGCATTTCAATTGCTCAACCAGAAGGGGTCAAACAAAGCTAATGCCAGTGGCTGACATGTACTGACATAGTGCTGGACATGGCCAGAAACTAGGGCATGGCTTAACTTTTGATCTAGGGCTCCAATTGATGCACCACTTTGTCTGGGAGGTAGGCATTACTAACAGGAACAATATGCTCAACAGGCACAAGGGCTGAAAGTGGCCGGAGGGTGGCCAAATCCGGCGATGAACTACGGTGGCCTGGACATGAACTGAGTTACTGGACAGTGATCTTGGCATAGGCATAACTCACAATCTAGGCAGATCCAGGTGTCGAGCTAGTGGACAATATTGCTCAGGGTACTGGAATCTATCTAAGGGACAAGGTTTCAGGCGCTGGATCGGCCGGGAACAAATTCCGGCGACCGGCGCTGGAGAAGACGACACTGGACAAAGGGGGTTTTCGATTCAGGGCGAATGAGCTCAATTCCAAGCTTGGGAATGATCTCTAGGGTGCAACAAAGCTACTGGGGAGGTTAATTTGGCCGGAGGATCGCCGGCGTGGCCTGGCGACGAGAGCCAGTTCACTGGTGGTGTGCGATTTGGGGAGAGCTATGATCTTAGCTCGATTTTGAAAACCAGATTGGTAGGCTTGCTACAAAGAGTATGCTGATCAATTTCTTCTACTGGTACTACGGCTAATTTGGTTTAAATCAGGTAGCATTGCAGGAACAGGGGTTTTGAGCTTTTCCGGTGATCACCGGCGTTAGGGTTCGCCGGGGTGCAATTGGGTGCTATGACACGAACAGGTGGAAGAGGGGAACTCACTGGTGGCTTTGGTTTGAAGAATGGTGCAGTAGATTAGGCTGGCACCGTGAGCTCCAGAGGTTGCTCGCCGGAGAAGAAAGCAAACTTGACGGCGGTGAGAAATTAACTGGGAATTTGGCTAAGTCCTGAGCTTGTGCTTCTTCACAGCGTTGAGGGGGTTTAAATAGGCGACGAGGCGGAGCTTGCGAGGGGGAACGGCGAGAGAACTTGTGTCGGGGACGAGACCGGCCGGGTGCAGTTGCGACAGCGGTGACCGGCGATGTGATTGCGCTCAGGCGGTGCTGCAGCTTTGCCAGCGATGCCAAGGCGTCTTGGAACTTCGTCCGGGAAGGCGCAGATGCGGAGGCGACAACGTAGCTCCGGCAACGACACGTACGCACATGCAATTGCCACGGCAACGGGAGCGCGCGCGAAAACGAGGCTCGGGAGCGCGGCCGTTTATCCGCTGGGCGAGGCGATGCACTGCTGGCACGTGCGCACGGGGTGGCTCAGCAACTCACGGGCACAGGTGACAGAAACGGTGGCCGGCGGCGAGCAAGCACGGCGAGAAATCCACGGCGCTGCAACGGGCTCGTGCACTGGTCGTGGCAACGACCAGGGCTGGTCGAAAGGGCCTGAAAAGAATGTTTGGGCCGATTTGCTATTTCTGAAACTTACTCCAGGGGCTGTTCTGTGAGGAAAACTTGAATAGGACTTGGGCCTGTTTGCAAATTTGGAGATCTGAGGGTCCGATCTAAAATCTGATTTCGCAACTAAGTCGCAAAAGATTATTAGAACTTATCTGACCAAAGTTTGGTAAGATCGGGCAAGATCTGAAGGGTTTCGACAAAATTGGGGAAAACAGTTTAGGGTAATTAGGGTAACTAGGGTTTTTTTAAAAAAATAGCAAGGCTTGAAACTCAGCTTTAGGGTGAGATTTTGGAGATGGTCCCGAAGGGAAAAATGTTCTGAACAGCATTTAGAAGGGAATGGCTGAAGCGGATTAGGTTTTGGGGTCCGGATGTGGATTTTGGCTATTTTAGGGTTTGGCAAAAACAGGGGTGTTACACGCAGCCTCTTCCCACAAGTCATAATCACTTTGTGCAGCCAGGGAAGAGGTCTTAATCAATTTCTTCAATGAGAATCCACCAGATGGTCCAACATCATCACAAGTTCGTTCTCTGAAGCTACTGGTGATGAGGTTTGTTATCCAAGTCAGAACATCCATACCATTCTGTGGTCGTGTACAACGGCCCATGATCACACATGCCTTTCTATGGTGGCAAAAGACCTAGAAAGAGATATTTGGGTAGTCCAAGGGTATTCTGGACATAGCCCATCAAGGATATTTAATTCCCCTAATTTTAACTAGAGAGCTCAATACTCTCAATACTTATCATAACCAATTCCATGGTCTCATGTTATACCCGTGAATACTATGGTCGCAGAGATATTTGTCTACAACCATAACCAATCGGAGAGACAAAAATTGATATCCTTACATGGTCGCAGTAGATGCGCGATCATGGTATTAAAAGACTTGTACTACAATAGAAGTCACCATTTACATCAACCGTTCCTTGATCCTTATGATTATTCCCGAAATAATCATAAGTCCTTGACAAGATAACTGTCACAGAAGGTAAAGGATGCTGAAGCAGTTTCACAACACCAAGTCAAAGAAGCTAAACAGCAACCAACCACGACCTGCAACAACCGCCACGTAACCACGACTTGCACGAACTGCCATGAAGCAATTAGAGGCAATCATGGGGCACGTCTTCAGTAGAATGACCAAAGATCTCTTCAACAAGTATAAAAAGGCCTCATAAGGGAAGGAGTAGGGAAGGGAGAGAGCGATAGGTGAATAGACAATACATTCTCTTTGTAAATTCTCTTAGTGATTCATAGTGCTAAATACATAGGAGTAGGGTTATTACTTAGCTATGAGGGCCTGAACCTGGATAAATCTCTGTGTCATTAGATTCATAGATGCCTTGAATTCTGTAACACCCTGAGTTTAGGGGTAAAAACTCTCTTTTTAATGAACATCATGCATGCATGTATCTCTGTAGTAGTAGCCAGATCAGTCAGACTCTAATCTATCCTAAGCCCCAAATATCTCCAAATCTATCCTGTGAACACAAATCAAGATCAGATTTCTCAGTGTGATCTATCAGTTACTCTGAGCATAAAAGCCTTCAGAAGTCAGATTCAATTCCATCTCTAACTCTCAGATCTTGCAATCCTTTTCTGTTTTCGAAAATTGGAATTTAATTAATATTCTAATTACCCTAAATACTCTGAACTCAGATTTAGCCACATGTTGACCTAATCTAGACCAGATTATTCTTGGATTATGATCATGGGTATGCCAATACCTTAATCCAGAAAGTTGGCAGCCAGATATTATCATCTAAGCCTCTTTCATAGATCAGTCCAAATAATATCGCAAATTAGTCCTTTATATGATATCTGGAAACCCAAAAAGGCTAAAATCTTCAAATCAACTCCAAATTCAAATCTGTTTCAGGGAACACCACCCAAATGCTAATTAATACAAAATCTTCTTTTATCAGAATACCCAAATCTCTCTCCAATTACTTTGAATTCAAAATCGACCAAAAGTCAGATTTAATTTACCCTAAATACCCTATTTTTGGTTTATATCAAAAATCATCAAATCATGCCAGATTTTACGAAATTTCTTGCTGGACGAGTATAAGGTATAAGTTTATACTCATCTATGAAATCAGATTGCAAATTATCTATCTCTAGTTCAGAAATTACAAATCAGTCCAAGTTGCAAACAAAGATTCTTGCAATCAGGTCCTTGGTTCGACCAGAGCCACTGTTCACGACCGGAGTAGCAGCAGTTCGCGACTAGAGCTCGCATCCCCTTCGACCGCGACCACAACGTGTAGTGCTTCACTTTGACCAGCGCCGTTGCGAATGCGACCGCGACCAGGAGCACTTTGTCGTCATGGTTTCGCCGCCGATCGAGCGCTGCTCTAGCCGTGCTATTTCGCAACCGTGTTTGCATGCGCACACGTGTTTGCACCTCAGCTATTGCCGTGGCAACCCTTGTCCAGCTCACCAGCAGCTTGCACACCTTCGCTTGCTCGCCGTTGCTCCAACCCGAAGATACACCTGCGCAAGCAGTTTAACCACCAAGCAGTAAGCTTTGCTTTGCTTCACTTCACCTTGCCCTTGAATAGCAGCTCCCTTGTCACCAGCACTACTCTCTAGAGCTTCTCAGCAAATAATCGCATTTCTTCACTGTTGTCTTCTTCTCCGGTGAGCCACCGAGGAGGTCGACGACGCTAGCCTCATCCACTACATCAATCTCCAAATTGACACTACCAGTGAGTATCTCTCATCCTCCTCATCGTTCTGTAGCATTTAATTGAACTTTCGTGCCCCACATCGCCGGTGATCGCCGGAATTGCTAAAGCCCCAGTTCCAGCTTTGCAACTCGATTTAATCCAAATCAGCCTTCGATCCAGTAGAGTAAATTAATCAGTGAGCTTCATTTAGCAAGCCAGTGAATCCAGATTTTGAAATTAAGCAAGAATTGAAGCTATTACCAAGCTCGAGCTTCACCAATCGCCGGCGCTCGTCGCCAGACTTCTCCGGTGATGCTCAAGCCAAATTGATCATGCCAATAGCTTCCATATGCATCTCTCTTACTCCTCGAGCAAAGAATTGAGTTCAAATCGTGTATAGAAAAAATCCCCAAATCCAGTGTCATCTTCTCCGGCGCCGGCCACCGAAAATCCGTTCCTGGCCGATCCAGCTCCAACCACCTTGTCCCTTAGATGAATCTCGATCTCTTGAACACTTTTGTCTACTAGCTCGACATCTAATTCGGTCTAAATCAGAAGTTATGGCTATGCCCAAATCTCTGTCCAGTGCCATGACTTGAAACTCCAACCACCGTGTTCTTCACCGGATTTAACCACTTTCCTGCCATCTCCTACCCTAGAGCCTGTTGAGTAAATTGTTCCTGCTACAAATGCCTAACTACCAGACAAAGTGGTGCATCAATTGGAGCCCTAGATCAAAAGATATAGAAAACCCTAATTTCTGGCCATGTCAGTCCAATGCCAGTCTATGCCAACCAGTGGCATTAGCCATTTTCACTTCCTTCCAAATGTGCATTTTGAAAATGACTTTGTCTCTTAGACTCCTGATGTTGTGATCTACATTTTCTTCTTTTTTCACAACTTGAGTTGAGCTCTGTATCAACCATTGATCCTTTGTCAACACCTTGAACCGAATGTCGACCTGAAGATGTTCGTCAATTTTGGGCAAACCAACCACGGACTTAATGTCATTTCCCTACCCAGGAACCCTAAAAGTCTCTAGCACCCATCTTCAGCCCTAATTCTGTGAGTTAGCCCTAATTAGCTTCTAAACCCAATTATGCCAGAATCATCGAAACATTTCATCTTTGCATTATTACATATAGTATAATAATGTATTGAAAAGGTTGTTATTCTTGGTTGCTTGCTTGATCTTTGCTCAGAGTCGGAGCCAGAGTTCGAGGACTTCACTGTTGATCCGACATCAACTGCTGTTTCTTACGACGCGGAAGGCAAGTCATAGTCTTGATCATCTTGAACCTATATTTTATGAATTACTATGATAAGACCTTGAATATAAACAGTATTGCATGTGAATGGTTGAATTATGAATTGGCAGTGCTAGGCTGGATGCCTATGAAATGTGTAATGATCAATTAGTGAGCCGTGAACAATTTCATATGTATTTACATATATTCATGAAATAAAACCCCTAGCCGTGACCAGGGTTTTGGTATGGAATGGTGGTACTAGCACTGGATGTGCTTGGCTGCACTGGATGTGCAGGCACTGTATGTGCATGGTTTGTGGATGGTCTGGTCACTGGCATATAAGGATTAGAACCTTGTGTTGTGCGTCTAGTGGCATGAAACACGTGCTAACCGCAAGCCTGGTATGGGACAGGCCTGGACAAGTACTTGTGTGGATCGCACATGAAACCCCTGCATGAGATGGAAAACAATACACTAATTTCACGGAGTGCGGCTCCTCCACGTATCACCGAATGTGATCATGCACGCTGACCCAGTAATGGGAAGAGACTTGGGGGTGGGGGCCGCCACAACTGTGGTTCACGAGAGATCCACAGGGTTATGGGTGAATTGTGTGTGAAACATGACAAAAGTTCTTGTTATCTCCACCTTGCCACTCACACATGGTTGTGAGGAAGGGTCTAATCATATTGATAGGATGGGCATGAAAGTGGAATATCTTGCGGGTAAATTGGTACCTCTCTGCAGAGTTAAAAACGTATTCGAATACTCCGAGCTCCCGGGTTTATAGGAGTCTGCTGCGGTGGATTAAATCCACAGGGTGTGGCACAAGTATGTTTTTCTAAATAAAATTTGATAAGTTAAGATTACCCAAATGACATGTGTTGTCATGATAAGGGGTGCTGTCGTGGGCTGTCGTGTGTCGACGTGTCGCGGTAGAGCTATAATTTAGTGAACATGAATAGCGATGCTATGTTATGAAAAGTGCTGCCATGAAATGAGATATGAAAGAAAAGATTATTTTACAAACATCCATAATTCTTGACTAGTCTAGGTTCATAACAACACTACTATAAGTATCTACTCTTATCTATGACTTGCTGAGTACGTAAGTACTCACCCTTGCAACTTTCAACCCAGTAGATGGAGCGTATCATGATCAAGAAGAAGGCGTGGAGAACTTCTTGGAACAAGATGAAGGAGAGCCAGTTCTACCAGATCCCTGATGTGTTGTTCTGCCGTCAACTTCTTACTGTGGAGGGGACACCCATCATCCGCTGTGTAGAAGTTTTTATTTTGCTTTAACCAAACCTTGAATGCCGCGAAGGTATTGTAATCTCTTTACGTAATATTAAGGCCAGCAGGCCACACTACTTTAATATTTTGTAAGTTTTTCTGCTGCAATGTGAATATACTCCTGTGCTTGACTTATCCTGGGAAGTCAAAGATATGCATATTTGGGACTAGCTACAGCAAGCTAGGTCTCCACGGGAGTAGTCGTAGTCCCAGTTTCGGGGCACGACAAATTCCTAGGTATTTGTTTGGACTGTCCTCCTTAATAACCCATTTAAATTCTGCATAAGTTTGGCGAAGGACCCTGGGTGATGAGGACATCACTCCTATGCATACGCCCGAGACTCCTCCAGTTGTGATGCAAGGACCCATCACAAGAGCACGAGCACGGCAATTGAATCAACAGGTGAGCTCGTTCCTAAGTGCCCGTGTATATACTTGTGAGGATAGTATGCTACCTAATGATATTATTGATTATATTGTACTTATGAACTTTGGAGAGGATCATGAAGGCCTTGGGAACCAGCAAGGGCCAGGAGGGAGGCCAGGAGGGCGTCCAAGTCAAGTTGGAGTCCCAATTCATCTCGGAGTCGGAGTCCCAATTCATCTCGGAGTCGACTACCTCGGCCACCAGGAGCAGTGTTCA